>OY735211.1:61786513-61844013 GCA_963457665.1 Thysanoteuthis rhombus
AATAAAGCGAGGAGATTTAAGCAAAAAAGATACTGGACTGGTTAATCACTCAATAGAAACTGTAACCTTACCGATCTGATCTGGCAGCTATTGGGGGTGATCAATTAGGAAAAAAGAAAACGAGGGTGAATAATCAATAAGTTCCTTCTTTCACCTATTGGGGGGTAAATAATTAAAAATGAACACAATGGGGAATCAATCGTTGATGCTGTCGGACACCACTATTGGACCAATTTAGCAAATACTTATACAGCAGATTGGACCCAAACTAAAATATTTTTCGTGGGGGAGGGTGAAACAAGGAAGGATTTCTCAAGGTAAGGGGTAAATTTTCAGCCATCGGTGTAACCTGTAAACGTTATACATAAACTGCCAGAGAGGAAAACTTCAAAACTGAAGAAACCTTCGTGTATAGTTCGGTAGGCAGTTTTGGTTGCCGGTTTCAGATAACTTAGAAAATACGAAGAAAACGTCGAGAAATAAAGCAAAGAAGAATCTCTATTGAATAAAGGGAGAAGATTTTTTTTTTAAGCGGATAAATTGCTTCCTCGAGTTTGAATGTATCACAGTAAGATGGCAAAACTAAGGATTTCGTGTAATTCATTGTGAAATCATGAATTGCCGTGGTGTTTTGTGAGATCCTTGGGGATTTTGTGAAACACCTGAACATTTCTGTAATTCTGTGGATCCCTACATTCACAAACAGTGAAGTTTTGGTTAACAAACTTTTGATATAGACAATCACTGCTATAATAAATTCTATCCTCACCAGGTGCCTCAGTACTGAAACGTCGAGTCAAACTAAGCTAAACTTGCTAAAAATCAACTATATTATGTCAACATTTACAATATATATATACAGCTTAGTTTGACACTAGACTTAAATCGTGGGGTACCCAGGGTTATCTAACACATTACTGTAGTGAGGGCCAGTAATGCAAGCTGGTAAATCATTTTGTCGCTGTAAAAGTAGAGATTTTATGAAATCACTGAAATGTCAAGGGATTTCACAAAGTCCCAAGAGATTTCATGAGGTTATTATTTCATTATCTTACTGAAACAAAGAGAGGATATCAAACCAAAAATAAATACAAAATAAACCAAAACAAACAAACAATCAAAAAATAACCACTTCATTGAGTTCAAGGTATTGATTTAATGGATGGAAATGGAAAATATTTCTGACCGAAAAACAAACACTTATTTCTCATCATTTTCATTTCGTTTCTACCGCTTTTTTTTTAATGATGAGTATGCAATGAATTACATCAGGAAATTTGTTACCTTTAAGTAGAAGCATCCATTTTCACAGACATGAAAACAAACAGAAGAGACAGAGATCGAAACTAAAAACGAATTCTTTCTTTGAGCCCTTGTGATGAATGAATACTGAAAAAAAATCGCTTTCCGGCTAATGAACTAAACATTATTTTCTTCACATCGATTGGTAATTATTTGGGGAAGGGAAGGGATTGACTCATGCCTTCTGCAAGGACATGCGTGCAAAGTGTGCACAAACTTTCTTAGTCGGAGTTTTAATGTTGACCGCTAGGCCACCCATCACTTCGACTAAAAAAGCAAAAAATAAAAACATGAAAAAACATCAACAGCAATGTAACCGTGATGTGGCGTATTTGTTGAAAGTCTCTGACATATCCAAAAGAGCAAAAAACAAGAATCAATACAACACGAATTTGCAGCCCTCTTGCTCCATTGACGCGGCTTGTATGCTTGATACAGGCTTATATAGCCAGCCTCAGAGACAGTCAGCTAGGCCAACTTGAAAACTGAAGAAACATATATCAACAATTTTGTTAACAGTTTCTGATAACTCGAAGAAGAATCCTTATAGCACGAAGAAAAAATGAAACAAGAAACCAACAAGTCTGGTTAGTCACTCAATAAAAACCATCACGAGACCATGTTTTGGCGGTGTGCCGCTTTCGAGTATGATCAATGTGAAAATTGGAAAAACGTGTGATCAATAAAAGTTATTTCTATTGCCTTTTTTTGAGCAGTGATCTGTAGAAGTGTATGAACTAAAAAGAAAAAAACAAGCGTTTATTTTGCAATACATGAACTAAGGGATCCATGTTGCTTATTCACCTTGCAAGACAATGAAGCCTATGATGAGAGATTAAGAGAATCTAAACATAGTAGAGGAAATAAATTTTCAGCCCTCTAACTCAATTCCTGCGAACTGAACGCATGATACATTCATATACAAATAGCCAGCCTGAAAGACAGACCGGCTTAAAAAATGAAGAAACGATCTTTCCAGTTTTAGAGACAGTTTTGCTTGATGGTGTCGACCAAGTAACTTCATTGAGTTCAAATGTATCAATTTAATGAATGAGAACCGAGAAATTCCTTAGGCTAATGAAAGGAAGAAAAAAAAAACACACTGTCTTCAAATGTTCATCTCGTTTTTTTTTATCGTGGCTTTTTTTCTCCGCATGGTTGGTATGAGATAGTTTTATCAACAAAATTGTTACAGTGGGAGAAATAAACTTAGAAGATTACATTGTTCATTATATAAAAACAATCGTAACAAAGGATATGAAACAATACAAAATCCTTATATCTTGAAGAAAGGATATTAAAACAAAAAACGAAAGAAACTGGTCACTCAATAGATAGCGTCACCTGATCAAATCTTTAAATAGGATACCAGATTTGATTTGATCAATTGAAAATGAGAAAAAAGAAAGTTCACGGTACAAGTTACTTCTTTCGTCTTTTATAGATGAGTGATCACAAAAAAGTTTGAATTCACCTACACGAATGCCCCCGAACACTAAGTTACGCGACAAATTGGACCGCTATAAAAAAAAAACCTGTTCTGGCAGATAATTAAAAAGAAGTATCTTCATTTAGACATGGTCAGCTCAATTGATGAGGAATCGACTGAAAAACCAATGTTGACAGTTATGGTTGACGTTTTCTAATAAATGGCTTCATCGAGTCTAATGTATCAATTTAATGAATGAAAATGAAGAAAGACTCCAGGCTACTTTATCATTTATTCTCATTATTGAACGAAGTTTTGTAACACAATATTTCTTTTTTTTTTCAAATTATCAATTTTGACTAGATTTTACCTTCATCTTGATAATTGACTTCGGGCTAATAAACAAAAACAATTTTTGTTTGTTTTAATTTTGTCCGCCATTTTGTTCCTATCACTTTTTTTGTTTGTCTTCCTCCGTTTTTCTTTGTGCAACAAAATGGCAGAACCCCGAGGCCATTAACGGTTAAAGGGAAGTTATTGACTGACGGCACCGGGCAATAAACACTCGGTCCAACGCCGCGATAACGTTGGAATTGGCCATTGGTCACTTCGTACGATTTCCTTGACCACAGAACAAATAAAAAGCGACGTACAACTGCAACATTAAATGGGAAAAGAAAAAACAAACGCAAGGAGAGAAAAACAGGTCATAAAAAAAAGGGACAACAATAAATCATTTTCCTATGTCATTACGTGTAATTCTGCATTCGTACACATAAAAAAGATATATCAACCTATATTTCCTCCTTTTTCTCTTTCCTGTTTATCTATGTTAAGTGTTCTTTACTTACTCTTTTGTCTCCCCTCTCCCTGTCTCTTTCTCTCTTTCTTGTGCTCACCCATTCTCTCTTCTGTTTGTCTCTCTCCCTCTGTCCCCTACATTCTCTCCTACTCTCCTATATCTCCCTCTCGTCCTCTTTCTCTTCTCACTAATATCTTCGAATCTTTCTCTCTTTCTCTGTCTCCATAAGCCTGTCTCACTCTTGCTCTCACTCACTCCCTATCTTTCTCCTTTTTCCCCTCTGTCCCCTACACACTGTTCTTCTCTCGTATATCTCCCTCTCTTCCCCTCTCTCTCACACAAAAATCTTCCAATGCCTCTCGCTCGTTGTCTACCATTTTTTTTCTCTCTCTCTCTCTCTTCTCTCTCTCTCTCTCTCTCTCTCTCTATATATATATATATATATATATATATATATAGTTAGATGGGGAATTACGCGTTAGTAAATATGTTGCTTAATTCAGTCTTATTGACCGTCAGCTTCTGCATAGGACAGGGGTCTCGACCCTACCTAGCAGTACTAAGAGAGATATGGAGTCTCTACCCACATTGAAGAGTTACAATACGACGGAACAGCTGTCTGCTGAATGCACAATTATATATATATATATATATATATATATATATATATATATATATATAAATATATATACATATATATATATGTGTGTATGTGTATTGTATGAGTGTGTACGTTATGTGTGTGTGTGTTGTATGTGTGTGTGTTGTATGTGTATGTATTGTATGTGTGTGCGTTGTATGTGCGTGTGTGTGTGCGTTTTATCATTCAATTCTATGGACTCATTTGGTAATTGAAGCATCATTCATATATCATTTTCTTTCTATGAACCAACAACATTGTATGAATATGTATTTTTCCCTCTGATCTCCTGTCCTCTCATAGTTACTATTCATCAAGCTTAGCTTAGTCGCACACAAAGCCACAAGCCAGTATTCTACATATATTCCTGACCAATTCACTCTGAAAACCTTCGTCTTCTTTATCTTCAATGGATAACGTCTGGATTAACTACAGGGATATTTGAATAAAACTAAAATACCTTAATGTCAAACCATTGACTCACATGTTTGATCTTCAACGCCATTCAAAGCCCGGTCTTTTATCTTTCAAAGCTGTCACCTTTAAAAAAATATTTCCCCCTGAAAGAATATCAGTTTATTGCTGATATTATAGTGAAGTAGAATCCAACCAACCCAATTGACGCATGTTTGCATTTTGACTCGGTTGAAAAGAATTCCATGTTCTACCAACATAATTATAAAAAGTCACAAGCGACATGAGATTCATAGAAGGAGCGGAGACGGTGTGAGGCATTCGTTAGGTTGATTTGTCAGTCACTCAGACGGTGACAGTGATCACTGCAATAGATAGTAGCGCATCTAAAAGTGTGAAAGTCCGAGTTTAATCATCATTACCCTATTGTCAATAATTTTTAGTTCATTAGCGTAGAAAAATGATAAAATTAAAGACATGAGCGTTGGAGAACTTGTAGATTCAGTGGGCAGCGATAGAAAAAACTAAAATATTTTTTACATTTATAAAATTCCAGTGTAGTCGGGACAAAAGTATTTTGGCTGTCACTGGGAACATTCAGTTTCTTCCTGTAAACTAGAGAGAGAGACAGAGAGAGAGGGGGTATTTGAAAGCCAATTGGCAGCAATAAGAGAAGCACTGAAACGAATACAAGTGTACTCCTGGCGGAAGCCTGGATGTATGATTATTTGTAAACACTTTTAAGATCAGGATATCCTTTGGACGACAAATAACGTAACAATGCAAAGAGAACATTTGCATCAAAAACATTTTCAAAATATGTACGCGCGAAGAACGTAGATTTTATAGATTTATTGGATTTGACTGGAATTTTGTGTCATATTTTGTTATACATGCCCATCCAATTTTTAGCCATTGTTGATATTTGCTACAGAAGATCTTACACATAAAGAAAAGCGAGTTTTTTTTTCTCAGGTAAGTTTCTATACTAAACTTGATTATACAAGAAATTTACGCACAAACACATGCATACACACAAACATCTAGACACACACACACACAACACACACACACACACACACACAACACACACACACACACACATATATATATATATATATATATTGAGAGAGAGGGAGAGAGAGTCATATATATCTCTCATTCATATATGCATGTATCTTTGTATGTTTCCATAGAACTCTCTCTGCATTCAAGCCAAACCCACGTTCTTGCTTGTTTTCTTTTGATATGACACGTTCACGTGGGTGGAACTATAGACTTTTTGCGTTCTGTCAGTACATATATATATATATATATATATATATATATATATATATATATATATATATATATATATATATATATATATATATATATATATATATATATATATATATATATATATATATATGCGTCACTTGGTAGGTCTCTCTCAACGCAACTCTTTAATCTCTGACGTTTCGTTCCAGCCACATGGCTTCAAAGATTTTCTGGCAGGTGCTTCCCCGTCGACGCATTTGCGACCCTCTTTGATATTCAAGAAATCTTTCAAAACGCTCAAAATCGCAGCATGCATCAATGACTCAGAACCGGTGGTGCATCCGGGCTGGCTGAAAGTAGACACGCTGATATTTCAAAAAGCAACTCGGAGAAAATACGATAAATTGATTATTGATTTTCGATCTAAAAAAGTTATCGATTACCGGAACAATTGACTTTGTCCTATGAGATATTGAAACGATGATTGTCGTTGTCTGCTTCCCTCTGTCTCGGAAGAAAATGGGGCGTGTGCCAAGCATTATCATCTGACTGACCTGCAGCCCCTGCTATGGATCAGTGAAGCCTGATCCTATTACAGCTTCTCCTGGTATAGTCCCCACAAGGATCTGTAGGGGCTTTTACTGACCATTACAGTCAGCGCCGTCTCCACTCTCCTCTCCTTGGTCTTCTGGATTCTTGCTATGATGGCAAGCTTCCATCTGCTGCGTTCTGTGATCAAGGGCCTTCCAACCGGTCGGATTGACGTTTCCTGCCTCCAGGTTCCGTTTACAAACGCGTATGCAACGAAGAATAGGGATGCCTGCAGGTCTGGACCCAGTGAAAAACTCGCCGTACAACAGTTCCCTGAATATTCATCCACCGTTCATGCAGCTGACATGGCCGAGCCATCGCAAACAATCAGTCTTGATCAAACTCTCCGGATAGAATATTCGATCAAAATGTTCTCTAACGTCAGATTCAATTTGTCGTTTCTACGCTTAGAATACACAACCATTCTTTGGCAAAAGCACATATAAAGTGCATTAATCTCGATATAATAGGCACAATATCTAATGGGAGAAGATTGTGTTGCTGCAACCTTGAAAGAGGGGAATCCTTTTCTCATTGAATCCATACAAGATTTTTCGTTCGTTTCCGATTACTCACTTTTTTTTATATCGTCCGATCTTTTTTTAAATCTCGGTTCTGCACTCTTTTTGAACAACCGTAGCCTGATGGCAAATGATTTTCTATTTTTTGTCATTCCAGTCGGCTTAAGTAAAAAAAATAAAACAAAAAAAACAAATAATTGTTCAATTTTGAATCCCAAGAGGAGTCTTGCGTCTTTTGTTGCTTTTTCTGCTTTACCATGGTGGGCATACTATCAATGAAACCGATTACAGTGCATGTTCGAAATCTGCCCCCGCTATTTTCCAAGATCTGATCAAACTCATTACACATATTTGAGCTTAGCTGGGTAAGTTCAGTGTCGTAGCAATAACCCATGTGTACATCTCAAACAAACTGTGTGCACACATGTTAAAATGATATCTGAACTTTACAGCATAAAAGGGACACTGCCATACAAGATGCACCTCAGTTATTGCAAGCATATTTTCAAAAAAGAAACACCTTCCGCCTTCTTTTCCCTGATCTTCATAATCCTATACAATATCGGCTCGTCTTACGGTCGCATCTATATAAATATTTATGAATAACATCGACACTTCATAGCTGTTCACGCTATTTACATAGCACAGTAACGTGAATAAACAAGATATAGCGGTTGCCTTCTGGGATAGAGATTAAAAAAAAGGGCGTCTTATATGCTGTAAAATACTGCATATTCCGAAATGTCCATGACTCTGCCAACGCCATACTCTGACTTGAAATTGAGTGAACGGACATTCTTAATAGTTCCGGTGATATAGTTGTAATTTTCGATATTCTACCTGCAAGGTTGCAGTTACTTTTTTAAAATCTTAATAAAGTCTCAAACGAAAACAATTTCTGGATTTAGTACCAACACTTATCTACTTCTTAGTTCATAGCCGACCTTTTCGTAAAATATCAATAGAATTTCTGGAGAAATATTGGATAGATTTAGTGGACAAATATCAGCAAATACATGAATGCATGGAACAAAAATGATAAACAATCTACGAATTAAAAGCAAATTCCCGAATTTGCAACCAATTTTAATCTGTATTATATCATTTATTGTTTACTAGTCCACAAAATTACATTGAAATTCATAGAACACTCATGGAGATATCATGTGGACAAAGCAACAGACATACACTTCTCCTTTGGCAGAAGAGAATGAATGTTGGACTCTGCAATTAAACTCTAAGAAAATCAGTATATAAATTGAAAAAAAAATCTAGATAGACTTTTCTTCTAAAGAAATGATGCTTTCGTACTAGGGTCACCGTTTTGGTTGTTTTAAGATGGACCCAATTTAAAATTAGACACAAAGACATTGAAAAAACATCAACATCATCAACAGCCTTTTAGCGTCCGTCTTTGGACATCGACTTTTCCCAAGATTCACCAGGCTTCACTCTCTCATGCCCATACTTTGTTAATTTGTCTAGTTCATCACGCATCTTGCTTTCTATCGGCCATCATTTCACATATTATCCGTAGGTATCTTTTTTATTATTATCTAATGGTTATCTGACATTCTTGCAACATGTCTAGCCCATTGCAATTTGAGCTTTCCAATTTGGCGCAGTGGAACACATCCTCCGTTCAGAAAAAACAATTAAGAGGGCTTTTATGAACACAGGCACCACATGGAAGCTGCAACTTTGGAAATCAAAGAAAGGGACAGAACTGGTTAGTCATTCAATTGAAAATGTCACACGTTAAGCAATATGACGCGTTTTACAAAATTAGAGGAAGGGAGGAATCGGTCTGTAAGTAACTTCACTTGTATTTTGTTGTTTAAGTGATCTCTAAAGAGACAAAATTTCCAAAATACAAGCATGGATGCTACTGGGGATGAATTAAAAGATCAGTGTATACTTACACAGCTCTAAAAGAAATAATTGGAGACAGTGGTTGGAATACCAAAAAACTCCTTTTTTTTCACGCGTAATAAGGAGGAAATGGAGTAAATTCCCACCCTCTATCCCCACTAAAAACTGAAGAAACAGATGTTGAAGGATTTAGTGACAGTTTTTGATGACGATTCTCAACAGGAGGTTGTTTAAAACGCCATTGTCTCAGAAAAGGATATATCGTGGGAGATAAATACTTTGGTCTCGTATCCTGAAAATAGTGAGTTCAGTCAGTGTAGAGTTACATCAGCTCAGATTATAAAGGTGACAATAAGAAAGTCTTGCAGCAACCACCATGTTTACCTTGCATAACTCCTATAGATTATAATCTTTCCAAGCCTTTTGGATTCATCATCCGTAATAAAAGTTCCAATCATAGAGAAGCCATTATGCTTGCTTTTATTGAATTCGTGAGGATCAAACATGAGTTATTTATTGAAATTGCATATCATCATAGGAGGATTCTTGTAAAAAGATTATTACTTTACGTTGGTAATATATTAATAAAGAATTTGCCGGTTTTGTTGTTTATATCATTGTTCGTCTTACTACTAAAAAAACATTTCATACCTGACAAAGTATTAAAAAACATGAAAGATAACAGCTTACCGATAAAATACAAGAAACATTTCCACGTTTATAATATTCATCATTTAACAGCGCAGGCGGATATCGGCTTTTTTTTATTCATAGCAATTTGACAGACGTTTTTCCGTGTCAAGCCAAGAATCTGATTGGAAGAACGAAGAAAAAGCAAGGACTACAATTATGACGGCTAAAAACAAAGTGTCTTATTATGATTTGTCTTGAGGTTTAATCAAGAAAACAGAGTCAACAGATGATCATTTTATTTCTTCCTCCGCTCCTTATTTAATTCTGCAGACTTCTTATTTCACGCATGGCCACCGGTTAATTACACACTGAGCCTCCAAAAAGTATATATCTGAAAGAAGCTCACGATTACATGATTTACAAATGAAAACAGATGAAATCTAGAAAAAACGCCTTTAGGTAGAAATGTATTTTATCAAATTCATGACATGGTCTTTTGATTACCCCCTTGGATTCATACTCTAAAGGTGACACATCTGTTGAGGAAATAGAAGACAGTCCAACAAATTGAGTCAGCTTTCCATTTTTATTTGATCCTTCAAAATGTGGGAAATGTAAAAATGTATTCTCAGGAAAAAGCAAGATAAAAACGCGCGAGTTATTACTGATATGATTTCATTTCTTTAAAAATACCGGTATGACACATGTTTCTTCAGTTTGTAAACAGGTCTGGCTGGTTGGCTGACCGGTTGGCTGTATATTTATCACACATACAGGCCACACCGATGGCAGCTAAAGGGCTGAAAATTTAAACATTCACCGTTTTTTTTTGTTTTAAATTCTACCCTAAGTTCTTGGTCGAAAGGTAAGTTGCAATGGTAAGTCATGCTAAATAGTTCCCTTACTTTCTCTCCGTTCTCTCCGCTGGCATTTATGATTGCTTTTTTGAAAATTAAACTTTTTTCATGATCACAGTATAATAGAAGGTGAGAGAAGTAACTCATCCACAGGTCACTTTTTCATCCATTTATTTAATTGATCAACTCCAAACACGACGTGCATTCAGAAGATCTTGTTCACGTGACAGTCGATTGAGTGACTGACCGATCGATTTAAAGAAAATGTTTGAACTCCCAGATGCATCACTACATCTTTGGAGAAAAGGGAAGAGAGATGAACAACTTTCCGTTAATCGTATTCTACCAGTTGACCACCGTGAAAATATTCCAGAATATGTTTAAATTTCTATAAAATGATTTTTCAGAAAAGAAAAAAAATAGCCATCATGTCGAATGGTCAGAGATATACTAGTGAGCGAAATTGTTACCCTTAATTAAGTAGGTGATTTTTACTGACAGAGAATCAAGGTAACACTTGACAAAAACATTGCTCCTAAATGTCTCGCCAATATCGAATGATTCATAGGTATAATCGAGAACATAATCGAGTCAGAGCAAACAATGCCCCAAGGCTGGGGGGGGTCACAACGGTATCTCTGAAAAAAAAAATGTATTAATGAAATATCTCGACTTAACACGATTGAGGATTTGTAATGTTGCATAAAAATAGATTATTGATCCGTAAAGCACTTTAAGTTATTTTTTCAATGCCCTTACGCTGGCTCCGGCTGTTTTGATTTTTTGGGAGGGTTGGGGTGTCGAAAACAAGAAAAAAATGGTATTTCTCGAGATAATAGCAAGTAGATACACAAAGTTCAAGCTCTCTAGCCTCACTTCTCTCTTGATTTACACTTTCTTCCTCTCGTAACTAAAATTATCTACACCAAATTTAAGGAAGTTAACTCTTAAGTATTTTTCCATAACGCCACTTTGAACCAAACTATCCAGAGAATTAGGATTAGAATTAAAATCAACATTGCCCGAACGTAATTTGGAATCACGATCATGAATTTTGGAAGCTAGCTTGCCAATCGAGCTGAACTGACGAGTCTTATATTGAATATGATTTTTTTTTCTGTATAGAATAAGAAGAGCTTCAAGAATCAACCTTTATTCGTAACAGAATTAGGAACGGCCTTTGAGCATGCAGCAGCCAGGCTCGTTAGGACTGTTTTCATGTATGTCACAACCGTCACAGCCTTAAACCTTAATTCATCATTAATACCAAATTCCTCTACATATAAGAATGAATTTGTTTAGTGTACAGAGTATACATATTTTTTTCGAATCTTGAAATATTTAATATGATTTATCTGGATATTTTTTTTAATTACAGTGGAGTCATCATTTCTTTATATAGTTTAAATAAAACAAAATGTCAGTATAATGGAATTGAAGAAATCGCTGGCAACAAAAAATAGAAACAAATTAGCAAAACTTTCAATATTCTACTCTTTATTGGGAGATAGTTTTTTTAAAAAAAGCTCGTGCGTTTTTTTCTTCGATCGCAGTAATCTTTTTATAATTATTCAATTTACGAAACACAAAAATTGACTTGTTTCTTGCTTCTTTTTTTCTCTTCCAATTTTCTGGCTTTTTTCGGCCTTATTGAATTTGCACACGTCACATTTAAACAATTGTAAATTTAATTTGTTCTCATGTCAAACAGGTTATTCCTTTTCTCCGATTTTAGCTTTAATTCTATAAGCGCCTCCATCAAAAGATAAGTGCTTGATTCAATAAAGAAATCTACGAAATACATGTCGAATCTATTTTTTCTTCTTTTTTCCCGATTTCACTGTGGATAATTTCTTTTTATTTCATACTCACTTTTCTTATTACTTACTAGTTATTCGTAGAAATTCATGTATTCAATTGAATTTCCATGTAATGAAAGTTTTTAGAAAAGAAACGATATATATATATATATATATATATATATATATATATATATATATATATATATATATGTATATATATATATATATGTATGTATGTATGTGTGTATATATATATATATATATATATGAATATATATATATATATATATAAACACATATAAATATCTATATACATATGCATATATATACATATATATATGTGTTTGTGTATGTGTGTGTGTGTGTATATACTGAGTGTAAAAAAGTATCAGATGCTATTGAAAAAGTTCATTCAGCCCCCAAATTTACGAAATCCCAACCCAAAAAGAAAAACAAAAATCAGGAAAACATTAAAACAAGATCAAACACTAAATAGTCACGTACAAAAATCAGTAATCTTTTTGCAAAATTCAATTAAATTTTGAGATATGTAAGTATATTAGAGCAAACTTTTTAAAAATGTATTGAGCACTTTGTGCACTTACTGCGCACACACGCATATATATATATATATATATATATATATATATATATATATATATATATATATATATATATATATATATATATATATATATATATACACACGTGTTTGTGTGTGTTCATACACACACTTGTGCGTATGCTTATACATATTGGGATGATGTACTTGTTTGACATGCTCTCAGTTTATGATCCGATTGTACAGTACTCGAAAGCTGCTGATAGTGCAGATGAATAATTACGTCTCATCAGTTTCATCTGATGCTTCAATAGAAAATGAATGAACCCATTTTTATTGGAGAGTCCATTGTTTCAGATGGAAGGTAGAAAGTATTTGTTATCAGCAAATTGTAAGCTTCAAGGTGTACAGTTAATTGTCACAGACAGGGAAACAAACGAACACGCTTTATCATACAGATATATTGTTTCGTTTGTTATAGCTATGTCTTGCTGTTTATTTTTTATTTTCACTAATTTCTAAAAGAAAACAAATCGTAAAGGTTTTACGATCAATGCATCCATCCACCTATAGAGCAGAAGCATGGAAGGAAACCGAATGATTAACCCCACCCCCACCCTGAACCAAGTACTGAGCATCGTGCTCAGGAGAAATCCATACTCAACATCATATGGAAAAGACCATAATGAAGCACATTATATCAGAGAAAAAACAGGAGTCAGAGATATCATAGGATCCAGTGGAAAACTTAAATGGCAATGAATTAGCCACATGGTATGAAAGTCAGACTAATGCTTGACAACACTATTCACAACATGAATTCCCAGAGATCATAAGAGAAGCTGTGACCAAAGATGGGATGACGAGACGAACTAAACAAGTTCAGAAAGTACTGGCCCTGCAAGGCCCTCGAAGAAGAAGTCAGGCGAATCTTGGGGGAGGTCGATATCCAACAACGGGCGATAAAAGTGTGATGGTGATAATAGACATTAATGAATCTGGGCTGACATTGGAATTTGATCACAGTAGTGAATGCATTCTTCAAAATTCAAACTTACTACATTAAGATATTGTTTTGCTGGGCGAACTTGATAGCAATTACGCTCCCGTAAGAGCATAGATGTCGTATAACTCCAGTCAAACCCTTCCCAGACCAGAGTTCAGACCATTTAAGACATGATGGAAACAGGAATGTTTTTGCTTCATGATATGAGGTACTGCTCTATGAATTCACGTGCAAGGGACTCAGGATTCGTTAGGTTTGATTCTATGACAGTCAGGCTAGTGGCATCGGGTGGCATAATGCAATACTTAATGAGTTTTCAAGTGAACATCAAGCATTCGACAGCAGTTATAACCTGTAAAACAATATCACTAAACACAGTGAGACAGTAAGAGATAAGATCCCTGAATCATTTGTCATAATTTGTTCTGTTATTTTTTTTATTTTATTGTCAATTTTCACGGAAGATCCTGGGATTTTACCATTTTATCTTTCATATTCTTGAATGCGCCTGAATAAAGGCCATTATGTTTCAAACACCAAAGAGGATACAGATGCTGGAATCATGACCATGTACGAAATTGTTCGACCTTCGTTTGACAAATATCCGATACATCTGGAAAATAATTGGTCATCCAACCTTTATAAGATATGACAGCTTCCGATCTCCAGGGATATGATGCTACTATTTTTTTTCAGGTTGCAGTCAGTATTCTAGTCTATTCTTCTTGACAAATTGTGTTAAGATAAGCATGGTTTCTCAGATACCTCTTCAGGACTCGAATTTTAGTTGTCACCATAATTTCTCTATGGGATTCCAGTAAAGTGACTGATTGCACGACTCCATATTAGAAACAGTCAACATACACTGTTAACATAGATTTCTTTGGTTTTTAACTTTCTTCGACTAGCCGGGTGACGTATGTGTGTATGTATCATGTGTACACCCCGAACCAATGAAGCTAGAAGGTTGAGCATTCATGTTTCCTCTTTATTATGACTAGGAAAATTCATTTTCTTTTCTAAAAATTTCAATTGAATAGGTTATTTTGATGACTCAGTGCACAATTTAAGTTTATGATAAATTGGTCACTGATTTATGTCTGGTAGTGTTCACACTGTTTTTTTTATCATGAAAATTCATTATTTTTAGTAATCACCACCCAGCGAGAGTTTTGATAAGAAGTTTCTCCCCAGATCGACTCTATTTCCAATTTTCTTCTTAATCGAAAGATCTGACAAATCTCGAGGATGGTTCATGTCCAAAGATGGAAGCTAGCAAGCCGCTTTTGGTGATAATAACAATTTGATGGTTTGCATTGATCTTTTTGACTGAGTATTTATTTTACTATTACTTTACCTATATCATATTCGTATATATATATATATATATATATATATATATATATATATATATATATATATATATATATACATATATATATATATATATACATATATATCACCTGATATTCCTTTAGTTCTTTTAGTGACAATAGTGTTGATAGAGGCATACACTCTCAAGGTGATTTCAAGTTCGGTACTTGTTTTCAAAGAAAAATCCAGTCGTGTTGTTGATGTCGATTAAAAACCTTGAGGGTTGCTTATGCGTCATTCGAAGACTTGATTCCTTTTTTTTTCTTCCAATTTATATTCTGGTTTATTTGCTGAATCGGGTTCTTTGGGAATTTCCCCCTTTTTTAATAACCACTATCAACACAGGAATGCAAGGAACGTGAAACGTGGTCGCATTTCTTTATAAGCCCAAACAATGATAGAACTAAAATTGAAAAAAAACGTTCTTTTTATTTTGTTTTGTTTGGCGATACTTTTTTTTTTGCTGGGGTTGATTTGCTAAATTAGATCAGGAATTTTATAAAAATTAATGCTTGTCGGCCATTTCATGTGGGTTTTGTGGGCTCTATTTTTCAATGTTTAATTGGAAAAATGAAAAAAAAATGCCTTCGTTTTTATGTTCTTTTCAAGCTTTCTCTTGTTTATTTAGATCAATTAAAATTAAATTTGAATTACTCAATAAGAGCTAACGCCCCTCCCCAATCTTGATTATCTTCTTCATCTTTTCTCCTCTTCCCTCTCTTTCCCTCTATCTCTTTCTCTCTGTATCTTTTCTTTTTCATCTTACCGTCTCATTTCTCTCATTGCAACACAAATTTAATCTTGAGTTTTTACTTTGAACTTTCATTTTATTCTTCTTTGTTTTTGTCCCCTTTTCCTTCATATTATTTTTCTCCCTTTTCCTCTCTTGTCTTTTCTTATTTTTTATTGTTTTGCTTTTTTTTCTCTTATTGTTTTTGTTCTTATTTATTTCCCTTTTCTCCTTCTTGGTCTTTTTTTCTACATATTTTTCCCCACTTTTTCCTTTCTGTTTTCCTCATTACTATTTTTTTCTTCCACTCTCTACATTTTCTATTATCTTTGTTCTCTCTTCCTTCATATACCTTTCTCCTCCTTTTCTCATCCACCTCTTCCTTGTTTTTATTCGTTTTTCTTCTTATTACTCCTTGCTTCCGTCTTATTCATCTTTTATTCCTTCACCTGCGTCTTCTTTTTTTTTTTTGCTTTTGTTTTTCTCTTTCCCCTTATCAGTCTATTCTCAATCTTCTCTTCTCATTTTTTGCGTTTTTTTTCTTTCATTTTTCTTCTCCTTATTTACACTAAATTCTGCCTTTTTTTCCTTCAAATCTCAAACTAAACTTACTTTTATATTTCAAAATATCGTTTTCCTGTGATTTCAAATTTTAATTCACCTTGGTCAACGATGTTTGGAGAGACATATTTATTCACTTGTGTCTGTTTACCCTCTCTATATTCTTTCATTCATTCTTTAATTTACTCATGTTTGTTAACGTATTGTTTCCAAAGAAGTCCTACATAAATTTCAATGCCATTTCACGCAAGTTTCCAGCCGGGGTTCAATTCGTAAAGCGAATTTCTGCTAAAACGGTCACTTAGTTTATGCCTTACAGTATTTGCCCTTGTCTCTTGAAAATTTTGACTTTTTTAGTGATCAATTCCAAACACTTGTTAATAGAAGTAAATCACTCATCGATCACCAACTTTTTCCAGTGTTTTAATTGATCACCCCAATGTGGCAAGATGCCAGAATATATTGGTCACTCGACTAGCTCCAATGAGCGACTATCCAGACCTGTTGCAATGATAATTTTTTTTTCATCTTGTTTTTTTTCAACCTCTGTGAACGAAGTTGTGAAGGTATATGTATCATCCCACGAATTTTTTTCCATTCTTCTGTCTCCCGTTTGTCAGTCTGTCCACACGATATCTCCAAAAGTTCTGTATCAGTTTCAATGATATCCCATGATAGGGGCTACGGGAAAAGTGACTAAATTTTATAGATTTTGGGGTGGATCCAGAAAAATATCTGATTTAGCTAGTGTATAGCGTTGTGTGTTGTGTGCACCTTCCTAGTGCTCACAAGTATAAACTTTCGACTTTTTTTTATATTCGCCATTGTTCCTTCAAAATTTTTCGCAACAGATTTTATCTTCTGATCTTCCTACAGCTTTCCTTTCCAATTAAAACATTTCAATGGATCTTTCCTGTCATAATCATTTCTTTCTCATTGCAATGATTCGGAAAGTTTCCATTTTTTAAAAATTCTTGAATTCTTTTCTCTTCTATTCATCTATCTATCTTTGCGTTTTTGGAATGCTCTTTTTTTCTCCCTTTCTTTCTGTTTTTTTTTTGTCATTTTTGTTATTGTTTTTAGAATCTGTCTTCTTTTCTCTCACTCTGCATACCAACTCTATTAGTCTAAATTATTTTTTTTTCATTCTTTCATTTATACTTCTGTCTTCTGATCACATTTTTCTTGTTTCTCTCCTTATTCTGTTCTTTTTTAATCCTCTCTTCCATTTTTCTGCGTCTTCCTTTCTCTTTCCACTCTTTCCTACCTATCTTTTCTCTCTCTCATCAATATTCTTCCCCTTTTCCTTTTCAATACTTTTTACCCTTTTTCCTTTTCCGTTTTTACTTTCTTCTGTCCTCCTTCCCTTTCTTTTTTCCTTCTCTCCTCCAATATCCATATCGTTTCGTCCATTCCTTTCTTCCCCCTATGTTTTTTCCTTCCTTCCTCTTTCGTCCTTTTTCTTTATTTCCTTCTTCTCAAAATCTTTCCTTTTCTCCTTTTCCCCTCTCTGCATCCCACCCTTCCTATCAATGTGTTTTTCATTCCATCTCCCTTGTTTCATTGCATACACCCCCTTCTTACCATTCCTTCAGGCATTTCTTCCGGATGAAACACAAAGACACACAGGAAACAAATAAAAAAAAATATTGATTTTTTTTAAAATACAAAAGAACCACTTGCCTCTCTTCCATTCTTCCCATTTTTGCAGCTTTGAAAGTATTTGCTTTCAAAAGAAGCCTCCTCCAAGAAAAGCCAGGACCTTTGATTACGCCATTCCATCTTGTGAAAGACAGTCATAATCTGACAATGACCAAAGTCAGCCTCTCCAAAGTTCTTTTATCAGACGAATAGTGTTTTAATCCATTTTCCTTGGCATGATTACATTTTGCTTTTTGCATGAGTCTTATTACGTCATTGAAGTTCCCCAAGCCTTATTCCTTCTAAAAGGTTCAGTCTCCTTAAAGGTTGAAAGGTGGGGGAATACATTCATATTGGCAAGAGAAGGAACAGATGGCTCAAAAGAGAGAAAGAAAGAGAGAGAGAGAGAGAGAGAGAGAGAAAGAGAGAAAGAGAGAGAGAAAGAGAGAGAGAGGGGGGAGGAAGAGAGAGAGAGACAGAGACTGATTGAGAAGATAAGATGGATGAATAAAAATGAAGAAAAACGAGTAACATAATAAAAATAGGGACAAAAAGATATGGAAGAAGAACAGAAACGTCAGCAATTGGGCTGAATAAAAGATAAGGGAAACGGAAAATTTGAAAGAATAAGGACTAGATGAAATGGAAAAGAGGAGGAGGAGGACCAAATGAATGATTAAGACGAAAGAAATAAAAGAATAAGAATAAGAAACAGAAGAGAAAAAAAAGAAGAAAAAGAAGAAGAAGATAACGAAATTGAAAAAAAAAGAGTACAAAGGGAAAAAGAAAAAAAAAAAAAAGAAATACTGAAAACAAAAGATTATTTAGTGTGTTCGGTCCCCAGCAGGTATAACACACTGCTTATGTTGTATCAAATTAAGCTTGATTTTACTAAAAGTCGGGATTGTCTTCGATCTTCTACAGGCCTCTTTCAATAGTGGCTTTGAGCTAAAGTAATCTGCGCTTAATATTAGGGTGTTAAGAAAGTAATAACGTGGTTTTTGTTTGGAAAGTAATCAGGTATTTTCAAATGAGAGAATCAAATATTTGCCCTCTTCCTAGGATGGTTATGATAATCATTTTTAAATACTATTTGTTAACATTGGAATCATCATCATCATCATCATCATCATCATCATCATCATCATCATCATCATCATCACCATCACCGTCGTAATCATCATATTACCCCTAACAGCAGTGAAAACGCACATTTTTTTTATTCTTCGTCGAAAAAATATCCTGCGTTTTTTTCTCTGAAAGGCTCATCATATCGAATTTTCATATTTTTGAAGTATGCAATAAGTATAATATACTTGGATGCAGAAAGTTATGAGCTACTATACACATAGCCTTGGGAAAAGTGTCGGATTTATGCCTTTATCATCGACATTAGTGGTCAGTGAACAAGGATCTCAATATTTCAGAGTTTGTATTGATTGATTTAATTTTCTCCTAACTGCTTGGCCATCGACACTTACTATATCACATTATTCTCTCCTTTATCCTCGTTGTTCTCATGGTCATTTCTGGCTACAATTGTTCTCTGAAGATCTTCAGAATCAAAGCACTTTCTCTTCTGTTCCTGATCCAAAAATGACCAAGAATAAAGGAATATAAATCCTGGAGTGCCAACGGAATCAAAAGATATTTTTTCACTCTTCCCTGAAGCCTTTGAAACATGGTTGTGAAACTTGAACTCTGTTTGGGTACCTCAATCCTTCGGGCTTTGTATGAAAGATCAATGGCCGTAGACAATGTTCACATAAATCCCCTGTTAATACCTGCTATAGTATTCCCTGCTTCTGATGTCTGGAATTAAGACTGATATTCGTCCAAACTCTGTTTATTCTGCATTGGCAATGTACAAAATCTGCCTCTTCCGTTATAAACTGATGAGCAGGTCTGCATCTTCTTCCATCTTAGGAGACTTGAGATGGCCCAGCAGGTAATGGTTTACAAAATGGACCAGGTGTGCTGAGTTCAAACTCATACTGTAACAGTTTATATCAAATTTGCACCAATGATTTTTAGAAAGGCATGAATCGATCTCTGCCCATACTTATTGGTATGATAGCCAATGGTTGAGTAAGTGATATTCCCATATCGAATACGAGCCAACTAAGTAATGTGATGTGTGGAGCCTAAGCAGGAAGAGCTGAGGCTGTAACCAGTGCGAGGACACTACATTCCTTCTATCTCATGACATTTTGTAATCTATTTGCATAAATAACCTTTTCTGTTTTCCTCTCCAAAATGGACTCTCCCACCTAAAGTTGATTTTCTTGATAGAATGTGTCTCCTGACCCAGGGCCATGATGAAACAACTGCTAATCCTCACATAAAAAAATCAGCCCTTATAAGTCAACTGCTCGACGACAGTCTTCACTATTTTTTCCATAACGACAATCATTGTGTTAACTTATGTCATGACTCACCTGTTAATCCCTTCATATCGTGTCAATTCTTTTCTCATTGCGTTTATGTCCAGTGGGCACCACTGGGTCAGCCTTTTGCTCCAACTGTCTCCTTTTCTTGCCAAGTGTCAAGCCTCTTTCCATTTTTTCTTTATTATTCGTATAAAATATTCCACTATGCATAATGAGAATGAAGGGCAAATAGAGAGAGGAACGACATGATGAAGCGGAGAGATACAGAGAGAAAGTTTACTGAAATAAAATCATTGCGTCGAAATTTAAATGTATCCGTCAATTTTTCACGGTTGGTGACAAGTAAATACATAAATAGAGGTTAAGGTTTTCCTTACAGCACATGACAAGCCAGATCAAAATTCATTTAGACCGCATGGAAGCATTGGCCACAAATTTGGAAAAAAAGATTATGAAAATGGTACTTGTCTAAAAACACTCTGTATAGCGATGTTCTTGGTGATATTCATCAAAACACATTATGTTATAAACAGTGAATATATACGATAAATATTTGGCACATATAGAACCAGTGAAAACACAAACCACATTGTACACAATGCACTGACACAATCAACTTTGCAAATCAAAACCAGACCTTTGAGCATTCTTTGTCCTCAGCTGGACAAAAATTTCTGGTGTGTCCGTTGTAGTTGATGTTGTGTCCTTTTGTCAGTAAGATATCGTCGTTATTCCTTTGTATATTTCAATCAAATTCTATTTGCAGGGAGATGAGTTATGGCTCGTCCTATAAGACAGCCAATTGTCATATTCCTTCACTATTTCAATCTTCTTCTGCCGGGGACCGTCATTCTTTAGAGATTTTTTGGATAGGTCTTTATTTCAAATAGAACTTATAAGAAAGTTCAGAAAAAAACTTTTTTGATCACTATTTGCATAATGTTATCAACCTACGAAAATGTCTTCCAAATTCAATCTACCATAAGAAGTCTTACTATTAATATGAATGTATTGATCTCAATCCGCTGCAAGTCACATTGCGAATATATATATACACCATCTAAGAGTCAGAGGACTCCAACATCAGTTTGGGTTTCTGCTTAGGAGAAGGAAATTCGAACATAAACCTTACAATAGAACAAAATGAGATAGATAGATAGATAGATAGATAGATAGATAGATAGATGGATAGATAGATAGATAGATAGATAGATAGATAGATAGATGGATGGATTCTTTGTAATGGAAAAAACGGAAATAAACAACCAGAAAATATTAAAGACGGTCTGGTTTGTCACTGTATAGAAACCGTCAAGGTATCGACCGATTTATGCAGCAAACTATGTCAGATAATCAATTAGGAAAAGTAGAAAGAGAAGGATCCATGAATGAGTTACTTTTGTCAGCCATAAACTATCCACATAAAATGGGGATTTATTTGTAAATTATCAGCCCCTTAGTTCCATCAGTGTGCCCCGTTTACATGATATATGTATAGATGCCCAGTCAGTCAGCCAGGCATAAAGACAAACTTCATAATAGAAAAAAAATTATGTTGACTATCTTGGTGACTAATTTGATTGTGCTGAGACCCTACAAGTAAAAGAAACAACAACACAAAAAAAGAAACAAAAGACATACAGATGACCTTGATGAATTCCTGAAGGAGGTTGCATTCATAAAATAGGTGCAAAGTAATTCCATTATGATACTGTGTTAATTACAAGTGAAACGGATATTGGCTATCTATGGAAATTCCAGAACAATTATTCAAGTTTTTTTTCTCTTTTTCGTATTGTTCTTTTATGGGCATTTTATTATGATGTCATAAAGAGGGTTTATTGTTTTCAAACGTAGTCGTGACGTTTTTTTCCAATTCATCGGTCTCAATTTTGACCTTTTTTATGACATCATACACACACACACACACACACATATATATATATATATATATATATATATACATACATATGTTTATGCATATATATATATATAAATATATATATATACATATATACATATATATATATACATATGAGTGTGTGTGTATATATATATATATATATATATATATATATATATATATATATATATATATATATATATTGTGTATAATTCCTGATTGTCGGTTGCATATGATATATCTGGTTAATATCTGGAGAATCTTCGAAGCTCTGCAGAGATTGAAAATCCATAGTTCTGCACAGAATGGAAATAATCTTGCAATCACCAAATTCCTAATTAAATCTTACTGCTTATACCAAAAAGAAAATGTGACAATGATATTTCTTATATAAGTGTTAGTAATCTCGCTACGGTTTGACTGATTGTTTTGGTGTCTTCACTCTTTTACAAACAAGTAAAGTGAGTAAAAACGTCCACAAATCAAACATTTTTTTTTTTTCGAATATTCTTCTTGCAGGTATCACTTTACATTTCGTTCTTAAAGTCATTCCAATGTAACCATAGAAGTATATATCTATATTTCATATTATATAAAATGCTGGTAAAAAATAGAACGAGACGTGATGGGGATGTGTGTGAAGAAGAATACTTTTCAAAATGAAGTCCTCATAGAATTAAAGTTAAGTAACTTGTATGTGAGGAGCCGGAGAAGGCTTTTGGTGAACAGGAGGATTGTAAGTGCAGCTGATTATGTTGAAGGCTTGACTCTGTCGACAAAGCCTACATTTCACATAAAATATGATATCAATTCTTTTCATAGAGAACAAAGACATCACTTAACTTAAAGAAGAAAATTCTGCTTGGATAAACAGAAAAGACAAAATAAATTGCATACATCTAAAGCCAGTTAGAATCAACGCGGTGTAGGATTAGGACGCTCTATAGATTCAAATAAAATGCAGATAAGAGGTCAGTCACTCGATGAAAACCGTCGTGTGGTTATTGCCTTTTAGCAGTATACCTTATTGGATTCCATAAAAAGAAAATTCACCTTTCTCGCTTTTTGTTGGGTTAAGATCACTAAAAATGTTCGATTTTTTATGGCCAAACACGAATACTGCTGGATAGAAATTAAGGGATCAACTTTGCCTACATTTACAGTTTAAATTGAACCCCTGATAAAAATCTTTGGGGCACGGGATTAAAATAAATAAAACAATAATTTGTAGACGTAAGGTTCGAATATTCAAATTTACGACCTTTTAGTTCAATTTGTGTGGCTTGTACGCTTGATACATTCATAGATTAAAGAAACGTTTTTCGTAAAGTTAATGCTAAAAATTTTCAATCCCCAGTTTTATCAGTGCAGCATTTACACATCATACATAAATAGCCAGCCAACCAGGCCGGTAGCCAGCCAGCTAACAAATCTGAAAACTAATCAAACCTATGTTGACAATTTTGATGGTAGCTTTTTGTTGTTGGTTTCTATGATAGATGTGCAGAAAAATGGTATAAGTAGAATAAGATAAAAGTTGGTTTCTCTAATCATCACGCTAAGGGATCTCAGAGAAACGAATTGAACCCATTGATCAACAACGATAAGGATCCTCGTTCTGCTTCAATGGAAACAATTTTTCGATTGAAAAATTGAGTCGATGAATGAGGTAACGATACATTGCTATCAACTTACGCCCTCCGTTCTTTCTAAAATAGAAGAACCCTGGAATGGAGAGAATCATACTCAACATCATGCGAAGAGGTCACGAGACAACACAATACATAAGAGAAAAATCAGGGGTGAATGATATCTTAAAAATCATTGGGAAACAATGGATTGGTTGTAATGAATGAATATCAGAGAACTGCTGGACATCACAGTTTCCAACATGGATCCCTGCAGATCATATGCAAAACTGTACCTTGCGAAAATAGGAACCATTCAAGTAGTACTCACTCCGCAACGCCTCTAATCAGAGGATCGATAAAATTGATGTTAATGGAATTAACTGATGGAAATGACTTTTACTCTGGGGAATAGATCTAACTGATTTATCAATGACAATCAAAGTTTGATATTTTCTTGGAGAACGATTATCTTCCATCAATAAAACTAGTTGCTGTTTTTTCACAACAATATATTTCTAAAATAATTTTTGTTGAGCCCGTGGTTAACAATGAATATCTGCAGAATTTTAGAAATATGATTAACTTTATATCTCTATGCTAAAAGGGAAAGCAATCAAAATGCTTGCTTGGAGATTTTGTAGGAATATTATTACGCCCATTTGTAATTGATTAACATTATTTTATTCAAATACAATAGAGGAAATTCCAAAATATGAACAATGTAAACAAACAATGTCGAATCTTTAGGAATTCAGAGGAAAATCGATATTGTTGTGGTTCTCAATAAATCATCTTGTTCAACTACAATGTGATGTTGTGTGTGTTTGACAAGACTAAAATATATCCTTAGGCGCGGAGCCTTGTTGGAAACAATTGGTCCGATCAGCTTAAGGCCAGTCCTGTCTGGCTCCATATTGTTTATGCTGTTCGGATCCACGGGCCATTAACAGATATACACCGACCTTCTGTGTATATCGATGTATCACAAAGCCACAAAAGTGTGTGTCTTTGTTTGAATAGCAGAGAATGGAAACCGTATATGCGTTTATGTGTGTTGCAGTATAAGGGCGTATAAGTCTGTACGCACGTAAGTGTCACTCTCTTGGAAAGTAACTCTATTCAGGGTTTCCCGGTATTCTGTCTTCTTTATAATCTACAAAGAATATATAACATAACAGTTTGCAAGGATATTTGTAGAAAAAATATTTTTCAACAATACAATGTTGCCCATAAGTGAGTGCACCTTAAACATTTTTTTAGTAGAATGTTCATGTTTTTTTTCAACCGAACGTATTAAAACAGGATTTTATTATTTCTAATCGAACATTGCATAATTTAGGCAGATATTATCAGGTGTTTATTGTGATCAAATTCGTAGCGGGGGTATTCATTCTTTCATGGCATCATATTCATATTTAAGGCAACGAAATGCATTTAATCTTTATATCACTCCAAATTCAAAAACCGCTTTTGGTTTGCATTTACTTGAAATTCTTGTTTATAAATATCGTTGGCAGCCAACTTGAGACGATGTTATTTTAATCCCCTTCAGATTACTCAGCTTAGGACTGTGTATATTTATTCAAGCACCCCTTCAAAGTTTCAAAACCAAGATCGTAAATGGTGACCATAACTGAATAGGTGCAAAACCCTGCTTTATCCGTGAAAAGCTTTAAAAAGTTCATGTTCTTACACATTTCCTCGGTTCAGAAACCAAAGATTTCTGATTTTTGTCTGTAACTCTCCAATGTTAAATTTTGATTAAACTCTGTTTTAAACTTTGTATTTTTTAATCTTCGGTTCATTTCTATCAATTTGGACGCTGTTCATGAAGGCTGAAATGGACCTTTAGGAACGTATCGGATACTTTTCACACACACTGGATATGAGTGGAAAAGTCCTGAACTGGTAGTAAAAATGATTTTAGTTCTAGGTATTCATAATTCTTTTAAACTGTCGTTTCGTATCATCGAATTCACTTCAGAATTCCGTAAAATGATATTAAAATAGACTCTTAGAAAAAAGTGAAATTGGAATCATATACAGTGAAGTAAAAGCAATAAGTGTTCACTCAGATGAAATATCATTCGGATCAGGAAACACAAACACACATATCTCTTTTGATTCTCAAATCAATTTCTTGTAATAATGTATCATCGTTTTCCGTTGAAACTCTCATGGAGGATTTCATGGGCGTACATGCAGTTGTTAAATTACCGAATTGCCTGATGTGTGGAAGCCTTTTTCTACTTAGGTCACCTAGTATCAACAAATCTTCGGCCATCTACGTACTAACCAGTCTCAACGTCGAGTCATATCAGAAAAACCTGAGTATCGCACAAGATTTTGCCGTTATCCCTTCTCCCCGAGGAGAAGTTCCTCAATCCGTGTCTTTGTGCTGGGGGCCCAACGGAAAGGCATTGCATATCATTCTAAAATCATTTTCATGATTTAGCGGTAGATTGAACCACGATTCATCTCACTGGAGGCGAATACCCCACTCCTTGGCCACTGTGATGATTTCAAAAATATGATTAAAAGAAATCTTTGAGATGAATGGAACTAAAATTTAATAAAGGTAGTAACATCGGAGCAATAAGTCCTACTTGGCATGGTCTCCTCGATTCACATGACTTTTTAGCTGATTTCGTGTTTTAGTGTCCGAGATTACGTGGGAAAAGCCTGATTATTTCGAAGTCAAACTCTCTTCCTACTTCTAATCTGACTGGAGATTATTAGTACCACTTTTGTATTATATATATATATATATATATATATAATATTTTTTTGAATACCATCTATGCTGCTTTAGGGTGATCAATTCATATGGTGGACTGAGGGGGGATCGATGAATAACTTCAGTAAATCAAATGTCATGTACAACGACCATTTTGAAGGCAGAGACACAGCAATCAAAATTGACAACGCAAAACAGGGGAAAGAAGACCATTACATCTCCCTACGACAATGAATCTCCATGAAATCCTCAAAAGAAGAAATCAACCGAATAATAGGTTGGTAAATTTCTGACTGAAAGAACTCAATCTTCAAGAACAATAAAATTCCGCTGGTGCTAAAAAGAAGGGTATACAATAAAAGTATTCACCCGAAAGTAACTTATGGAGCTGAAAAATGGGACCTAATCAAAAGATTGATCCTCAAACTGAGAATCATGCAACGTGTTCAAAAAGGAGTCATACTCAACACAACATAGAGAGATCACAAGATAGCGCAATATATTAGAGGAAAAATAGGAGTTTAAAATATCATTTAATCCAAAAGAAAATCTAAATTACGATGGGCTGGCCATGTTGTAAGAATGGCTGACAGCTGTCAGATATCACAATCACAGTGTGGACACATGCAAAACTGAGGCAGATAAAATGTAAGGGAATACTTTCTTCGTAAAGCCCACGATATAGAGGTGTGGGGAACTTTGGGGAGGATCCATTTCCAACAATGGCCGTCTAAAGTTTACTGCTGGTAATGACAATGATGATGATCACTGAAAAGGTCTGAATTTTTCCAAAAATATAACAAGATCAAATGGGAACCAATTGAAACCAATTTAGCAGAAACTTACATTGCATATTGAACCCTAAGTTGAAACGTATTATGGGGGGGAATTAAGAAAAAAAATTTCCCTACTCAAAAATAAGAACAAAATAAAGAGAGGAGTGAGAGTGCAAAAAATCGAGATAGATAGATAGATAGATAGATACTTACATACATACATACATACATACTTATATACATATATTGGGAACGTAACCCAGCAGCAGTGATCGAACCGGTATGTTGTAGGTAATGGTGATTAAAATACTACAAATTTATATTTGTACATCATCAATGCATTTATTTCTTAGAATGAGATAATCCCTAGTATAGAAGACCAGTCAATTTAACACTGTTGACAAATAAAGTTCGGGAAATATTTATATCATACATGTTTCTATCCATTACAATGAAAGAAGCTATTGTGCATTTCAAAAATAAATGTTCATACATATGTAACCCATGTCACTAGATCTCATTCAATGACAGACCTGCCTCCTCATCAGTTGATCGTGATTTCATATCACGACAGGAGAGAATTAATTTTTACTCCCATGAATTTGGTGGGAGTTGTTTTTGTTACGGTAGAAGATGAAAGTCAACACCAGACTTGGGCTGGATTTTGACAAAAGAAGATTGACAAGTTTTGGATCAAAGTTTATTCTTCTTGATAAATAGATTGTTGAAAAGAATGACAGTTCAAATATATTTATCGCTTCCAATGCTGTTGGAAGAAATATGTGTCTTCATAGATGCTCTTATATCTGTCCGTTTATCCGTACACTTAATCAAATGTTAACTAAAATTTATTTTGATATTTTGAGGGGAAAGTTGGACGAAAAAAAATTGATTTGATTTGGGGGTCAATGCAAGGTTTTCTGTCAAATAAAATATATCTCAACATGTATTGAGACAGTAGACTGGAATATACTCCTTTGCATTGAAACTATGTACCACGCTAAGAAAAAAAATCTTTTAAAACAAAAAAAATCTAGCTGATTTCTTATCCCAAAAAGCCGCTAAATCTCAACGAAAATGTCTTTATATTGCTGTACTGAGATGTCAGAGGTGAAAGAGTATTCAGTAGGATGAGGTCAATCAAATCAAAATTGAGAAAAAGAATTGACCTCAAAAAGCTAAAAGTATTAATTGATAATTCAGATGAAGGATTCACAATCTGTGAATCATCAGGAAGGTCATCACTTGCTAAAGGCAAAATAGCTTAATAAATGACCCCTTTACATTTGAAGAATTCTAAGACGATATCTAATCGTCAGATGATCAAATCTAGTACACTTTGTTCAAGTTCAGAATAAGTTTTACATAAGATTCCCTATATAAACACTATTAAAAAATTCATATGGTAATGGGCTGGTCATATTGCAATAATGCTAGACAACCGCTGCACATCCTGACTGGCAATGCAGATCCTCAGAGATCATATGCGAGCTTGTGACTGGCAAATACTAACGATTGACTGTTTAAGAAAATATCAGCTCTGCATTGTCCATGATAGGAAGGTCTAGCAAATTTTTGAGGTCTATTCCCGACAACAGTTGCTCAAAGGTTGATGATGATGACATGACAATTATGATGATGTATGCATGGCACAAGCATTGCAAGTCAATCAGATTGCGAGCCAGCCAGACCAAATCAAAAACTGAAGAAACTTATTTTTATGCTGATAATTTTGTTGACAGTTTATAATTACTATTAATCCAATTATTACGTGTTATGTAAGCGTGATACATGCAGCCAGCCAGCCAGATTGACTCAGTAACTGGAGAAGCCTATTTTGGCCACGTTAAAGCTGACAGTTTTCGCGGATGGTTTCTAATAAAAGCCCCGATTCCATGGACGTCTGAAAAGAATGACCTTTCTTTTTCCAATGTTAATTCAAGCCATATGTTATTTTTAATGGACTAAGTTGATATTTTTTCGCTTCAAGACGGAGATGAGATTGGCTGAGAGATGTGGAAAAAAAGTAATGAAATTAATTTTCTTGAGAGGAATGAAAACGAAAAAATGCTGCTGCTACTGCTGCTGCTGCTGACAATGATGATGATGTGGGGGAAGAGAAGGAGAGGGGGATGGGATGCATTTTCTATGTTATAAAAAGGGGGGGATGGTGAACAAGTTCATTGACTAGAGTATGACAGCTGTTTTTAGAGGGACGGATATCTATCTGAATGAAGAAGGAAGGAGCAAATTGAAGATTGAAATAAAGGAAAAAAGAATGATACTAAGAAAGAAAGAAACTAAGAAAGAAGGAAACTAAGTGCTGCGTTTTGAAAGGGGGATCTTTCTCGTAGGAGAAGCTGGAAATGAAAGAAATGAATGAGAATAAAGGAAAGGAAGAAAGAAAGAAAGATAGAGAGAAAGAAAGAAAGAAAAAATGAACGAAAGGAGGGAGGAAGAAAAGGAAGGGGGAAGAGAGAGAGAAATGTGTGAAAGAAAAAACTGAAAGAAAAAGGGAAAAGAAACAAAAGAAAAAAAAAGGAAAATACCTGAATGAATGAATTAAGAAAAATTGGATAAGAAAGAGAAAATGGAATAAAATCAGGTAAATATAGTTTGGCCTCGAGGTAAGTGTTTCGTCTGATGGGATCAGCAATCTTAGTTCAAACTCAGGCTGGGGCAGTTTGTGTTTGATCCACTCAAAAGCCCCCAAGAAATGCGTCTATCAATTGATTCTCTCCCCTTGGTGTGAGTTCTATTAAAGCAAAATGAGTTATTTAGGTGAAGTTTGGAACTGGTTTATAATACGTTCCACTCTGATTCTAATCCAGGTAAGCTAAAGGTGAGGTAATCTACGAAAGAAAGTAAAATAAACTGCAAAAAGATAATAAACAAGAGGGAAAATAATACAGTGAGAGCAAAAGTATCCGATACATAAGTTTAATTATTCTTATCTACAAAATCATCAGGAATTTCAACCCGTAAAACGTCTTTGCTAATGAAATTGCAGTGAGGCATGATACCCAATGAGGACATTTTGAATCCTTAATAAGGATTTGTTTATAATTGAAAAAGATAGAAAATCAAATATCACATGCTGCATGAGGGTTTCGATTCTCGTTACTGATTGCTTTTATCGATTCGTTCTCATCGAAGAAATAAACATTCTGACCGTCTCTGTTCGAATCTCTCCGAAAGCTGATTCTTATCCAGGCTGTTTATTTACTGCCTTAGATTGACAATGTTTGTGCCATATAAATGACTAAAAAAAGAATATGTGCGAATAATAATAATAAAAATATTGATGGTAATTCGCAATGCTTCATCTTCGCTCCTCTCTCGGTTATTTTTGCATCTTGTCTTTGGTTTACGACGATGAGTCATGGAGGGAAAAAGAAAGAGACAATTCTATTGTAGTCTCACTCTCCCAATTTTTTTCTTCTTGTGATTCTATTTATCTATTTATCTCTATTGTACATTATAATCTGATCACACCCTTAAGTCTTGGTCATTTTGAAAGTAGAAAAAACGTAAACAAGTGCAAAAACTAGAGGCAACTAATTCTTTTGAACCGGTTCTTTCGTGGTGACTGATGAAGTGAAAACAGCAGGTTACACCCAGATATATTGTACCGTTTATCATACAACAAAAAGTATTCAAATCATTTCATTTTAACATCCATTTTAACAAAGTTTTGACTGAAATCAGCTGCAACCTCTGAGCATCTGCTGTGGAACATAAATCATCCAAAAGTTTTCCCATGTGCGTTGCAGAGCTAATACTTTCTGAACTTGTCTTCTTCATCATACCATCTCATATTCTGCCGGTTTGATTTTTGCAATAGCTTCCTGGGATCCTAGTTGTGAGTCATGATGTCCAAGGGTTGTCTGATATTCTAGCAACATGGTCAATCCTTTGCCCGTAGGGTAGGGCATGATTCTCTATTGTATGCGTAGCATGGTTCTCAGCTTTATGATTGATCTTTTGGTTCTGTTTCTTGTTTCAGTTCAGTAAGTGACTATTAGGAGAATGCTTCGGTTTTATACCACTCTTTTTAGGATTATTGGCATTTTTTGTTCTTGAAAGTTGAATTAGCTCTACCAAAAGCCTACTAGCGAGACTTTTGGAGGGTGGGATCATATTTATGTACCAAACTTATGAATCTGATATCCAAACATTATCAGATTCCAAAGTAGATAAAAAATATTACTATAAACTTTTGGAAATGCATGGTATCTTCTTTGTATAAATCGCATATCACAAAAAAAAAACTAAATCTGGTCTAAATTAATTTTTTTTACATTTTCTTCAACTCAGCATATTTTCCGTTTTCAAGTATTTTCAAAACGACATAGCAACAGAATGGAGCCAAAAATAGAACTGCCACATCATCATAAGCAGTTTAGTATTAATAGTAGCAGTTGCCTATCTTCTTCGAGCATTACTAGGAATGGCCAATTTTGTGTCTGTGTGTTCACGGTACTCCTCTCTCTTTATTTTTGCTTGATTTAACCTGATCGAAAAATAAAAACAACAAAAAAGAACCCCAACAAAGTGATAAGGCCTTGTATATCATGTGATTATTCTTCCTTTTTCCTTTTCTTTCTTTCATTCCTTTTTCTCAAAGTTTTTTACTTCCTTTCTAGTCGTTGCCTTCTCCAATCATTACTCATTCTTAAAATATATATACACACACACACACACACACACACATATATATATATATATATATATATATATATATATATGCATATATATGGAGAGAGAGAGAGCAAGCAAGAGAGAGAGAGATAGAAAGAGAGAGAAGGAGAGTGAGTCAGAGAGAGAGAATGGATTCAATACCCAAACCCGTTCTTGTTTCCACTATGTTTCGGCTCGTACAAGTGGATCTGAATCTCGCCAAAATAAGACATAAATCTGAACGCTTTGTATAGCAGATCCATTACATTATCATAACTAAAACTCTGTTCGACTTAATTTGATGTTGAATGTATCTAACACTCTATGAAATAAGCCAATCACACATCGGATACTGAATTACTGATTTGTATTTTGGTATATATGCGCATGTGCTCAAATATTAACAAAATTTTATCAAACACAGGCGCGAGCGCTTTTTTCATTCTAATAAATACACACACGCATATACTCACACATATATATACACATATATATATATGTGTGTGTGTGCGTGTGTGTGTGTATTATCAACTAATTATACGATACAAAAGTTGCAGTAACTATCTTTAGTCGGAAGAGACGTAACAATGGCGTTTGGCCCTACAGCAACCAGTCTTGTCCCTTCTTTCGTTTTATCATCTATTTCTCCTCAGGTGAGCTTCATTCATTTTCCCTTTCTTCTTTCTATCTCCAAGTTTATCTTCCTTCTTCTTCTCTTTCATTCCTTCCTTCCATCTTCCGTATTACAAGTAAACATCCAATCTGATCCAAACAGATCCTAAAAAATGGTACCTCGGACCAACTGTTTTACAAGGATACCCGAGATTCAGTATTGTATTGACAGAAAAGTTATCGCAAAATGTTCTTGTGAACGTATATTTTTCTTTTTCCTCTTTTCTTTTTTTTCCATCTTTTGTTCCTATTTACTATTGTCACACTCTAATCCTTTTTCGTTTTTTCTTCTTCTCATTGTTTTTCATTTCCCCTTCTTTGTTTTCTTCTTTCCTCGCTTTTCCTCCACTTCTTTTTCTTTGTCTTATTTTAATTGTAACCCATCTCCTTTCACCACTTCTTCTTCTTCTTCTTCTTCTTCTTCTTCTTCTTCTTCTTCTTCTTCTTCTTCTTCGTCTTCTTCTTCTTCTTTTTTTTCTTCTTCTTCTTTTTCTTCTTCTTCTTCTTCTTTTTCTTCTTCTTCTTCTTCTGCTTATTCTTCTTCTTCTTCTTCTTCAATATCTTTTGACATCGGATGACACAATAGCCAAGCACCTTCTCCCGCCCATTTCTGTTCTCATTACATATTCATACGGCAATTTGATCCATTCTTCAATGCTATTATACTATGTATCTCTTGGGTGACCTCTCTTCCTCTCTCTGTCAATATATCCATCTAGAAATACTCGATGGATGTTGTTTAGTCGTATTAGATGTCAAAAAAAAAAAATCCTACTTTTCTCTCCCTGAATATGAAGACCCTTTTTTTCATTTATACTTTGAAGGACGTTCTTGTCCATTGTTTTCTCGGTTAATGACATTTTTTCTCGTATGACTACATCTTAGATTTTTCTATAGGTTTTTAAGTGTTGCTCTTCCTGTCTATGTCTGTGATCCACACTATAAGGCACTCCATCTATACATAGTGTACGATGGAGAGATAAAATTGAAAGTTGATAATTGGGGAAAATTACTGAAAGCGAAAATAAGACTACCAAACTAAAAAACATGGATGAAAATTTAAATGATAAAATGATTGAAAAAAAAAAGGAAAAGGTCTGGTTAGTCAATCAATGGAAAGAGTTTCGGGACAACCGTAATAAACAAATAATTTTTTTAAGGTGGGATCAATAAAATAGCCTGAAGTAAAAAAACAACAAACAAGTTTGAATCTTACTGGACACACATGAATGGTCAAGAATAGCATTAACTCACCTTGTAAATTGGTCTCCACACTGATAACCTATTTTGTTAGCATGATTTTCGGAAAACAAAAAAGATTTTTCTAGACGTAATGAATACATGTTTAAAAATTAGAATAATTGACGTGTCATGTATGCATTACACACATAGGGATAATACATTGATAGCTGGTTAGTCAGTCAGTCAGAATCACTTGAAAACTGACGAAAGTTTAGAAAAAATGTCGATGGTTTATAATGAGTTTGTAATAAAATTATGAGGGGGTTAAACTGTAATAAACGCAACAAATGATCAGCCTCGATATGAAAGCGGCACCGCCTCTGACTGGAGTTCTTCAAATTGATACCAATGGTCTAAAGATTTGGGAGATGGTCAAGGATAATTTTGCAAAAGACAGTGGAGAGGGAACTCTGACGGATCAACGAGAGATGTAGCAACCCCACCAGACTGGGTGAAAATCGTACACAATGAAGACAATTGACGGCTTTATGTATCACATTATGAGGGAGCAACTGAACCTCAGTCTGAAGTATTATGTTTTCTTATGCGTTATAGAAAACTAACATTCAAAAGGAGAATGGAGATCCAATCATGTAGCCGTCTTTTTTCCCAGTATTGCGTTTCCTGTCTTGATCTGTCCGTCTTTAACATATATGTTGCAATATCATTCAAGACAATGAACTTTATCAGAATAAATGAACTATTCCAAAGCATTTACGTATGTTATAAAAGTTTAATTTTACTATACAAGTTAGAAAGTCTTTCATAGACGGGATAAAAAAAGCTTGTGTGGATTTTCCTTGGATACAATCGCTTCCAACATTACAGAATTATCATATCTCCATTGCAATGAGAATAGCTCAGACAAGATAATAGATATCTGGTATTGTCCTTCAGAAGATTGTCCTTGGCGTGAGAAAAGTTCTTTTCTTGAGGAAAAAGTTTGGAAATAATAGAGTTGGCTTTAGTAATGTATGCGTGTGAAGGTAAATTGTATGAATATGAAATGTAGAATGCATTCTTGTGTTGAGTTACACAATCTTCAGTGGAATCTAAGTGGACATGACTGAACTGAGTCTCTACCATCTGTTCATCAGTTTTCATTGGTTCAAAAATCGACTTTATAAAACGGATTACTGTCCATTCTGATTGATTTATGGTGGTTATTATATTCCTGTAATTGGTTGATGAAATTAGAAACAGTCCGTCAAAACTTTTACCACTGAATTGGTCTGGCTGGCTATGTATGTATGTATGTATGTATGTATGTATATACTGACCACACCAATGTTTGAAAAGTTGAAAATTCAGATATTTACTCTTTGTCATGTCTAGAAATAATCAGTTTTTTGAAGATACCCAACCTTTATATAGGTTCATTAGTTTGTAGAGCGTCCATGCTTGACTTCTTTAATGATCAGTGCACAGCAAATGGCAAGAAAGGTAATTTTTTCCTTGATCACTACTTTTATCTAATTTTTTGATTAATCATCCCAAACACGGTAAGCGGCAAAAATACATTGGTCAAATGACAGTTTCTATTGAGTGACCAACAATACCTGTCCGAGTGTGGATTTGAACTTGTTTTCAGTCTCATCTCTTTTAATCTGATTTCCTTGTGTCATTTGTAATCTGGGAGTTTTAGCAATCGATTCCGATCGCTACATTCTAAAATAAAGTTTAAATGTTTAATCCTTGAATTCTCTTAGATCAAAGCTTTATCCGATATGACACCAAATTGTGTTTGAAAGAATATGTAGAGCCAAACTTTCAAGCGGGAATGATGTGTCTGCATCTGAAATCAGCACTCAAGTCTTTGGTATTCATAGTGCTTGAAAACTGACCATTTGTATCAGTTGAGAAATCTGAAATTCAATTAGCAATAAAACATAAGATTTCACGAAGAATATTTGCGACGATTTTGAAATTACGATTTGATAGTGCAATGGGTGCAGTGGGTAACAGCGCAGAAAATGGTAATCGGCGACCAGTGTTCACACTCCAGTCGTGTCTGGTTATGTTCACTTCTCATTAATGCTCTTTAAATAGGCATGAACCCGTCACTTTTCCGCTTGCTGGACTTGGCATTCTGGCAGTGGGATTTGGAAACCAGTCAAGGAGAAGGATAACTCCAAACAAGGGAGTTGCCCCCCCCCTGTGGTCAGTAGGCGTATTGTTATCTCCTTTTCTCTAGTTGCAAGGCTGAGGAGGTATTTTTGCGACTGGGCATCCAGATATCCTGATAGAATCCGCCCAGGCATGTCTGTAGAGGTTACACCGAGGTCATTCAATCTTCATACCATACAATTAAATGTTCTACTCAAATATTCATGTTTGAATTGATGTTTATAATTTACTAATTATAATAAGATCCGAAAAATATTTCTAACGATCGAACATAATTTCTGTTGTTCTAACAACACTTCCAATGACATTTTCTACGGCCTTATTCAGGTGCACTATCGGTATGTGGAAAGAAAAACAAAAGATCCTATTTTTGGATAGTGCAAGGTAAAAAAAAGGTTGCTGACAGAACAATTTTGTTTACCATAATGCCTTGAAAGCTGCGAATAATTATTTGTACTTATAGTCTGCATGTCATTATTATTTAAAATTGAAGATTGAACTGGAAGTCAGACGTTCGAATAACACTTTTAAACCCACCCACCATTTCGAATCGGCAGTGAGTAAATACCATTTGAGTGGATATAAAGAATAACCCTTAGGTAGAATCCATAACTATATTCCCAGCGTTTACACTGTAATGTTCTAAGGGTTGAACCATCCAGACTCAATTAAGATGGAAGTTTTTGAGGCCATATCTGACAATGAACCACTTTCTCTATTAAACAAAGAAATTCGAACCGTGTTTTTATTGAGCAGCAAAAACGACACCTACTTGAAATGCGCAATCGTTTGACCTATACATTTAGTTGACATTGTTTGTGATCACTGCAAACAAAATGCGAGAGGAGTAACTTTTTAATTGATCACCACCGGTCACATGACGGTATGAATATGAATTTTGTTTTCTGACATGTTGGTGTACATTGATTTTTTTGTATAGTATAATGAGGCGCATATTGGAATAAAACTCCAGGTTTGTGTGTGTGAGAGAGAGAGAGACAGAGACAGACAGAAAGAGAGACAGAGAGAGAGACAGAGAGAGACAGATGATGTGTGTGCTTGGAGAAGAGTTTGTGTTTGTCAATAGACAAGTATATATATATATACATATATATATATATATATATATATTGATCAAGTAATGGTCGAATGCAAGCGGGCATCTTCATGCCTAATTTCCCTTTATCTGAATGTGCCATATACATGGGAGAAGGACAAAGATAATTCAGGAACAAGGCTATATTCTCTTGGCTTACAATTAACGCCGGGAAACTGATATATATCGCTACTGGATGTAGATTCACATATTCTATTATATAATCATTCATTCAGACACATGTACGAATATCGGAGTAAATTTGGTGGGAAAGGATTCAGTAAATATAATGGGGATGATAAGAAGCACCTCTTCTATATGCTCAAAAAGAGTATTCCAAATCTACAAAGCCAGCTATGACGTACGGATGTGAATATGGAAATCAACTGAATCATTCAAAAACAAACCTGGGATCAGGAAACGATCGATGAAACGAAATGCTACAAATGAGTTTAAGATACAAAAAGAGATGCATATGGATCTGAGAGCAGACCAAAGTAAAATATATAGAATTGCACAAAAATTGAATTGCGTATGTTTTCATAAAGCCAACTCCCTGTCCGATGGATTAATTCGTCACTTGTCTGGTCAAAGCGCTATGCGGAGTCATATTACTGATCATTGACTAGTAGGGACGCATATTGTACAACTATTCCTTGTATGCATTTATATGTGCATTTGTTACACATAAGTGAACACATGGAAAAACGAGAAATTTTCTGTCAGTGAAAACATCCGCTTTTTTTATTCCCTTTACATCGGTGGCCGTTAAACACAGTGGTTAAAATACTGGAACATAGTGAGCCGAGAAATTTCAGGTCGACACTTCTCATTGGAGAAAGCAAAACAATGACACTCACTTGGTGATCCATTTTTTGGCTATATACCGTCACGTGATCTCTCCCAGAAAATAACTCTGTCTTTCTCATGCAACAAAATCTATACATCATTACACACCTGTCAATAGTCAGAACATGAATTTCTGACTCAGGTCTTGAGACACCAGTAATGATGAAGTCGCTAGATTTTCACCATAAAAAGGGGTCATCGTTTTTACTCTATGGGCTCTCGGCTGAGAGTTATAATTAAACTAGACGAGAAAAGGTAATTAATTTTGATTAATTCTCAGTTCCTCTTTCTTCATTGCTTCGTCACAATGTTTCTATTACAAAACACCAAATACTCGAATCATTATGATATCAATTTTTAAATGAAAGGCTCCAACAACTGGTCTATGCATTCAGTGTAGTGAAGAATTAGACTGGTGGATATATATATATATACATATATATATATATATATATATATATATATATATATATATATATTGAAACATGTATAATAAGGATATTTCATTTGATAATTAAAAGTGTTAAAAGCCATTTGAATGAAACTGGACATCATACGACGTGGAAAATTCCAACTTCAAGGTTAGTGAAAAAATTATCAAAGTCTTCAGAAGGATGGATTATAAACCGAAAGAAGTAATTAGGAGTAATTGGTATTTTTAGAGATGATATCATAAGTTAGTTCGCATGCAGTCTGAAATCAAAACCGACACGAGAAATTTGATATTCACATGGATTAACATTCAATATAAATAACACAAACAGCTACTCATGTTTGCTTTGATACTTAATGATCCCACATCGTCAAATACTGCTTGGGTGCAATATTAATATAACTGTTTTATTCTCAAAATCCCCGAAACGGTTACATGGTAAACAATTGATAATCCGTACTAGAGAAATCATATACACTGTACAATGATAGCATAGTATACGTGAAAATTACATATATTGACATATAATGGGAAATAAGGGACTCAACTGACACAAAAATAATTTGGAAAAAAATGTTTAGTGTTTGAGGCTGTATTGCCGTCTCTGTCTGTCTGTCTGTCTGTCTGTCTCTCTCTGTCCGTCTCTCTGTCTCTCTCTCCCTCTCTCTCTCTCTCTCTCTATATATATATATATATATAAAGAGAGATAGATGAATAGATAGTACATTTGTTGGGGTATTCAGACTAAAAGAATGTAACTCATAGTCTTGTGTTATCATCATTTTAATAGCCGCATCTACAAATATTTCAAACAAACTTTTCACGCAATTTCGTTTGTTCGTGCTTACATGGGATGATTTCATTGACTGACTCAACTTAACTCTTACTTTGACATAACAATGAAAATTACGTCAAAGAACCTCTTGAGACTTCATGTCTGATCATACATCGGAACAACTTGAGATGATTTGGGACTTGAAAGAAAAAACAAATCAAAATTAGAATACTTCAAATATCTGAACAATTATCCAATAAAACAGTTTTAGGGTGTTTAGTTCGGACCTATACACAAATGACACCGTCATCTAGGACGAGTATCTTTCTAATACATATCTTCACAAAAGTGATCACCAATCAAATCACAAAAATGCTAAATGAAAACCCACCACGAGAACAGGCTGGCTTCAGTAAAAGCTACTTAACCATTGACCATCCCCATTCAATAAACCAACTAAAAAAACCAGCAGAATACAGAATACCACACACTGTAGCATTTGTTGACTTTTAAAAGGCCATCGATTCAGTGGAAACCCCTAAATCATTGGTACAATTGTACAACAAGGCGTACACCCCGTATATATCAGGGTACTGCGACATATTTACCGATACAGCAGTTCCTTAATCAGACTATTCAAAGACTCTGAACTCTTCCGACTAGAGAAAAGGTGACATACTCTTCACAGCCCGCCTTAAAATGATTTCCTAAAACTTAGAATGGGAACACTAAAGAATTGGGATAGACAGAAAATACGTAAGTAATCTCAGATTTGTTGACTACATCGTTCCCTTCGCTAAGAACCTTCACGATATCCAAAGTGTGTTAGACGAACTAAATTAAGCAAGTAAGGAAGTTAGTATCCGCTAGAACTTCAGCAAAACAACTGTCATCTATAACAGCTATGCTAGGAAACTAAACAAAGATACACCAATCGAAATCGGGAATGCATTGCTGGAAAGAAGTAAGCAACTACATTTACCTAAGACAACGAATCTTCAAACAAAGAAGAAATGGAGCAAACATCTCTCTAATCTCAAAAAGGGGTTATACAACCTATGTATTCTACAGATAGTCATATACGGAATAGAATGCCCATGATAGAAGCATCTGGCGATCCTTTGGGAAGGTCTATGTCCAATGATAGACAATAACAGACTGATTATGATGATAAACAAAAACGTGAAATAATAATGATATAAAAAGAATGTAAGTTATTTTGACTAGCTTGCCTCTATGATCCTCGCAACCGGCTCATTGTTTGCACTTTAATGGCTGAACAGTTGTGAGTACGATACAAACTTTGCGCTAAATTGTACATAGGATCGAACCCACCAACTTACATGGACTTTGTTGACCGAGCATTGGGTACGAGCAGGCCTGCGAGGTTTGCCAAGAATTGCTGATCCACCTGAGGCTGTGCAAGACCGCTGCCAGAATTTGATCGCACAACCTCCCAACTAGTAGACTGAATACACAGAAACCATTTTTTCGTTCACACAAACTCGTGGCTATATCATCTCAGAATTCATAGATTAAAGAACATAGTTCGTATGTTTGGACAAGTATGAAGTTAATTTTATAAGACAATATCTATATATATAGACTTTTCTTCCTGAGTATTCATATTTTCGTTATAATTATTCGATTTCTTATTTCTTTTCAAAGGTATTTTACCTATGATATTATCAATTGTTTCTGATTAACCATGTTTTTTCATTCAACTCTCTTTAGTTGTCCTATGTTGATTTTTTTTCATTCAATGTTTGTTTTGTATCAGTAAAATTCATTATTTTTCTCATTCTTGTGAATCGCATGAGTCCATTTCATGTTTGAAGGACAGAAAAGAAAAGTGCCATCAGCTATCGTTTAATTGCCAAGAAAGAAAAATATAATTATACTATCGAGGGACAGAAGAAGAAGAAGAAGAAGAAGAAGAACAAGAACAAGAACAAGAAGAAGAACAAGAAGAAGAAGAAAAAGAAGAAGAAGAAGCAGAAGAGGAAGAAGAAGGAGAAGAAGAAGGAGAAGAAGAAGAAAAAGAAGAAGAAGAAGAAGAAGAAGAAAAAAAAAAGAAGAAAAAGTAATGATAATAATAAGAAAAAGAAGTAGGAAAAAAGTAATAGTAATAATGATGATAATAATAATAATAATAATAATAATAATAATAATAATAATAAGAAGAAGAAGAAGAAGAAGAAGAAGAAGAAGAAGAAGAAGAAAAAGAAGAGGGAGAAAATGAAGAAGAAAAAGAAGAAAGAGACGATGAGAATGAGTTTGAATGATATAAAGAATTAGTAGTTGCAAAAGAAGATGGACAAGACCAAAAACCAGCAGAAATACAAGAAAAGGTTATCTTAAGAAATAAGCTGCAGTATTTTCGTCGGTGGTCTTTACTGAGGTGAGATGTACAAAGTACGTGGTAGCCTGGAGGGGAACAAAACAGTGCTTTGATGTGCAAATAATGGCAAAATATACACAGCCACATGTAGGCCTGATAGGATAATAACCATGGATGGACATTCCTTCACACAACAATCAATATATTGATAGACATACCAAAAAGTGGAGAAGGGCAGATGAATCCAAAGGAATTATGAGTCATGAGTTTCGGTGTAGATGTTGCAGGGTGTAAATATAGCCATATCATAAATACAGGATGTTTAAAAAAGGGTGCAACTTTTACAACTTCTATTGAAATGCCCTTATGCTGATCACAAAAACTGCCCCGGCCCGGGTTTCTCCTTGTCTCAGAGTTCTCCAAGCCTTCACCATACGCTATTTCAGTTTTGGAGAAGAGTCAGATTCATGTTTTTATCAGTGCCAGTTTCAGTCAGAGTTTGAACTCGACTCGCCCAGTCCGTGCTATCAACTGATCGACCCCCCCCCCAAAAAAAAATATCAAAGAAGTATTTTCAAAGACTCCAATTATAGAAGAGCAGGTCCACTTAATCACTCAATGGGCAGCATTACGTGACCAACGTCTTTTGGCAGCATGATGGTCGGGGAATATAAAAATCGGTAATTAGGGATGATCAATTGAAAGAATGTGAAAACAAGTGATCAATGGGTTAGTTACTTCACTCACCTTTTGTCAAACCATGGTGACTAATGGGAGTCTAATTAGAACAAAAAAAAGCATTGTCATGCACTAAACAAACAATTTTCTGCAAACGTACTTAGTGAACCTATTTAGGGAAGGGCTTTTCAAATAAAAGAGAAACATTTTCTTTGAGATAAGAAGAATTAATTGTTGGAGATCCCAGCCCATTCTAGAGTGGTATAGTCTAACCTGGATTCAGATTCGTACCTGTTTTATAATATAAGCGTTTGATTACGTTGGAAAATTATATCCCTAAGACAATACAAATGAATGGGTGCTCGAATAATGGTAACAGATGATACAATCATATCAACTACTACATACTGTTTCCTCTGTTCATATTGTTGGCACGTATCTGATATTGTAGCATGAATTATATCAGCGTATAACGATTCTTTGGGAGAGTTCAACACATCAGAGGGACCATAGACGGTTGGACTGTGTTTTAAGTATCCTGAACGATTGATTTCAAAGAAGTGCAACTTACTCATGATCGACCCTACCCTTTAGTAGTTCCTGGTATAAAACAAGCCGACCTGAGTTAAAAAAAAGTTGATTCTCCGAAGGTTTTTTTCGTATAGAACTCTAATTCAAGCCGTCATGACATCACTGGTTCGGGTGAGGTCATCGTCATCGTTGTGTTAAACAAGAACAAAGTTGAAACTTCAATAGTTGGAGTTCTACAATATTTTTCATAACGGAAATTTACAGGATATACCACGTACTTGAATACGCGAGTTGACACGACAGAGCGTCATGTCATCACTCTCTCTTTTCCCCCTCTATCTCTTATTCATCTTTCAAATTTAAAAAGATTTAAATTCCTACGTTTGACGAATTTACGATCATTAAGTCTACTCTAAGAGTTTGGCAATGATCAAATTCAAAATATAACTTTCATTAACGAATTAAATTTATCACAACTTACATAGCACGTATCAGATACTGTTAAAAACGAAAATTGAGACCATTCAGTTTTAAAGCGACCTTGCAAAAGACAAGTAAAGATTGAGAGTACTCGGGATGAACATAACACAAATTAATTTTTGAAAATGATTCTTCTCATTTGAGGCGACTTAAGAAAAAAATAATAGAGAACTAGAAAAAATAGTTGAGAAAATGAACAGACGAAAAAATATCAATAAAACTTTTATAAAAGTTTCTGATTGAATATATATATATATATATATATATATATATATATATATATATATATATATATATATATATATATATATATATATATCGCTTCAGTCATCCTTTACCAAATAATTGTCAATGTATTTTGTATGATTTTGTTCAGAGTTTTTCCCTGCTTTACACAGATTTTTGTTATTATGGCACAGTGTGTAAACTTTTTCTTGTTTCGATTATAAGTTCTTCACCAAGCGATCGTTCCAGGATTTTAAAATCAAAACTGTTATATTAATATTACATCCCACATGTATTCATCAGACATCCCCTCTTTTCAGCTATAATTGTATTATGAATTTATGCCATTCATGTAGTCTGTTATATATATATATATATATATATATATATATATATATATATATATATATATATATATATATATATATATATATATATATATATATATATATATATATATATATATATGTATGTGTGTGTGTGTCTGTGTCTGTGTCTGTGTCTCTGTGTGTGGGGGTGTGTGTGCATGTATGTGTGATGATTTGTTGGTATAGAGGAATAAATAGATAAATGATCTCCCTTGTTCGAAAAATAATGTTCAATCTGTCTCTGATTAAATACGATAAAGTCATTTTAATATAAAAAAAAAACAAACGAAACTTCAAGTTGAGTATTCATCATTATTGTACACAATATCCGTAATACGTATCAGTACATTTTGGTTGGTGTGTTTTCCAGCCTTCCACATCGTCTTAAATTTTCATTCATTCATTTCATGGCACCCAAAGACAAACCAGTCCGAAGATTAATCGGGTGAGCCTTTGGTTTGCACTATTGAGTGTAGAGTAGATGTCGATCCTTCCCAGGGAAGATTATCGGAATCGCCACGAAATGCTCTCCACATGATCCATATCTGCTTACAGCACAAGTCAGTCACCCATCTACAGACTGACCACGTTCGATGTTGCTCAACTCCGACGATCGTACAAGTACCGTTGTGTCCAACGTGATTCAGCCATATCAATTCCAGAGATGAGTCATAGTGATCTTTCCACGCGTTTTTCTGACTAGAATTCACATCCGCTCTGCTTTTATCGATACGTTCAAGCTAAAGAACGCATCGAACCGAATATTGCAACCCTAAAAACATGGACGAGAATACTAATCCGAATAACATAACTAATTATTTCCTGTCCCTCCTGCAGAAATTGGGACTAGCACATCAATAGGAGAAATCACAAGAGGTACTGTTTTTTTTTTCCTCCTGGGATACGCGATATCCATAATGGTTTTCGATGTTTTTGCGTAGGCTAAGTCATGATTATTTATTTCTGCCAACAATGTTGCAAGAAATATATGTATTTACTCGTATCTCCCTGCCTGCTTATCCACACAATATCTCCAAAGGTTATCTATGGATTTCAATGAAACTTTGTGGATATGCAGACAATGGGTTGCAGAAAAAAAAGAGGCAGGTATTAGAGTTGTACACAAACGATCTATCTAAATATGCATTTGCACGCAAATCTATCTTTACCTGGATAGATAGATCGATATATAGATAGATAGATTCCAAGATAGATAGAAATCCGTATTTCTCGGTCCATTAAAACTAAACCTTTCTGTTTCTTTGTACAGCGAGTTCCTAAAGTTAACAGATACAAAGATCCAATGGTGGCTCTATGCCCAGTTGCGAAATCCTGCTCGTCTTTTAAAAGATTTCATAAATTTTCAAAAGATTTTTCAAGGTTTCTCAGATATATTACGCCACTCCAAGAGCCCCCAGAGCTCCCCCAGCAGTTGCTTGGACGATGGGTCCCACTCGCAGCCTCTGGAAGATCGTGTAAACAATGCAGCTTTTAAACAAAATTACTTTTGGCAGTTTATTCATAATCTTTTCGTTCTTTCCGTCTTGCTCTTGAAAATAAATTCTCAAAATGATAAACAAAGCTGGCGAGTTTTGGATATGGGAAAGAAGATCTTAATCCACCGTTACTTTTTCTTTCTGTTTTTTTTTCTTCCTTTTCTGTTCTGTGTTAATCTCACTCTTTACCTGTCACTGTATTTTTTTTCTCGAATGCTGTTTGCTTAAAAGTGAAATGTCTCTTTTGTCAATTTCCCCCTCGCTCTGACTCGTTTACATGCGACAGGGTCCACTTTTCTTAGATGCAGCTTAACATGTTGAAACAAGTTTATGCTTCGGTCACTGTTATGCTCAGGAACGATAAAACATTTAGGAGAAGACAATTTTCTTTCGCACAATCGTTGTCAAGAACATTATTCTGTAAACAGGTTGGCGTGTTGAGAAACCATTCTACACGTAAACACAGTGTGAGCGAAAGAAGGATCCCACCCATTCTGAAAAAGTTCTAACTTTTACCATCCTTGTATGGCCTCAAATCTGATAAAAGTTACACCAAAGACTGAAGAATATAGAAGTTGGAAACACGTCAAAAAGGTTTGAGCATACGTTATGTACAGAAATCTTTGGTCCGAGTTCTGTCAATTTGGAAGATAATACACGTCGGCCTACACATGAACTTCAGCAGGACGAAGATCATGTGCAACAACCACATCGGAGATAGAAATATTAAGATCAAAATCGATGACACAGAACTGGAGGAAGTAGACTTCTACATCTACCTAGGACAGCGAATCTTCATGAGACCCTCAAAAAAAGAAGAAAACAAGCGAAAAATACACTAGGGTGGCAAGCCTCCGGCAGAGGTAGCTCAACCTTCAAAAATAATAAGATCCTATTGATCTTAAAGAGAAGGGTGTATAACCAATGCATCCTCCCAATAGCCACTTATGGAGCAGAAACGTGGAACCTAACCATGACACAAATCCAAAAATTGAGAACCATGCAACGTGCACATGAAAAAATTATGATGGGCCTCCCATGGAGAGACCACAAGACAGCACAGTACATTCGAGAAAAGACAAGGGTCAGGGATATCATAGAATCCATTAAAAATCTCAAATAGCGGTGGGCTGGCCATGTTGTGAGAATGGCAGACAACTGATGGACATCATAACTCACGACATGGATCCCCCGAGATCACATGCACAACCGAGGCTGGCAGAATATTAGGTGGAGAGACGAGCAAGACAAGTTCAGGAAGTACTGGCTCCGTGATGCCCATAATAGAGAGGTGTAGCGAATCCTGGGGAAGGTCTATGTCCAACGACGGACATTAGAAAAATTGATGATGATGACACTTTTTATTCCTGTTTATTTGATTTCTCGCTGTAAAACATCGATGGATAAATTAATAAGATAGAATGTATGATTGGTCACTTAATAAAAACCGTCATGCGCCCAATATTTTTTGGTGGAAGCCTTCTTAGGGATAATCAATAAACTCTTTTAGACGTATCAGATAATCTTGCACACGGTCTTTGTATGTATAAATATTTCTATGCATGATATTCGTGTTACGTTCCCTTTGGATTTGGAGTTCCTGGTAGGAGTGAGATTGTAACACAGGTGCCTATCTTTGTTCATACAATAATCTGTAAATATCTATTAATGTACTACTATCAGTCTATTAATACGTATATCAGTCGGTTCATATCTACCAGTTTCTGTTTATACCGAATTATTAAAGTCAATCTATTCAAAATTGTCAATTATATCATGTTTTTCCATCAAGTGAGCCATCTTGTTATGCAATTTTGCAAAATATTCAAACATATATATATATATATATATATATATATATATATATACATATATATAAATATAAGTGTGTGTGTGTGCATGTATTTTTGTGCGTGTGCATGCGTGTGAGTGTGTGTGTCTATAGCCTAAAAAGCTTCATAGCTTTCAACAGTAAAGATTTTAAAAAAATTTCAAAAGATTTTTGGTCACCTCAGTCACCTATTACCGAATATCTGTCAATGCAATCGATGTTATCTTCTAAAGTGTTTCTTTCCTGTTACCCCGGGAATTGTGTTATTATTGCTCAACGTATAAATTATTTCATTTAAGGATCATCAGTTTTTTACGATGTAACTGATTCGGGGATATATGTATATGTATATGTAGAGACAGAGAGAGGGAGAGAGAGACAGACAGACAAACAGACAGACAGATTATTCTGAATTGGACCCAAACAGATCTCAAAACTTAAAATCTTGGATTCCACTCATAAAAAATGAATAAACAATGTGTCACAGAAATAATTCTTAACAAATTTTGATCACAGTCATAATATCTCAGTGATGTATCATCGATGGAATATTATTAATAAGAACGTAAACAAAGAAGAATATTAGGCGGAAGGAAAAAAATATTTAATTAATATCACTGCGCAGACAAGAATGTCATCAAAACTGTTTAGATAAAATTCTATAATAAAAAAGACATCTACATTTCAGTCTTTGCAAGCTATTTACATTATATATGTATATATATATATATATATATATATATATATATATATATATATATATATATATATATATATATATATGTATATATGGTAATGTCTGTTTAAACTGTCTCATCCATTCTATATGTGTAAGTGTAAAACGTATCCGATACATTTTGGAAACATGTTTTAAATGATAAATACATGTTCATAATTGACTGAACTTGCACCAAAGATAAAGAATGCAAAAACCAACACAACGTTGAAATAAGTCTGGTTAGTCACTCAATGGAAATCATACGATCAATGCATTCCGGTCACATGCTGTGCTGGGGGTGATCAATTAAAAATGATTATCAATGAATATGTTACTTCACTCACTTTTTGCTGGGTAGTGATCATCAGAAATCTTTCTAATAAACAAGTGCGAATGCTGCTCGACGTGAACTAAGAGATCAAATTGGCATAGATTTACATTACAAATTCAATCCTCATCTAGACACGGGATGGGGGTCATAAAAACGTTCTCCCCAGACATAAAATGATGTTTTTCCACCTTGTAACTCCACAACCTGTGCGCGTGATACATTTTCACTCAGCTAGCTAGCAGGACTAACTTCAAAACTGAATGAAACTTATCTTAACAGTTCTGGTGAATGTTTTGGTTTATAGTTTCCGAAAGAAAAATCAAAAGATATCAATACATGATACTATTCTCTTTGGTAGTCAAACGTTGCGTATATCGACCCACACCTTTTCAGAAAAGCTAGTAGGCCTACAACTTCCACGAGGACCCCATGATACACACCCTCTGCATGATGGGCACCCGTTAATTAAGACATGAATCGATCACCCTCTGAAATGCAGTGTTTCCTCTAACATGGAAGCCACCAAAGATGACAGTTCAGTTGAGATTCTCACGTTCAAATCATCGCAACGGTCTTTGGGAACAAAAGCCGGCCAACCTGGACTGAAACCTTATAAAAGGCTGCACAGGGCGTGCGCGTGAATAGCGACATTGAAGGACATATTCAACTTGGCCCAAACCATTACACATCACTTAAGGAGATATTCATGCATTCATCAACGCAAATTTGAATTAATACTGTGATTGCCTAGCGTCATTGTCAATTATGAAAGAGCCCCCAATATGTGTATACGGTGAGTGCAAATGTATCCGATACAATTCAAGAATTTCATTTGACACACTCATACAACTTCAAAATTGATTCAATTTGAGAAAAAAGATTTTAAAAATACGAAAGACTGTTAAACATTGAAACGATATTTATCTTTGAAAAGTTATGTAAAGAAACATTATGATAGAAAAAAGCAGCTTAATCTTATAAAAGCCATAGTGATGAGCGAAAATATTATGACCAGAAATATTTTGCCAGAGATATTGGAGCAATTATGGGATGAGTGGGACGAACGAAATCACTCTGCAGAGCTTCTACCACGTAACTTGCAGTAAATGAAGGGTCAGTTGTGATCAACCTGGGACAAGATCTCAGGAAAAACTTACAGAGGACTTGTTCCTTGTAGAGTCAATGCCTGATCTAGGTAAGAGCTGTTTGCTAGGCATATGAAGGAATGTTTTGCTCATTGATGCACACATGCATAAACACAAGCATTTATACACACGTACGTATATATATATATATATATATATATATATATATATATATATATATATATATATATATATATATATATATATATATATATATATATATTACAGTACTTGCAATACAAACAGATTTCGAATCCTGAAAGCTATCAACATCAAAGCTACCATCAATAAAATATTTTTTGATTTTTTGAAGAGAAAGCAATCAAATGTCTATGATGACAGTTGCCATAACAGCACATGACACGTGAAACTTTTTTTCGGTAATTCTGAACTAACAGAGATGCATTTTAACGTAATTTGCACTGAACATGTCGATTTCAAACGATTGAAGTTGCCATGAGTAGAAACAACAACAACAAAAAACAAACAAACCAAAAACAAACAAATCAATTCATTTTTAAAGAAACAATGCTATCGTGAATTACACTTGGACTCTCGAATGATTAGTGAAAGTACTCGTTGAAAATGACTGGAGGGCAGTCAAAGTGCTGGGAAAATGATGAACATTAGGAACTTGAGACTGATTCTACGTACCTGTGACCAATATACTAAGCAATTACTAAACATAATAAATTCAACTCGGCAAAATATATCTGATCTTTTCAACGAAATATGCTTAAGAGAAAAATGGCTGCCGAAATGCACATCAATATATATATATATATATATATATATATATATATATATATATATATATATATATGTGTGTGTGTGTGTATATATATATACACATATAATGTTTAAGGACAGTGGAAAATAAATTTGTAATTCCCCTGTTGAATATGTTGATAGAGAAGCGACTCGAAAAGGTTTCTTTAGTGTAATTGATATTCCCACGGATGATATCATAAGTGAGTTTTCATGCTGTCTGTGATTAAAATAAATGGATTAAATATTAACCTGGATGAACATTCAGTAGAAATGACACAAAGAGCGAGTCATGTCTCTTGTTGTACTTACTGATCCCTCGTTGTTAAAATAAAGCTTTTATGGTCACCTACGTAAGTAATCTTTGTTTCAAAATGTATATACAGTATAAAACAATATCAATATACCGCACCTAAAAGAACTTCATATAAAATGACCAACTACATGTATGGTATAAACTATATGATAAAGGGAGGTGATATCCGAAACAATTACTTGATGACCAACCGTTTACCCAAAAAAATAAAAAGACAAAATATACTTAGTACAATAATAATTACATAAATTGCATTGACAGGTACTGGGAAATATGTAACTGGAGTGATACAAAAATCTATGGAAAATTTTTTTTTCAATGTTAACTATTTGAAGCTCTAAAGCTTTCTAGACAATATATATATATATATATATATTTATATATATATATATATATATATATATATATATATATATATATATATATATATATATATATATAAATATACAAGTGTGTACGTGTATGTATGTATGTACGTATACAAATATGTGTATGTACATGCATAAAATGTTTTAATAATGGACTAAATTCAAATTGCAAAATAGATTTGATTCTTTCGTATTTTTTTAAGTGAGTGAAGGGAATGCCAATAAATTGAAAACTATTTTTCTCTATAATTTTACAGGCATTATCATCATGTTTTGTTTTAATTTCATCCAGTATTTTTGAGGCTCAATATATTTCTTTTGTAATTTTCCTAGTTTTTGTTAAAATTTCATAATGTTTATCCAAATTACATTGTTAACAAGTAAAAGCAAAAAAGTCAGAAGTATTAATGCTCATTTGATCCAATGTACTGATAAGCACGTTGGAATTCGTTGAAAAGTTATCCTGTTTTATGCCTTTTTATAATCTGAATGTAAGTGTATTCTGAAAGGGATTGCTGAGGGCGCTAGTTTGAGAGGTTCAAAGAATGATACATATGACTGACTGATCCAGCAGGCTTCCGAGCGCGTTGTAGATGGCATTTTTGTTATGAGAATGTGTAATCACAGCGTTAGTAATTTTCATTGTGTTTTGAAAAGATGTGAAAGAATATATATATATATATATATATAAGTATACACACACACACACACACACACATATATATATATATATATATGTATATATATATATATATGAATAGTTGGTTGTGGATTCGCTACACAAACTAGCTTATGTTTCAGCCCTCTCTGTCAAGAAAAATGTCAACAGAAGTTTCTCAAGTTTTTAAATCGGTCTGGCTGACTGGCTATGTACACCAGTATTACACATACAGGCTACACCAATAGATCTGAGGGGCGGAGATTTGAAACATCCCCTCTTTTTGAACCCCCCACCTAAATAGATTTTTGAGAGAGGTTAAATTAGCTATGTACTTTTACGCTAATTTGCTCCTTTAGTTTGTGTCCAGCAGCATTCACACTCGGTTTTGTTTTCAAAATCCGAATGTTTCTAATGATCACTGCCGACGAAAAGGCGATAGTAATCATTCATCGATACCCTTTTTTCCATTTTTCTTCTTATTTGATCACCCCCAACACTGCATGTTTCCAGAAGACGTAGATCATGTGATAGTTTCGATTGTGACTAACCAGACGTCTTCTTCTAATACACTGTTCCTTTCCCATATATTTTCTTCTTTAAAATTCTCTATTGCACCAATGTCTATGTTTACTCCTTCGTTTCTATTGACTTTCTCATTATGTTTTTAACATCAAATCTTTCTATATTTTGTCTCCTGAATCTTTTTGTTAGTTTATAGTGTTTGGGTCTCCTTTTTTTTTTCCATTTTTTAAAAATATTTTTTCTTTATCTCATCTTATTCATGTCCCTTTAGGTTTTTATTTATTAGTCCAAGATAACACTCTCTATGGGTTTATTAGTTTGCTTTGGTATTTCTATGATTCGTTTCTTGTCTTTATTTACCATCCTTTTGCTGTTAGTATCTTTTTCTATTAGTATTTTTTTTCTATTAGTATCTTTTTTCCTATTAGTATCTTTTCTTCTAATCAGAATTTCTGTTTTTTACTGGTTATTTTTTTTTTCTTCATTTTCTATTCATTTCTGAGATCGAAAGATTATCTCCCTTCCGTTGTTAGTTCCCTATGTTTGTTAGAGCAAAGTTTGCTTTATTTATTTTCCTGTGAAATTATTTTCCACCTCCTCCTTCCCTTCTCCCATTTTTCACGTTACCATGGTTCCTCACTGAGTTTTCTCCCTTCTGTGTCTTCTCGGGCCGTAGTGACGACACTCACCAGCCCCACCCTCTAACGGCTGCCAAAATGATCGATTCACTTATTTAATCTTATGACAGGTTTAATCTAGAACAGAAAAAATTAAAGAAATGAATAAAACGTTCGGATCTTATTTTGATCAAGAACATTGTTTTGATTAAAAGATTGATTTTCTTCCGAAAATGTTTACGAAGTAAATTAAGATACTTTGGAAGAAAAAGCAAACAAAGACAATTGTGGAAACGTCTTAAGAACAAACGAATGATAAAATAAATTACAAATTTTCGCCATCTTGAACCAGTTCGATCAGTTGTTATTTGTAAAGACGCGTTGTGTCTTGCTTGTTGAAGTCAGTCAATAGGCTTTGAACATAAAGGGTTTCAAAAAATTATATTTACAACATTGAAAATCTATCGAGAGTACAAATATAAGAGTAACGAGTCTGGTTAATTACTCAATAGAAACCGTCGTGGGGCAACGTTTTGCCAGGAAGATGAGACAAGCTTGGGGGGATCAATTAAAATTAGAAATAGTGCTGTTCAATGAAGAGTCATTCTCTCTTTCTCTTCGTTTGTTAGAGATCACTGAAATATTGCCAATTCTCAAAAACAAGTGTGAATACTGCCAGATACAAATAAAGGACCTAATCTTGCAAAAACTTGTGAATATATTCAGCAGAGGACGTAAAAAAACAAACAATCGTTCTTCTAGGGATCATAATGAGTAAATGTCCTCCAACTCTACTGATGTTGCCTCTTTTATGACACACATGTACACATCGCAAACCAACCAGCTTGAATCACCTAGAACTGGAGAAAACTTTTATTAGAGTCCTGCAGACTAATAGAAATGTTGATATAATTGTACAGGCTTTGTTTTAGAATAAGAGCAGAGTAATGTCATTTCTAACAACCATTACAGCTCTTTTACATGGGTGCTATGAGTCGGACTTAGCACATTTAGAGGATACTCAATTCGCAGCCATGTATATTGGGACATCTTTTCTTCAATGGAAGTTATTGCTCGGTACATTCTTTGCTCCTTCTTTGATATCGCCTCACAAAAGAAATCAATGCAACATTAAAAAGTATGACGACATTTAAAGGTATAAAGTCATTGTAAGAAGTCAATTTATAACAATTTTTTCCAGCTGCTAATGATGTTTTAATCGAATATTTAAAAAAACTGAAAATTGCAAAAAAAAAAAAAACCAAATGCAAAAAACGCCCCAAAAGTCCATAAATGATTTTTATTGAATATGATAATTGCTGAATATATCAGTCTTGCAATATTCACGAAGATTACCTGTTTATCTAATATACAAAAATGCAGAGTCCAAACATTTTATTTCCCCCTTCTTCACCCCTTCTTGCTGTTACTACTATGATCGTTGGGCTAATGATTTTCGTTTTTCCGCCACAAATCCTGCGCAATTTTGCTAATATTGGTATTTTCAATAGATTTTGAAATTAATAGATATAATCTACGGACACCATGTACAATACAACAATGTAGATATCAATCACTGTGTAATTCCGTGATCAAAAGTCATGTGCAGCAAAAATGTCGGAAATAAACACATAACGATCGACGTTGAAAACGCAGAACTGGAGAAAGTAGACGAGTACATCTAGTTAGGACGACGAATCTCCATGAAATCCTCGAAACAGTAGTAAAACAATCGTAGTATCGCAAACCATCTGCAGAGCAAGCTCAACACTCAGGAACAAGAAAATCAAATAAGGAAGATCTTCAATCAATGTATTCCCCTGATAGTCACCTACGGTGCCGAAGCATGGAACCTTGCCTACAAAACTGACCCTCAAACTGGGAATGATGCAATTTGTACATGAAAGAATCATGTCGAACAACTCATAGGGAGATCACAAGATAGCTCAGTATATTAGGGAAAAAATTGGAGTTCGATACATTTTTGAAACCATTAGAAAACTTATATGGCAATGGGCTCCTCATGTCACAAGAATGGCAGACAACCGTTGGACATCACAATTGAAAACATGGATCCCAAGGGAACACATGTGGAAGTGACGCTAGCAGAATATAAGATGATAAGACGAACTAGGAAAGTTCAGAAAGTATTAGCTCCACGACGCCAATGATACAGAAGTCTAGCAAATACTGGTGATGGTGTATGTCCAACAGACGACAAGACAATGATGATGATGACTTAGTCTAGACGTATCAAAATGTGTGTGTGTGTATGCATGTGTGTGTGTGTGTGCGTATGTGTTCTTGAGCATAGGATAGTTTCTGCATATATGGTTCCATGTGAACATATGATTTGCTATGGGCTATCTTCTGTAAGTGGTTTGTGCATGTATTGAAATTTATATTCCTGGATATGCTCGTCTCTGTCCGTGTGCGTGGGCTCCTTTGATCAGTTGTATGAGCTTTTGAGTGTATGCTTGTATATGTAAAGCAATATGCAATCTGTGAGTTTACTTTTGTGTCAACGTATCTCAGTATGTGTATTTTTGTCTGTATAAGTTGACAAACAACAATGTGTGCGTATTTTGATGTTCTTAATAGCTTACAACTCCTCAAATGTTTGATATTCTTTATGGATGTACATTTCTATAATCATGTATCTGTGAAGATTAGAGTGTGGATGTGAGAGTTTATTTTGGACAGAGAAGGGGACATAACGATATATATATATATATATATATATATATATATATATATATATATATATATATATATATATATATATATATATATATGTGTGTGTGTGTGTGTGTGTGTGTGTGTGTGTGTATATATGTATGTATATATAAAGAGGGAAAAAGAGGGGAATATTAATCTCAATCAACTTGGATACCATTGTGGTATCAATTATTCATCATTGTTGGTGACTTGCGTTGTTAGGGGAAGCATCAGGAGGATTAGCCAGATCGCAACCAGATATGCTGTACATCCCTAGTTATTTACATCATCTGGAATACCTAATTGGTCACGAATCTGGATACTGACAAGGCTCAACATCATCATCGACTTTTAGTGTGAGTTGTTGGACATGCACCCTTTCTAAGTTTGACATGTCAAACATTCTTCCAACATGACTAGCCCTTTGCCATATCAGTTTTCTTCGGGAGTATCTGACATCTCTGACCCCTGTTTTCTTTTGATAAACTTTGATGCCTAGCAATATCTCAGTTGAGTATGTTGCCGGATTATTTGACGTTTTTTAAACTTCGTTGATCGAATGAGATACGTTGTATTCAATGCAATCAAGTCGTATCTGTACGTTGGAAAAATCTATTAAGATAAAAGATTCAGTCATGATTGATATTATACTATGATTCTATCAGATGAGTATCTTTATCTCTGTTGTTATTCCAACATTCGGTACAATGTAGTTCCAAGCTTTTATCAAGCGATCTGTCCGGGGGGTATCCGACAATTTAATATTAACGAAAACATAGCAGGAAAATTCTGCCTCGGTCCACTTCAAAGTACTCCCGAATACATTCCTCCTAGCGACCATTCTTTTTTTTTTTTTTTTTTTAAGTTTTATAAGTTCTTTGCCCTCAATTCTCTTGTTGTGTTTGTGAGTTCTAATATTTTGTTTTTTTTTTACCTCTCTGATTGTTTGTTCTTTTCTTCAGATGTGTGTATATCAGTAAGCGTAAGTATGTGATAGCTTTTCATGAGTATTTGTTGTTGTGAGAGAGTGTGCTAGTTATACTAGGACAGGGAGGGAGAGAAGGGGGCGAGTGAGAGGTATTATAAACAGGTTTAGTTAATCACTCAATAGATATGGTCATATGACCAATCTCTTTTTGCAGCAATCTATGTCAGTGGTGATCAACAAATAAATGGAGGAAAGGGAATGATAATTGGATAACTTATTCCTGTCGCCTTTTATTAGATGATGATCACTAATGTTTTCGGACACAATCTTGGACAAACAATTTAGCAAACATCTACATTGTGAATCGAAATAAAAATTGAAAAATATTGTATACAAGGATTTTCAATAAGCAAAAATCATTTATCTAGGCGTATTGAAGAGTGATTGTTTATATTTCAGCCCTCTAGCTTCATTGGTGCGGCTTGTGAACATGAAGCATACTGCATATCTTGCCGGACTAGCTTAGAATTGAAGAGAGCTTTGTTGACAGTTTTGGTTTACGGTTTCTACTTCTTATCTGTTTCTACTTGGATACCATCGACATGTGAGTGTTTGACTATTTGCTCTCCGAATTGGGTATTTTTAAAGATAAAATTTCGATTAAAATGTACTACTCCACTCTATCTTGTCCATCTCTCGACCCTTATTTATCTCTCTCATCAATACCCAAGACTGATGGCATTTAGAAGATCTCGCATAGATGCATGTGCAGAAGCATACACACTGAGTCTATTTCTGTCTTGACATGTGTACACTTCAGCGTGCAATTGTGCCAGCTTTTGTATGGACAGCTTTTATATGGAGAGAGAGAGAGAGAGAGAGAGAGAGAGAGAGAAAGAGAAAGAAAGAGAGATAGAGATGAAAAGGGTTAACATAGAGAGGAAGACAGGCAGTGACAAGAAAAGGGACGTAGAGAGATGCAGAGAAACAGCGGCGGATAAAGTGGAAATGACCGAGAGGGAGGAAAACAACGACGGAGAGAGACCAAAAAGGGGTAGAGAGAGAGAGATAGATAGATAGATAGAGAGAGAGAGAGAGAGAGAGAGAGAGAGAGAGAGAGAGAGATATGGAAAGGGGTAACATTGAGAGG
>OY735211.1:61846513-61886513 GCA_963457665.1 Thysanoteuthis rhombus
TTCTAACGACACTTGTTTCACAGACACTATTCAATAAAAAAATGCCTTCTACCAGTATTTCTTTTTTTTTTTTATCTTTGTTACAATACTGTTGACGGTGATCATATTTTTACCGGAGCAGATTGAACAGTAAATACTTTACTTGCTTAATTTTTTAAGATGGCATCTGGATTTTTAATCAAACCATGATATTGGCAAATTTATTCTAATAGCACCACAAACCAAAGGTTCAGTAAGAACAGGAGTTGACTCAATATTTTCTGAAATCATATCGACTATTTCTTCTTCTCCACATGAAAATGAAATTTGATTTCAGTTAGAGTACTGTTACTTGGATCCTTGCTGTAGAGTAGTTGTTAGCGAACCTGTCACAACAACCAATGCTGAGTGTTCAATCCTCACTGGCTGCTACATATTTGAGTTCTTATGATAAACCTATTTTGGTGTGATTGAAAATATGAAGTGGATGAGAGAACATCAGCGTGGTAAGGCAGATTTATTTTTGAAAAAAAATAAAGATAAAAAACTTATTTTCATGCTTTTTAGAATGTCCATATGCAATTTGATAGTATATTTTCTACAGCAATTTTTCTAGGGTTGGCTAACAATATGCTTGTATATATATATATGTGTGTGTGTCATTTATAAGCACGGAGAAAATAACAGTAGATGGAAACAACGAAAACAGAAATAAACAGAGAACAGGATAAACATAAAAGAAATTTTTAAAAAAAGTAAATATCTTACGTGCTTCATAAAATGTTGAAAATCCGTTCGGTTGATAATGCACTATCGTGTTGAAACAATTGGCCATTTGTATGAAACTCTAGTAATAAAATTATCTCAAATGCTACAGCTATGTATTAAGAAATGGACGTATGTGGCCTGTCAGAATGATTATAAATTGCATTATATAACATAAAAACTAATTTAAGATTACCTCCCTTCATTACACAGTTAATGTATCACTCGTCTTCGACAAAAATGGGGCTCCTGCAGGAATCGATCGAAACATCACTATTGCGTTGAGAGAGACGAAGTGACTGGGAAGAAACGAGATGAAAATTTGATGTGAAACTGATTTTGGGGTGTTCTTTGCTTTACCGGCAGCTTTTAAGCTCAATGGTAACAGCATGGCTAAGTTGAAGCAGCCACCTTATCGGTAGCAGGTTTGATTCCTGCGGAAGCCCGATTTCTTTAAAAGTTTTCTCTCATATTTGTCTTGGGCAATTGATACACTAACCATGCAAATAAAGGACATCTCAATATTATACTAATTCTATCGGACCGCATACGTCAATTTCTTTTTATATATGTATGTATATATATATATATGTGTGTGTATATATATGTATATATATATATGTATGCGTGTGTGTGTGTGTTTGTGTAGAGAGAGAAAGAAAGAGAGAGATAATACCGAATACATCACAATTTTTTTGATAATTCGATTTTTTGTTTTAATCTTGTTGTTCTTATCAGCCATAGATTATACGCGACTGACTGAGCAAGAGAAACGAGGTAGAGTGAGAGAGGGGGAGAGTCAGAGAGATATGTTCCACATGCCAGTCAGATTTGAGATAAATAGATATATTGAGAAAGAGAAAGGGAGAGAAAGAAAGAGAAGGAAAGAAACAGACAGTCATTAGCCTCTTGCCAGTCAAATTAGAGATAGAAATACCGAGTGAGGGAGAGAGAGAGAGAGAGGGGGATTGAGAAAAAAGGAGAGAGAGAGAGAGAGAGGGAGACGGACGGACGGATATGGGAAACATGCCATTCAGATCAGAGATAGATCAGAAGAGAGAGGGAGAGTGAGGGAAATAGAGGGGGAAGAGACAGACATAGGCCACATGCCAGTCAGATTATATATACATACATACATACATACATATATATATATGTATATATATATATATATATATATATATATATATATATATATATATATATATATGGAGAGAGAGAGAGAGATTCAAAGAGAGAACGGTATTCACTATATGATATCCAAAAAGCGTGTATAATGGGTATATATATCTAAAAAGAAAAATACTGAATCAATCCTGAGTGTGTTTGTCCATGAGTGTGTACATACCCAATGCAACTTTTTGCCGCATTCATAAGTCAACGGCACAAAATAGCATGCACCAACCCTTGTCAGTCATTCAATAGAAACTGTTACATGAGGTAGGTCTTTTCGAAACATGCTATTTTGAGGGTGATCGACTGAAAATTTTGAAATAAGGGGTGATCAATGAATTATCGACTTTTCTCGCTTTTCATTGAGCAGTGATCATAAAAAGCCGTACCTTTCAAAATAAATCGAGAATGCCGCTGGACACGAACTGAGGGATCAATTTTGCATAATCTTAAAATTCAAATTGAACAAAAAATGCTTTCTTCTGGATATAATGAAAAGTAAAAGTCAAATTTCCAGCCCTCTGACTCCACTGGCACAACTTGTATGCGTGATACTTCCACAAATAATCAGTCAGTCAGCCAGAATAACTTGAAAACTGAGGAAACCTCTGTTGACTATTTTTGTTAACAGTTTTTAATGCATATTCACATGGTTCCATACATATCAACATATTCTACATTTGTTCCATGGATACTTCTAGACTTATAATACTTGATGATTAAAAAATACATCGTTATTTACTGAATCTAATTTAATCTGGATAAGAGTCACAATAATTTTTAGAATGTATTGATCGTTTTTCACTCCGAATATACGAGGAAGCCGATTAGCGATTGATTTTCTATCGAGAGCAGGGAAAAATAATTGATTATCAATAACTGTTTATCTAATTCCGATATAGTAAAATTCCTATAATAAAACACTAACTTATATAAGACACCATGTGACGGTCTACATATTCTGTTTGTAACACTTCTCAAGGGAAATGAGCATTAAATGCCAATTATACAGTAATCTCCCTTACTAATGCACAAAGGAATCTTTTTTCAATCTGGTTGAACATAAATTCGGGAATACTGACTGACATGTTTTTGATATTTTTAAGTACGTTGCAATCGATCTTGGACAGTGGCTGTTCCAAAGGTGCATGTTTGGAACTGAACAGACTTTTTGATGTGTGCAGCTGCCTGCTATAATTATCACGTAAAATAATTTCCAATCCCTTGTACGAAACTACCGCTACGAAGTATTTCGGTTACTTCTCGTCACTATTGTCAAGTTAGATTTTTTATCCGTAAATATTCATATTTTAAAGATCCTGTGACAAGGGAGATGGCTGGTGAATACTTTAATGGAGTCCATTTTTTTTATTTCATTTTTGTTTATCTTCATCAAATTTTTGAGAAGCGCCAATTTAAACATTTTCGAAGCCGACATTGTCCTGCCTTGTAGGATATCTTGCGAATGGCAATTTCCACAATGGCTAGTCGTCGAGTAATTGCAGTGCATACACGAATGCAAACTGATATTTCTCCAATTGTAGTTAGATACAACAGTTATTTTTCGACAACATTGGTAGTATAATTGTGGAATATTACTTCAAATATTGCAAGGTCGTATGAGTGAAATATCTTATCCTAAGCAAATCTTTTGTGATATGACCGGAGAGTAAGTGTGAGTAGAAACTGCTCCACCAAGTTCACAAGATTTGAGATTTTATCATGAATTATTGTCATTGGGTATATTTTTCATTCAGTTTACGTCTAAAGGAGCATCTTGATTTCCCAAGTGTAGTGCGTAAAGATGTCTTCAAAAAGAGCCCCCATAAGAATTTCGGTTCGCCAGCAAAGAACCGTCCAGCTTTGATTAGCTTTCTTTGACTAATCAAAAAGAACACCTTCTGTAAGAAAAAAAAAATTATATATATATATATATATATATATATATATATATATATATATATATATATATATACATAAACACACACACAACACTTGCTGCAAAAGGCTCATACTCCTCTCCATAGGTCTATTCCGACCGAAGACTGATTACTTTTTCTCTTGTATTGTACATTTAATGAATACCAATGATTTTTAAAAGAAAATAAAAAATATTTATTTGTCCGTGTAGATTATTAATTAGAATGAAATAAGCCCTTGTACATCTGTATGATTGATTTTCGGTAATATCTCAAACTTATTCATTTCAGACTGGCACTTAAGTGGTCGTGAGATCAAATGACGATGGGGAATTCGGCTTTTAAAAATCGGTTTACATCCTTAATTATGGTAAGGCTTGTTCTCTTTGTCCTCATTGTTGTGACAGTAGAAAAAACAAAGACACCACGACTTGAATGTGACCAAAAGATTATTGAAAAGACATTGAAAATTGAAAGGTCATATGAAAAATCAGAAATATTTTGGGAAAATTTTGTCGGTGAAATATGCTAAAATAGACATTTTGAAATGTATTGGATACTTTTTGTACTCATTGTAAAGCATGCAATTCCATGGCTTTGAGAAATGAAAGATATTCGAACTCGCCATCACAGTCAACAATTAAACAATCACACCATCAAAATTTGAAGCAATATAAAAACATTCCATTGAAGAATGAGTATGGTCAGGATGAATCCTATCTATGATATCACTGGCCTTTTGTCCAGAAAAAAAATATTTAAAAATCAATCAAAACATCCAGGAACATCTATATTTTTGAAAAGATCTAGATGTTATTGATAAGTTCCTCAGAGCAAGGTCCCAAAAGATCAAACATCTTTTCTTCGAAAATTACAGATAAAATCAGAAGGGAGTCTAGAAGAGTACTGATTCTTTCTGTGGACAAAACGGTGTGACAAAGAGCGTTAAAATACACATCTTTGGCAGCTACTGTTGTTCAATACTTAACCATCCTATTCATCATCATCATCATCATCAGTCTTTTAGCGTCCGTCGTTGGACATAGACCTTCCCCAGGATTTGCCACACTTCTCTATCATGGGCGTCACGGAGCCAGTACTTCCTGAACTTGTCTAGCTCATCTCTCCATCTAATATTTTGCCGGCCTCGGTTGCGCATATGGTCTCGGGGAATCCATGTTGTGAGTTGTGATGTCCATCGATTGTCAGCCATTCTTGCAACATGGCCAGCCCACCGCCATTTGAGATTTTTTATGGATTCTATGATGTCTCCTATTACAATTCACTAAATGCATGTCCATCGGTCAAAGACATCGTAACTCAGGAACCACACAAAAAATCCCAAATAAAATGTCAGTGCATACTTATGTGATCTCCGATTTATTATAGCATGCTAATTTTTGAGAAGCTAGATTCTTAGATAATAACGAAAATTTATCACACAGATACATTCGAGCTTATTTCATTATAATTGATGAATGCATTTTCACTATAAATAAACATTTTACAATTTTTATTCATTATACATACAATAAAAAATTGCAGTGGTCATCTTCAGTTACAATAGAAGTTGGAGTGGAATTTAACCCTGAAGCAACCAGTTGTGTTTCAATGAATGTTTGTAGATTTTACGTATGCCTGAAAATAGATGCTTGTTATTTTGTTGTTTTTTTTTGTTGTTGTTGTTTAATTCAATGCCAACTCATCACTGACCGTAATAACTATAAGGATTTGTTCGGATTCAACCGTAATCTGACTTAAACTGGATCATTAGATCGAATGTGAAAAGATCAATGGAATATTGAGGAAGGATTATCGGATTAATAGATCCGAGGAAGAATAAACGAATGAAGGAATAATCGATAGGTGAAATCAAGTAGGAATTAACATATTAACGTATTTTGTGAATGATCGATTGAAATAGGCTTGAGAAAAAAAAAGGAAATAGTTTATTAAATCTAGACCAAAAGCAGCACTGCAGTCTCTCCTTGGAATGGGTGGTATCATCCCGATCGAAGTGGTTAGAGAATCCGAGGGGTTAGCGATTGCAGAAGGTAGTTATGTCCATTGGCCTGAGAACCGAAGAAGCCTATTCCTTTGGCGAAATCCAAGCTTGAAAAACTTACGTAGCATGTAAGCTTAAAAAAGGATAGAATTACCACATATCTAATACATAGTTTTATTTTAAAAAATGGCGAAGAGGTTTATCATTTTTTATGTACGTTTGTTTGTTTGTTTGTTTATTAGGATGTTCCGGTGCTCTTGGTAATACTGTTTTGTATATGGACTTGAACATCTTTCTAAAACTTTAAATTAGGACCATTTGGGGGCCTTACTCTGTCCTATACTTTACAAGGGATAGATTTACCATAGATTTTATGCATAGTTTAATAACTGTAGCTATTAAAAAAAGGGTTCCACCATTTTTAATATATGCGTTTTTGCTTGTTAATTCGTTCGTTTGTCCGAGCGCTTTAATATTAATGTCCTGTCTACAGACTTGAAAATTGTCATCATTTCTCCACTAGTCTTGTTCCATTTTTTGTCTGACTTTTTGGAATAAAAGCTTTAATGACCCTTTTGGGCCTCAATTTAACAGCTTATATATATATATATATATATATATATATATATATATATATATATATATATATATATATATATATGTGTGTGTGTGTGTGTGTGTGTGTGTGTGTGTGTGTTTCCCAGAATCTATATCATCCTTACTTCTTTTAAATGTTCTTTTGTGGCAAACACCAGTGATGTCTCTGGACAGAATTTATTCTGGCTGTATTTTTTTCTTCTCTAGAAATTTCTTGCATGGGTTCAAACTTTGACTCAACAATCGTTCAATTATAGACTGTGATGGCAAGTTTTATTTCATTTGAAAGTCGGTGTAAAAGTCTTAATGTTTATCTGTACACTGATTAGATAGATTGGGCAAGTTATGGACCACACCCCAGTCAGATCAGAAAACAGATGGTATGGGGACTTGTGATCAGAATCTTTTAATGTTTGCTACGTCCATGTACAGATGATCAAAGGCTTAGGGCAATATTGTCAAAGAAACTATTCATTTGCGTAAAATAGTTTCATCATTTTTTTCATAAAATCATATGAAAGAATAGATTCAGAAGAAAAATTGATTAAACTACTATTTTCTCCCATTTTATATATAAGAAAAAAGAGTTATTTTTTCTTTTTAAATTGTGTTTATATTTACAAAAAAGACAAAAACAAATCGGAAATATAGAACAGGCGTTAGATATGAGGCCTTGGGGCAAGAGAGGGCGGCAAGGGTTCGAGAACAACTGCGGTTACAGATCAATCAAAGAATGGAAAAATATCATAAAACAAACAAACAAATGAAGACGGCCTTAATTACAGAGAGCTATGTGAGAAAATGGAGTAAAAGTTTTCTCTATGGAAAACCATTTGATGATCCAAAGTGGATTCCTAAAATTAGCATTGGAATGCCGGCATATTAAAAGGAACACAACAATGCAATATTTATTGATGGCCTTTCTATTCAATAATCAGACCAACGCACACACACACAAACACACACACACATACACGCACACACACACAAGCATGCACATACATACGCACACGCACCCAAACATGCACACAAACACACGTGGATATATATATATATATATATATATATATATATATATATATATATATATATATATATATATATAAATATATATCACTTAATCAGACTTTTCTTTCAAAGTATTCATATTTTTGTTTTTACCATTTTCATTTCATCCTCTGTGTATGTGTGCATATTCATTTAAGTATCTGTGAATCTGTATATATATATATATATATATACATATATATATATACATATATATATATATATATAAATATATAAATATATATATATATATATATATATATATATATATATATATATATATATATATATATATATATATATTGCATTCTTATCATTTCCCCGGGAGTTTCTTTGTATATAAAAGCTTTTAAATAAGAGCTTTTGCGTCAAAATACACATTTATAAATAATTCGATTTTCTGTTAGATGGAAGGAAGATAACAGATAAAAATGCTCTGAGAAATAGAAAAGAGAACTTCAGATTTCTAAGATGGAATGAGAGGCTTCCATACGTTCAAAGCGACGTAGATTTATTCCTTGCCTTTGGTGATGTTTTATTTTCTGTTCTTGTTTTCATATTGAGTTTTGTTTTGAAAGCTTCGATGATTCCTGCGTTTGGTTTTAGTTTGTTTTTTATCGTATCTCTGTGATATTTCACATTTTTATTCGGCATTCGAGGGAAATAAGAAGAGAAAAGAAGGAGAAGAAGAAGAAGAAGAAGAAGAAGAAGAAGAAGAAGAAGAAGAAGAAGAAGAAGAAGAAGAAGAAGAAGAAGAAGACAGAAAACAGAGGAAAATACATGTAGAAGCAGTGAGTTTTGTAGAAGAAGGATAAGAAGGAAAAGAAGAAGAAGAAGACAGAAAACAGGAAAATACATGTAGAAGCAGCGAGTTTAATTGAAGAAGGATAAGAAAAAAAGAAGAAGAAGAAGACAGAGGAAAATATAAATAGGAGCACTGAGTCTAGAAGAAGAAGAAGAAGAAGAAGAAGAAGAAGAAGAAGAAGAAGAAGAAGAAGAAGAAGAAGAGGAAAGAGAAAGACGGAATGAAGCATCAGCGGAACAGAAGTATATATATATATATATATATATATATATATATATATATATATATATTTATATATATATATAATAAGTTTTTCTGTCGTTATTTCTATAATACAAAAGTTCGAGTGATCATCTTCAGTTTGGATAGTTAGCATAGGGTTTGACCCTGTGGCCGCCTGTCATGTGATTTTTTTTTGGACAAAAGCTGCAAGTATGGGGCACCCAATGAGGATCAAACTCATTGCTGTAGTGAAACTTTACAATTTCTCAGAATGCTGCTCGTTGTCCATTGAACTTGGCTATCAAACAGTTTTCCCTTCGATGAATTGCTCTGCAAATATTATCATTGCATCCAAATTACTTCCATTCTTTCTCCTTATTCATCTCCATAAGTTATATTAGAAACAGACAACCAAAACATCAGCAGAAGTTCTTTTCAGTTTTCAAGCTAGTCTGGCCGTCTGTACATCAATCAGTCCGTCTGGTTGGTTTTAAATGTATTGAAAGCAAGCCGAAAGAGCTAGAGGGCTGAAAACTCCCTTTTTTCTACTTCAAAAAGAATTTCATTCACTCCCAAATAGGTTTTGAATGAGGGCTCCAATTACAATGTAAGTTCACGCCGATCCGTCATATTTAAATGTAGTTTGAATCCGCCAGTTCTTTTTTTTTAAACCTTGACTTGAGATCACTGTCTCACAAAAGATAAGAATAGTAACTTATTCATTGATCGCACCATTTTACAATCTTTAATTCATCATTCAAACACAGAATGCTGCTAAAAGACGTTGCTCATGTTATGGGCTCTTCTGAGGCACTAACCAGACCCGTTTGTAAAATATTTTAAACAATCATAAAAAAAATAATGATTTTTTTCTTTTGTCCAGATTGCATTTAATTTTTCCTTCTGGTTACATGTCAATGGATACATACGTACCCAGTAGCAATTTTTATGGAGAATAGCCGAAAGATATAGACCAGGTTTGGAATGATACATCCATGACTTGGGTATGAGCTTTGACTTGTCCTAAGCGGTCACTATTCATAGTGACACCTCACACTCTAATAGGTTCTAACTCTCAACAGCTGTGAGAAGGCCTGATACAATGGAGGAGTTAATGCCTCATTTGTGGCCTCCCTAAGCGAACACCCATACATGAAAGGCGTTCAGTAAAAGCAGCAATACTTTAACGTTGTACTAAAATGAGTTAAAAAGACAAAAACAAGAATACACATCGAATTCATTGAATTTGAAGGGTCATCAGTGATGTGTACAATGCTGCAAGTAGGATAGCAACAAATATAGTGATAGATCATTTTAGAAGTATATTGCTAGTGGGGTACAGGGACATGGATTCACGGGCTTTAATTTTTACCCACAATTTGATTGCACCACTGTTAGTCACATTTGAAGCAGGATCATCTCGGACAATTTTCTAAAGTTGGGTCATATATGTAGTAAGCACGGAAGATTTTGCAGACGTTTTTCCGTCCAGCTGAGAAAGTTTTCGCTTTGAAAAACGAATGCCTCGTTCAAGCTGCATTATGACATTGATTATAGCGTTGTCAATATTTATCTATGAATGGTGGCGATAAACAATATATATACATATGTATATACATACATACATATATATATATATATATATATATATATATATATATATGTGTGTGTGTGTGTGTGTATATATATATATATATATATATATACTACATTTCAATCTATTTCTGTCAGAGCTTTTCTTTGGAATAGAATGAAAAGAGACCATTTGTATGGGGCTTCGTGATAAGCTGGGCTACTTCGTACGCAGTAAATGAATGCCATTGGGGCAGTGTTAAAGTGAAAACCCTGCAGAATAAGAAAACAAAGCATTCGTGTCGTTGTTTTTCCTTTGTTGTAATCTTCCCATCTTCCATTTTTTCACAATGCATCATTGAGGTCCACTCAAATATGATTCCATCTGTCCTCCCAGGCAGCCATTATGAGTCTAAAATTTTACTTTTTATCAAAAAACATTATTTCCCAAATTGTTCCCAAATTTTGTATTCCTCAATTGTAATTATATATTCATCACATCTGTACATACAAAGGGAATCAACTAGTCTAATAGGATCTAATGGAATTGTAGCGACTATTCCCACTGGTGGAGTAAATTGGTACATTTTTTCTGAATGTTTAATTGATGACATGATAAACTTACATGAAATCCCTTGTAGAAGATAAAACTAACATTATGATGAGATGTGATGAGGCCATATTCTGAGAAATGATTATCAAATAATTTCAGAAGGAAAGTTCTCAATATTTTTTCAACAATTTGGCAAAAAAAGTGAACTGAATCATATATTGTCCTATTTTTTTAGTTTTGTTTTGTTTTTTGTTTTTTTTGTTTTTTTCACTTGTCATCTGTGAAATCTAATCAAAGTATAATTGTGAGCTTTTTTTTTCTCACAGGGAGAACTATCATTTATTTTAATGTTGATAGAATTTGGTGTTGGTCTTGAAGTAGAGGGTGGGTGATTTTAATTAATACTCATATAGGTAAGTGTTTGGTTAACGTTTCGAAATGGTTTATTTGTATAATCATTCGAATCGAATGTGATGTCAGAAAACCTCTATACTGAGTTCATATCTACTCCAAATACAACACTTCTTGATGTTCTGACTATCTTTAACTATTAATTGTTGGTTTGAAGGACATTAAAGCTAAAAATGATACACCATTCTTGATAATTGGAGGGACCAAGGAAGATAAGCTGAATGAGAAATCATTCAGCATCCACTTACACAATCTCTCGCACCTAGCTGACATTCAAAGAGAACAGGAACATAAACTTGTTTGTGCGACGAATTCACTTCCTAATATATATATATATATATATATATATATATATATATATAAATGTGTGTGTGTGTGTGTGTGTGTGAATGTATCAGCTTAAAATGAATTGAATAGATTTGTACGAAAAAGAAATCAATACCTGAACAGCACCTATCAAAGTAATGCTGTATATATACATGCACACACACATACAAACACACATACACACACACACACACACACACACATATATATATATATATATATATATATATATATATATATATATATAAATGCAATCACACACAGAGATATATATTCATATATAAGAATGAGGCTGCTTTCATACATGGCTGGACGTGTTGTTTGTTTATACACTCTTTTATCGACAATTGTATTTGTACGCGTTCTTTTGAGCCCCCGCAAGCTCATTGGACGACTGGGGCGCTCGTGCTTTAATCTGATTGGTTTGCGTGTCACACTCACTGCCCGGAGTGTCGAGGCAATTCTGACCGAGACACTGGTAAGCCCGGAAATTATCTATGAACCCTAGCTGCGCTCTCTATGAGTGAAAGTCACCAAAAGCACTATTGCAGTGCAAATGATAACATTTTTTCCACGAGCGATCTTGTACATTAAACATGTTGTCGAACAGATATGAGAAACAACTGGTTATATATATATATATATATATATATATATATATATATATATATATATATATACATACATACATATATGTATATATATAAATATATATATATATATATATATATATATATATATATATATATATATATATATATATATCTTTGAGTGTGTGTGTGTGACTTCTCTTGGAACTTTAGAATAAATATGTTATATTCCCCATCAATAAAGCAGTAAATAATACAGTATTCGTACATAAAACTATTATATTCGAGGGATTTTGTCTGTAGTAGGTATTATAGGAACACCATCATCCAGGCATGAAGTACCTACTTAATTAATACTATATCTTATCATATTGTATCATATCTAAATTTAGGATACAGCTGGAAATAAACAAAAAATACCAATTATATACTCGTTCCCCGAAATTCACAAAATTGTGAGAGGTGCTTGCTTCTAGAGTTTGTACTACTGAACCTCTCAGCATCGCTGTTTCTAAAGATTTCGATTTAAAATCCTATCAAATAGATAGAATCAACATCAAAATTAAATTCCATTGTAAATTAAATCTTTTTGGGTGCAGCATAGTTCCAAGTCCGTCGAAGAAAAATTGGATATCTGAAGTACCATGAATGGCCTAAATCTATTCCAATATATGATTTCAGTACTCTTTGTACAAAGATTCTTCATAAATAGCCAATCAAAGAATTAGATAAAATTAATAGACTTAGTTTTTGCAGGAAGAAAATAGCAAATGTATTGGCTTTACAAACTCGAGAGTTTTCTGGTATAAAATAAGAAAATGGCAATATTTACATTACATGGTCAAACCCTGATGAGATTGTTAGTTATCCTATTGGGGAAAGTTACTTTAAAATAGGCAATTATTTCATCAGATTATTGATATCCTTACGGTATTACATCCTGTGATCTTTTTGGGCAAATTTCTATCAACAAAAAAAACGAAAAAATCTTCCTGTTGTCTTTAATTGGAATCAACACAGAACAAGCTAGTGCTTTTCTGCATTTTACCCGTTTCATTGATGACTGAGGCAGTATGATAGTAGAAAATTTGGGAAATCTTACAATGCCATTCTTGTTAGATTTTGGACCATAGTGTGAGTATAATATAATGCATGCTACTTCCCTGAATATTGATATTAAAGTCGGGGATGGAGATTTGTCTGAAAACTGATTTCCATCCCATATCTTATGTATGTTGTTTGCCACAAGTAGGACTCCATATATCATATTTTACAGAACTATACTATCACTGTCAGAATATTTAAGGATAACACGAGCTACTTTCACATTTGTTGATATTTTAACAGACATGTGGTCATAAGAATGGTCAATCAAAACAGTGAAATTTGTAGGACTTCTAGACAATTTAGTTAGTTATTGACTAGATAACCTGATGCTTTTAAACCTTGTAAGTCTGACTAATTGAATGATAACGGAAATTGATGAATATGTTGACGGAAGTTTGAAATTAGAGTGAATGAGTAGTGTATGATAAATCAAATTATTTAATACTGATGTTATGTGAGTTAGGTATTCCGTCAAACTGAAATTAGTTCGTATCAGTATGAAAGATCACTTAATTGACTAGAACCAGGGAAAGGGGAAAACATCTAGCCATGTTTTTTTTCTGTCCGTCTGATTGGTAGTAAAGCAGGCTTGGAAATTGAACACGTATTACTGAGTAACACACATCTGAAGATTATCGATGCAATAGCCCGTATAAGTTTTACTACCTGTGAGGATGTTATTTAGTTTGGTCTCAACTTTATATATATATATATATATATATATATATATATATATATATATATATATATTCTGATAGAAAATAAACTTGACGGGGAATTTTTCAATCAAAGTGACACAAAAACGAGCCACGTCCATTGTGATACTTATTGACCCCTTATCGTCAAAAACAATTTAGGGATAACCAATGTGAGTAAGGCCTTTGTTTCAAAAAATCACTTCAAGTACAAAATAACATCCATATGCAGTACATTATGGGAATACTCTTTATGAAAAAAACAAAACAAACTACATTTAGTATGATCACGACTTTAAAAAAGTAAAATAATGTCTTACATTAAAATCATACGTTGAGGAGAGGCAGTTTCCGATAACCACAGCTTTATTTTGTATCAAAATCCCCGAAAAGATTACATGGTAATGAACAGATGACCTGACAAGAAAATCCACAGAGTGCTATGATATCTAATTCTGTGTGAAAGTTGGAAAAAAAATTTCTCTTAATCACGCACACACGAGCACGGATATATACACACAAAAGTAAAAGTACATGGAAACTTTATTGATTAATAAATCAACAAACAAATTATATGATTAGAATGCTATACATGTTTTGAGAGGGGTTCCCATCTTCCGTAGCACGTATGTACCTTTTTAGTCATTAAAAGGTTAGGTACTCGTAGAAAACTAATTTGGCTTCAGATGTTTTGCTTTTAATGAAAAAATGGAAATTACAAATTTTGATTCATGAGTGGCAAAAGCGACAAGACCGAAATGTTTCATGCATGAGAGAGTATCTGTGGCGGTGTGCTTGAATCTTTTGTTGGATGTAGTAGCAGTTATGAGTTTATGTATATATATATATATATATATATATATATACATACATACATACATACATATATATATATATATATGTATATATATATATATGCATACATGTATATATATATATATATATATATATATATATATATATATATATATATATATATATATATATATATATATCTGTAAATGGACATAGTACTTATTGTACATTTTATAGCCAATCCAATTTCACCCCATGATATGCACTAGATTCTAAACAAAAACATACGAGAAGATTCTCACTCTGTCAACAGCGGGAGTTCTCAGAATTTATTATCCAACCCTAAACACTCCCTCAAGGAGACTTGACGAGTTTCAATATAAAATATTTATTTTTATTGTAATCCGACCTTTATTTGAGTGGATGTTGCACTCTCACGCCTGACTTTCGTATCAATTCCTTCCCTCTCCACAAAGTTTTTTTATCTTATTTTATTATTTTGAATCAAGTCCATAATGGAGAGAATTGTTCGTAGGAAAATGAGAAAATATCTCTCTTCTAAACTATTACGGATTTATGTTTGTTTCTCACAGCTGCAGACGTGTTTGTTTTTGTGCACATGATCTACATGTTCATTGTCGGTATCTCGTTATGGATTTTCCGTGACATCACTAAAATGATGGGTTCCTTGGTGACCCCCTTCTCACATATGAGGAGAAAGAATCTACATATATTCTTTGAGAGGACAGAGGAGTTGAGAAGGGAAATACTGAAAAAAATTTTGATGAATCGATAGAAAGATAGACAGGTCTGGAAAGTCACTCAATAGAAACTGTCTGGTGTCCAACGTTATTTGGCTGCATACCGTTTTGAGGTGATTTATCAAGATACAAAAAGGATTGACCAATGGCAGGGTTACTCTTCTCACCCTGTGATACACAGTGATCACTGAAAACATCGGATTTTTCATATAAAAATCCGCATGGACACAACTTGACACTAGAAACCAACTGAGTGCAATCTTACCTTTCAAATTGCCCCCCTTTCTAATTTAAACTTATTTTGGAAGATTTGATAAATATTTTGCTAGACACAATGAGGAGTGAATGTTTAAATTTTCAGCCCTCTAGCTCCATTGCTGTGGCTTGTTTGTGCAATATATACATAACCACCCAATCAGCCAGCCAGCTGGCCAATCACAAGAACTGAAGAAACCATTGCTGCTGTTTCTGATTTATGTTTCTTGATGGATTGGTATCGGGTACATACATACGTGCATACATACATACATACATACATACATACATACATACATACATACATACATACATACATACTTTTTATATTCATGCTGTTTGAACAAAACGAAAGAAATGAAAAATTCTTTGCAACTTTCAACGAAATGTCTGCAAATATTTTTCATTCTTGTTTTTGTTATGTCTTGGAGATGTTTTTTTCTGGAGAAAAAAACGATTTGATCTGCTATCTCCTCTTTTGGGATCTTCAACCAGGCGGCATTAACACCTCAGATAAATTCCTTTGTCATAGGTTTTCTGAATATTTTGCTTATTCCACGATTTAAAATGTTTCAGATAGGATCAACAGGATCCATGTCAGGAGACTAAATCGACCAAGATAAGTGCTTAACCCAGATATGCCTACATGTATAGGTCTACATCACCCCCAAAACGGAAAAGAAAATATATTCACGAAAGAAAACGGGTCAAATAACGTAAGAATATGTACAAAATGATTAAAAAAGAACATATTTTCTTTTTTTTTCCTTTTTTTTTTACAGATCAAGTTGAAATACATGTTAAATTACTTTCCTCGACACCGTTAACCACTATGCTTTTCTTTACTTGCGAAATTGCAATAGTAATTTTTTCAATTTACTATTTTGTCTCGTGAAAGTACATTTCGGATGACCACGGTAGGAGTGAACAAATGGAAGTGGTTCGCTTTGTCTTTCTCAATCAACAGTCGAGTCAGGTGGTTTGCACATGAATTTGAGTTTCCTAACTCCCACCTTTTTGTGGCCTTTTCGGCGGGATCGAAGTGTAGTATCTATTCCACGGCAAAGACTGAGGTGCATGTACTGAAACTTGCCCGTCGAATGGGCCGGAGATTTTGTGCTGGTTGACTTCAAAGCCCAAGTGCGCCGGTGCAAAGTGTTAGCCAAAGATTTTTTCTGAGGCTGCGCTTTCCTACGCGCATTGGAGGCCTTTAGACTCGTCCTTCGGCTCTCCTATTATTACTTGGCTCAGCAGCAGGGGATCAGTTTCTCCGGGGCAGTACTGCTCCATTGCACTTAACGGAGCAGGTCCTCAAGTAGATGCTTTCGTGGTGGAGGTTGCTTTGGTTGCTTAGCAAACCGAAGCTGCGTCGGCTGGGGCCATTTTTGGAAGGGTGTCTCCTATTTTCCCCACATTAAACCCGAATTCGTGTCATATTTTGCTGTGGTTGGACAGTAAATGAATCGATGCATTTCAGTTTCCTATTGTTTAGGTCATAAGCGTTTGTTCATCTCCAGATAGGCCAATAATGCAAACCATTTCTTTGAATACAAGAGGATGTCAAATGATTTCGCCTAAATTTTATTCGTATTGCTTTGAGCTTTTGACTTCCATAGTAATCTGAGTGATTATCAATAACAATGTCATTATTTGATACCAAAACAGTGTAAAATATTCCGATGCTCGAATGAAACGAGTGCGCGATGCAATCATTCCAACCGCTGAAAACTGTTGTATCTGAGTAGTGATGTCAAGTGTGTAATATTGTATCAAAAACGAAATGTGCAGATTCATTCTACCTGGGGTCGATTACTTTATTGATCATTCTACTGTAAAGATGCTATTTCCTCAATATTTTCAGACTGTACTCTGCTAATGTAGCAATCACTTATATTCAAACTCGTTTTCTTTCGAATGAGATCAGTGAAACCTTCTTGTGATCTATGTTTAGTAAAAAGTTGCCATTTCAGCAAGGTTTATAGTGAGCTGTTCGTCGTTATGAGAGTTTAAATTGCTATATGATATTATTCTTCAAGATAACCTTCTGGCTAAATACCAATCGATTGAATTCGTAAACACACACACACACACACACACATATATATATATATGCACACACACACACACACACACATATATATATATATATATATGTGTGTGTGTGTGTGTGTGTGTATGTGTGTGTGTGTGTGGTCGTCTACTGACCATTTTGGTAAGCTTGGTATATGTGATACCAGCTAATGCAATTTTCATAGTATAATGCGACAAGTGTTCGGGAGATAAGTGTTTGCCCTATACAGTGGACGCACGTTCTCTTTACTTTCTCCAGATCTACTCATCATTCACCCTTATACACTTTATCTATCGATTGATCCTCATCTTTGTTTATATCTGTAATTCTTTTAAGGAAAGTCCGGAACCCACCTGCGCATTTGCATGTTCTCTTGCAGAACAGAAGCTCTGTCCATCGTGTGAGAGATGAGAAGCATTTGCTGGACTCTTTATGATCCATACTTCAAAGGGGACCAGATCGCACCTGTTTTTCCTTCGCACATATTCACATGCCTCCAGCAAACAACAACGCTTTCAGAAGTGTGATGCCTGAACACCAGGTGGCGCCCTTGCGATTCACACTCGGTATATATTCATCCGGTGTTTGCTTCGATTTCGATCACCATTATCTTTAACACTACTTCATTCCCGCGAGAAAGTTCATGGGTATATTCGAATTTCACTGAAATTATTCGGTTTTAGGAAATAGAGTACTTCCAAAATGACTGTGAACTTTTTCCCAAATTGCCTTAATTTCTAAACCCTACTTATATTATAAATGTTGAATTACATCATGAATCATATTACGAATTATAAATGCAAACAGAAATACATTTTATTTTATTTAGAGGGATTCTGGATTCAGTTTAGCATCCTGCACAAGGGAAATTTAAACTCAATTCTTAACAAAAAGAATTCATGGTACTGTTGACCTCTTGTTACCTCAGTTTGACCTCAAGGAAATTGGATTTCAACTGACGCCCGGGTGGTGGTCATTTAATTTGTTTGTTGATTGCTATTTCAAGACTTCCTGTCTCCTACTGTTACCCATTTTATCTCATTCATAGTAGCAGGTTTTGAATCAAATATGTTACTCATGGAGTTATGATAACCATGCGTGCTTGATGAATATTACATAATGTATGTCGTCATGGAAATTGATAAGAGATTGAACTCTGGGAAAAGTGTCCACGAGGAAGTTTATCTTAAATATATCTCTTTAAGTGGTGATAAGATTGCAGAAAAGTGGGACTATCAAGGAGAAATGTATTCAACATTAAAGACATGCTAAAAAATGATGGAAGTTTTTCTGTTAAACGCATCGTAAAGTGTAGACAGAAGTGTGTTTCAAATAACGTGTTGATTTGAGACTTATTAATAGGGTTTGTTGCTATATTTAAGGATAAATGAACACACAGTAGAAAACGGCGTCTGAAAAGGGTTATGCTAGTTCACCTGAGATTAGCCACAATCGTAAGGTAAGATGAGGTCATCTTTGCTTGAGGTAAACCTGAGGTCACATGAGGTCAACATTGTTTGAAGTACTTTTTTCAGAGAATACCAAAATGAATGCAGAATCGAAAATAGATAAGAACATATATTACTCTTTATATCTTTGCAGTCTAAATAGGATTTTAAAATGAAGGAAGGGGATATTAGTTTCGATGGTTCTGTAGATGGAAATGAGATGTATTTGTGCTTTCCCAAAGGGTTTAGTGTGGGGGGGAATTTGTTCCCAGCTCACTGATTCCCTCACGAACCTCCACACCATTTGTCATTGCTTACCCTATGTAAATAACTGAATTAGCATGACTATTACACCAGTGTCTTTCTAAGTGTATGTAAGTTTAAATATCTGTCTGGAACCATTGATAAGATTTGCCGGAGTCACATTTCTTCTCACTGTGGAAAATTAGAAAACTAACTCTATAAGCCCAAAGGGGAGATAATTCTCATTACTGCAAAAATTCTAATAAGTTGCGGATAAAATCACCGACTGTACGGAACCGCAGACTAATTCTTGCACTTCTTGTCGAATGACAATTTCTTTTTCTCCTTTATACATTAGAAACCATCAACCAAAACTGTCACCAAACTGCTATAATATCTTTTTTTCGAGTTTTCAAGATAGTGCAGCTGGCTGTCTGGCTGTCTGGCTGCGTATGTGTGATGCATACAGGCTACTTTAGTGGAGCTGGAAACTAATCATTTTTTCTTTGTAAAATTCTCCCCTCGAATACTGTTAGTAGGGGCTCAATTTGCAATGTTAGTTTTCGCTAACTTTGCCCCTTACTTTGTGTCGGGAAATGTTCATTTTTGTTGTTGCGAACGTTCAGACTTAATTTATCACAGCACTAGAGAAGGAACTTATTTATTGAATACCGATTTTCCAATTTTTTTCTCTACTGATCACCTTCAGCGCGGTATACTACAAAGAAGACGCTGGTTGCATGACGGTTCCTGGTGAATGACTAACCAGATATGTTGTTTATATTTCTGTTAGAGAGCAGGATTCAATTGAAATGTAAATAAATAAGTCAAAGTGTCTGCCAATGACAATCTTAATGAGTTCTGTTTTAACCCATTACCTGCGACGGGATCAGAATTAGTTGTTTTCTAGTAAATATGATGGTACAATTTGATCATACAAGGTGGCATAACACAAACTGAACTGTTTGTCTTCTTTATAAACGTGCAAGTTAACACCTATGTATGCAGACAGAGAAACATAAGCAGAAAAAGGTTCCCAGTAACTTGAGGTGGGAGGATTCGCTGTATGACTGATAAAACTTTCCGTCATTTGCAGTATAGCTAGAGAACAGCAATGATTAAAATTCTTGTCGTCTGCAGTTATTGTGCGCAAACCTGGAATTTCCATTAGCGTAGAAAACTAAAATTATCCATTATCTCATGCCTCTTCTCTCATATTCTTGAAAGAGCGTTTTTAGGGGTGGGGCAAAAGCATCTTCCTTGTACATGGTCACTTCTATTAGACACCATTTGCATTTTGTTTATGTCTGGTAATCAGGGGTGGGTTAGCCGTGTCAATGTTACAAGAAAAATGGTAACAGGAAATGACATTATGGAAGTCATGGTCTTCTCCAGCCGATGCTTGTAGAAGGGGGCAACTTTAGAATATTTTCATTTGCCCCACCAAAGTATTTTTTCGATTTTCTTATCTTACTTATTTATCTATATTCATTTTATGTTCACATGAGACCTACTCTTCATGAAATTATTTAGTTGAAAAATTGACACCAATTTTAACTATCAACTGTGGAAACAAAAAACATAACCGCGCCTGGTATTAGACAAAAGAATGCAACATTCCAATGCTACTAACGAGATAGGTGTTTTTTTCTGTCCCAATGTTAAAACATACACCCATTTCATTATCTGAAGACGGCCGTAGGGTACAACGGCTGAAAAGTTGTGTTCAAAAAATGAACCAAGATGAGGACTGAAGTCTGCAAAAAAAACTTTACAAAACGAATTTCCCTCATTTAAAAAAATCAGACAGAAAATGCCATGGAAGTTTCATCATTCGTTTATGCCAAGGGATTTTCGGGGGAAAAGTATTTCTCTAAATAGAAAAAAAGGTTTCTATAAAGACCAAATTGCCAGTGTTTAGAGCTCCAGTAGATATTGAGAGGCAGCCATTCGGACGACGGTGGTATAACATTAGTTCAATCCAGTCGCTAACCGAACCAAAATGGCGTCTATTCGCCTCATCTGGGACTCCATATTGGATTTCAGCAAATCATGTTCATCTTCAATTTCCTGCTACCATTTTTTCTTTTGTAACCTTCAAACTTCCGTAAGCAGGGTCAATTAAGGGAGACTCAGAGAGTGCATTCGACTTCTAACGCCATTGTCAATAGGATCTGAATAAAGATCAGTTCATATATAAATACAATGCAATGGAAGTAAAAATACAAATTCCTGAACCAACATTGAAATTTGATCCATTCTTCACTAGGTCATGGCCCATTCTTCTACAAAAAACAATCAAAATTAACTGAGAACTCTGAGAAATATGTAGACAGACATCAGTGAGTACAGGTATTAATTATATTTGGAGCATATCATTCAATCGATAGAAAATCCTTTTTTCTGTCCCAAAATTCAACTGATTGATATTCTTCCATATGCACTGCCATTACAAGAAAGTACATTGAAATTCATGAGAACATTCGGTGATAGTGTGTGGACACACTAACAAAAAGACATACAGATGAAACTGAATACCTCTTCTAAATTCGTGTTTATCAATCAATTATGTTGAACGTATGGGTATAATTCAAACGAGAAAAAATCTGAATTCGAACAAACGATTTTTGAACAAGTCATTTAGGTCACCCAATAGGAATTTCATGTAGCCAACATATTCTCGCTGTATGCCGTATTGAGGGTGATCAATCAAAAAATTGTAAATTGAGGTGACAAATGAGTAAGTAATTTTTCATTTTCCTTTTCTGGGCAGTAATCACTGAAAGAAGTCTGAATTTAAAGAAAAAAGAAAAAACCCAACCAAGGATGCATATGGACGGACCAAACGACTGATTTGGCAGAAACGTACACTGCAAATCACTAAAAACCTCTTTAGGAGGTATTTCCGAAATGAAGAGAGGGTGTTCACTTTCTTAGTCCTCTAGATCAAATGCTGCAGCCTGTTCGCGTGATACAGCCGGACCTACTTGAGAACTGAAGAAACCTATGAAGATGGTTGTGGTGACAGTTATGCTTTCAATAGAATGATGCTCATACAAGTATGTTTATCATCCATTTCTCCATGTTTTTTCTCTCTTCCTAGGAAGATATACCTACATCTCTGGTTGACAGTTTCTAATAACACGCTGTGTTGAGCGCGCGGATTTTTTTCATTCAATCCCTCGTAATATACTTGAGCTGCGATGTTGAGCATGTTAGACTGTTTGGATAGGAGTTGCAAAGAGGAAGCCTTTTCCTAGAAGTGAATGTTATCATTGTATCCCCTGATGATTGAGATGTGTTGCCTTTTCACGGTATCTTCTCCTGCAATCTACCTCGGCATCCCGCAATATCATAATGAGAGCCAACTGTGCACAAAAAAACATAAAACAATCGGAGAAAGACACGGAAGTCGCGGATAATCACACAAAATGGCTTCGGGGCGGGGCCAGATGATAAGTAGCAAAGCACAATATGTGATTAGCATTATCCGAAGTCATAACGAAATACAAGACACTATCGGAAAAAAGAGCTATTCTCTTTACATGCTGATAGTACACCTAAACATTACTATGGAGTACATCAGCCGAAACGTTGTGGTTAAATAAAAAAATTATGGAGGAATGATGCTTACCCTTATAAAAATTGAAGACAATGATATCTCAAACCAGCCTGATACAGATGAAAACACCTTCCACCCTCCCCCAACAGACACTTTATCTTTAAGAACAAACTCGATCCTCAGCTCAACAGATACAAACACCCCACTCCTACTAAACGAGCCCCAATAGGGAAATCTCACTTTAGTCTCTAAATTTCAAACATATCAACAATATACAATTTTCTCTGCAACCTTTGAGAGTTTCTTTGAAGAGTGTGACTAGCAATGGACGAAATGTATCAGAACATGCATGAATGAGTTAATTCAATCGTGTTTTTTTTTCATCTTCCCGTCAAATTATGGAATTTATTCTGACAAATTGAAGACACGTGACTTTTCTTGTTTTCATGTCATTTAAATCGTCTCTCTGAAAAGGAAAATGTAAAATCACCTACATATACGCACAAACACAAGATATTTTGTGCAGCCTGTGAGCAGCTATTATGTAGAAGATAATTTTGCCGAAAATCTTTGAGTGGACTACTTGGATACATGGCCAAGAATTAGAAAAATTAGTTGGTGGGGAATAAGTATTGATATATACATATATTCCACGTGGTATGAGCACCATCTGTACGAAACATATTTGTATGAGAATATATATATATATGTATATATATATATATATATATATATATATATATATATATATAGATAGATAGATAGATAGATAGATATATCAACACACACACACACACACACACACACACACACACGGGAACACACCTATCTCTGCAACTGGCCGCCTATTGTTTCTTGGGATAACCAGCCCATTTACTTATTCTACCATACACCAATCAGGTTCGAAGGTTTCGCGAGGTGTAATGGTTCCCACCATTACTACTATGCACATATGAACCAGACGACACATGGATCATATATATATATATATATATATATATAGGTGTGTGTCTGTGTGTCTGTGTATGTGTGTGTGGGTGTATGCATAGATAGGAATATACTGGATCAGATCCGAACGAGACCCCCTACTCGGATGAGTCTGATTATTTTTTTTTAATTTTCCGATTATTTTTTTCACCATTCATATCTTATTACTTGTTTCATTCCTTCTTCTGTATAGACATTTTGTTATTGCCTCGACATTTCCAACGATGGATTAGATTATTAACACTTAACTTGTCCCCAAATTGAATGGCACGTTGATTCCTTTCACCTGGACAGTCCTAGATAACTTTACTAAATTGAACCATTGACTAAGCGTCTGAAATAACAGCTGTAACTTCGAAAGAGAACCCCTTAATACGTCGTACATTCTTTCCGGTACCGTTCATTTCTTTATGGGAATGTTTATTGTGTATTTTGCAGGGTGACTGTTGTTCTCTGCGCATGCGTGCTTTTTATGCATTTGTGGATAAAAGAAACATTATTTTATTTTGAGGACAGGATTATCTGCCAGTATTTATTGGCGTGGCTCAATGGGATTCCTGAATGCATTTCTATAAACACAAACAAAAGTGAGTAGCCAATAGTCAGATTGACGAAAAGTAGCGGGAAGGTGCATTTTTATGAATATGTATCCATGTCTTTGCGTGTATGTGCGTATTCGTTTCTTCCTTTTTGTTAAAATACGCATAGATGAATGCGTATACATATATATATATATATATATGAATATATATATATATATATACATATATATATATATATATATATATATATATATATATGTATATATATATATATATATATATATATATATGTGTGTGTGTGTGTGTGTGTGTGTGTTTGAATAGAGCGATATAAATACACGTGGGCAGAATGAGATATAGACAGGAAGATGGATTGCCAGACTCGAATAGATAGATAGATAGATAGATAGATAGATAGATAGATAAATGACCATATTATAAGAAATAGATGTATATATACTGAGATAGAATAACATACATGAAAGGACAATAAGATATGAGCCGTTTATTTCAATAAATATTGGATTGCTAGTAGTTTCCGTTCAGAAAATACACCAAGACATAACCCCTTAGTGTAAACATACACGCAATTATCTATGTCTTCATAAGTAGAATTTATTCACGATGAATTTGATCTCGGACGCTTTATCATTCTGTACTGTTTTGTGCGTGATCTTCCATTCTGATTTCGTAATAAAAATCTCGAAGTTAACAATTCCAAAGACAACATCGAACTCTTCAGTTTCCCCACTTGTTTCTTTTGGAATTCCTCTGAATTCCTTTCGGGATATATTGTCACAGTTTCAGCTCTTTGAAAAACATTTCTCTATTTCACCGTAATCATGGCCGTCTCTGTTGTTGCCATCATCAACATCATCACAAACTGCATCATTCTTATAAACAGCAGGAATAGACATTGAATATACATCAAGTAGAAAAACTATCAGTTACAAACGTTGATTCTATAATTCTTATACAGCTTCAAATATGACAGGATTAGGACTAAATGAATTCTGATTGAAAAATACAATAATCCAAAAGATATTGAAACAATATTGAACATTGGGAAGCCATAAAGAAAAATGAAGATAATTTAATCCGACTTCTGTCATCTTTGGCGATGCATAAGTAAGTTGAAATGAACTTTGAAAAATACACGCCAGTTTATTCACTACTGAGCACCATGGCACTGTTACATTTTGCAGTTGCTCGGATTATCATGTCATCATATTTCATGCCGGTCACAATTTCGTCTATGATCTCGGTTATTCAACACTGTGAGTAGTGATGTCTAGCAGTTGTTTCATATTGTCGCAACTTGGCATGTCCATTGCTATTTGTGCTACATAACGGCTTTAAAGATATATCTGACATCAGTAAACTCTCTAATATAATACGCTTTTCGCTGATTTTCCCATATGATGTCGAGGTTGATCTGTCTTGAGTACGTTGTTCAGTTCTTAGTTTGAGAGCCGATCTCTTTGGTGGAGTTTTGTGTTATAGCGATTTACATTGAAACAAATGTTTTGCAGAGAAACCTCAAAGAAATGATTCCAAATGTATATGTTTGTCTCAAATACTTACTCGATCAACTAATAAATACACTTTTAGACGAATAAATAAATTTAGACGTAATGAATGGGAGTAATTTCTAAAGTTTGTCTCCGAATCAAATTTCTTACTGTAGAAGACGATTGGAAACTTAGGTGCCTTCACACAAAATCACACACTTCCAGCTTGCTTGAATTACGAGGGGTCAAATGTGCAAGTATTTTTTGCACGTAAAATGGAATCAACGTACCGAGTTCAATCTCAGTTCCCACTGATGTACATTGGGAGGGATATGAATCCCTGTCATTGGCCGGAGCATAGAGTAAGGCATATCTTTTTTTTCCATCAGATCTCTTTACTTTGGAGAATGATGCCTACGTCCAATTTTCCGACGGCCCTGGTAAGCTGCAAGTGGATTATAGAATACTGCTCGAGTGAAATAAAGGAGACATGAAACAAGCAGATGGGAGAAATACCATTGTTATCTTTGTTTCCTCACAACATCAATAGTATGATTTCGAGCTTTAAAAATCTTTTGGCAGCTTTGAATGAAAAAGGTGTCTGATGAATAAACTTTGCCAGTTGTTGTGCAGTGTATTTGTAAAGAGCCTGGAAGCCACAAACTAGAAGACTAATTCAGCATAAACTTACTTTGGTAATAGGAACCTCCTCCCTCGATTTCGTGGGGGGTTAAACAGTATCTTTTTTAACATGAGTACATATTTTGAATCCCCAACTCTCTAGCTCTATTGATGCGACGAATCACATATAAGATGATAGTTAGCCAGCTAGACTCAATTAAAGATTGGAGAAACCGATGTTGACAGCTTTGGTTATTAGTTCCTAAAAAGAAGATATCATTGAGTGGGTAAAAGATTATCCTTTGGATCTGGTAGTGGTGATTTAGACAATCACAAACTATGAGTTCATAGTATAGAAAAGAATGAAGTACAGCTATTCGTGTCCGGGGATTTATTTCGCTTTTTTTTTTACGGCTTCGTCTGGAGGGATATTCAAGATTACAGTTCTGGCCACAACTTGAAGAGCTCTGTTCTCCGGTTGGGAGATTGAACAGTTGGAAGTCATTTTCTTTTGTGCTTTGTGTCTGGAATCCGTATAGGTTTTGTGTTTCAATTGCTGTCTGACAATAATTGCATGTCAGAAATTGGAGAAAGAGTTCATCATTTGCCCTAGAGTAGGTCGTTGGCTCTTGGAGTCATCTCAGCATGAGTGTGACAAGCGGGGCACTCGATAAATGGACAACCAGCTTCCTGAGAAAAGTGAGCAAGAGGCTCCATTACGCTGGCTATGGCATCAATTGACCTTATCCGGGATTTCCATATCAAAAAGTTTTCCTCATCCTCGGCTTGCGAAATGCAAATTAGATTTAGCATCCAAGGCAATGTTATTCACTCCAATGCTCTCACCTAAAGCTTTTGGTATGTCCAAACAGTAACCCATCTAAGTGCTGACTAGGTTTGGCCTTGCTCAACTGTAGTAATCGTGAGAGGTTTAGCCAAGAACCAGCTTCCGTTTCATGATACGCTAATGAACTACCATTTAGTACTTCTAATTTTCGCAACCCATCTATAGCACCCCCTAGATATATAATCTAAACCTGTTAATCATATGGATAAGAGCTGTGTCTATCACACATGGTATTGGGAGAAGGAAACAGTTCTTTTATGGAAATCCTTATCCCCCAACTTTCTTTAAAACCTCTAAACAAACTCTTTTTCTCTACTTTCTCTCCTCCAACTTTGTTATCAAACAAACTAACAACATGACCCGTCCATTGCCATTGATTTTGACAACTGTTTTTCTTTCCTTATATACGATGTTATTTAATGGTCTTTCCATGTGAAGGCACGTTTAATACATTGCATGATTCTCAGTTTGAGGGTCAATCTTTTGGTTTTCAAGTTCCATGTTCAAGCTCCGTAGGTGACGATCGGGAGGATGCATTGGACGTCGACACTTCTTTTTGAAACTATTTGGATATTCATGCTCAACCAAAAGCTTAATATCCTACAGTGATTTTTGTTTTATTTCTTTTTGTGAGGGTTCCATTGTTTTGTTGTTTTAGTTTGATGTAGTGGTCTACTTTCTTCAGATCTGCGTTTTCAATTTGGATTTTTGTGTGTTTGCCCCTAACATCTTTCTTGCACATGAGATTTGTTTTACTGTAGTTCATGTAAAGTCAAACTTTCTTGTTCTCTTGCATCAGATCATCTACCATTACTTCGGGTTCGTGAAGGTTGTTTTTTTTCCAAATAGGACGATGTCATCAGCAAATCTAAGGTCACTCAGGTATATTTCCCAGTCTATTTTCGGAAAATCATCTCCAGGTTGGCAGAGAGGAGTTTAAGTCAGTTAGTTTTACTTTGTTTTACTCCATCATTGAGCTAATAGGGAACTGAGTCTTTATATGATAATTGTCGGTATATATGTTGCAAAAATCTGGCATTTACAGGGTTGGCAAGTTGTTGTATGATTGTATCCATGACATTTGGATTCCCCCTGAGTTGGAAGCCTACTTAAAGTCGACAAATGCTACAATTATTCTGCAGCTTTCCGTTCCAATTGATTTTCTGAATGGAGATGGTTAATGGTCAAGCATTAGTTTCTGAATCTAACATGTTTTTGTGTTTGGTCATGATCCTGCATTTAGGTGATTCAGTTGGGGATTAATTTGGTAAAAGGTTTGTAGATGCAGATGAATAGGGTTACTGGTCTGTAGTTGTTCGAATTTTCCGGGTTCCCTCTCTTATGTAATAGCATTATGATTGCAGTGTTCCGATCCTCTGTGACTTCACTCTGTCTTAGGCATAAGTTGAATAAAATCGCTAGTTTCATTATGATGACTTCATCAGGTTTCTTTATTAGGTCCTGCAGCTGTTTATTTTTGTTTGTTTGTTTGATGACTTGTTTCACTCTTTTCGGAATACCTTCTGGGAATTTTTCATACTGGTTGCTCAAAATCTGTATGTCCCATTACTTTTCTTGTGTCCCTCGTTTGGGGGAATATAGTTTTTGTACCATTCTCGAGTATATTCGACAATTCCGTGGTTTTGTCTACATTATTTTCGAATGCACTTTCGTTATCTGAAAGCCTTTAGAATAGTTTTAAAGCTCCTACCTTTTTCGAAAATGTTTTCGATAATCTGCTGTTGTTGTTTTTTAATCTTTTTGTTTCTTTCGGATGGTTTTGTTCAACTCTGTTGTTTCAATCGTTTTATTTCTTGATGTCGGTAGCTTGAGGTTTCTGCGTTTTCAATGAGATTTTTGGTTTCTGCTGAGAGTTTACAATAGTTTGCTCTTTGGCATAAATAGACTAAGTTTTTCTCTTGTTGAGCTTGTTGATATTTTTTCTGGTTTGGTGAGAAGTTCGTACTTATTTTCCAGTAATAGCTTGAAAGATTGAGGAAGCTCTTTTTGTGCTGCAAGTTGTCGCAGTTTTGTGCAGACCCTCTCTCTGCACTCTCTCTTGATACCAATTTGGATTTCACATTTTGACATGCAGTCGATTTTGTTTTGGGTTTTGTAATTTGGACTCTTACAAATCCCTCTTTCTGTTGGATTTCTTTTTGAAGGTATCTGTGAATTTGCAAAATTTACCATGGCTTCACTCCCGAACTTGCCACCGCAGCTTTAATGTCCTTTTCCCACCTACGCGTTGAAGTCTCCAATATCGACATTGAAGTATGTTTTTGGTATCAAAAGTTCAAGTCATCGTAGAAGTTGTCCATTTTTTCCCTTGCTTACTGTGAAGTAGCATTGACTTCAGCATAGACTTGGATTATGATCAGTTTGTACCTCTTTGAGAGTTTTATGGTGGCACAGTAAACCATGGGGGGTGTTAAGCCATACTCTGCCGTGCTGGCCCATGGCATGTTGAAGGAAATAGCAGGATGATTGAACATTTAAGTACGCAGTGCTATGTATGTGGATTCTAAAGTAGCTATGTGAGCAGTACTTATCTATTTATACTTTTCTCTTTCAATACTCAAGTTGGAAAGAGTCCGTGGTTGTTTCAGGACTAAAATGCAGAAGTCTCATATTGTACAGAATTCAAAATTCACTTCAAAAGTGATTATTTGTGAGATATATCGCAATGACTCATCAGTAGAGATTTCATGTAGAGCTGAAAAAAAAATGGTGGCCTTGACTATGGGGATTATCAGCACTGTACATTGTCTTAGAGACTTCATCTCTCCTCAACCCTTATTATCTTTTGGCATTTTTCTGGAATGATCCTTCCTATCTATAACAACGCTGCTAAGTCTTTTTGGTTTTGGCGAAGGGCACTTTTCTGTGAGATATATCCCATGCTGAACAGAATTCAAAAGTTATATCGAAAGAGTAATACATTAGTGAAATAGATCTCAAAAATAAACCAGCAGTGATTTTATTTAGAGCTAAAAAGAAAATGGAAGCTGGCTTTTCCACTGGAAATTATCTAAGCTGAGATAGAGAAAATCTAATGGATACTTACAATTATGAAAGGGACAATGATATTAGCAAATTTGTCAACATCGCGTTGGTAGTTCCGCTACCAAAAACACGGAGTACGCTGTCCATATTTGGAATTCAACTGAAAGGTTATAATTGCCCATTGAATTCATCTGCAGACCAGTAAAACCATATATGATGTATCGACAGTTACGAGTTTATATATAAACGTTCGAAAGAGAGGGGAAAATATCTTCCAACTAAAAGAAAAACCCTGAATCTGCTGCTAAATTTAACCCACCAATCCTTTTCCTATTGTTTCCTCTCCAACAATATTTGAAACATATTGTGCGTTTTTTGAGTCCTTGTGGAGAGACGAATAGACAGATGGAAAGACACGCCCGAATAAATATACCTCTCCTTCCTCAGAAAGTAAAGAGCACTCAGAGCCCGTATGTCTCTGCCGAAACCATTTGAAACTGAACAATTAAAAGATAATGACGTCATGATGACAGACTTATAGTGCAATAATATCATTGAAATGGAAAATGCAGAACTAGAGAAAGCAGACAACAACATCTTCCTAGGTTAAAAGAATATCCATGAAACCCACAAAAAGAAGGAGAAATCAATCGAAGAATCCCTCCAAGTTGGCAAATCTTCGACAGAGCAAGCCCAGACTACAAGAACAAGGGAACCCCATTCGTTTTGAAAATTGTATATTGGGTTTGCATCCTCTCAGTAATCACTTATGGAGCTGAACATGGAACCTTAACAAGAGACAGATCTACAAATTGAGAACCATGTAACGTGCACATGAAAGAATCATGCTCAATCTTGTATGGATAGATTATAAGAGAGCACAGTAGAGATCACATGTGGCCGCCAAAATACAAGATAGAGAGACGAACTAGACAAGTTCAGAAAGATGTGGCGAATCCTGGGTAAGGTCTAAATCTAACAACTGATGATGATGATGATGATCAATAGCGTCATTACGGTGACAGTCATTACCGAATCTTATTTCCTTGGTTGAGAGATATCTTTTTCATTTACAAAGAAAATAATATAAAAATTAAAAATCCAAATTTAAAATTAATCTCCCTAATTTTTGTTTTCAGTTTCAATTCTTATTTGGCGTCTACTGGAAATAATCAAATCAGAACATTTTTTTCTGTTAGATCTCGCTACATAAGGTTCAAATTGTCTGGGGATCCCAGAACACCATTTTCCCATCATGCATTGTGACATTTTCTCCGATCAGTTCTTTCAAGTTTTTTTTGAATGTTATATGCAAATTTATTATTCAAAAAAATTCATTTTCATACGGAAGCAAAAAAATTGACCATTTAAAACTGTATTTTATTAAATGTAACTACGAGTAGATTCAGTCTTTCGGCTTCAGGATTAGAGGTAGGTTTAGGGTTTGGGTTAGTGTTTAGTTCAAGTGTTAGGGTTAGTGTTTAGTTCAAGTGTAAGGGTTAGTGTTTAGTTCAAGTGTTTGGGTTAGTGTTTAGTTCAAGTGTGAAGGTTAGTGTTTAGTTCAAGTGTTAGGGTTAGTGTTTAGTTCAAGTGTTTGGGTTAGTGTTTAGTTCAAGTGTTTGGGTTAGTGTTTAGTTCAAGTATAAGGGTTAGTGTTTAGTTCAAGTGTTAGGGTTAGTGTTTAGTTCAAGTGTTAGGGTTAGTGTTTAGTTCAAGTGTAAGGGTTAGTGTTTAGTTCAAGTGTTAGGGTTAGTGTTTAGTTCAAGTGTTTGGGTTAGTGTTTAGTTCAAGTGTTTGGGTTAGTGTTTAGTTCAAGTGTAAGGGTTAGTGTTTAGTTCAAGTGTTAGGGTTAGTGTTTAGTTCAAGTGTTTGGGTTAGTGTTTAGTTCAAGTGTAAGGGTTAGTGTTTAGTTCGAGTGTTAGTGTTAGTGTTTAGTTCAAGTGTTTGGGTTAGTGTTTAGTTCAAGTGTAAGGGTTAGTGTTTAGTTCAAGTGTTTGGGTTAGTGTTTAGTTCAAGTGTGAGGGTTAGTGTTTAGTTCAAGTGTTAGGGTTAGTGTTTAGTTCAAGTGTTTGGGTTAGTGTTTAGTTCAAGTGTTTGGGTTAGTGTTTAGTTCAAGTATAAGGGTTAGTGTTTAGTTCAAGTGTTAGGGTTAGTGTTTAGTTCAAGTGTTAGGGTTAGTGTTTAGTTCAAGTGTAAGGGTTAGTGTTTAGTTCAAGTGTTAGGGTTAGTGTTTAGTTCAAGTGTTTGGGTTAGTGTTTAGTTCAAGTGTTTGGGTTAGTGTTTAGTTCAAGTGTAAGGGTTAGTGTTTAGTTCAAGTGTTAGGGTTAGTGTTTAGTTCAAGTGTTTGGGTTAGTGTTTAGTTCAAGTGTAAGGGTTAGTGTTTAGTTCGAGTGTTAGTGTTAGTGTTTAGTTCAAGTGTTTGGGTTAGTGTTTAGTTCAAGTGTTTGGGTTAGTGTTTAGTTCAAGTGTTAGGGTTAGTGTTTAGTTCGAGTGTTAGGGTTAGTGTTTAGTTCAAGTGTTAGGGTTAGTGTTTAGTTCAAGTGTAAGGGTTCGTGTTTAGTTCGAGTGTTAGGGTTAGTGTTTAGTTCAAGTGTTAGGGTTAGTGTTTAGTTCAAGTGTTAGGGTTAGTGTTTAGTTCGAGTGTTAGGGTTAGTGTTTAGTTCAAGTGTTAGGGTTAGTGTTTAGTTCAAGTGTTAGGCTTAGTGTTTAGCTCAAGTGTTAGGGTTTGTGTTTAGTTCAAGTGTTAGGGTTAGTGTTTAGTTCAAATGTTAGAGTTAGTGTTTAGTTCAACTGTTAGGGTTAGTTTTTAGCTCAAGAGTTTGGGTTAGTGTTTAGTTCAAATGTTAGGGTTAGCGTTTAGTTCAAGTGTTAGGGTTAGTGTTCAGCTCAAGTGTAAGGGTTAGTGTTTAGTTCAAGTGTTAGGGTTAGTGTTTAGTTCAAATGTTAGGGTTAGTGTTTAGTTCAAGTGTTAGGGTTAGTGTTTAGTTCAAGTGTTAGGGTTAGTGTTTAGCTCAAGTGTTAGGATTAGTGTTTAGTTCAAGTGTTAGGGTTAGTGTTTAGTTCGAGCGTTAGGGTTAGTGTTTAGTTCAAGTGTTAGGGTTAGTGTTTAGTTCAAGTGTTAGGGTTAATGTTCACGTTTAAGATTATGTAGGGCAATTACAGAACATATGGGAGCTGCAAACTTGTTTTTTATCGTGATGGAAGTTAAATCACTTGTAAATAGATCACACTATCCATATGTTTCGAATTTAACGCAAAAGAGATATGCACTCTCTTAGTGCTTACTAGTTGAGTCTAGTGTTCGTTTGCAAGTTTCTACATTTGTTTGTGTCAGTGATTTGGCAAAGGAGCTGGAGGGAGACGGAAAGAGGGTCATGTTGATTCATCCTCATCTCGAAGAAAAGAATGTTCTTCTACTCTCTATCTTGCTATGCAGCCGAATGTTCGTGCACCGATTTCAGTTCGAGCGAGTCGCGCTATCTGCTCCTCCCTGGCACGACGCCAGGTTATCTAAATGCGCATTTCCGACTGCACACAAACCAAAACTTTGAACAAGATAAGAAGCAGCAATCCCTGCGTAGATAACGAGTCCAACCTGCTCGGCAGATCTCAATTCAATCGTGAGAAATTTGTCAGGAAATCTAGTCCAAAAAGAAGCAACAATTCTTTCCTAAAAAAATTACAAAAAACAAAAGTTGGTCTGTTACAAAACCGTAAACCAAAACTGTCATCTCTACTGACAATATAGGTTTCTTCAGTTTTGAGTTGGTCTTGTTGGCTAGTTTTGGCAATAACTCAGATATATTGAGTAATAAAATTGGCCTTTTATCTGCTATAAGACGATTTTGGTCAGTCAGTCAATCGGTCCCAGTTATGTCAAACAAAGAAGTACAAAGAGAGGTAGAGGGATGAAAATATTTACTTTTTATAAATGATGTCAAGAATTTTTTCTCTCAAAATCCTTCTCCCAACAAAGTTTTCAGTGAGTGGTTCAATTTGAAATTTAATCCTGAGTTAGTCCCTCAGTGTGTGCCCAGCAGCATGGACGTATGCTTTTTGAAAATTTTGACTTTCTTACTGATCACCGCCCAATAAAAGGGAAGATAAGTGAGTTTTTAATTGATCATCCCAGTTTTCCAATTGATCACCCTGAATGGTTGCATGACAGTTTCAACTGAGTGACTAAGCAGACCTGTTCATCTGTATTTTTAGAGAGATCACCGAACACTATCTACTTAATTATTTCTCATCCCCAAAGCAACGTTATATATTCCTTCTGAACTCAGTCTTCTAAACTGAATCGTTGATTTCCCACTGCACTGAAGAAAGTAGAAAAATGATCACTAATTTGCTACACGTATATTTATTAGTTTATCTCAAGTTATATTCAATCGGAAATTTACCTCGAGACAAAGTAATAAATTTAGGTAATACTGACTATCACTTTTCTTAGAGTAGAAAATCATTCCAAGCAGTAAGAAAAGAACGGTCTTGTTTGCCAAAAATTTGATGTTACTACCCGATTCATCTGGGCTATTGTCTAGTATTTGGAGAAGATTCATTTACATTCAAAGAGTGGTGATTGTTACCTTTCCCGTGTTAAATTGTAAACATCGCTTGTTTAGATTTCGCTGCACCAATGTTCATCTGGGTACCTCAGAACGAAATTTTTTTCTTTACAAATTCTGAAATTTTTCACAAATCACTTTCCCCCCCTTTTTAAAACCCTTATCTGTACTTTTTTGAGAAAAAGTTTCATTTTGAAGTAAATGCAACCATTCAAAACTGAATCTTATCACGATTATCTACAAAAGATATAATTTAGACTCAGTGGTGGGTTATGTTAAGGGTTAAAGTTATACAGGCCATTCACGACACAAATGAAAGCATTGAACTCATCATCAACCCAATGGTTGTTTCGCTACAGAGAAAATAGTTTACACTATTTTTTGAATACAAAGTGGAAGAGAAACAATTGCTATTTTCATAATAGTTTGACCAATTCATCACACGGCGTTTCGTATGTGTACTATTCGTATATAAAAAGAGGGACTTTAAAAAAAAAAAATTAAGCATTCCCTGAAACACGATATGATACTTTTATTGAATCCTTTCTTTGTTAAGCAAGGACTTCCATACCTGGTTAAGCAGCAAGAGTAACATCGAGAAATGCATCATCAAATCGACTCATATATCTATATCGATGTATGCTGTTTCTATGCATTTCCTCACCCGCCAATGGCGCCCTTCGTCTATTTAAAATTTCCTCCATGGACGATCTGAGTTGAAGTAGTGATAAAAAAAAAACACTTAAAAATTCATTCTTACTTTGTTAAACACTTCTTGATTTGTTCAGTTTTGATCTTGTTTTTGAAAGGACTATTGTGATATTATTGATTTTCGACTTGTTTTTACCTTCATCCTAACTTTCAGTAGCTTTTTATCACCAAGTTAACCCGAGCGGTAATTCAATGATAACGATTAAACAGCGTAATTAGAAATAAAGAGTTATCCAACTGTGAGAATCGGACTCACAGCCTCTAGTCAAAGGAAGACTGGTATACACCTGATTGCTTTTAACCATTCTGCCATGGATACTACATAGTCTAAGAGAAGCTGATTTTACTCCATTGTTTAAAATCTGACCTCTTCTTTCTCACTTCCAGTTGCCATTCTGAAGTCTCAGGACAAATACACTGCAGCGAAATCTAACGGAAAATACTTTGAATTTTACACGGAGAAGAAAATAATCGCCAAATAATACATTAGATTTTTTCTTCAAGGATGGATAACAAACCTGGTTCATGGATGAAGCCAATCATCTTTTAGCGCTCTAATGTAGCTACCTTGAACCAGACTATACTAAAATTGAACATTTACGATCGAAACAAGCATGAATAAATATATATATATATATATATAAATAGATGCAACTCAAGTGAATGTTGTTAAAAAGTAACCCAACTGGAGCAGTCAGATAAGACAGAGCGAGTAGAAAACGGAGAGAATCCGGCAAAAACGTGGAAATACTGACTGCCTCACTGACACAGAGAGTCACAGAGAAAACAAGGAACACCAAAGCTGTAAAGTGTTTCGTCTTATCTCTTGTGAAAATCGCAAAAAAAAAAAACGCAAAGAAAAAAGAAAACAATTAGAATAAAGAGGCATGAGTAAGATACAAAAGACCTCAACAAGTAAAGGAAGAAAAAATAAATTATCTTATCGCTTTGACGCAATAAAATGTTGAACAAAAAACAAACAAACAAAAAACAGGAGGGGCGACCAAGTCAAACAAGTGAAACAGAATCAAATTAGATTCGTTTCGTCTGTTTCCTGTTTTTTTAATCATCACACTTTCTTTGTTGTTTTTGTTAACACCTTCGATACGTTGTGTTTCTCCGCCTTTATTTGCTGCTTTTAAAAGAAACACTGTTAGAATATGATAAGAAAGGTCATCTCCTTGTAAGATTGTATGACGAGGGTGGTGAAAGTAAAACAGAGGAAAGGAGAGAAGAAAAAAGTGGTGAGTGTCAAACCAGAAGCCGAAAAAGGGGAAGTCCTTAGAAAACTGTTTACGATTAGCTGAATTTTGAAAACCGTAAAATAAATGCAAGCTGAACAGCATTCTGAGATTACATACCTCAGCCAACGCCACAAAAGAACTGAAAAACTGAATGAAAAGAAGAGAGAGAATTTGAATGTGAAAAAATTGAATTAATTCCCTTGAAATTTAAATTTAACATTTCCATTATTAAACGTTTATTTCTATTTGCTTTTAACTTCTGTATCAACCCGAAAATGAAGTCATTTCCTCTGTAGCCCATAGCGAAACAACTTCACTTCGAGAGCTGTGTGAAGATATCATGTTGACAGAAGGAAAGTCGAGGAGAAGGGCAGTTACGAATAGTGTTGTTGAAGAGGTGAGGAGAAATAAAGGTGACTGAAGTGGAGAATCGGTCTTTTTGATCCACTCACTGTGAGACTAATTGGTATTCCCAATACAAAAAATACACGAGGATTTTTTTCGGCTTCATTTCTGTAATATCAATTTTGAATTCAACATTTTAGTATTTTATTGTTTTTAGGAACTGAATCTGGTGGAAATTATTCTTGTCGTTATTGCTTCGGTAGAAAAAGAAGGATAACACCAGATTTGAAGTGGATTTTGTCAAAATTAAGCCCATCTAATAGAACCTTATCAACATATTGGAGAGGGTTAAGGAATTGAAACCCTCCAAGAAAATACATTTTTATTGGTACCTTTTCAGTTTTAAGAGATCTCGGAATATTTATATTTTCCATTATTCTCAAAAGCCCACATTCGTCTAAATAGACAATGGAATGGCACTGAAATGATCTCTCCAGGGCGCAGAGTTGGGAACCCTGGGATGCCCAGCCGACAGAAATCCCATATCAGCCTACCTTAGGGGGTACCATTCCCTGATTTGAATCAGAGTTACTCTTATGCGAAACTGATTACTTTCCAAAGGCTAGAGAGCTACCTTACTGATTAATTCATAGCGGGGAAAGGGAGAAGAGATTGATTCATACCTTTTCTCAAGAGTATCAGTACGAAGTGAGCGTAAACAACTCCTTGTTCGGAATATTGAAGGTGAATAATGTATTGTCTGCTGCTTGATTGGTAGATATATTAACTGGAGTTCGATCTGAAATATCCACTGTACGAATGAGCACAAATGAAGGTAACTTCCTTGAAATTCAAATTTAGCATTTTTATTATTAACCGTTCATTCCTATTTTCTTTTAATTTCTGTATCGGCTCAGTAATCACTGTTCCCGTACCTCATAACAAAACTTTGTACAACATTAAATTGGAATTCATTCAAGACATTTTTGGAGATATCGTTAGGACTGATTAACTGTTGTGCAGTAGGACAGACAGGAGTGAATAGAAATACCATTTCAAACTTAGTTGGCTGAGGTAATATTTGCTGTATGTGATTAGTATCCATCGCTAACTTAACTACATTGACAAGAGTCGAAAAGAGGGTAGCTTTTGTTAAAAAGAAGAGTATTTATACAGACTTATTTATGTACATACGTTTATATTGAGAAGGAAATATTATTCAGGAGAGGAAGAAATGGACGAACTTTCTTAGAATATATGCAGCAAGAATTATGCTGAATGCTTATTAAAGCAAATTTGATGATAAATCGTTTTCAACCCTGAGGAGAGTCAAAATGATTTTTTCGGATATTGTGAACTCTTCTTACCTTCGATGCGATCACAACGTTTCTATGTCCCTTTTTTGCTTTGTATAAACGGAAGAAGAGACCGATAGGAGAGTCTCCCTTCCCGTACAGATGAAACATTTTACACCTGAAGTGCACCGTAGGGATTAATTGGCTGAAAAGTTGCTAAAACATTGAAGATCAGAAAAAGAGTTAAAATTCTCTGGAACAATAAGTTGGTGGAAATGCTAAATCATTTGAAAATTGAAAAAATGCTTTTATGAAATTAAAACCAATTACAAAAGAAGTTTTTCGAATTCATGAAGAGCTTGAAGTAAAATGATTATGACTTATTTGGAAATGCTTCTTAAAGGGAAATAATTCTTATGAATATGTAAAAGGTGGAATACGCAATTCCTTGGAGATAAAGATAATCTTCTACTTACGTATAATTTGTGCACTTATGTATGAATATATTCATATGCATGTATACGCGTTTGTGTGTTTGTGCGTGTGCGTGTTTGCGTAAAGAGGGAGAGAGAGAGAGAGAGAGAGAGGGAAAGAGAGAGAGAGAATGGGGAAATAAAAGAGAAAGACAGAGAGAGAGTGTACATTTTTCTATGTAATAATAGCCAGTCATTGATATTCCAACCTTGGCAAAATATGAAAATTCATGAATTAAGAATGACATAAAAGTGACTTTATGAGATAGAGAAAACTGTCGAGACGTTTAATGTATTTATTTATAAAATTCTATCACGAATATTTTTTTCTTATCAGATGAAGTAGATTGAACTGAGAGGCAAAATAGAGGCTACGAATTTCTACGTTGATTTCCAAGTAGGCAAACGTTGTTCTTTAGTAAGAATGGCACAAAGAATTACTAAGGTAAACATTAACAGAGCTATAACAGGATACCAATATCCAACACTCCACCTTTTTTCACCTATTAACAGACAACCCAACACACATGAATGTGTAGATATACACAATATAATCAACTTTCATGTTTTGTTTTTACTTTCTAGACACCACATTTAATATATATATATATATATATATATATATATATATATATATATATATATATATATATATATATATATATATATATATATGTATAGTCTAAAAAGCTTTCCAGCTTCAAACACTAAACAATAAGAAGCTTCAAAAATTGTTTGCGTCACTTCAGTCCTCTATTTCAAAATATATGTCAATGCAATTTATGTAATTTTCTTCGGTGTTTTTTTTTCGTTTCACCCATATTTTGTTATTGTGGTATAATGTATGAATTTTCTCTTGTTGGGATCATCAGTTGTTTACCATGTAACAGTTCACAGGATTTTAAAAACAAAACGGTTATGTTAACATAGAACCCTCAACAGTGATAA
>OY735211.1:61891513-61984013 GCA_963457665.1 Thysanoteuthis rhombus
CACGCAGATTCCCATTTATTTCATACACATTAGAGATTTTGTGCAGATATATAGATAGATACACTCGGACTTATCAACGATATAATGTGTGCAATGAATATTTAGAAAGTTCAGCTCAGCTCTTGTTCAAGACTATTCTATTCTCATATTCTGCTGGGGATTTCAAGGGATATAAGAGAATCAGACTTTTTTCCCCGAGCAAGAAAATGTTTGGAAGGTAGAGCCTCATAAGAACTGAGTGATGATGGCACAAAGCTATTGTTTTCTTGTCCACGGCTTAATGTTCCCATATAATAGGACTGTTTCATCACTATCAATATTCAATGATAATCATTCCAGCATATCCGTTCGGTATCAGGTTATACGTTTTGGTTAACAGTGAAATGCAACTGGTCGATCACACGGTAGGTCGTACTAGTTTACATAGCAAAGGGTGGCAAGCGTAGCACCTACTCCAACCACTATGGTATATCCCGAATATATATTCTTTGCCACCTCCTTCCAGCAATATATATGATTTGTCTTTCCTCGTATTGATGGCATCATACGCCCTTTCCTATTCAAGCGAATATCTTTTGAAGCCCATAAAGTGGCTAAAATAGAGCATATATCTATCTATCAGTGCTAGAGGTTCGGTTACAAACCAAAGTAAAAGGTCAGGATGTCAAAGTTCATCAGCTATTGAAATATTGACAGTGGACTACTTCTTACCCCAAAGCTATTGAATTTAGATTTTTAGGGGGTTGGGGGTCATCGAAAATTAATAAAGTTTAAAGATTGTAGATCTTTCTTCGTAGTTTTACAAAATACCACCCCTGACTCCTGATATAGATTGATCTGAATATAGATGTAAAATATCACATTGTCAGCATCGAAAGAATTACCGAAAATATTTCCAAGTCTCATTTCTTTGCAACTGGCGGGAAATTATTTCCCATGACAATTATGGCATGCTGCTCTCCACCCAACGAATCGTGATATCTTCCAAACATGCACTGTTGGAATGGGCACTGCCCAAAGTTAGTGAATATCGGTTTCATACAGTTGAAGAATCGTCGAAAAAAGTATAACCCAGACTGTTTACAAAAAAGAAAAAAAAATAGACAGTTTCAAAAATATATTGAAGCAAAACTATTTCAGACAATGACACTCACGGTGCACAGTTTTGTAGAGCGATACATGTTTATAAGTGCAAGATTTCACAAGATGTCTGTCCGGCAGCACTTACACAACTTCAAAAGATTTTTTTTTCCTAATTCCATTAAAAAAATATTTTGGACCGGCAAAAATAAATGGAAACTATTTTACAAGATGTCTAGCGGAGAATTTTCGAGGTTTTAGGGCAAATTTTGTGTCTGGCAGCGCTGACAAAATATTCAGGAAGGTGAAAAAAATGATAGTTTTTCACACACACCCTAACATTTTTACGAAATGTTTAGCACAGTATTCATGCAAATTTGCAAGATATTTGGCGAGTTGGTTAGCACTGACACAAGATTCACGGAGAAAAAAACGGAGAAAAAACAAAATATTCTGTTCTACAAGGAAAAGAAATGCATACACCAAGCAATTGTGAGTTGTAGTAATAGTCTTCAAGTGTTTTTTTTCTACGGAACTGTGCATCAATATCTTAAATAGTTTTATTTTGATAAGTTTTGAAACTGTCTATTTCTTTTATGAACGCCCTGTATAATCAGCGGAGATAGAAAGAATCCTGGAGCGCACAGATCCCAAATTAGTCGAGCTCTGCAGAAAATATCCTTGAATTGACTCCTGGGACTTGATGGGGTCTATGGAAATTGAGATCAACATTTACTTGCAGATCGGTTACAGAGGGATATGACCAGCGAGGGACACTTTAAGATGATTATATACTACTTATGTTTCTCTTCCTTTTAAGTAGTTCTCTTGCAAGTACATACTTACTTCCATATATATATATATATATATATATATATATATATATATATATATATATATATATATATATATATATATATTAAGAAATAAATATACAATCCGACAGAAATGATTATAAATTGCATTATATTATTTTGAAACTCTATTCAAAATGATCTCCCGTTATTACGCGGTGAATGCATCATTTTATCTAAAGAACGTAAATGAAATAAATAATAAACAAAACGAGGCTGCTGCAGTGATCAAACCTGCAATCGATAGAGTTACCGCTTCAACGTTGCGAATATTTGTTTCTTTCAACTAAGGCCTTAAAAAATAAATAACGCAATCTATTATTATTTCCGTAACATTATACATACATCACTTAATAATATATTTGTTTACGTTGGAAGAAACAAACAAAGCAGATATAGATAGTAAATGAATAAATGAGGATTAGGAGTTGAATGAGTTTTGGGGGCCTTTGCAATACCAGCGACTCAATGGTAAGTTGAAGCGACTACTCCATCGGTCGCTGGTACGATCAATCAAGCAGCCACATTATCTTTTATTGTTTATTTGATTCACGTTGTCTAAGCCAAATGATACATTCGTCGTGTAACATCAGGGGGTTATATTATAACGCAAATTTGAATATATATATATACACACACACAGTTTATGTGTGCGAGTGTGTGTGTGTATTTGAGAACATATTGCATACCTATATTCGTAATATCCTTGTATAGCAGCATTTTCCCAACTGACACAAATGGAGGTTGCTTACCTGCATTGAAAACATTATTCAAGGTCCTGACCCGTTACGATAGAACATTTACTACTGGCGTTGGTGCAAAATACAAAACTCACTCAGACATGAAAAAGCTCTTGATTTTGAAGTGGTTGATCATTCCACATATCAATATAATGGGAAATTAGACATATCTAAAGAAGTTGCCTAAATTGGTTTCTTATCAAATGTAGAAGATATTTAGAAGAAAAAAAAAAGAAGAAAAACACCTCAGAGGCAATTAAGTGACTCACCTTACTAATTTCAAGAGTACTGAAATGATTTTATAATAATGCAACAGGAAACAACGAGTCATTTCCCCAAAAAGATTTTAAAAAAGATACATTTGCAAATATACAAACAATACTAATGTAAAATTCCATTAAAACAAAATAAGAAAAAAAAAACCCAAAAATACAAAAAACAAAAACATTTTTAGACGATTTCAAGGGATCATGCAAGGTTGTGAACTAAATGGCATGTCTGGTAGTACTGACACTAGTTTAATTATTTTCTTTTTTTTACATGAAAAAAATCGAATAATTCGAGCAATCAAGAAAGAAAATCCACTATTGAGAAAAAAACATGTTTTTGAAAGATGACTTGTGGTTCTACAAATTTGTAAAATCATGTGTCTGGGAAATCTGACATAAGATTCGATAAAGATAGGAAAGCAAAGCAAAATTCCATAATTTTATTTTTCAATTTTCAAAAATGTAGAAGACTGTTGTTTTGAAAGATGTCTATTGGAATACGTAAGCGAATTTGCAAGATGCTCACCAAAGTGGTGTATCTGTTAACACCGACGCAAGATTAAAAAAGGTAACAAGGAGAAATATTGCAATACCAGCGACTCAATGGTAAGTCGAAGCGACTATTCTATCGGTCGCTGGTTCGATCAATGCGGCAGTCACATTATCTGTTATTGTTTAGTCGATTCACGTTGTCTAAGCCAAATGATACATTCGTCGCATAAAATCAGGGGGTTATATCATAACGCAAATTTGAATATATATACATACATATACATACATACATACATACATACATACACACACACAAAGTGGTGTATCTGTCAGCACTGACGCAAGATTAAAAAAGCAACAAAGAAAGATCTTGAAAAAAAACCCAACAAAAATGACCTGCAATAAAAAAACCAAAAAAAGAAAAACAAAAAAGACCCATTGTTTTTTGTTTTTTAAGATGCCTATTACAGTATCCATGCAAATCTGCAAGGTTCTATGCAGAATGATGTGTCCAGTGGTTGACAAGACATAAACAACCAAATGGAAAGGTAAGAATACCTTATTACCTCGTTCATTGTTTGATTGGGTCAGTGATTGTGGTTACGACGATTCAATATTCTGCACAAAAATTCAATAAACTTTTACGCATAATGAAAATTCACTGGACACGAACTGAAATCGATTTTATTTTAGAACTTGTATTTTCCGCTGTGATGAAAATGAGCGACAATTATGCTATTTATCTCTGCATGCAGAGCACTTAAGAAACGTTTATGATCCACTCCAGCAGTTATGGAAGACACTTTATCGATTTTTGTCTATTTCAGACAAAAGACCTGAAAAGAAAGTCGGTCGAATATTTATTTATTGACCGGTTACCCAAGTGATATAACAGAGATTTAATCATGCTAAAATGTATATTCACTTATCCTTTTTCATTTTCTCTGCTCTCAGGCGCAACAGAGAATTAGAGAACCGTATAACAATTGTCGCTGTCAAATTGAAATCGACAGTGAAAAGTCAGGGGAGTTACATTTCCATTTGAGTAACCGAGGATAATTGTCGGCCAAACTGAGTGGTTTGCAAGGGATTGTTTCCTAGAGCCAAAGTCACATAAGTAAACCTCAGATTCAAAACTACCCTATATTGTCGGAGATATGTCATAGATATTTTTCTACTCAAAAATATGTCGAATAAACCTTTCCTTTACTACCAAAAATCATCAACCTTTTTTTCGATATACAGAATGCTTATATCTCTAAAAAATTATGCCAACTTTATAAACACTCCATACATTTTTCCCTGCAAAAAAGACGAAACTGACAATCTTCAGGACCTCCAAACAAATTAACTGAATGAAGAAAGCTATAAAGTTGGCCTTCACATGAACTTCTGCCAGAAAAAGGTAATGTGCAACTCACGACGATCAGAAATGCAGAACGGAACAAAGTAGGCCATTATATTTACTTACGTCAACAAATCTCCATGAATTCTCGAAAGAAGAAGAAATCAAGAGAAGTATCACTGTAAGATGGTAAGCCTTTGGCAGAGCAGGCTAAACCTTCGAGAACAAGAAGATCACATAATACCTGGAAACAAGAGTATACAACCAACGCATCACCCCGATAGTCACCTAAGGAGCTGAAACATGGAATCTAACCAAGAGATTGACTCACAAACTGAGAAGCATTGAACACGCATATGAAAGAATCATGCTCAACTTCACTTGGAGAGTTAACAAGACAGAACAATATACCAGGGAAAAAACAGTCCAAGATATCATAGAATCCATTCCATAGAAACTAAAATAGCAATGGGTTGGTTATGTTGCAAGAATGGAGGACTAATGGATCCCAAAGATCACATGCGTAGCTGAGGCCAGCAAAATTCAACATGGAGAGATGAACTAGACAAGTTCAGAAAATATTGGCTATGCAACGCTCATGATAATGAGGTGTGGCGAATGCTTTGTAGGGTCTTTATACAGCAACAGACGAAAGAAGACTGATGATGATGATGATGATGATGATGATGATGATGATGATGATGATGATGATGATGATGATGATGATGATACATTTTTAAGAAAATAATTTTGTCAGTTTTGGGAAAAAAAATCTACGCAAATATTTTTTTACTATTTTGAGTCAGTGAATTTAATTTTCTGAGATTATACTTCTGAAACATCTGACTCTGAAGAGGGCAAACGTTACCATGTAGTGATTAGAAATGAGTGATATCAAGCGAGTGATAACTGTAAATTGTTGCAAACATAAATATCAAAATAATCCCGTGAGATAAAACCCCTTGCATGGTATCTTGAGTTTTGAATTCAATTTGAATATTCTAAGTCAACTAACTCCTAATGTTTTTGAGGGTTGATATTAGGAGTAAGCCAGATTTAGCTTCCAAGATTATATGTTATACATCTGATATCTATTTGAACCTTTCACCAACATATGTATTTTATTCAGGGTCACCAGTTTAGTAAGAATTGAGCCCGATATGATTCGAAAGGTTATTCAACGGAGAAATATGTAAGTACGCGAAACAGTGGCCAAGAGAAAAAAAGATGGTGTGACAAACTAGACAAGTTCTGGATGCATTGGCTCCATGACGCCCATGATAGAGATAACGTGTGAATTTATAATCAGCGACGGACACTAAAAGGATGATGTTGATATGGTAAGTAAAATTGTTACTTCCTTAGAATATTTGGCTAGTACTGTTTCTTCAGAGGATTGAGAGACCTTTGAATTCTGATTTCGTTATTTTATTAAAAAATTCTTTCATTTGTTTATCATAATATACTGTATTTGGTCTATATTGACCATAAATCCTGACTCAAAAATTGATTTCAATAATCTTTCTTTGGAAAAAATTCCACGTATTTAATACAGAGCTATTTTCTCCTTTCCCGTTTTAAAATGGACACCATTCCAGTTACAGAATAACAGATGCTGAGCAGGAATTTCAAATAAAGATTTATCTTTAACCCTAACGCTAATCGTAGACCAAAATCCTAATCCCAAACCGCCAACTGTTATCCTAAAAATATTAGTCCTAACACAAACTACCGACATTTTAAAACAGGAAAGGAGACGATTGCCTGTTCAAGTACAAGCTTTACGTAGTAAGATTAACTGCTTATAATTGTCTACCATTTCAGAGTTCTAATTTTTCTGTGACATGAATAGGCTATTTAAATTATAATCGAAATACAACCCTGTGTCTTGGTTCTCAAAATATGAAGATGCAATATACGTACCAGAGCGAATAATACAGTCCACAAAAAAGTCTTTATTGATACTGTATTGCTTATGGGGAATGCATATAACTAGGAGTGTTTCAGATTTGGGACTTTTTTCCTTGTATAATGCACTAACTCTTATGTCAAGTTTCTCCGAAAGTTTGACTTTCTGAGCAATAGATACAAATAAATGCCCTATCATTTTTCACTATTATTACTGTTACTTAGGGATGTTTGCAACTTTTTTTGGTATTTTTAACTATATATCTATACCGATGAGAGAATAAGCAAAAAGTATAGCTATTAATTTATGTAGAATTAGAGGTGAAAATAAGATGTTTTAATTGTACTTTGTTTCGTCTTCCGTCGTTAGTGATGCATCTATGCTTTTACGTTTTAAAATAATTACCCAGAGACAAGCAACTTTTTGTAGTTATCAGAATAATTTTAATGCCTTAGGAATCTACCAGGTCTATCATACAATACTGGAGTCTTTGAATCATACTCCTTATGACGCTTTGTTGTTTTTGAAAGACTTCAGGATTTTAGAATATACTAATTTTCGGAGTGTCAGATAAATGCGCACTCTTCTCTTACTTTTTATCATCTGTTATAGTGATTTGCCTCCTTATAATACATGGAAGTCTGACTGGAACATCATTTCCATCAGATTAATCACTTGGTAGTTGGTACTTATCCCCTAGGAGTACATCCTTTTTTCCTAACATGTCTCGCGTGACTTACAAAGCTTTATCCTTTGGTATCTTTGAGATCATAGTCATAACACGCAGGCTCACCATCTGCAATGAATTGAGGAGTGACTTCTCAACCTGTTCGACAAAATCCACCAAGTTATTCACATGTGTTTCAAATCATTAACTGAAAGTAGGTGACTAAATCGACCAACAACAGTTTTACTGCTTTCTAAACCTTTTGAAAGACTCTCTTGCCCTGTAACTTTCTCCAGTGTGTTATCAACCTCCTATATTCCCTAATCAAAAATAGATCTTTGTTGATATCTGGGACAGATTCCTCCAGCCTCTTCAGTACATTTTAGTGTAGAGATACTAATCAGAACTGTAGACTCTGAATGGATCTCTGATAATAAAATCTAAAACTGTTTATAGTCAGAACCCCTTCATATCGAATTAATCATCCTTTTCTGGAAGCAAAAGGAACCATTAGTCGAAAAGTACTTAGAACTTCAACAGGTCTGGTTAGTCATTCAATAAAAACTGTTACGTGTTCAACGTCTTTTGACAGCATGCTGTGTAGATCAATTGACAAAAAATTGAAATGGGATGATCAATGTGGACCTTACTTCTCTTGCATTTTGTCAGGCAATCGTCGCTAAAAATGTCTGATTTTCAAAAAGCAAATGGACAAAAACTAAGGGATCTATTTAGCATAGACTTACTTTGCAGATTGAGCACCTGGTTAAAAACCTATTATAGGGTGAATTTCTGGAACATATTTATATTTCATCCTACTCTAAACTCTCGATGTAACGCTATACGTCCCCTTTTCACGAAACATGCGTCCAAATGGTATATTTTCATTTTGTATTCTTACAAGTCTCTTGTCGGGGATTAGTTAGTTGTAACGGTTTAAGAAAATTTGATTGCATTATTTAAAAAATCCTAAATCATTGATCAACCGAGGTAACATGGGTCATGAAACTGTAAAAAAGTAGAAAAAAAGGTATTTTTGTCTATACTTTTTGGTTTCTCATTTTCAACCCTCTTACCGGTCGATTTTCTCCCAGCTATAGAGTTCCACTTAGTGCAAATACAGAAATTGGACCAGAAAGCAATGTAGCCATGCACAATGTCCGACTGAATAAACACTCAGTTTTAGCTAGACTATAGTATACGGCTTTCATTTAAAGAACAATGACAGGAAACGACAATAATGTCACTCTCCCAGTATCTGTGACGGACATGACTTTTGACCGGAAAAAAAGGTTTGATACGCTTTGGATACAATCAAACCCTTGCACCAGCAAATCATCGAATTCGTCGTAACGACGGTAGTCAACTCAATATAGATGGGTTTCCCACAATATAACTTACTAAGTATCAATACAACACTGATTATTTGAAACCGAACGGACGCAGTGTTGATGTTTTTTTCTGTTTACCAGGTAGATATAAAAGGTTTTACAAGGTTTCAAGTTGGTTTGTTTTACAGGTTCTATCACTTATGATCAAAAGTTTGAACCCAAATATCGGGAATAACTATTCAAAACGCTTGTCACTACATTTCTACTCATCACATCTCTCAACTTTTTTGTTAATTAAAATCAAAATTTTCATATAAATCCCTATCTTCTTCATCAGCAGGGGTATCCTCTTACGGGTGCAAACATGGCAGATGACCCTCACTGTCCATAAACAGGATCAGGCTTCCTCACCTAGGGCCATGAGTATGAAAGTTCCAGAAGCTGCAAACCAAAGGGGGAAAATGAACTGTGACTGCTATGGATGAATCGCAGCTTGAGCCCTCCTTAGTCCAGTAATGTGAATGCTTCAGCCAAAGCAGGTCGAAATTCAATTTATCCTTGAGAATTTTGTCATCGGAGAGTCATTTATAAGTATGAGTATAGTTTTAGGTGAATACTTATAGATAAGCTGTTTATCTTTTTATATTTATAAAACGAAGAGTCTAACAAAACATAATTTGAAATAGTTTTTTGTTTCTACAAAGTCCATCACGTGTCCCCTAAAAACCAGCGGCATCTCATTGCTGACACGTATGTCATAAGGTCGATATCAATGCCCTAATTCCCTACCAAATAATCAGCATCCGGATATATATGTATATATTTATATATATATATATATATATATATATATATATATATATATATTTCGCCTTCTCCCATAATGGAATGAATTCCCTTGTCCATTCTCTCCCCACACCCCGAACTGCAGTTATAGCAGCGGACGCCAATGTTTACAAGCCTAACCAGAACACCCACTTACGCATTACCGGTCTTAAGGGCTTCAAGACGTCTCTAAGAAGAAGCAGCCGCCAGTGTTGTTAAAAAACAAAGACACCCGCTTTATAATTAAAATCTCACGTGTATACACGATGTTACATCCTGTTCCATGCGACCCAAAGGGTCGAGTATCTTTCACATCTCAGGGCTTTGAATAAACCTTTCCAGTAAATGCAGTGCAAGTGTGTATGCATGTGTTTGTGTGTGTGTGTATGTTTGTGTGAGTGTGTGTATGTTTGTGTGTGTGTGTGTGTATGTTTGTGTGTGTCCCTTCTCTCTCTATCTCTTGTTTCTATCCTTTTAGAAGAATAGATTGTCGAATCGCTAACACGTGGACTCCTGCCTCTGTGTGCTGAATGATTTCGCAGATAGTGTTATTATTTCATTAGTGAATGTTATTTTACAAAGGCATGATTGTTGTACCTTCTGTTGGCCTTAGAACCACGCGCCCACTGAATAAAACCTCCAGCAGTGGAATTCTTTTGTTGACACAATTAAAACGGAATTGATCGGTTTACCAGATTCTATAGACCTAATAGAACTGTTAAGAAGTGTGTCGTTGGAATGAGGAATGTGCTTTGAGGAAATAAACGTGGAAGTTAATATATGAGGAAGATCTCCAACATTGCTTTGTTCACTGTAATCCTTCGTTCAATTTAATGACACACGCGTTCTAACGCCATGGATCTTTTTATAATCTCACTTATTCTTTGTCAGGTATTAGCTTGCAGCATCTGTATGTAATAAAATTCTGTCAAAGAATAAATATGGTCAGAATAAATAATGATTATGACATTATTGGCGTTTTACTCTGGAAAACACTTAAAATAGAGTTTTGAAAAAAGATGTAAATACATCTAAAATCTCAAAAATTTTCAAGTCTGTGGACAAAACAGCATGGCCAGGGGCAATAGATCACACTAAATGAACACATAAAAAATGTAAAATGATTTACATATATACGCATATACATATATATACACACACACACACACACACACACACACACACACACATATATATATATATATATATATATATATATATATATATATATATATTTACACATATACTGTCGTTGTTCAATGCCGCCTGTAACACAGAAATCTGTCATTGAACTTTCTTGTCCAAAATTGCTCGGAAGGATATGTTCAACAGACAATTAATCACACATCACATTGTATATGTTTTCATTCCTTTTTTTTAGCAGACCTGTACTCTGTGTATTGGACATTAGTCAGTAAAAAGGGTAATAAAAACATACTCTCTATTCGTACTTTTTGACTTATTATAAGTACACTTCGTATGATACCCATCTATTATAGCGCCATTTTAAATCCCGAAGGTTCCGATGATGATGAAAATGTATTGCATCTGATTTTTATTTAGAAATGTCGTTCTTATATATAACCGGTTAAAATGCTAAAAGTGAACGATTTATTAATGTAATTTTGTTTTTCTGCCGATTCAATGTAAATAGATATGTAGGTATATGAATCGCTTATAACAGCGATAGTGTCTATCAGAAAGTTTAGTCTGAAGTTCAGCTTCAGATTAGGATAGTATGATGTCGAAGTAACTCATCATCATCATCATCATCATCATCATCATCATCATCATCAATCAATCAATCAAGCTCAAACTCACGACTTTTCCCCTTCCATTGAATCTTGTTCACAAAGTCTCTTGATCATAGGTCTCTATGCCAATAACCCTCCCCTGCAGGCGTGGGTAAATAAGCGTTTGCTTTCTTTTGCCATGTTGTGTTCCTCAGAACAAAACTTTTGATGCCACCTGTGGCTGACTCCTCCAAAACTGTCCAGGAAAACGAAGTGTTCGTTGTTTCCAGACAGCAGAAGTTTTTGGCAGGTTATCATAAATTTTTTCATTGGGCATTTCAGATGCACGTTCAATGAATGACATAAAAGTGTATTGTCAAGTGCATTTTCTTGGCTTTTAGTTAGCTCCCACGTTTCGGCACCATAAAGGAGGGTGCTCTCTAATGTTGCACGTAAGAACTGAATCTTGAACTTCCTTGGCATTATTGATTTCCAGAAGCTGTTTATCTTGAGTATGGCCACCCATACTTTAGCCTTTCTTCTTTTATATCCTTTATATATTCACTGAGGTACTGAAAATCCCAAACGTTATTGCTTCCTGATTGACTAGAGGTTCTACATTTGGCTAATTAAAACATATGTATCTAGTTTTCTTTTTATTGATGTTTTGTCGAACCTTTCCTTCATTACAGTGCTAGATTATATATTGAAAACCATCACTGAAAACAATGGACACATAGGTCTCACACTTTTTCGAATGAAAGGTAGGAGAGTACCAGAAGCCTATTTGTCAGATACTGATAATGTAGATAACATAGCACTTTTCTCAGACTGCCTTCAAGATACATAAGCTCTACTCACACCAGTAAAAGAGGTTGCAAAATACATTGAACTAGTCTGGGTACATGTGTTTTAATTAGTAAAATATATAAACTACTGATAACGTCAACAAAGTGACTTGATTTAACACGGCTACTGTGCTAAACATTCAGTGTTGAGTCAATAAGTTTCATGCCTGCAAATATCCCAATAGTGATCCTCTGGATACCGATTATAAAATTCGAGAGGGTCGAACCTTGTTTTTAATGATGGACATTTATCAACATCATCGACTAACGACCCAATGAGACTTTAGAACCTCAACTGTGACCATATCACGTCATCTCAAGGCAATAGGAATGGTTACAAAGTGAGGAAAATGGGTCCCAAATTAACTAAATCAAATAATCAATGACTGAGCAACATCCCATGCCTCTTTGCTGCATTTGCTAAAGCTCACAAAATTGAGATATGAAATCTTGCAGTAGCCTCCATATTCACTCGACATTCTTCCCACGGATTTTTACATTTTCAAACATTCTGGGCAACATGTCCCCGATGAAACGCTTGACAATAGAGAAGCCACAATTCATGACCACTAAACCTGAAGAATTTTATAGAGATGGCATATTATCATGAGCGAATCGTTGGAAAAATACTATACTTTTGAAAGAATCATATTGTGATTCGATATTTACTGTTTTTTTTCTTCACTTTATTACTTGGAAAACGACGTTTCATACAGAGCAACCTAATACTCACTATTTCATGTATCAGCTACCACATACCCATCAACAATGATGGTGTTATTTATACGTGGATCAAAACTAAGGAGCCTAAAGCTATCTTATTATTCGGTTATATACTTATGATTTTAATATCCAAATTTGAGGTTCCTTCAAGTCTGTTTTAAGCATTTAATATTTTTTCCGGTCTATCTTTATCTTATGCTTCAGTTTCAAATTTTCAGCGATTCTTTGACGTGCTTCTGATTGTTATATCACAAAATCCTCATTATTTGCAGCCTGATAATTGTTTTTCATGTGCTCCGTTGATCTATTCCACATGGACCTATCCATTATAATTTTTAGGTTATGAAAGAAACCACACAAAACATGCAATACCAAACAAATATACAATTGAACATACTAATTTACATAAATGACTTTTAAACTAATAGATTGTGCCACACACGAGGCAATGAATTGATTTGTATCTCTCAAACAATCCATGAAGACCCATACATCGTTTCTGTAGCAATTGTTGTTTTTCACAGGGGTTGAGTGCTAATACGATGGCAACAATGGATTAAGATACGTAGCTAAAGGTCTCTAACTGAACTCCCATCCATCCGTAGTTTAGAAGAGAAGTGGAATCATACTCTCCCCCAAATGACATTGTGAGAAAAGAACGCAAATTGTTCTGTTTGGATCTTGAACTCAGCTCGCTTATTCCATTCTCGCTGTTTTAACCGTAGCAAACTATCATGAAGATTCATCCACTTGTCTCCAAAGAAATAGATCTATATATATATATATATATATATATATATATATGTATATGTGTGTGTGTGTATATATATATATATATATATATATATATATATATATATATATATATATATATATATATATATATTATGTTCTGGTACAGGATGTAAAGTTTTGTGATTGTTTTGCATACTTTTGTATCCATATTTACTAACCCTCACATGATTAAGAAGGAGGCTGATTAAGATGAATGATAGCCAGTAAAATTGTATAGCGCCAATCTTCTAAGTAGAGATATGTTTTAACTGCAATATTCAATGACGCAAGGTCTTAATGACACGTTTGTTCTTATATTATAGCAGGGCTTTTCTAGGAGAATAGTTTGCTAAAACAGCAAAGATGTCAATGCATTATTTCGAAAACTTAAATTAAAAACGAAAACTTTATGTAATGGAGTCAGTCTAGAGTAACACATGGAATAAGGATGGAGGAGGATAATAAAAAGTAATTTTTCTTGTACTTTTTGATTTCTGATCATAGGTACTCAGTGTATAATATCCCCCCCCCCGTTATGAGGACACATCGTTGAACAGCGCACCCAAATGTCCAAGGATATCGTAATGACAGGGTTTAATACCACATTATTACTAACTCGACCTGTTTGCAAAAGGCAAAAAAGCTTAAAGGTGTAAGACATCCGAAGTGGCGTCACTCTCTTCACTCTTTGCTATTATACCAATAGTCGAAGTGAGTTTGAACTTGGTTTGCTGAGTTCATTCTCCGTGCAGTGAACTTCGCGAACATCCTTGACCTCCTTGGGCATCAACTAGATGAGAAATGCACAACTCTCTCTGCCACGAGGCAACATCATCCACGTATTCACAAGACATGAGTAATGGCTAATTGATCATGTGCCAGTTGGGTCGAGTTAAAGCTGTAGTCGTGATCAAATCACGTTTGATGGTCGTTGGCTTCAAAAAGGGTTCTCCCGGCAAGGAAGAAAAGTAGCTTCATTTTATCGCCGTTTTTCCCTTTGTATTTTTAAGATGTCCTACTGTGAGGAAAAGGAGGTTGTTTCAATTCAAATCGTGATGTATTTTTTGATTCTACAATAAAGGAATTCTTCACTGCAACATAAGGAAACTTTTTACCTCGCTTCATTCTGAATCTACAGATGAATCGATACACATGTCACTAGACGCTTTCCTCTCCCACAAAAGCCAAAGAAAAAATTATATATATATAAATATATATATATATATATATATGTGTGTGTGTGTGTGTGTGTATGTGTGTGCGTGTGTGAGTGTGTGTGTAGGTAAGTGCGCATATATTCTCGAATGTACGCATATACTCATAAATATAAACAAGGCTATACATCTGTACGTTTATACACCGTCAAAAGAGTCAAATACTGCTCAATCAACCTGGCACATTAAACAATATTTATGCTGGGTTGTCTGAGGAAAAATGTTTTAAAAACACGACAATATTTATCATCTGAAGAAAGGGCTTTGTTACAACAGTTTTATTTGTCATCTTATATGATTTTTACTCGCCTCCAAACGTGGTTTGAAAAGCCAATGGATATAAACAAAATATAAACCAAGTACTTAAATCGTGATCATCACCTGAAAACACATTCTAATGTTGGTTTGAAATCTTTTGATAGAGAGAAAAAAACTCTGTAAAGCCATAACATTAATAGAATGAAGTCAATTTCGAATACCAACGAAATAATTACTTGCGATAATAATAGAACTGCTGGGATTAGAAATACATGTACCAGAAAGTAATGCCATTTTTTCTCAAACTCAAGGCAAATTTGAGGGTTGGCTCTGTTTCACTACCGTAAGAAGAACAAGAATAATCCTAACCCAATTCAGGGGGAAAAAATTGATAATCCATAACCATGCTTTGAAATCACGATCAACTGACTGGTAAGTGGGTCTTTCATCAAATGAGATAATTTGATAAGTGTGATATATCAGCCAGAGTACATGTTAGGAATGTAAGCAGACTTATTTCAGTATAATGAGTAATATTTATAAAATTAACATTTCCAAACCGTCATTTGAACTCACGACTAAACAAATAGTATCTAGCTTTCTCATACTCACAGACACAGACATACACACAGACACAGACACACAGACACACACACACACAGACACACACACACATATATATATATATATATATATATATATATATATATATATATATATATATATATATTATTATTATTATTACTGCAACCCTCATTTAATATATATACATATAATAGGAAAATAGCAGTAATTATACATATATATATATATATATATATATATATATATATATATATATATATATATATATATATATATATATATATATATGATTACTACTACTCTCGTATTATATATGTGTGTGTGTGTGTATGCGTGTGTGTGTGTGCGTGCGTGTGCATGTGTGTGTGCGTTTGTGTGTGTGTGCGAGTGTATACGACAGTTGCAGTACTCATCTCCAATCGGAAAAGGAATGGATGTTGACCCAGCAGCAATCAGGCATTTTATTACAGGAAGTATTGAAAATATTGTCTAATCGCAGACCTGATTATTATATCATTTTAACTCAATCGTCCTTCTCGGAAGTGATATCCTCAATGCAGGAGCTGCCATCGATGCAGAGAGGCGTAATAGTTTGACACTATCAATCTTTCAGAGAGTTTTGCCACTCAAGAAGTGATTTACAAACCAAATGGTAATCTGATGGCGCAACACCAGTGAGTAGAGTGGGTAGATATAACTTCCTAGCCCAAATCTTTTTTCTTTTTCTCCCTCTCTGAATGAAACATGGCATCATGATACAGGAAGCCCTAGGCCAGCGCTGCCAGTCAAGTTCCAGCATGCTGATAACATTTGTAGCTATTCAAATAAATCGAACTTCTATTTTTTTAGAATTTATTCTACTGTCTTAATTTTTTCCACATTGATCTCATCCTAAAATCATTTTTTTACCAGTGAGAATTGTATTTATCTATTTACACTTGTTTTATAATACTTATACTGTTAACTTATATATATATATATATATATATATATATATATATATATATATATATATATATAGTCTAGAATCGGGGGTAGGTGATAAGGTGATTCACGAACATTCTTATCCTCAATTGCAGTTAATGTCGAGGTGAAGAAGATTAGGAAAGATAGATAGATCAATATACACACATATATATATATACATATATATATATATATATATATATATATATATATATATATATAGAGAGAGAGAGAGAGAGAGAGAGAGAGAGAGAGAGAGAGAGAGAGAGATTGATAGTGAGAGAGGTGAGAGAACGTATGAACCTCCAAGCATAATCATCTCTAAATTCATGGGAAATATGTCCCAAGCTGGTATTATGCAATTGCCAAATAGACGAGCAGTGCGTAAAATCGTCCGGAGCGGGGTGGGTGAGCGAGTCAAGTACTTTATAACCCTAGAACCATCCGAAAATTAGAATTTCACCATGAATATAAAACATCTTGACTCATGCCTGAAACAGTACAACAATTCTGTTCAATGAACAGAGGAATCAGTCGATATAAAATTTTTGCAAATCTGTGATCACGAAGTTTCAGTTTGACATATTTTCGCTGTTATGGCCAATAAACCCAATGGTATGAATTTACACAGAACAAACTGAGCGTAACATATTTGCAAATGGTATGACCAGGGAAATGGTACCAAGTACCCATCCAGTGATTATTAATTATGATCAGGCAACTTTTGGAATAATAAGTAATGCTTTTTCAGTGTAAAAATAATGGGAGGTCTATTTCAATTTTTTAGAAAATTCACTTAAGGAAATGAAAAACACGAGACTTATGAGTTTATATAAAAAGATTCTGACTTTGCTTTGCATGTACAAATTTTAAGCACTCTTTCATTAATGCCAGATGAGGATATAGATCGTTACTTGGATGCATGTGCCCTGAAGTTACACGATGAATCGGTTTCAATATCAAACTTGTTCAGACACAACTACATTAGTCGTCAGAACCAAAGACGAACTGGAAGAATATAAATAATAGGTGAACATTAAATCTTCTGTATAAGCATATAACCATTACTTTTTTTTACTAATACATAGTATAATAATCTGCTATTTTGATAGATAATATTCATAAGTAATTCTTTGATTATAAATCAATACAGTGTGTGTCTGATTGTACTCTTGTATGTGCAGAATTACTCAGCGGGAAAACAAGGCATATTCAAGATCTGCAGGTCTCTATTTAAAGAGGAAATTCGTCGGTTCCTATGGAATCTGCATTCACACGCACAGGGAAAAAAATCTATTTTTATTGTTAAAGAAATCAATGGAAACAGCAGTGCTGAGACTGAGTTTGAAACCCGGTGGGGAGGTATAAAAACCCGTCAAAGAAAAATAAATATTATTTCAATTGTTTCCTAAAGTTTCAAATTTATCAGACTTTTAAACCGTCTGAAAATATACTAGTTATTAGTTTTTAAAATAGATATCTAAAAATTTCATAAGAGTGTTCTGTTAAAATGTAGATATAATGCTAGGCTTCATCTTTACTGTAGATCAACATTGAAAAGTTTTGTGCAAAATTCAGAAGTATCTAATCCAAATTCTGACAAGGAGTACAATGACGTTAGAAAGAACTTCTCAAAATGTGTCGGGTACTTTTTACAATCTCTGTATTCGATTGGCCAAAACGACCGCTTGGTTTCTGACGCTAAATGACAGTAAAAACGTTTAGATTGAAGTAATTTCATTCGAAATGAAAACTTGATTTTAATATGACAGCTGCCATATAGACGAGAATATTTCTAAAATTGTCATAATTGGCGTATCGATGCTTACATGGAAGATGGAAAAAAAGTAATATTTTTGGCATATCATTCTTTCCTTTTTTAAGAGAGATAAAAGGCGACTCAAATACGCACCAAAAATATGTGCAGTTTACGGCGGTAGAAGGTACTATGAATGATTTAAAATGTCAAAAGTAGTAAGCAATTTTTTTCCAATACAATCAGGTAGACGATTTGAGATTGATAGAGATCAATTCCAGACATATGTAAATAATTTATACGATGGAGTAGACAGCTAACATACTCCAAATTTCCAAATCAACTCGTAAAAGTCATTTGTACAATTTTAGTTATGTTAGTCGCATTAATGTGTGGCTTCTGCATTCGTTAGGCGAGAAAAAATTCCAGATTTCAACTGAAAACAAGGCTGTATATTTTCTCCGAGATAAATGGCCAAATAAGGAAATTCATCATTTTCTTTCACCCAAAAACTCCTAACAATGGTTATAAGCAACCTTCAACAAAAAATGTCATAACAAATCTGTGCAGTTTATGGCAGTAGAAAGTGGTTGCAATATCAAAAATTGGTTTCAAAATTTGTCAATGCACCAAGTGTACAAGATAGAGGAGATGTCTAACATATTCAGGATATCCACATTGAGCAGTGAGAATGATCTCCAACGTCTAATTCATGTCGGTCACTTTTGCATGTTTGATTTCTTTATTGGTTAAGGAGAGAAAATACGGAATCCAAGTGAAAAAGAAGGCTCAAAATTTTTTTTCCAAGATGGACGATGAAACATGAAAAATCTTTTTTTCACACCAGAAAAAACAATGTTTATTAGTAACCGACAACTGGAACTCTCATCAAAATCTGTTAACATAGGTTTGTTCAGTTTTTCAACTGCTATCTCTCTCTCTCTCTCTCTCTTTATATATAATTATATATATATATATATATATATATATATATATATATGTATATATATACATGTATATATATATACATATATATATATATACATACATATATATATATATACATATACATATATATATATATATATATATATATATATAGAGAGAGAGAGAGAGAGAGAAAGAGAGAGAGAGAGATGCATACATATGTATTTGTATGTGTGTGTGTGTGTGTGTGTGTGTGTGTGTGTGTGTGTGTGTGTATCATGCGTACAGGTCGCACCAATGTTGCTGGAGGGATGAAAAGTTGAATATTCACCCCTTATTATGTCCAGATTTTTTTCATTCAAAATGGGGTTCAATCACCCGGATGAGTTTATTTTAAAGCTAGTGTCCTTTCAGGAACTGTCGAGCAGCATTTATGCAAAGTTTTTGTCGTAATTTTTTGGGGGGTAGGGGCGGGATTCAGACTTTTCAGTGATCGATTCCCAATAGAAAGTGAGAGAAGTACCTTATCCATTGGTCCTCTTATTTCTCAACTGTTCATTTGATCATCCCCTTGCTGCCAAAGGACGTCGGCCATATAAAGTTTTCTTTAAAGTAAAAAGCGAAAAAGAAGTCTCTGTGTTTGCTTAGCAACCAGCCGTTATAGAGTACCCTACATCCAAATGTCTCGATTTCTCACCCCGATCCCTAGGAGCACACCCTAACATGGAATCGTCACAATTTCCTGTCTGGGGAAGCTAGAAAAGTTCCTCTGTATAAATTAATGGTAATTGTTTCTTTAATTTGTGCCATATCAGCTTACGAGATGGAACGCTTTACTTTCAGGAAACGGGGAATACCTGCATATCTATCCTCTCATGTAATGAAGAGTGTGATTCGTCTCCGTTTTTCAGTTTGGGAAAGGAATTATTCAATTGAAAAGTAACCATTTTTGACAATACTATCTCCTACTTACAAAGCAAAACAATGGACTCTTCCACTCAAACTATTTTTTTTTTCCTTTCAGTAGTCTTTTTTCTATAGAAAAATTATCACAGAAATTTAAATATATCCATGAATTCTTGACAGGGATGAACTATTATGTCTACACCTGTGTGTGTGTGTGTGTGTGTGTTCAATAGATTTTATATCGATCAATTTGTATTGGATGGATATCGATTTGAAAAGTATCGAATTTTTTTCTCTTTATTCCCCCGTAGGTGAGCATTTTAATCGAACACTTTGATTTGAACGAGAACAAAAGTGTCGAATGTGCCAGAAGATGGAACGCATTTGGAAATCGATCCAAAGAACGTGCTTTTTATTAGAAATGATTACGAGTCTCTTTGAGCTCTCGAGATCGATACGATATTGAAATGAATATTTTTTTGAGATCGATTTTTCGGGGGATACAGAATCTGACATGCTCATACCTTCTAAAACGATGGATATAGAACTCTCATTTTTTTTGTGGAAAAGATTATCTTGTATGCTACGTGCTGATCAATATGAATCTATGGAAAGAAATAGACAGGCAGATGAGAACGGATTTGCGGTTTCAATCTCACTCATCAGCCATCGCATTTTTTTCTCTTTTTTCGCCTTTCGAAAGAAGGAAGTGAAATCTTTGCTAATAAAGCATTTCTTGATTGGAGGGATAGAAGAGTTGCTTGATTAAGAAATGATAATCCGATCAAAATTTTCTTGTCAACTAGTCTATAAGCCATTACTTCGCTTAAGATCTTCGTACGTGAACTACAATAGGCTCGGGTGAGGGCTGCTACAGATTGGATATATGAAGGTCCAATCTCAAAAAAAATATTTTTCCAAGAGTCATTTTTGTTCTTTCAATACTTTCATAAAAAAAATTAATTCTAACCTCTTCATAAATTGCACACATACCATTGTTTATAAAGTCCTTTTTCCCATGGATTGTCCACATCAGATCGTTTACAAAATTCTCTCTCGCATAAAGTGTACACATACTATCGTTTATAAGATCATTTTTTTTTGTGAATTGTACATACATGATCGTTTCATAAATTCTACCCATACAATCGTTTATAAAATCTTTTTTTTCATAAATTGTACGCATACAATCGTTTATAAAATCGTTTTTCATAAATTATAAAATCCTTCCTTCAATTAATTGTTCACATATGATTCCTTTATAGAGTGTACACTCAATTGTTTTTAAAATCCTTTTTCCATAAATTACACTAATACAACGGTAGATAAAATCCTTTTACCGTGAATTGAATTGTGAATTGATCGTTCATAGAATACTCTTTTCATAAATTATATTCATACGATTGTTTATAAAATCCTCTCTCTTCCTAACATTGTACGCATACGACAGTTTATAATAATTTTTTTCCTAAATCTTACGAATACAATTGTTTATAAAAAATCCTTTTTTTTTTTTCATAACTAAACAACAAAAATGTTGATGGGCAGAACACTTGGCAAGAAAGGGTGACAGGAGATGGATCAAAAACTTAACTACTTGGTGACCATAAACACCGTAGGAGAAGATCAGACAGAAGGATGAGATAAGGTTTGCCAGTAAGACTTGTCAGGAGTTAGCACAATTGCAGTCGTCATGGGAAGAAATTTGAAGAGTCTTTGTCCAGCAGTATACTTATAATGGCTGATTATGATGATCATGCGCATACATATATTCCCGCGTCTTTTCAACAGGAATGATAAGTTTTGGATTTTAGTTGAATTATTTTTTTCTCGAATTCACTAGAATTCCCGATATGAAAGTTGGTTTCTGACAAATAAATTGAAGCCCTAATATACTGTTGCTCCTTCAGTTATCAATATTTTCACATACAGGTTTCGTTAGTTGTATAAAAATAAAGCGTTCCTATGAGATAATTTCGGAAGAAGAACCGACGTAGAGCGAGAAGGAAATCACCATTAATCAAATAAGGGAAAAATTTTGAGCGTTCCAACACACACAAGATGCTGCTGCTGCTGCTGATGATGATGATATGCTAGGTATAGGCAAGTTGTCAGAGGTTGAAGTGGTATGAGGTACTGGAGTCAGGCTGTAGAAGGGATTTGAAGAGGATGCACGCTGCTTCTATAACGCTCCTCTACGAAACAAACACAGAACGCTAATTCCGCTTTTCGACTCTTTCCGTGAATCTCTGAATTTTTGAGATGAGGTATTATTATTATTTCTATTAATATTCGGACCATCCTCATCTTGATTGTTTTTCATACTACGTTTCGGCCGTTGCACTCTACGGCCTTCATCAGGTATCATCATTTCTAAGTCCAATCCTAGCGTGAGACAATATAACAATACTATTAATGCTAAGAGGTGAGTGCAGTCAATATACCCCCGTCGGATAAATGAAGGGTTCGGTTCGTTAGTTCCCCACACCTACCAGATGATACCTGATGAAGGTCGTAGAGTGCAACGGCCGAAACGTTGTATGAAAAATATTTCCGTAAAGATGAAAAAGTGGTGCAATTTGAACTTTCCAAAATTTGGAGAAAATTAGTATCAAATAATAATATTGAATATGTAACCAACTTTTTGAATATCTATTCTACGCCAAATCGATGAAATTGTCTGATTAGTAAAATTTACTTATTCTTCGTAGAAAAAAGGTTGATTTCACTTTGATTATATGGATTTTCGATTGTAAACACATAATTGTTTGATAAAGTTGTTTTGATCAAATAATCTTTTGATCAAATTGAAAGTATGTATTTATATATTCATTCCCACTGAAAGTTAAAACTGCAATTTACTCATTTTTAGTAAAAAAGAAAGCTTGATTTAACAATCTTTTGATTGTAATAAAAAAAATGTTTGTGTTATATCCATGTTTTGATTAAATTAGATTTGATCAAATTATAATTGACTATTTATTTATTCTCTAATAAAAAAAATTCGCTAATTGGGCAGTTTCACCGATTCGCCGTAACATGTTTAATAGATAGATAAGCGGAAAAAAATTACATTGGTAACATTGTTACTGCATTAGATGTTTACGCTATTTACGGGTAGGACGTATTTGATTATCACGTGTAGAGATTATCAAATTCATACGTCAACATATTCAGTCACGCTAATGATTACACACATAGTGGCTGTGGGACTTGCCAGTTTGTGTCCAGCCTCAACACTTTTTTTTTTCTTCAGAACCTATAAGGACATACTGAAAAGCAATTTGCAAGTATATTTAGAAAGTAAAGTATACAATCAACACATAATACAAGTTATGACGTACAGATACGGAATCCAGAAACTTACAAAGCCACTTGAAACCCACTCAGAACCACTCAGATGGTGATGGAAAGAGCAACGCTAAAGATAACACTTATAATTAGAAAAAAAAATGAAGATAGATCCGGGAGAGGACGAGTGTGATTGATTAAGTACAAGTAAAGATGCAACACAATGGAGATGGGTAGGACACATAGTGAGAAGAAAGGACAGCAGATGAGGCAAATTGTTCAATGACTTGTGTCTATTGGACAATAAAAGCAATAGGAAAATACCATGCACAGTGTAAATCTTTGTTGGAAGAGACTAACGCAATTACGCTCGTCATGGAAGGAGATGAGGAAAGCCACCTGTCCAGCAGTGGTCTCACATTGACTGATAATGATAATCAAATGAGGGAATATGTGGATAGTGCATTCACTTTTGAAGAGCGCAATTCAACTTGGCGATTGGCTTGATAATAACTCACGCATTTTATTGGATACACAAAGTATGCATGAGCATCAATATAATCACCATAATCATCAATACTATCAGCCTTTCAACGTGCGTTGTTGGACGTAGATATTCACTAAGATTCACCTGATCTATCTACCATCGCCAATATCTGCTGAAGTTGCTCAACTTGTTACGCCGTTTTATTCTCTGTCAGCCACATTTTCGAATATGAATTGACGTTTTTAGGATGGTTCAGCGTCATTAACAGCAGCTGCCTTTTAGCGTCAATTGTTAGACATAGACTTTACCAAGGGTTCGTCAGAACTCGGCGTCGTGGAGCCAGGAATTTCTGAATATATCTATCTCATAATGCTAACTTACTTTTTATCACTCACAACTTTGCATATAATCTCTGGGGATCCTTATTGTGAGTTGTGATCTCAAACAGTTATCTGACAAAATGATTAGCCCATTTCAATTTCAGTTTTTAAATTAATTTTAAGATATCTCTGACCCTTGTTGCACCAGTAATATAGTGTGTTGTGTTTTGATCTCTCCTGTGCAAGTTGTATGGTTCTCTGTTTCAGGGTCATTCTTTTGGTTAGCTTCCATGTTTCAGCCCCATAGGTCACTGACGATAAGATGAATTGGTTGTATGAACAAATATATACGGGCAGCTCTTATTTATAAATATATCATATAAGCATCATTATAAGTTTTTATTAATAAAAAATATCAATTTGTTCCAATATATAAGTAATACCTTGATTAATAAAATAGTACTAATGAAGAGAAAAACAGGCAAATTTGAAACAGATGTTAATGTAAATTGACGCTAATCAATCCGGTGTGAAATCGAAGCAGGCAACTTGGAAAGTTCTCGAAAACAACGTAAGATAAATAAGTACCATAATAATAAGGAGAGGTGTGCAAATTTCTTAACCTAGGGTTAAGAAATAATGAAGTGGGAGCGTCCTGCTTTATAGTCAGAAGAGCGGACATCATAGGATCTTACTTTTCATGAAACTACCCAAGTGCAGCTGACATAGGTCTACCCAGTCTTTTATTAGTACCAAATAGATGGGTTGGAAAATACCTGGAACAAATGATTGGGAATGGGGGTGGACGTTATTTCCTGATTCGTGGCAGAAGTCTATAGAAGATGGATTTGCAGATAGCTGCTAGCGATGGCGACTCTAAAGAATAAGAAAGAAAAAAAGACTAAAACAATTGAAGTACACGACCCTCAATCAGGAGAGTCAAAGAAAGACCAAACGTGTAATTGAAGACTTGGAAAGTAAAAAAAAAAAACGGATGAAGCCAATTCAAGTTAATCAGTCGTGCTAAGCTATAATAAATCTTTAGCAACTTTGGAGTTGGAAAAAAGATAAATAAGGAAAGAAAAGAATGGAAAAGAAAACATAGAAGAAAGAAAGAACGAAATATAACTAAAAATACATTTTCTTTTCCTGGGTTGAGTTTCTCAGATTCTCTTTAATGAACTGAATGAAATATCCTTCAGCGATATGCGTATGAAAAACAAGATTTGAATGAGAGAAGATATATGTTTACTGCAGTTCAGTTTGGTGATGATGCTTTCAAAAAAAAAAAAAAATGGCTATCTTATCGGCTTTAGAAAAATACAAAAACAGGTCTGGTTAATCACTCTCTAGAAACCGTCAAATGACCAACGTATTTTGGTAGCATCTCAAGTTGGGGGTGATCAATAAAGAAGTTGGAAAAAGAGATGATAAATGAAATTACTTTTCTCGCTTTTTGTTGGGTAATGATCACTAAAACGGTCTTTTCGGATAGAAACAAACATGGATACTACTGGACACAAGCTAAAGGATAAATTTATCATAAACTTACATTGCAAACCGAACCCTACGTACACTTGAAAATCATATTCGGGGATAAATCTTAAAATCGAAAATATGCCTCCTCTAGGCATAATAAACAATTAATGTTGAAATTTTCATCCTTTTGGCTCTATCAGTGCGGCTTGAATACGTGTTACATACAGACAGTCAGCCAGAGTAACTTGAAAACTGACAAAAACCTATCCTAATAGTTTTGGTTGATTGTTTCGAACGATTTTTGAAAAGAAAGTTCCGAGAACTAATGCAAAATTTGGTGGAAGGTAAAAAATATGAGACACATTCCAAAACACAAAAGTTGTCTGCTTTTATGATTTGGAGATTCTTGCAGTGCCAGCCAGGGTTATTCATTGCATAATTAGAGCATGGTGTGTTACTTGGTAGTGTATATCAGCAGCAGCAGTAACAGTAGTAGCAGCCTTTTAACGCCTATCATTGAACACAAACCTTCCACAGGGTTAAATTGTTGGCATAACAGCGCCAATATATCCGGAACCTGTCATCTCATTTTCTGCCAGCCACAATTTCGCTCATGATCTCTGGGGATCCACTTCGTGTGTCGTTATGTCTACTAGTTGTCCGGCATTCTTTGAACGAAGAAGTCCATCGATAGAGACAATGTCAGCCCTTTGTAGTATTGCTATAATACCGACGATATCCTTATCCTTGGATCACTGTAAAAGCCAAACAGGAAACCCAATCGAGGTTTGTTTCACCAGATTCTTTAGTATGATTTATAGGCAGAGAAACTAAAAATCTCATTGATATGAGACTACACAAAGTCTGACTCGGAAAGGTGAAGACATTCATATGAGTACTTGCCCAGTATCATACCGAAGTAAGGAAACTTTTTTTTCAAAATATCTGATAATGGGAATAGCAAGTACTCTCGAGGCATAACTCGCAAACTATGTGCCAAACTTGCTTTACGTTCCTTATTTGTATTCGTTTTACAAATTCCAGATTTCCACATTAGCGTATTCATGGGTAATCCATAAAAGATATTTCATGGTAATGGCAAGTTCCCTACGCTTTGAATCACGGAAAGTGTTATATTACTAAATGATGTCGACCCCTAGATAAATAGACGCTAGTACACATGTTAAGATTTAATATTTCCACCATTATAATTCATTAGCAACTCACTTAACCCAAAATCCATGATCCAAACATCTTGCCTACACAATAAAACTTTGTATGTAATGCGGACGGTAATACAGTTTTAGCAAAACTGTAAATCTTGCTTTTCTTTGGAAACGGTTATTATTTGTTCATATCTATCATATTCGTTGCCTGACATATTTTCATCTGTTATTTTATTCCCATCATTATTTTACCATGAAGAATCTCACACAACTGCGTTCGCGTCTATTTTTGCCTGTGCGCGCCACTCTCATTAAAGCAATGGCTCCGTCCACTCGTAATTTCCGGTTCCGTGTAGACCTGGGGATCGGCCTTTTGTTTCTCGACTATCTCATCGATTTTCAAACTAAGTGTACCAGTATTTTACGATGCGCAGATATCGGTCTTTTTTCATGAGTCACCAACACTAGATAACACTGGTCTACAGAATTGAACTCCTCTCAACTTAGTGAACTTACTCATCAATGTTTCAATATCAATTTTCGACGCAGATTTCACTCTAGCACGTCTCATTTTGTGGATACGGGCACGTTCTGTTTTCAGTTCTTCTATCAGGTAATATAGATGGAGGTTAAACGGAAAGGAGATTTGTATCAGTCAAGATTTAGCAATGCTAGAAATCAAAATTACTTTTTATAAGATGTATAAAGAAAATATTCTGCACTGGTACGTGATAAAAGAAAAGTGGTTATATATTCAGAACCAGCATCCAAAACAACATAAAGTATACTACAACACATGCCTGATGGAAATTTGTTGTTGACCAGTGTTATCATAGCTATTACAGTTTAAAGTATTTTGCTAAATAAATGAAAAAAGGGATTACAGACATTTCGGCAAATTTGATGTTATTATTGCCACCGAGTAGGAGAGGATGTGAGTCAAATCAGATGTAGTGTTTGCTGGACTTTCCCTCATCTTGGAAACTATTAAAGATTGAAAGATAGAACTTTTACCATTCGATAAAATGTTTTTGATGATTCATTTTTATTTCAATGAACGATACAACACCGATCCGAGTCGGGCCTGGATCGACCGGGTAGTCATGCTTTTTGAAGCTTGAAAACTCGGATAATTAATTATTGTCTGCAGTATTTTGTGGATAATAGTGTTTGTTTTTTTTTTTGTTTTTTTTTTAGCCAAGAACTTATAGTTTTTTTCTCACTTCCATGGATTTAAAATATAGTAGCCACAACCATCTCCTACAAGGGAAAAAAACATTTATTCCAGTGTGATTTGAAATTACGACCAGGCAATAGATGGGTGGTTATTCTACACTCTGGGACAAACAGAAAAGTCCTGAACGTATCAAAATACATCTATTTTATACCCAAAACGAAAACAGAATTCATCATTTTCAGATTGAAAAGAAATAGGAGAAATCTGGCTTGTTGCATTTATAGTTATATAATTGTAGTCATATTTCAAATATATCAATCTTTGAAAAGAAAAAAAAAGATTAATTGGGGCAATCTTTGTGAGTCTCTAAAGACATTTAAAATTGGATTTTATTCGAAATCTTGACTACACTTGAAAAAGACTATCTATCAAGCATTCAACTGCGAGCATTTGAAAGTTATATTCATTTAGTAATGAAGGTACAGCATGAAATAAGATAGTGTACTATCTTACTTCTAAAAAATAGCTGTCCTGGAAGATGTTTCCTTTCGATTTCAAGTTCATTCAATCCATTAGGCTCTGAAACCATCACATTTTTTAGTCTCGAAAAAAAGATTGATGATTTATGAGTGTTTTTCTATTTACAATGTAACTGTAATGCTAAACTAAGTACTAAATGTCTGTTATTGAACAGAAGCACGGTTGGAAGTGCAGCCTACATGACTTCATGTTGAAAGTGGCTCCTCGAGCATGATGGTCAGGAAGAAAATAGATCAGGAAATCCATACAAAATAAAATCAGATCAAAGGGAAGATAATTCATATAAGCTCACTCTTCGAGATTTCCGTAAAAATAACGGAAGTTGGATCCCCAACATCATCGTAGTTGCGTTGAATTAAATTCGTAACGACACTTTTTGTGACGATATCCCAACTAGTTTTATTAAGATGAAACTATAAATCCAAGATTCTGGATCGTCAGTTGGTCAGGGCAGTGGGTAGTCCATGACGAGGGCTTTTGATTCAAGTTTGTTTAGCAAATAGGAATATGATGATCTCTCATAGCTACAAATATGCATTTGGTGAGGACTAAGTTATAAAGGCCCTGAATGTTTCATCTTAGAAAAATGATAAAAAAGCGTATACATAAGTTGAATTTCGATGACATGTATGCGTAATAGGATCAGTAGAACAGATAACACACGATCTACTAAGATGAGTACCATGAAGATGATAAAAGATGCATAGTTATTGTAACGTTTACAAAACTAGTCATGGCGCTGTAATAAAGCCCCGTAGGACATATAGGGTTGACTAATGAAGCCAACTGAACCTGCTACGGGGACATCCAATGAGTAAAAATATCTTTCATCAATATTCCAGAATGCAAAAGAAATGTTTGCGCAAATTATTATTATTATGGCAGATTTTCGCTGTGGTGTCCGAGTCAGTGAAAAGGAAAACGAAATAATCCCTTTCCCTCCCGAAAAAAAAGAAACCCCTCAAATGTACTGATTATTTCTGACTAGAGCATAACAGAGGACATCCAACATAATGAACAATAGAGCTATTTTTTCTTGCTAGTAAAAAAACCGACCCTAAAAGAATGTAAAGGTTATTACAGAGGTCAAAAGGGTAGTTTTACAGATATAGTGTTGACAATTCATATAATATTGTCCCGATTTGGTGCCTTATTTTCTTCTGTGGTTCTATTAACTGGACCAAAATAAGTAAATCAGTAGTGACCATAGGATGATTACAGTTTCAGTCGTCATCTCTTGGGTTCCTCAGGTCATGTTGCAATTTACCAGGCCCTTTTGCGATGTATGAAATTGGCTTGAAAATGATAAGCACCCGAAGTGACTTCTCTTTTTTTAGTTATTTTACCCAGGGCCTACAACCAATGCGTCACCTATGGAGCTGTAGCAAAGGGCCTACCAAAAATATTGGCATGCAAAAAAAAAATCATGCAATGTGCCAAAAGAGAGGATCATACTTAACATGAGGAGATCAAAAGATATCACAGTATATTAGAGAGGAAAAAAAGGAGTCAGAAATGTCATAAAATCTATTATAGAATAATCAGATGCCAATAGGCTGGTCATGTTGCAAGGATGGCAGACGACTGCTGGAAATAATGATTCACAAAAATCATATGTGGAATTGCAATCGGTGAAAAATAAGTCAACGATTAAGACTGGTCAAGGAAATATTGCTGCTGTGACACCCTCGATAAAGAAAACAATGAATCTTCAGTAGAATTCCAGTCAAACAACTGACGTTGAAAGGTTGATAAATGTGATGGGCGGGGTGGGGAATAAATTCACGCCTTATCAGACGAACAGTAGGCTTAAAATCTAGTTGCAACTAGCCAGTGTTATAACCAGTGTGCTCACAAACGTGATAATTGAAGCTAATATTACCATTCCACATTTCATTTTTGAAAGGCCGACATGTTTTCCACATAACAAAAATGTCTTTTAATTCCTCTCCTCTATGTTCCGAGATTGAAATTAACTATTTTTGTGCTGATTTAATTTGCTTTTCAGTATTTTAGGAAAATCTGTTTGGCATGACGGTTTTCAATCTGAACTTATGACACGATTTATTTCTTTCGTTTTTCTCCCCTACACCGGTCGGCGTTCCACATTGCACCAGCGGAGCGGGCGAAGAGGAAGCAATTGTGTTTCTGCAGGAAGTTACGAAAGAAGAAGCAGTCGCTAATTTTATCTTGATTTATGAAAAATATGCTATAACCTCGATATCCATTGGAAAACAGGCGTACGGCATATTGTCGCAAAGAGAATGAGTTTATTATTACAAGAAGAAGAAGAAAAGAAATAAAGGGATGAGTCAAATTAGAATGAAAGAAGCATGCTAAAAAGGGAGGGTGGGGGATAAAGAAAAAGAGAGAAGATAGGAGAAAAGGAATGCGAAGAAGTAAGGAAGGATAGAGGAAGGAGGAGATAACAGAAAGGGTAGGAAAGAAGGAAAATAAAAAGGACAGCTGTAGAGGGAGAGGGAGAAGAAGGGATAAATGAAGGGGGTGATTGAAGAAATATTTAAAGGAGAAATAACGGACGAGCAAAAGGAGAGAAGAAGGAATGAGGAAATAGTTGAAGGGAAGGAGGAAGAACGGGAGAAAGGACAATAAAGGAAGTAAAAACAAAATTGGATGAAGTGGGGGTAGAAAAAGAGAACAGAGATAGGAAGATGGGGGGGTGAGGTAATGTAGGGAGGGATTGGGGAAGGAAATAAAGGGGAAATAAAGGTGGAAGGATTGGAGAGAAAAGAGAGGGAGAGAGAGGGAAACCGGAAAAACATGAAGAAGGATGAAAGAAAGATCAGGATAGAAGGAAGGAAGGAAAGATGGGGAGAGAAGGAAATCATTAGAGAGGGAGAGTCAAGATGAGAATAAAAGTTGAAAAGTTTGAAAGGAAGGACGGGGAAGAGAGAAAACAAAGGAGGTAGGAGGAGGAAGAAAGAGTAAATGAAATAGAAAGAATGATATAGGAATCGAGAGAGGGAGAAAGAGGAGGGAAAATTGAGGGACGAGAGGAAGGAATGGAGGGGGAATGAAGAAATGAAAAAAGAGGAGATGGTGATGGCAGGTGAAAGAATTAAACTGAATGGAAAGAAAAAGATAGAGGAGGCGTCGAGTGGTGTAACAGTTACGGAAACAGAAAACAGAATCGGGGAGACGAGTTTGAGTTTTGGGCAGTTAAGTCCTTCTAACTCAGTTAGGCAGTCAATCTGGGGGGGGGGCACTCGATCAGGGAGAAACCATAGTTTGGCAGTTCCTCTAGCTCGATTGGAGCAACCGGTATGTGGTATACATGCATATAGAGCCATCCAGTCAGTCATCCAAACAAGCTTGAGAACTGAAAAAAATTATGTTGACGGTAAAAGAGAGTTAGGATGCGTGTATTTTCTATTTATTTTCACGCGGCTCACGGCCAGGCCAGTCAAATGGTTCAACGGGTACGCTTAGGGGTGGGGGGTGAGCATTGAGTAAAGTTCAGTCCCCATCTTTGGAGGATTAACAGGATCGACATCTAATACTCTTGACGTGACCCTTGGCTTCTTATAGCACATAGTATTCCAAGGCGGTCATCCAAATAACTTTGGCCAGGCTCAACTTTGCTTAACTCCGGTTATCGCACGAGAAACGGTGTGTGTGTGTGTGTGTGTGTGTGTGTGTGTGTGTGTGTGTGTGTGTGTGTGTGTGTGTGTGTGTGTGTCCAGCGCGAATAGGCTGCGTTGTGGATGCTGATAAAAGAGGAAGAAGAAGAAGAAGAAGAAGAAGAAGAAGAAGAAGAAGAAGAAGAAGAAGAAGAAGAAGAAGAAGAAGAAGAAGGAGGAGGAGGAGAAGAAGGAAAAAAGAAAAAAACAAAAAGAGGAAGAAATGAAATAAATCAATCAATATATGAATAAAGGAACGGAGGAAGGAAGGAAATTTGAAATTAAAATTCCCGAAAAACTCAACAGAAGAAAAAGAAAAGCCCTAAAAGAAAAATAAAAAGAGAGGAAATTAAGAAAAAAAACCCCGACATCCTAGAACAATGCAATGAATATTTTAATAAATGACTCAGGCAGATAACATAAAAAGACAAGAGCATCACAGTTTCGAATATTCTGATAATCTCAAGAATAGCTATTATTATGATGTTAATAATAGCAATATTAATTAAGATAATAATGATTCAATCGTTCAATATATTTTTATTAAATGAAGACATCAAGCAAACTTGATCCTGAAATGGATAATGTCAGAAATTATCAGCAGCAAGAATATTATAAAAGCTTTTAATATAATCTAATATCATAAAACTGACGAATGTCAGTTATTTTGCATGTATAGACACCTAAACATCTGTACGCTGCGGGCTGGAAATTTGTCTATAGCGGTAAGTTAAAACCAAGTTCCAACATAGGGTTGATAATGCTGACCTCTGAGGTTGGTACAGGTCAATTCATGGTAAAAAAATAAAGAGAGTATCAGAGATGTCTGAAAATGGGAGGAAAGAACATTTAAAAGAAAAAATGAATGAATACAAGGAAAATTAAAAATTAAAATTATCCGAAAAAGGAAGGGAAAATCTAACAGAAGAAACAAAAAACGGAATTAAAAAAGAACAAGAATCAAAGAATAGGAATTGAAAAAAAAAACTATAATCAAGGACAATGCAATGAATATTTTAATAAATAGATGAGTCATACATAACACAGGAGAAAAGAATATCGCAAATTTGAAATTTCCAATTATGGCAATAAAGTCAATTTCAAGAATAGATATCATTATGTTAATAAAAGCAATATTAATTAAAACTAGCCATCACTGGCAATAATTGAATAACCATGGCGTTGGAATTTGAAATCATGTATCAAATTCAATCGAAAAATAAATATGGTCGGAATAAATTTCTATTACAACATCACTAGCGTTTTCTAATGGGAAACATCTGGAATATAGCAATATACATCTCTCTCTCTCTATCTATCTATCTATCTATCTATCTATCTATCTCTCTCTCTCTCTCTCTCTCTCTCTATATATATATATATATATATATATATATATATATATATATATATATAATGATAGATTGATAGATCGATAGATAGATAGATAGATTCGAGAGATTATATAATCCATCAATAAACCTGTTGATTCAGCCTCACTAAAGGTGAAAAAAGCTTCTATAAAAAAGCTAAAAAATAGAAGCTAACCAAAACATAGCCCCTTAACCTGAAAACTATGCAAAGTACACAAGAGAGAATCGGACTCTACCTCACACAAAGAGATCATATGACACCACAGTATAATATAGAAAAGAAAAGAGTCCAAGATATCATAGAAACAGTTGAAAAACACAAATGGCAATGGGATAGACATGTTGCAAGAATGTCAGAAAACTGTTGGACACCACGTTTCACAAGACCAGAGATTATATGCAAAGTTGCAACCAAGTGAAAGTAAGATTGCATGATGAGCAGAAAGTACTGGCCCCGTGATGTTAATGATTGAAAGGGTTTGACGAATCTTGGGGATGGTTTATGTCTAACAACGGATGCTAAAAGGCTGCTGCTGCTGCTGATGGTAATAATGACTAAAACCCTCCAAATAACGTCGATACCAGACAAAAAACTTTTTTGCTCTCTTCTATTTGGATGGGTTTATCAATAATATGTTAATTCTCTAAAACCTAGATAATTCTACATGTTTTTGTTTTTTTTTCTCACTCAAAGTTTCATCATTAAGATTTTTGTAGTGAGGAACGCAAGCAATGTCATATATATAGTTTTCTTTATTCAAATTTTGACGCTAGAATTGTTCATGGAGAATCGATTGTTGAGTTCAAAAGTATGAGTTCTCAGTATCTTATCTAACTTTCAAAAGAATTTGAAAAAAAAATCAATTCAACTTTTTAAAAAGACTGTTGCATCTTTTTGAAAACACCCTGTATGTGTGTATCGGAGATATTTTCAGATAAAACATGGGAATAAGTTTTTGTGGTGTCAGGCATAAAAAAAGCTGACTACTTGTTGAAACTGATGGTCGAAAGATAGCAGCAGCAGTATGTGTATATATATATATATATATATATATATATATATATATATATATATATATATATATATATATATATATTTGGTGGTAGCAATCTCGATATAGACACACGGATAAGCCAATCATCCTGAGCTCACCAGAAAGTCACGTCATACCTCTCTCTTACACACACACACACACACACACACACACACACACACACACACACACATATATATATATATATATATACATATATATATATATATATTCAGTTGAATACGATGGACAAGGAATATCTTGTTAATTGTTTAATAATTATTTCTTGTTTCTGCATAAGGGAACGTATTCTGGGATCCATCAACTGTAATGATAATCTAGAAGTGTTACCATACTTAGTGCTTTCAGCTAAACAATGAGCTATTTTCAATGTCTTTGACAGATTTGCAGTCATGTTGACCTTTTTTTTTTGAGAACTTTTATCCTCCATGGATCCAAGGATGCTTTCTTATGTGTGGGATTGAGGAAAACTGGAGAGAAATCAAGAAGCCACACCATCACAGTCAATATAACTGAACAACCATAACGGCAAAAATTTTCTGTTTCTTTTTATGACGTCACTAGTGTTGGCCTAAGGAAAACATCTAAAATAAAATAAAACGCATGTAAAATATATAGATTTTCGAGAATCTAGAACTTATCAATAAAATTGTCAAAATAGGGCACCGAAGGAGCAATATTCTGAAAATAAGAAGAAAAACAAGAAAAAAGAGTCTAATGGAGTATTGATGTCATTTTTAAGTCAGTTGACGAAATGGTATAGCCAGCTTTTGAACACACAAGCACATGAACAAATACCCGAATGTAAAAATGGGATGAAACCCTTTGCCAGATTTATTGATTACGATTCTTCGACTTGCTGTCACCTTTACTCGTCTGTACTTTTTGTACTGTTCATGTACTTCTCAATAATACCCTCTTGAAAAGTATATTTGGGGAAAACATCACATAATTAAATTTATTATATATATATATATATATATATATATATATATATATATATATATATATATATATATATATATATATATATATATATATAAGGAGAAAGAGAGAGAGTGAATGGGACTAACCTGTCACTATCTCCACGCGTATTGCATCTGCCGGGGCATATTTCCCACTGAACTATTATTCGTTCATTTTTATTCATCTGTGAGACCTATCCTAAAAATATTCATTAATAATATTGAAAAAAAAAAGGGTTTCTGCCACTTAAAAAAATGCTATGGTCACCGTAACCAATCATTCGATGATATCTCACTGCTGACTGAGTAATCCTACGAAAGAGTATCCCTTTTAAAGGGCTCCTGAGTCAAGGCTTCTCAACTGGTTCTCAAATTGATTGGATACTTTCCAGATAAACGCCACATTTTTTTCTATCAAGAGCAGCAATGTTTCTCAACCTTTTGTTCGTCCATTACTTCTTAGCTCTTAAATGTGGACAGCGAGACGATTTCTGCTACAGTCATAGCTTGTGCTCTACAGAGCAATATTTAGAAGAGTATTACACATTGAAATAAATATGAGGTATGGACGATCGGAAAAAACAATTGGATAAAAACTCGCCATTGGAGTCAAAGATTGATCAACCGTAGCGTCAACATTTGGAGTCACATAAAAAATAAACATTGAAGGCTAGATATGGCTTGACAAGATTCTATTTACGACGTCATTGGAAAATATCTAGATACATGTAAAAACATCAAGAAACATTCTTGAAAGCGCAAATGCTATTGATAAACCCGTCAAAATAAGCCCCCTAAGTCAGAATATATATTTTCAACAACAGAAAAAAAAACATAAAAACCCCCCAAAATCAGGGGTCGAGTGAAACACAGATTGCAGTTTTGTGAATACACAAAACGAGTTCACCAGGAACGTTAGAACACGAACACAAATACAAACACGAAAACACACAAACACATGCAAATATAAAAAGGATGGGATCTTTTACCATATTTGATGGCTACGGTCGTTCATTTCAGGAAAAATGGGATTATTTTGAATAAAAATCATCTAAAACCTTTAATAATCAAATATTCGTTGATTTTTTTATGATACAAAAACGATTCCCTACTTTTCAATAAAAAAAAAAGGTGCTTTGAGCGTTCCCAGCAAGGTTGGGGAAACACTGCTGTGGTGAATATAGTCTTCCTGAGTTGTGCTAGGATATTTTATCATTCATATTGATATATCTTTCCCGTTCACTCTTTCTTCCTCTATCTCTCTCTCTCTCTGTGTCTGCATATTCATTCTCTTTCTCTCTTTATCTCTCTCTCTCCTCCTCCCTCTCTCTCTTATACCCATACACATCAACACAACAATGTCTTTGTTGTCATTTGTGGGTCAGTGTTACTGCCTTTTACTTCCGCTCACTGCGCTTCTCTACACGAAGAACACATGCTTCGTACAATTATCGCCCCATTTACTTGGCAAATCGCCACCAGATGTCGCTCATGTTTTTCTCTCAACGCTCCAGTAACTTTTTTTTTATCTCGTCTCCAGTGTTTCCAAGTATGTTCTGTTATTTATAGCTAAAACTGTCAAGATTCTCCATTTCCTGCTAATGTTTATAGCTAGGACTGTTATCTTGTTGCATATTGAACAGTGGGCTTTTCTTGGATGCCTATCCGTGCGGATAGACTTTTAACTTGAACTTTGGTGATAAAAACATTTCATACTCATCTTTTTAAACAATGAACTCTTTCACTGAAACGAATTTTTTTAGTTTCTTTTTTAATAGAAAAAATTCTAATAAAAATAATCTCGTGTGAAAGTTTGCTCTAAGCCCCTTCTTGATTTTTCAAAAAGAGGGAAAAAGGGAAAATGGTGTTCAGATTTTGCGATGCAGCAAGTCATTAGAGAGGCAGCACGAACCTTTCTCCTTTCTCTACAACACCCGAGGTCTTGTGATACTTGCATTATATACATAATACAAGTATATATTTATATATATATATATATATATATATATATATATATATATATGTGTGTGTGTGTGTGTGTGTGTGTGTGTGTGTGTGTATGTGTGTGTGCGCCTTATATCTATCTATCTATCTATCCATCTATCTATCTATTTATTTATCTATCTATCTATACGAGAGTTGAATTAGTATGCATGTATATGTACATGAAAATATGTATTCGATAGAAAATATGTATTTACTTTAATTAAACTTACCAGATTCATTAATCAGAAACCTGGATATCATCATAAAATGCCAACAAAGAAGGACAAGAATCATTTTTCACTCACATATGAAGTTTGTGTGCCTTCAGCTTATAACAACTTTTTTGATATTCCAAAGATACGTTGAGCCGTGAATTCCCTATCTGAATAGCCAACAGTGCTTTTTGCCTTTTTACTTCGAATCAATTTTTCAATTTTGATTCAATTATTTCCATCCAACTGAATGTTCGTTCATCTCCACAATTTTAGTGAGGCAATATCAAACCATTTCCATGGATTTTTATCAACGGATTAATTGTAAAATCCAGACACCAACTGCGCAAATTTTTCGATCACACCGTAATCAAAACTCCATTTAACTCATTGAAAATAAGAATCATGTGATACTATCACTTCACAATGATATTTCATGCAGTTGAAGAAATCTGAATCCCACAATTTCGCTTTTTTTGTGATTAAATCAAATGTTGATGACGGACATGGCAAGATATTGCCACACACAAAATGATGAAGTCGGAAAATTATTCAGGAAGATGAAATTATTGAGTTGAAACTGAGAAATAGAATTGAACTAAGATACTTGGAGCACTATTCGATTCATCGTCATCATAATCTTTCATCGCCTATCGTTTAACATACACCTTATTCAGACCTCTCTATCATGGGCGTTGCAGAGTGAACAGATTCTAAACTTGCGTAGTTCATCTCTCCATCTTGATTTCTGCCGACCTCGGATACGTATACGATTTCTGGGGATCCATGATGTGAATCGTAATGTTGTTCAGTTGTCTGCCATTATTGCAGTATGGCCAGTCCATTGCCATTTGAGTTTTTAATGGATTCTATGATGTCTTGAACTCATGATTTTCCACTTGTAATCTATCCATGAGGAGTTGACCACGATTCTTTCATGAGCATGTTGCATTCTCCTCAGTTTGAGTATTTTATAAGTGACTCTCAGGAGGACGCATTGGCTGTATACTTTTTACGAAAGCACAATAAATGTTTTGGTACTTGTTAAAAAGCAGAAAAGTTACCACAAACTATAGACGGAAACGTTCAATATTTGGGCAGAAATGACTCCTGTCCCTGAAAAATTTCAGCCAGGTCTGGCTGAAAAATAGCTAATCTGGCAACACTACATCTCGGACGACCTCTTCGTTTTCTTTCATCTTAGTTCCATTTTTTTCTTCTTCTTCTTCATCATCATCATCATCATCATCATCATCATCATCATCATCATCATCATCATCATTTCAACATCTGTCGTTGGACACAGACCTTCCCCAGGGTTTACCACACTTCTGTCATGGGCGTCGTGGAGCCAATATTTTCTAAATTTGTCTATTGTCTATCTATTCTAGTATTCTGTCGGTCTCAGCTTCGCATGTGGTCTCTGGGGATCCATATTGTGACTTCTGATGTCCATCAGTTGTCCGTCATTCTTGCAACATGGCCTGCCCATTGCCATTTGAGTTTTCTAATAGATTCGATGATGTTTCTGACTCCCGTTTTTTCCTTATATACTGTGCTGTCTTGTGATCTCTCCATGCAAGTTTGAGTATGATTCTTTCGCATGCATATTGCATGCTTCTCAGTATTCGAGTCTGTCTTTTGGTTAGGTTCCATGTTTCAGCTCCAAAGGTGACTATTGGGAGAATGCATCGATTGTATACTCTTTTTTCAGGATTTTGGGGGTTCCACTTGTTTTTTAAAGGTTGAGTTTGCTCTGCTAAAAGCTTGCCATCTTAGGGCGATTCTTCTCTTAATCTCTTCCTTTTTTTGTGGGTTTCACAGAGGATTGTTGTCCTAGGTAGATGTAGAAGTCTACTTTCCCCAGTTTTGCATCATCAATTTGACAGTTATGTCCTTATTCTCAATGTGATCGTTGCACATGATTTTCGTTATACCGGAGTTTTTATGTTGGTTAACACTTTTGTTTTCTTCATTTGGTCCTTCTAGCATTAATTGGAAGTCATGTTGGCTTTCTGCTAAAAAGATGATGTTGTCCGCAAATCTTTGGTTGCTCTGATATTATCCGTCTTTTTTTTATTCCTCAATTCTCTCAGTCAAGGTTTCGGGAGATCATCTTGAGGTAGGCTGTGGAGAGTTTGGGTGAATTGGTATCACCTGGTTTTACTCTTTTTCGAAGTTGAAAGGGTTCAGAGTCCTTATGTATCCTGAGAAAGGAGTTGCTGTGATTCTATATAGGTTGTATTACCTTTGACGTATAAAAGGTCTACACCTTGCAGAGTTATGTCCTTCATGGCCATGGGGATTTCTATTGAGTCAAATGCTTTTTTTGATATGCTACAGCGAGTGGCATTTTATATTCTGCCGCTTTCTCTTTCTGTTGATTTTTTCTTTAATCTACTTTAATCCTTTTTTTCAGTTGGGTTGTCTCGATTAGCAACTTTTTCGGCTAAATCTGGACATCTTTTTTCAAGTTTAGCTGATACGAATTTACAATACCTAATTCAATCTGATGAGTTTAGCATTTAATCTAAAAATGCACAGGACACCACTCTTCATTGACAGCAAAGCTCTTCTGAGAGTGAAATTATTTTTTTGAAAATCGTTATATGAGTTAAAATTTTGAAAAAATAAAATAGCGTAAGAATTTCCCAAGATTTGAAGGGTGGAAAATTGATCAAAGGTTATTTCTCTTGCTCTGAACATTCCTTTTAAAGGTATAGGTTATGCGAAATTGGTTGGAATGTCTGATTTGTGAAGTTTTGGCTCTTTTGGCAAAAATAGATGGATACATAGTTCCAATTTCATTAAAAGTGTATTAAATCAAAACATGGATATGAAACAACGTTATTAAAAGTTCATGTGATCAGGACAAAATCAAATACTTTTTCATAAAAATAAGTTGATACGCAGTTTTGAATTGTTTGACAAAAAATGGGTGAGGACGCAATTCTGTTTAAAAAACATATATTCAATCAAAACTAGCTTTTACAACTACTTTTTACGATAAGAAGTTCTTATAATCTGAGTGAACACTTTTTTTTACGAAAAAAAGTGTATTCACCCAATTAAGGAATATAACAGACACACGAACACACACAAACATGCACACAAATACACACACACACACACATATATATATGTGTGTGTGTGTATGTGTGTGTGCGTGTGTGTATATGTGTATAAATATATATGTTTGCATATATGTATGTGTCTATATGCAACTAAATAAGCTATGTATTAAAATCATTGCTGAGGGGGAGATGTTGTTTGAACAACATTCTTATGGTGCTCCATTAAAATGGTTGTCCCTAAAATAGGTACATAGTAAACAATTGATGATCCCAACAAGATGAGATTCACACATTTTACCATGATAACAAAGTATATGCAAAACGTGGAGAAAAAACACCAAAGAATTTACATAATTTACATGAATAGATATTTGAAAATAAGATACTGAAGCGACAAAAAAGATTTTTCAAAAAGATATATATATATATATATATATATATATATATATATATATATATATATATATATATATATATATATATATATTTTAAAATGGATATATGATCCCAAAGCATGATTTTAAGATGCGTTGTGTTATACTGAATGACTTTTAAATGATCACTCGTTATGACACGCCAAGTGATACATCGATTGTGTAATGACGGGATATCATATCAAATTAGAGTTTTCGATACAACGCGATTGATAATCATATATAATGATATTTATCTATTCATCTATCTATAGATCTCTTCATCAATCTATCTATCCATCTATCTATCTATCTATCTAAATATATATAAATATATATATATATATATATATATATATATATATATATATATATATATATATATATAACATCTACTGTATAAAATGTATCTGATTTTAGCCATTTTTGGCGAGAATTTCAGCAATAGATAACAAACCATAGATGGCAGCAACATTTCATCGTCATTTTATAGTGTTGTCATAGCGTGTTTAATGTTCTTCTTATTTGTAGATTTCTCTCTCGTTAACGCCCGTTGAACACAATTCTAAACCCATTGGTGATACAGAAAAAAGTCGCATCGAGCGTCTCTCTGAAAAAACTGAGTGGAAATATATCCGCCATGGAACAGACACTGCTGCGAGTCAACAGCACCCTCTGCCTCACTCGCAGGTGCTGTCAGGCTGGGTAAGATCAACGGAGGACTTGCTGGGCCATTAACTTATGTCGCGTGGCGTGTTTTTTCCTCTGCCAAGGAAGTTGGGAAAGGTATATTTTATATACTGTAAGAAACAACCGCGTGAGTTGATTTTCGATACCCATATCGAGGCCTCATCGGTTGTATCCAAGTATTTTACTGTTTTGAGGGTTGGAAGAATCTTCCTTGTTGAAAGATTCTTCTTTGGAAGAACCTCGCCAGTATGCCATTCTCAAAGAGATCATAACTATTTTCTCACTTATTTCATAAAAATTAACTCCAATAGACTTGGCATGTCTTATTACATTACAAGAAAAGCTGATTTTGATGGTCCGTCTCTCTATCTACACAATGTCCCCAAAAGTTCCCAAGGAAATTTCAATCACATTTTTTTTGAAAGATGGTTGCATTTTTTTGCGATGTAGGAATTATTTACTGTTAAATCCTCTGCATCATAGTTATATGCCTGTCCACATAATATATATTTATATATATATATATATATATATATATATATATATACACACACACACACACACACACACATATATATATATATATATATATATATATATATATATATAAAAGTTTGTTTTTTTTCAACTTGATTCTGATTATATTTTTTGGAGAAGTATGTCATGAAGTAAGAGAAAATTGTTTGAATATTGAACTGGATCCCTGAATTTTGCCTTTTTTTTTGATTTGGAGATATTTTTCCAAACATCTTTTTATAAAATTCTGCTATATTTCTGAAAGTTCTCCGTGATTTCCAATGACTTCTGTGGAAGGATGAACTAACGAAGAATTGATCAAATCTTTATTTGGCAAAAGAAATATTTTGCAGTTAATTCTCCCTTCCCCTTGAATCATAGGTATATAGATATGAAGCTTCAGTTTTTGGTGACAATGGCATTTGCTTGCTAGGTTATGTATGTACTTGTCACATTCACGACCAGAGAGAAAAATAATAGGGTTCCTGTAGCGTATGGCGTGTATGGGCAACGATTGGCCCGTCAGCCACATCTGGCCTGCTGCCACATTTTTTTGTTGCCTGCAGTCAGTCTGAGCTTCTAATTAAAATAATCTATAATCGTCCTCAATGAGTCGTTTTTTGTGATTTATATTGTATAATTGCTATTGTTTCGGCTCAACAGATCAATGATATGATTAGTGTTTGTCATGTTTACCTATAATAGAAATTAAGTGCAACTTCTGAGATACGATCGCCTTATGTTTGTCTGCAAGATTGAAAAGGTTGATTATGCATAATGTAGGGCATGTTTTGGCGGATGCTAAAATCTATTAGATATTTCAAGCTTTTCCTGTAAACAATCTTTCGCTGGTTGTTCAACCGTAAACGGAGGTGACTTGACGGCTCACCTTTCATTTTACCATGATTTTTTCAAGTACATTATAGGCCAAGGACAAGAGAGGGGTTTTGAATAACTTGGGTTGGATGTTGCTAACGGTGTCCATGGTGACACCCTTCCAAGTGATGACAAAGTTCAACGTTGCTTAATTACGGGGATCTTACGAGAAATGGTAAACCCGACGCGATTTGACCGTACCTAGCTCGACCAGCAATTGATCTCTGGCTTTTTCTGACATCTATCATTTCAAGATCATAATTTATTCAGGTAATGACCAGACGACGTTGCTTAACTTTGATAATCTTACGAGAAACGCAGTTTCCGACGTGAATTGAGAATGCAATATTAACTATCTACTAGGTCTAGGCCAGAAAGATGGTTAAAAGTCCATATTTAAGAAATAGTGCCATTGCTTCAAGTATTTACATACGTAGAAAAATGACGAATAATCATATATTCAAATCGTCTAGTCTGAGGCCGATAGACCCAGAGCCAGGTCGGTAATCCGTTTTGTGGGATAGTCTTTTCATTAGGATTATAGGACATTATAAGATTAACAGGGTTAAATTATGTAGAAACAATTCGATAAAACATTTTGCCCCACTTATTGTGAGCCAAACGTGGATAGACAGAAACATGGTCAATAAGAGTAAAGTGTTTTGATCAAATCCTGGTCAGATTGGAGGAGAATCGAACTGCAATATCGCGTGCACATCTTGGACAATAATGAAAGTTCATACCTGATACTCTTCAATACATTGTCGTTAATTTTCAATGATATTAGAAACCGCCAAGCAATAATATCAAAAGAGGTTTTTAAAGTTTTTATAAGTTGGTCAGGCCGGCCCCTTATGTATATATCGCACGTGCATGGTACATTGATGGAGCTAGAGGGCTGAAAATTCTTTATTCTGTTAAAAATAAAAAAAGATTCCTGATCTTTTGGACCCCATCCCCAAGACGTCTGTTGGGAGAGGGGTCAATATGCAATGTAATTTTATGCTAAATTGTACCATTAGTTTGTGTTCGGTTGTGTCAATATTTTTTGTTTGTTTTTTTTAATTCAATTTTGGACCTTTTTGTGATCCAACAGGAAGCAATAGAAGTGACTCAATCATTGATAAACCCTTTTTCCAATTTTTCGATTGATCACCCCAACAAAGTATATTACCCAGAGATATTTGCCCCTTGACGGTTTCTATTAGGTGACAAACCAGACATGCTCTTATTATGTTTAGGTGATGCAAGTGGCATAGCGGTTAACGACGTGAGCGAGGGAATTCGATAACCGAGATTAAACAGAATGCACTGGTGAAATGGAATGAACTAAAGGAATTGTATTTGTACAAAATATGATATTCTGATATTGTAATTTCCCTCTGACATTGACGGATGAATCATAATACCACATTGATACACAAGGGATAACTCAGGTTTCAAACCAGGAAGTGGAAGCTCCTTTGAGTTGATCAATATGACTCACTTCCGGTAGCTTTGCAGCCAAAGTGATGCCATACGTGTCACCCAACTTTCCTTTCGACCACATCAGCGATACTGACACGAGTACTTTGTTTTGTGACATTCAAGAATTTCAATACTCTTTGCTAAAATTCCATTCCGTGTATAGATCAGAATCGTTCTATTGCCTATTGAGATAGGAAACCGTAGTCAAATGTATCTCTGCAATATTCTGTCTTGAGAAGTATTTTACAAGTCTTCTCTGGTGCACTAGTACGTATCATAGAATTTTATTATTTTGACATCTCCCGGGATGGCTGTTGTACGAATTTGCCGTTTGAGCGAGTGGTCTTTATAAGAAGTAAATTACTCATGAGCATACAAAAAATACAGAACAATGATTGCTAATAACTTTCCACTGTCTAATTCCCCATTTTACTTTAGGCACCATTATTTGACTCTCGAATCTTGTTCTTTTTAAATTGTGCACTGGGATCTCCATGTGCTGTTGCTGCAAACGAATCTCCTGTAAGAGTCCACCGAGAATATAGAATCAAACGTGCCGTTAGAATGCATGCATCAAGTTACAACAAGTTTCAATACAAAGAGTGTTCTTTGTATAATACCATAGGACTGGGTGTTGTTAGAACAGGTTTATCATTAAATATACTGTTAGATCGACTGTCGTTACAATGGGAGTTTCATCTAATCATGCCGTCGTAACTAGTGCCGTGGCATCGAGAGTGTTATCAAACAGTACCGTTCGTACGAGTGTCGTTAGAAAGGGTGCATCATTAGATGGCCGATTGATGCTTATCCTAAAGAGGCCTGGTACTGCTCTGTGTAGTCAAGTCGAAGGGGCTTAGGATTAATCCTGAGACCTGAAGACCTACGCTCTTATGTCTTTGCAGTATTAGCTACGAAGACTGAATGTAAGCACACATTCTTGTATGTGGTATCACTACGTCAAACCGACCTTGTGTCACACTTTGTGGGAGCTCCGATGAACTGGATCATCAGATAAAACCGTCAGAACGGGTGACGTTACAATGATTATATTATTTAATATTGCTGTTAGAAATAGTGCAAAAACAATGAGATTGTCATTAAATTGTGCCGATAGCACTTGCACCAACACATCGAGAGTTAACTGTAATGCATTTTTAGGCGTCACGATTCTTAAGCCCAGATCGATTCGAAGATCTTGAAATGTCATAGTGACACTCATACATAACTGAATATGACATTGCAATTTCAATAATATTGACAACGAACGGACATAAGCACATAAGGGGGTATCACTCGCTCAAATAAACACCCGTGTAATCTCCTTGTCTTTTTCTTCCAGTGTTTTGTTTTCACAGTCGCCTGCACATTTGTTTCCATGCACACCTCACATGAACAACGTTTTTTTCTTTCTTCCCTCGATCTCCTTCATTCCCTGTGAATAAGAGATCTCCCCGATAAAAAGACCAGTCTTTTGTTTCGGAGGCTGTTTATGTATCTCAGCATACTAATGAATAAACATTTTCTCTCGCATAGTTGACATGTCCCTGGGGGAAAAGGCTGCAAGACACGCCTCGATGAGCAACCAGTCTGACCCATAAAATCATCCCCCCGCCACGACACTCTTTCCGATAACCAACAATATCTCGACCAAGCTCACTCCCCTCTCATTGTAAGCTATCCCTCTCTTCCCGAACACCTTCGCGTGTTTCCAGTCAGGCGAACACTACCCCTTTCCGTTTCCAGACAAGACGATAACTTGCTCGGTCGGCTGAGATATTCGGTCAGATAGATCGAGTGGCCGCTTCCAGCTGCTACGATGGCCAATACGCGTGCTGAGTGAATCTGTTTTCTAATGGACACGGATTCCACTGGAGGTGCCGGTTGGCCCAGTGGTCAGCAGCCCGGAGAATGAACTGCGAGCAGAGTTCAAATTCTGCCTTAGACAGTGTTCGTATCGTACTAATATCTTACGGGAAAAGTATGGAAGGATACCCTCTTATAGTAAGAATGGCAAAAGGTCAAGTGAGTGACACCACATTGGGTGCTTGTCACTTCGATTTTTATTTCACATATCGAGATAGAGGGACTTGTGATTTGTTGAGCCAAACCAAAATAAGTGTTCTACTGAATCTGTTTTCTAATAGATACTGACCACAACGTGCCATTGACTAGTGAGATACGGATGAGTACAAAATAAGACAAGTAGTTTTTTTTTTTTTCATGAACAAAATATAATAAATCTTGAGGTTTGATGAAAGCTTTATCCTAGAAAAAAAGTCTACATCATTATTATCAACAGCAGCCTTTCAGCGTTCGTCGCCAGACTTTTCTATCAGGGGCCTTGCAGAGCCAGTGTTTGGTTTGTAGAATACAGTAGAGTAACAAAAAAGAAAAGAAAAAGAATGAAAAAAAAGTGTGTTTTGGTAGAAGGGAAGAATGGAGATAAATAAATGAAGATAAATGAAGGGAAACACCGATGAAAACAATAATGAAAGAAATTGAAGGAATTTTGAAAGGGTAAACCACGAAAGAAGGGATGTAAGAAAAGAATAAATAAAGAAAAACAAATGAAGAAATAAAAGAAGGTTGAATGTACGCTTCCAGCCACTGTGATGATCAGTTTGTCAGGATAAAAAAATAGTCTCGGCAGTGAATGACTCGAATATTGGGGGACACAGAAAAATGAGAAATCAAACAATGATGAGAAAAATGTTTGAGCTGGTACAACAGAGAGAGAGAGAGAGAGAGAGAGAGAGAGAGAGAGAGAGAGAGAGAGAGAGAGAGAGAGAGAGAGATGAAAACTAGGCTGGTTAGTCACCCAAAAGAAACAGTCACATGACTGACATCTTTTACTCACATGTTGAAATTGCATAATTACACAAAACGATGGGAAATTAGCAAGAGAGAAAAGTAGCAAGTATGAAAAAAACAGAGGAATAAAAGAAACTTCCTAATGAAAGAGAGTGAATTTCTATAAAGCATAAGTGGAAAGAAAAATGATTATAAAAACCAAACAAATAAACGTTAAAAAATGGAAACTCAGTGCTGTCACGTAGTCAAGAGAATTGCCTATTCGTTTGTGGCTCGTGTTCTGGGCAAGAAGAAAGCCATGCTTTAAAGAACTGATTCCAGACAGGCATACCATCATCGCTTAGGAATATTGGCGTAACACGATCTTCCTACCCGTTTCGGTTCATTCCACGAGTAGATTATAGTATTGTAATGTTGAGTATTTCTCCCTCTTGATATTTTTCAGGACAATACGAGTTACTTGGCGGTACCAATCTCCTCTCCAAGAATTAGATGACAGGTTTTACTAGGGTTTACGTTTCCAGTAGGAAAGAGTAATCTTTAACGTATCTTAGCTATCCTCCGACTGACTCACTCATTCTGCGTTTTATAAATATCAGGAAAAATGAGGGCTGTAAGCTTTTAAGCTGGAAATTATGGACCAAATTATAGACGCCCTGTGCCACACGGGTAGAGTGTAGGAACAAAATAATATTTTCCAGACCAAGGGCTAGTTGGAGAAAAAAGGTTGTCTGTTATGGGATAGGGGAGGGCTTAAACTGTCTCGTCCTAAGCTGTCACTATTCATTGTGGCCCCTTGATCCTCGGTCTCTATAAGGTCCAAATATTCAAATAATCTCATCCTCAATGTGAATGCCCGGTCTGTGGAAAGAGGCGAAGGGCAAAGGTCCTGTTTGCCCCCAGACGCTTATGGCTGCGAGCGTGTAAGTAAGAAATATTGAACGTGAGCCAATTTAAGCCATTTTCGTGGTTTCTCATTGGTAATGTAGCCAATTTTTGACATTTTAAAGCCAGAAGATGGCTACCGTATTCTTGACCTCTCTAAAAGCAAGAATTGGCATATTAAATGACTGGTGGGCCTGAAAAACAGACAGAACGATTGATGGGAGGGGGTAGTCCATTGATTGTGAGGATCAAGAGATTGACCTCATATAAAGGATTGTTTTTTCCGCTTGAATTGTTCATTGCATGACCAGATTTTGTGGAGAGTAAAGTGGGATGTTTTTTCATCGATTCTAGGTTGCTTGTTTTGGGGGGAGATTAACTTGTTGCTTTCGCCTGACTGGTCGTTGGGAATTGCCAATATTTTTCCTCCTTTAGTGGCACTGTGAATACGTCTGACGCTAAAGTGATTGAGGGTAAACTGAAGAAGCGGAACAAAACTATTATTCTCACAAGCAGCCCATCAACCGTCGATTCGCAGACAGTTACCATAAGTGTACATATAAGACTCCACGTATAATTTGATAAAAAAATGTCAAAACTGATATATTGTTCGAAGGTTAATGCAATAGTCCTTTACCAGCATATACGTATTATGCTGTTTTTTTTACATGCATGTTAATCAATTATTTATTCGTAGTCGACATTTCTCGTTAGTTCCCCCCTCTCTCTCTTTCTTTTTATGACGTTTACGCATTCTCCTCTTCAGATTATGCATTTTTAAACAAAAGCCGCTAAAATTGATATAATTGTGACAGACACAGCGCTCTACCTTTGTACAATCAATGCTGCTTCATGCTATTGTTGGTACTCTCTTGTAACAACATGATTGGCTGAGGGTTACTTCTATTACTATAAGCGTATCATACACAGCTCGTAATATATATATATATATATATATATATATATATATATATTGCATTTTAACCCAAAATTATGATACTGTTGGAAATCAATGACGGTATGTCTCTTCGCTACGACAGCATTGTAAGCTATGAACTTGTTCATCCTTATTATAAGGAGAAACTTCTACACAATAAATGCCTATTTTCCCTTTCCGATAAAATTGATTCAGTGCTGAATATATATTACATCAATCGAACAATACACTGTAAAATTTACACGTCAATATTAAGCTAATAACTAAGGGACAGGCTATATACTTATCAATCTACCCTCCTTTAATAGTTTTCAAGCTCAGATTCCCTGCTTCATGGTGGATATGGTTGTGTATTCCCCGTCATCATTACCAGTGATCGATGTTGGAGCTTTAATCAAAAGTTAGGAAACCTAATTTTGATTTCGTGGATGAATAAGTTCAACAAAGTCTTATTAATTCATTTCTGACCTCTATCCCGTTGGGCTCAGTTGATATCAAGTAAGAGATTCAATTTGACTCCGTTGCTGTAAAAAAAAATCAACTTGTATATTTCAAAGCTTGATTATCGATGACGAGATCCTTCAATATCCACCATTACATATGATATGGTAGGACTATTTTCCTTTTCCAATTAACAATGTTTAGGTCGTCCACCCTTCAGCCTTCGTCAGGTGTTCTAGACTAGGAACGTTGTAAATAAAGAATTGCATTGACAAAGAAAACAGTCTGACCATATCAGATATTATGGTTCGTACACCCCGATTAAATAAGAAACATTCTCCACTTTCCAAATATTTCACTTATTGTGTTTATTTCCCTTTTTTTTTTCATCTTTGCCCCCCTCCTTTTCCTTTTCTTTTCCCAAACATTGTTCCTTTTGTCAATTACCAATCGTATTTTAAAACATCATTGAGGTGATTTTGGCGCAACGGTTGAAAGGGGTGGGAAATAAAATCTGCCCGCCGAGTTAAAAATCTAGTTGAAGCTGATTAAGTACATTTCTAAGTACTACCCTCGGGAAAGATATAAATCCATCTCTTTACAACCGAGCTATCGGTAAAATAGCAGGACAGAATCAGCCATCTAGCCTTTAGGGGCTACCAGTCTAAAAGAGGACCAACTCCGAATTCGAAACCAGGAGCTGGAGTCCCTTAGGAGGTTCTACGTTGTTTACAGCTTTATTCGGGCAATTCCTGCGACGAACTAGTACCAAGTTGAATTCTTCCTCACCTTTCCCCAGGATAATATCGGTGTCTTGGAGAAGGTAGACTTGCTTCATGGGCAACCGACTGTCTTCAACATGAATCATTCCTTCTTGAAATTTCTTTTTATTGCAGATGCAATTGAACAATTGTTGCTCCACAAAGGATGTTATCTTTTCATATGAATGTGGGTGTGCATATTACAGTGATACTGGCCTATCATTTTGTCTACAGAGTTGGGAATCTTGAACCAATACTTTAATAGAGCCTCCCTCAAGAAAAAAATGTTTTTATCTTCATTATTCGACCTTTTTGAACCTTATTTTGACGGTTATAGTCTATCATTGATACCAACATTTTCAATATGACTACATGACTTCAAATTCTGATGCTATGGTTGTTCAAATATTGACTGCGAATTTCCCTCATTTTTTTTTTCTTTTCCTCCTGAAGTTGTTTCATCTAGCTTCACATTTCTTCTTGTTTTCATTCTCTTGTGTTTCACTCGGTTTTCCTCTTCGGGATTCATTCGTTGTTTTTTTTTCCATTTGTTCTGCTTTTCCCCTTTGAAGAAACTTTCCTTATCAAATTCCTCTCAGCATCTTCACCAATTTTTTTTTCAAACATTTTTATCCTTCAGTCTGCAATGAATCTAGAACGGTTGGATCCACGCTAATTTTACAATTTCACAATTTACTGAAACAAGAAATAAGTTTCCCCTTTTTGGGGTATTTTTCTAAAGTTATTATTGAACAATTTTGTATATTAAAAAACAAATTAATTCTATATATGTTACTAAAATCTTGCATAAATATGCTTTTATATCGGTTTTATTTTACGTCGATTTCGTGCTAGCGTAAAATCATACCACCTTTAATCTCATTTCAGCTCTTTCAAATTAAAGCAGAACGCTCACCTATTCATCTCTATCCACCCTGCCTCTACTAATCCATCGTTAGCAGCATCAAACAGTACTGAATTGTATGACATCACAATCTTGCACACGTGCACCCTTAACCAATTCATTTATTTTGATGAGGTGGGGGCGTTTGGCTCCAAATTCTTGATTGTAGGGTGAAGATCAGTTTCCTATTTGTGTGTATCAACGGGATTGTCACTGGAGGCTCTCTTCATGATTTCTTGCTACTTACAACACCTACTATTCCCGTACAGTTAGCAATGTAAGCATTTACTTGGCTTGACGTTGCTCAGCATCTGTGATCGTACAGGAACCGATGCTACCAACGCGATTCGGCCGTAACCATAGCAGGTCGTTCAAATTATAAGATGCCATCCATTCCTCCTCTGCTGATACATCTCTTCGAACATCGGACAATATTGAATTGCATGACGTCACACAGGGTCGCACACTAATGATCTCGCATACGGGCAGCACTTACCGATTATCACGGTAAACATAATTGCTTTTGGCTTGCTTAAATCTCTCGGGGTTTCTCCAATGTGCCACTCAGACATGCTAATGTCAGGTCCGGAGCCCGAATGCATGCATAGTTTCGATTGATCGGGTCTGAGGGAGAAGGTAAAAACTATGACTGGATAAGGAGCAAGCAGGGTAGGGGGTGTGTCTATTCCAGTGTAAACCAATTGGTATTTATACCGGTTGAACGAGCATGTATATAGTTTGACTTTCCAACTATAAACGAGTGATTATTCAAGGGTCATGTCAGTAATGAGCATCCTCTATGGTCTTTAACAAGGACCTCTTGCACTCTCTGTCTGTTGTGATGCGAACCATTCCCTTGGTAACAAGTAAGTTTTATTGACCACGAACCACCATTTACTTATGACATTTGACTTTTTGTCAGTAGAGTAGTCCTCTTGTATAATTCAGGTGTTGCCGTCCAAGAAAGGGAACCGTGTTATAGCTGAACAGCAGATAATCAAAAGTTAATTACAACCGCTAGACAAGTTTTCCTGTGAATGAATGCGATGTTTTTATCGTTAATTGATTGGAAATTAAAAATTTCATATTTTGATCATATCCAGCCATAATAAATAAATTGTTATCTTTTATCGGGAGAAGCGGGGATAACATTGGCGGAAATGTCGGGATCCATATATTCTTGTGTTACAGACAGCGCTATAGCAAACTTTGCAATATCGAGGGACTCCTGTAGATTATAAGTGAGTGTGCTAAAATTTTAACAAGTTAAATGGGGCGCTGGCTTTGATCTTTGATAGAGCAAATTACTAAAAAACGTTTTGTTTACTTGCTTTTTGGTTTCATTCAAGTATTTGCAGATGGATTTTTTTGCTTTTTTGGTTAAACATAAAGGCATCTCAGATTAGTAAGAGCGTTGGTGAACGAGTTGACGTTCTAGTCTTCATTATACTACATACAGACTTAGTCCTTCGTGATCTCCAATTAACGATAGGCAAAGTAAATGAAAAAAAGCAGGAAACTCGATCTTCACTTGACTTCAATAAAACAATTGTCAAGTATGATAATTATGTTGAAAATAAAGACACAACAATCGAATTAAAAACGCAGAACTAAAGCAAGTAGTCCACTGCATCTATCAATGACAAAGGATTTCTATAAAACCCTTAAAAAAAGAAGAAATCAGATGAAGAATCACTCAAAATGGTAGGTTTTCGGGTGATTAAGCTCAACATCCTACAACAAAATGATTCAATAAGTAATGAAAAAAAATGTATGGAACAAATGTGTCCACCAATGTAACTTTACCAAAAGATTGATCTGCAAACTGAGACTGAACGTGCGGAGGAGAGAATCATGCTCAACATCATTTGGAGAGATCACACGACAACATGATATATTAAAGAAAAACAGGAGTTAAAAAAATTGAGAAAAAAAAACTGTTAAAATCTCAAATGGCAATAGGTCAGTCTTGTTGCTGGAATGTTAGACAACCGCTTGACATTGCAACTCACGACGTGGATACCGAGCGATCATGAACGAAACTGTAGCCGGTAAATTGACAAGTTCAGGTAATACTGGCTACGCAATGCCCATGATAGAGAGGTCTTGAAATCTTTCAGAAGGTCTATGTCCAACAAAGAACATTAAAAGGCTGATGATGACTGAGAAATGTTTGACTGTTATTGTAAAAACAGTTGAATAGCAAATTAACTTAATCAATGGGGTCCGAGGGTAAAATGGTTTGAATGGTAAGAAATGGTATTTGTGAACATTTTGGATGATATTTCGGTCCATTGGCCTATTAAAAACTATCAACCATAACTACCATCCAAACTGCCAAAATAAGGTTTCTCCAGTTTTTAAGCAAGTTAGCCTTTTTTTTTTAAAGGTTCCCCACCCTTATAGAGTTTTTAATGGGTGGATGGGGTTCAATTTGCAAAGTACCTTCATGCTAAATCGATCTCTTAGATGATATTCACTTATTCTTTGGAAATAAAACTTTTTTGTGATCACAACCAACAAAACCCAGAAAAGTTACTATTTCATTGATTACCCCTGTTTAAATTTCTGACAATGAACTCCCCCAACACGACCGTGCGGCCAAAAGACTTTACTTACATGACGATTCCTATTGACTTTTTTTTCTAGAATCTTGCAAGCACTACAAGTGGCTGAGCTAAACTTCTTCTCAAAAAGTATACAGAACGTTTGTATATCCGTTATTTTCCTCTCACTGGGATCGATTAGAAAATGGAAAATAATTCCTAACAGGGAATTTCTTTTAACCATCCTGTAGACACTAAACTCACAAAGGTTAAGGGAGAGTCTCACTGAATTTCAGCCCAAAATACTACATGGTAAATAATCAGGCATTGACCTTAATCAACAGCAGCTGCAGCCTTCCCCACCTCTTCCCATGACGAGCGTGATTGTGCTAATCTCTGTCATGTCTTACCAGTAAACTTATTATCTCATCTCTCAAACTAACGTCTGTTTTTTTTTTTTTACTGCATTTACTTTCCTTTGGGCACTGGAGGGTTAGGCTTTTCTACCATCTGTTGTCCTATCTTCTCACTACGTGCCCTGGCCATATAAGTTTTTGTTACTTAATTACTTGTATTATATATGTCACCTTTATTCTCTTTTTTTTATTGCCCTGAGTTATTCATGGCGATGCTCTTTCCATTGATCTCTATGCTATTCTGAGTATGTTTTCGAGTTGTTTTGAAAGTTTCCAGGTCTTGCCTCCATTCGTCCGTATTATACATCGATTGTATACGATCTAAGCCTATTGGCAATTTTCCTTTCGATGTATGTCTAGTAAGACACTCAAAGAAAAAACAACGCTCTTAAATCTCCTTTTCCATCGGAGAAAGATTTATTCCTGCTGATGAAAATACCAACTTTCATTCACGCACCAACAACAAGCTCGAAAACTATATAAAGGACCTTCATTAAAACCAATTTCCTGTCACTGTGGACCGGGACAACGGAGTTTACGGTTAACCTAGTGTCATTTCCCAGGCAGAAGGGGTCTTACAAGCTGTCAAATACTATAGTAAGCAAGACTGGCTGCTGAAAGGCCAAACTCCAATTTTGCTTCTTTTCTAACTGAAGACGATTACTGCAACTGTAGTATTGTATGTATAATAAATAGAAAATTACAAAAATATTTTTTTTGTATCAATAGATTCATTTATAAGAATGAAATAAGCCCATGTGTATCTGTAAAATGAATTTTTCATTAATATCAAATCTTGTCGACCTCATTCAGTAAGACAATCTCCTGGCAATTACTCGGATGTGGGTTCAAATCAAGGTTTGGAAATGCAAATCCTATAAATCGATTCACACCTCCAAATTCTTGATGATATTGTTTTTGACACGGTTGAAAAATCGAATCAACCTGAGTTTGAGAAAATTCCTAAATTAATGAATGGCACCTGACAATGCAAGGATTCGTGTAACGGAAATTGGTACCAAGAAATGAAATTATATAGAAACTAAGTTCCAAATCCATCTGGATGCCATGGGGAATACATTAGATCTAAACCAGACATTTTCAATCATTTTTTCTTAGTAATGTTCACTCTAGGAGCTCTTCTCAGGCTTAAACCATTCCGTCTTGTCAAAAAACAAAACGACAAAAAATTTAACATTTACACTAAGAACATTTACAAGGCTTCTTGAGTTTTCAAGTGGGTCGGTCTGTCTGTTTGGTTGTCAATGTATGTATGTACTTATTGCAGGCTGCATCAGTAGAGCTAGAGGGCTTAAATATAAACATTTGTTTATTATTATATCTAGAAAAAAAAAACGTCGTTTTTTTTTCATCGACCCCGACGAACAATATGTCTGGAGTGAGGTTTGATTTTGAACGTGATTTTATATCCAAATTGATCTCCCAGTTTATATCCAGCAGCACTCACTTTTATTATTTTAAATTTATTTTCAGTTGTCACTGCTCAACAAAAGGTTAGAGAAATAATTATACATGAATATTCCCATTTCCTAAATTCTTTATAGTTGATCACTCCTAGCATGTGTCATATCTGGAGATGCTGTTGACCTATTGATTAGCTATACAGAGAATGGAACGAACAACTGAGATGGAAACCTAACTGAAACAAGCGTTGTAGGATATTTGCATTTGCTGGAGAAGGGAAAGTGTTCCCAAAATGTACAGTTGTCTTTTCTCTGGTGGCGTTTGGACGGGTGCACGAAGCCAAACATGGATTATCATAAATAGCTCAAGTGAAAATAAAGGACAACTAGCCATCACCGTTGATAATTGATCAACCGTAACGCCATAATTTGTAACCATTTAAAAAAAATTGAAACAAATGAGTGATATGGTCAGAATGATTCATACTTATGACATCACTGACGTTTTTCACTAGAAAACGAAATGGGAAAAAAAACAAAACATTTAGATACTAATAGATTTTCGGGAATCAAAATGTTATTGAGAAACCTGTCAAAATAAGGCTTGCAATAACAAAACCTCTAGACACATGAACGCCGATTCCACGTTTTTGACGCCAGGGGGTTAAAATCAATGATTGGATATACAAGCGATATCATGGCCAATCTTTTGAGAAAAATTATATAAAACTCTAAAAAAAAAAAGGCGATCATGAAATCATCGTAACAGTTTTATAAATTGAAAAAGCAACGATGGATAAATGAGTTATATGTATTGACTTGTGCCCGTATCTTTATCTACTCGGATAGTACAATAGTTTGCATCACAAATCCTGACATGAGCAAAGGGTTTTAAAGAATTTCCCCTGCGTAGTCAGCTCCTGTCTCAGTGGCGTTCGTAGAGCTGATGTGAACTGGGGTAATAACTCAGGGGTCACCTCATCACCAGAACTTGCCTTCTTCCGATAATATTTATGATTTCGGATATATTTTGTACCATGGGGTTGCGTACCTCAAAAGATACACAAAATATCCTATTTAAATAAAATCAGAGGGGGGGGGGTTTCAATTTATTTCAACCACCAGGTGATTGGATGTTATAAGACGAAAATCACACTTTTACAAATATTCGGAAAAGTTTTCTTTTTGTTTTCATACGGATATCATCATCTTCAGCAGCAGCAGAATTTTTCCGTGGGTATCACGGAGCCAGTACTTCCTGAATTTATCTAGTTACGTCACTCCATCTTATATTTCGTCGTCGCCAGTTTCACATCTGATCTCTGACAAGCCCATTGCCATTCAAGTTCTTCCGTGGGTTCTATGTCTTCGACTTCAGCTTTTTCCTCTAATACATTGTGCTCTCTCTCTCGTGATCTCTCCGTGTTATTCTCAGCATGATTATCTCTTGCATACGTTGTATGGTTCAAGGGGAAGTTCCTCAGGCATGCTCCATACTCCAGGTCGACGGATGATTATCGGGATGACAAATTGGTTGTATACCTCTTTTTTAGCACTAGCAGGATTTTCTTGTTCTTGAAAATTGGTCTTGCCCGGTCAAAAAACTTGCCAAACTGAAATGATTTTTCACCTGATTTTTCCTTCTTTTGATGATTTTTTGGAGATTCGTTGTCCTTGGTAGATGGTCTTCTCCTGTCAGATCTACGTTTTCGATCTCCATTCTTGCGTCTTTTTCTTCAGTATGTCCGTTGTAAATAACTTTTGTTTCACTATATTCCATGGGGCTTCAAGAATTGCTTCGATGAATACTAGTACACAGTAAGCTGCATGACTAGTGAGGAAGTATCTCTTTTGCTGACTTGTATCCTGCCCAGAGGATTGTCTTAAAATGAATAGAGGATGAATACTTGGTCTCGACAAGACTTGAAACTAACAAAGATCACCACCCTGACACTTGCAATAGAAACCGGGACTTGGTCACCAGCCTCGATACTTTATACGCTTTACCTTACCTTTTTATTGCGTCTGAGTGACCATCTGCCCACTTCTCTGTAGAGACAATACTTCCAGAAGTTTCAAGTGAATTTCAATGGTGATTTATCAAAGAGTAAACTATGGACTTTGAGAAAATAGGTCTTATTCATCTCTTATTGGTAGAGATATTTGCTCTCTGGGTACTTTTACATTTATTTGTAAAATCTTTCTTATGCAACGAGTATTTGAAATCACCGTGTGCAGTTATTTTCAGACCAATGGCGTAGTCAGTGAATTCAGTATATATATATATATATATATATATATATATATATATATATATATATATATATATATATATATATACACAATATCACTGGGCTTTCTCTGAAACCCCTAAAAGAGGTTCTTTCCAAAAAGAAAATCTCATGTGGCTTCTCTTGGTTGAGTTTCTATGATGAATGGCCTGAAAAAGTAAACTGCAAATGTAACACATCTCAGCCGTAAATAAAGCTTCGGGCTTTCATACAAATGGGATCTCTTGGGCTGAAGACTGGGTCGGCTGTAGTGTTTCCGTTTCTTACTAATTGTGTTTACCTCCCTTGGGACAAAAGAACTTGACTCCTGTACTTAGCGTTTCGCCTTTTCTAGTCACCGTCATCCAATCGGAAAAAGCGACTGCAAAAGAAAAGAGAGAAAAACCAGTCCGCTCACTTACTCAATAGAAACTGTCAAACAGCTTATGTCTTTTGGCAGCATGTAGTGTTAGGGGTGATCAGTTGCTAATTGGAGAAAGCGATGATCAACTCCTCTCGCTTTTTTGAGAAACAGTTACCGCTAAAAAAGTCTGAAATGAAAAAAAAAAAAAAGTGTGAATGCTGCCGGACACAAACTGAAGAATCAATTTGTTATGAAACTTGGTTTGCAAATTGAACACCCTGTAGAACCTATTCAGGAATTTTTTTTTCCAGGTAGACATAATAAGGAATAAATATTTAAAGATTAAGACGTCTAGTTTAATTTGTGCTGGCTATCTGCGTGATACATAGGTACATAGCAAACCAATCAGTGAGCCAGACTAACTTGAAAACTGACAAAACGTATTCTGACAGTTCTGGTGACAGTACTAGTTGCCAGTTTCGAATACTGCAAAAGAAAAGCAAGAAAAACAGTAGATGAAAAGAAATGAATCCTGTGGTGGTCAGTGTTTCTCTGATTTCCTTTGACAGGTTTTAGTATTGCAGGAACTTCAACTCCCGGATGTCATCGACAGTGTTGATTGGGGAAAAGGCTGGGTTCAATAGTGAAAACGAGGGAGCGAGGGAAAATGTTATGGTTATACAGTGAGAGCCAGAAGTAACACATACACTGCTAAATGTTAATTTTAACATACTCACGAATCCCTCTTAAAAACACAAAGAAGAAAATTACACGCCATCACAGTCAATAATCAAACAACCGTAGCATCAAAATTTATGTTGTGCCAAAAAAAAAACTCTATTAAAGAATATATTTACTGTTGGAATCAATTCGATTAATGATAATGCAGGCGTTTTCTCCTGGAACACACATAATAAAGTAAAACATATCTATATACATCTAGATCTTTGACAACGTATATGTTAATATAGAAACGTTAAAATGTAGCCCTAAACGTTTTAAATGTAGTTTAATTGACTACTGATGTCGGTATTCAAGTTTGTAGGTAAAGGAGTGCCAGAACACACAGATACACACATATAAAAAAAAAGAGGGTTATGGTTACGACCAACTGCAAAAAGGGCCAATTTTGTAAGAACAAATTCAAGTGTGTACAGTCATCGCTTATATGCTTAATCTATCACAGAATTAACATTTATTTTAAGAATTGGATAAAATTACTGGAAACATATTTTTCTGCTCTCGAAGCAGCTATGCTTCAAATATTTTTAGGTTGTGCCTCAAATGTTTAGAAAGGAAAAAAGTTCAGAAATAAAGGAAATCGAGTGATTGCTGTTTTTCTGCAAGCTGTTCCTCTTGAACAAAAACAAATTTCTTTTTGTGTGGATGAAATGATCAAGTTGTTTGGATAATCAGACCTGCTAGTTATTTGGTTTAAAGTCGATGGTTCAGTTCTGGTCCTATTGACCGGAATGGACTGTAATTTACACTACCTCAAAAGCTGACTGCAGATGCCGTTCAAATCGACGTCGACTCATTAAACTACCCAATATAGAAGTTGTCGGTTCAGTTTATGATTGTGTATAGAATAGTGTTAGGTTCTCAAGCAAATTTTAAGATTCAAAATTTATTGTCATCTTCACTTCTACAACTACTAATCCCTAATCAAGATTCTGGAATCCAGCAAATTATGTATGTCAGAAACTTTGAAGTTTGTTTTGGTTCTCCATCTTACTTAGTCGTGAAAAAAACATTCCAAAGCAGCTGCAAAATATTCAAGAACAAACAAAGAACGGACCAAATCGGTTGCATGGTAGCAAAAATATATATACTTGATATGCAGCTAAGTTACTAATATAAGAACAGAGGGTTATCCATTCTTTACGGTTTCATAGCTGACGTTTTTACAACGGGAGAAAATGCTGAATGACTTTCTAAAATACATGCTTACAATTTAGAAAAGGTGTTTCTGTAATAAAGTGAGCAAATATTCATGATGGAGCAAAAAAATGTCTTGTCCCCCAAAATGATGGCCGTGAATTGATAATTAAAGGGGTGATCAATGAATAAGTTACTTCGCCCACCCTTGGCTGGATCACTAACGAGTCCAAACTTGCAAATAAACAGGAGCACATACCATGCACCAATTTATCATAAACTTACACCCTAAATTGAGTCCAACTGAGAAAATAATTCGAAGTGAATTCTGGTAAGGAAAACCTTTTTTTTCCCCAGACGTTATAAGGAGTTATTACTCGGTTTTCGAGCCCCTTCCTCCTGAGAAATCTATGTGAACAGTTTCCATGACAGTTTGTAATAACAGTTTCTGTTATAGAAATATAGATAATTATTTCAAAGATTATGGCTTCTCAGTCGCTAAAGTGTTCGTGCAATTTTACCCTACATAATAAAGTACATATTGTTCTCCATTGAGATCTTTCATATTCTGGGTAAACATGAGGAAGACGCTTTCAGAAAAATGGAGGGCTTCTATTTCTGCTTTGTTTGAAAGTAGTCCCAACACGCTAAGATTTCAATACTCTTTTCCCTAACTATTAAAATGATGTGTTCTTCTCGGTGAAAATAAGGTGCCGTTTGAATAGAGTGCGAAGGTCTCCCTAAGTTGGATGCGTCTGATTCATGATTTCAAGTCTGGTTGAGAAAAAATACTTTATTTTTAGCTTTTATGAACCTCCTGTGCTTGGCATGAAGCAAGTCCATCGAAAAGATACTTCCACCTATATCACACATTGTGGAGTGTACTCGGTAGTTGAGTGCCCAGGGAAAATTGCACTAGAATTTTCCATTCTCTCTGCCCAAACTCAGAATTGAGCCAAGAACCTTTGTAACGTGCTGTCCATTACACAATCAGAGTGGACTGTGTTTTTCTCGGGCAGATAGAAAATACGAACAAAATCAAGCAATTTCTCAAGACCGTCCCATGAAGCATACAGCTGGGGAAAACCTACGATATCAATCGGAATGTTGTGTTAAAAACGAGAAAATTATCCTCATCAGAAGCAACAAAAGCCATTTGAACACAGCTTGTTGGACATGAGCCTTCCCAATGGTCTACTGGTTTTATGCTCTCAAGTTTCACGCTGCCAAAATAATTTAGACTTGTCCAATTCATCGCATTTTCTTATTTTTCACCGGCTGCAATTCCACTTTTAGTCTCGAGTGATCAACTCCATATGTGTACAGATGTCCGGAGGTTTATAACTTTCTTTCTGTATATTCTCTGACACTTATTTCTTTGATATATTGCACAGTTTTGTTTTTATTTCCCCTCTGTTCACATTGCATGGTTCTCAATTTGAGGGCCAGTGTTTCGGTTGAATTCCATACTTGAGCTCCGTAGGTGACAGTCACCAGGGTGCGCCGTTTGCTTTCTTTTGATACTTATGGAACTCTGCTCTGCCAAAAGGCTCAAATGAACTGAATAAAAAAAAGGGGAAAAGTTTGTCCTCTCGTGGATCTCAATAAAACCAATGTTATGGGCAACAATTACGTCGAAAATCGAGACGCAGCAGTCAAATTGAAAACTTGGACCTGGGGAAAGAAGATCACCACATGCAAAACACGATGGAATACTTAAAAGATGATTTCAAAAGAAGAATCGCCCAGGTTGACGAAAAGATAATTCGAAAAATGTTCTAGATTAATTTTCTCCCCTCTCCCCATTTAAGTCTTCCTCGTTCTTATCACAAACTGTCAACTGAAACTGTCAACAAAACAATCAACTTATGTTTTTTTTAATGTTTTAAGTTGATTTGTATGACAGATTGGCCGGCTATGTATGTATTGCACACATACACAATAGAGCTAGAGGGCTGGACATTTAAACATTTACTTTTCATCATGTGTAATAAAAACTTTCTTTTGTTTTTTTTGTAATCTCCAATCCCTAGTAAGATTTTAGTGGGATTTCAGTTTTGAAATGTAAGTTTATGCTAAATGGATCCTTTAGTTTGTGTCCATCAGTATTCATACCTAAAAAAGGATTCGGACTCTCTTTTGGTGATCATTGTTCATCAGAAATCGAAATAAGTGATTCATTCATTGATCACACCTTTTTCTAATTCTTTAATTGATCACCCCGAAGTCAGTGTACTGGAAAAAAACGTTGGTTACGTCACAGTTTCTATCGAGTTACTAACCAGAAATGTTCAAATACTAGTTAATCTCTATGAAAATAAAATGACGATTATAGAGTTTCTTTCGCTAAGTGAACGTAGAAAATTCCTATAAAACCCATTCATAAGCATAAATGGCGTAAGGTGGAGAGGGATTTATCAATGACCTATATTGGAACATCTTTTGAACGTCTTCGGATCTTTAAACAGATTACGGTGGTATGTTAGACTGAATCATCTGAAGTCGTGATGTTTGGAGACTGGGTTGTAATAAAACAAAAGAAGAGGGTTTGCGATGCCTCAATAATGTGCACTTAAAAACAAATTGTGAATACTATTTCTGCTTTGCACCTTTTTCCAAAAAGGTAAAAGAATTTGAATGAAACTTGAAAAACAAAAACAAACAAAAAAAAAACAAAAATAAGGACGACTTGTATTTGAATTCTATTAGATTCTTTTCAGAAAAGAAACTAAAAACAAATACTTCATCGAAAGGGTCCATTGTTTAAGATGGTGCTTAGGTGGCAGAATACGTGGTTACGAGAGAATCCCTTGAAAGATTTGTCCATTCTGTAAAATTTCTTTAGTTTGTTGCGTACTTTTCATCGTGAACACAGGTGAGACCTTCGTTGTCAGAATTTGCATGACGGAATTGATCCTATTGATAGGATACAATTAGTTCCTAATTACAGAAAACTAATAATTACTAGTAATCCCCAGCAGGAAAAATCTAGGGACTTTCATTTGCTGTTGCTTTCTTTTATCATCAAATCTAAAATATATTTCAATAAAATTCTCTATATAAGTTCGAGGAAAGATTACACTTGGGGTAAGTCGAATGATATCTGATTCGATCATTCTTTTAACATTATTCAAGGAAAAGGATTTTGTTTTTATTAAAGATCTTTTCAAAATCCTGACTGATTTTATCAAAATTCGGCTATAATATTGACAAAACCCTAGGAACACAAAAGTGGTGTGTTATTGTCAATCTGATCGTTTGCTTATCATTCATAGCTTGAGAATCATGAACCAACAAGAAAACATGTTGAGCTTTGGAGCTTAATAAACGAAAATATATAACATTCTTCAAGAATTCTTTTGATTGAATTAAAAAAACCCAGGTGTCTCGGAGTCGACAGGTCTTAATAATCATCCGATTGTCACGATATCTCGCTATTTTAAGCATTTTTAAGCCGGGGAGCTTTATGCCTTTACGATTTGTTTACCGCAGCTTCTATTATAATTGATTTGAGGCATGAGAGAGATGAAGTAACTGCGCTGTTGCCTAACTTCACTCAATAAAGAAAATACATGACACTAAGTGACTGCCCTAAAGTTGTTATTTTTTTATATATATATAATTTCACAATGAATTTGCCACAACATACATGATTAGAATATTGTTTCTCTTACTTAAGGATTGCTCTATCAATTCTTTCGACCTGCCAAAGTGGGGCATTTAACAAAAAAGTTTATGACACAGGTCTGGTTAATCACACAATAGAAATCGTCGCGTGACCAATATATCTTGGCAGCATGCATTGTTGGGGAGGGGATCAATTAAAAGATTGATAAGAGGGTTACTTCTCTCGCTATCTATTGCGTAGAGATCACTAAAAAAAATGTTTGAGTTTATGAGAACAAACAAATGCAAATGCTTTCGTAAACCAACCAAGAGACCAATTTAGAAAAAAAAAACAAAAACATTGCAAATCGGCCTCCACCAAAATCCTATTTGGGAGGAGAGTTGAAACAAATATTTAGCATAATTAGGAGTTGATGTTGAAATTTTCACCCTTAAGATCCATTGGTACGGGGCGTGCACTTAATACCTGCATACATACATTACCGGTCAGCCAGACCAACTTGAAAACTGGAGAAAATCTATTGACTGTTCTGGTTTGCTTCCAATACTTTTAGACACACTTCACTGTTGATACTTATGCGTTTTTCATTGTTGAATCCTTCATTGTTTGCACTTGCATAAGAAAACGTTAAACACTTCTCACGGGTGTTCCCTCTCGGTAAAAAAAACAGACTTACAGGAAGAGATTGACAAAAGCAGAAACGGTATCATGTTCGACGTCAGGTTCAAGTGATATGGTTGCAAGTGGTGACCGCCATTTTTAATTTACTTGGGAAGTTTTCTGAAAGAAAAAAAAACAAGTGAGAGGAGACGTTACAGAAGAGAGAAAAATCAAAATGGAAGAAAGAAGGGAGAATAAAAATGCAAAGGAAGTAGACAACAGAACGAATGTTACTTCCGTCTGTTTCGTAGATTTGTTTCTGGGCTTTTTCAAGTCCTGTTCAGGAGTTTGTGCAAAGTAAAACACACGTTAGGCAGCTAACACTAGACGTGTTAGAAGTTGTTTAAATGTTAATGGAACAGAGAGAAAAAATGAAAATGGAAAGAAACGCTGAATAAGAGGTGATGGTTTGATTAGGAGATAGGAGCCAAAATAAGATAATAGTAGCTAGTAAAACATTAGCTTTAATGGAAAAAATGCTCAAATAGATAAGTACAAGTTCATGACAAGTGTAATGATTCTATAGATGTAAGTGACTTGGTAGGAAGAGAGAGAGAGAGAGAGACAGACAGACAGACAGACAGACAGACGGACAGAAACACGGAGAGAGAGAGAGAGAGAGAGGGGACAAAGTTAAATATTTTTTAAAAGAGAAGCAAAGTAGAGGTGAGAAAGGAAAATTAAGTTTTCAGTAAAAGGGTGAGAAGAGAAAGGGAGGAAACAATGGCTGATTATGCTACTCTAAGTCTAATATTGATCAAAAATGTCCTTTCAACAACGAGGTCTTCAGGGGGGTAGTGCATGTGAAAGCATCGTACTAACAATGGATTTCATGGATATCTGAAGAACGGGGTTACAGTCAATGAAAATTTGCATAACAACAAAACTTTGGATTCTTTGACAGTTGATATGATATCATGGGTTCAAAATTTAATGTAACGGTTAATGTTATTGAAAAAGATGTCAAGTGCACAAAATACGGGAAGGAAATCAATGCTGACCGATTCTGGCAAAAGTTTTGAACCTCAGAATAAGAGACTATCACAATATGGAATAGTTGGATGCATCGAAGTTACACAGATGAGAAAAAATAAGCAACTTGATACGGTGCAGGAACTCAAAACTGCCATCTTGGTAGCTTGGAATGGAATGCCTGATGAATTCCCCTGTCACTGTGTTCAAAAGCTGCCAAATCTGATTTTTCAAGTAATTAACAATATTGGTGGTTCAACAATAAACATTTTCTGCAAAAAGTCAAAATAATTTCCAATAAAACAATAAGATTATCCATGAGTTTAAAGTTTTTTCAGAACTTTTCAATTAACTGATTGAAATCTCTGATTTAAAAAGTTTATTTTAACACTTTCTTAAAACAATGTTGCAGGAAGTAGCTATTGTGAATAATTTTGCCTAAAGTCAAATGAACGTATGATTTGTTGAAAGATTACAATAATAAATTAATTGAAATTAGTTGCCTCGGATTTGGAAATGTTCATCTGAGTTTAAAGTTTTGTACCGTACTGTGAAAGCAGGAATACGAACTCACCCGCCCATGTTAACCCATACTCTCATGGACACACGCCTGCGTCTATTTGATTTTATTTTTTAAAAAGTATTTGATTATTTGTGTTGGTACAGTTCATTAGTATCGGAATAGATTGCGGTGGAAATAGATGAGGCCGTCGAGAAAAAGAAAGGGAAACAACTGCGGGCCATTGCTCTGGGAAGAGATAAGAATTCTTCGAGCATTTTCACAGTAGCTGAGTGTAGTGTGCGGCTGAGACAATAAACCGCCCTCAAAGTTTTTGTACAATTTGCCAAAGATCTGTTATTCTGTTATCTTTTCTTTCGAGAGGCGAAATTGAAGAATGTTTGTTCTTCTGCCCACGTGTGTTTGTAGATCAAGTCAAGTGAAGTGAGATTTTGTGTAAGACTAGATCCATTTCCTGTTTGGAGAAGTATCCATCATCCTCTCCTGCCAGACCCACACACTAATTTTGAAAAGCATAGGCCTGTATGCAGATAGAAAGATGGATAGATGGATAGACAGATAGATTGATAGATAGATAGATAGATTGATACATACATATATACGTACATAAATAAATAAATAAATACATACATACATACATACATACAGAGATAGGTACATAAGATAGATAGATAGATAGATAGATAGATAGATAGATAGATAGATACATACATACATACATACATACATACATACAAAGATAGGTACATAGGATAGATAGATAGATAGATAGATAGATAGATAGATAGATACATACATACATACATACATACATACATACATACAAAGATAAATACATAAGATAGATAGATAGATAGATAGATAGATAGATAGATAGATAGATAAATTGATAGATAGATAGATGGATTGATAGATAGGTAGATGTTAACAGACCGAGGTACATAGATATTAATTGACTGACAGTAATGTATAGACAGACAGATAGATGATATCAGATATATATCAGATAGATTGATAATAACGTACATAGATATCCAAAGTGAATAATAGTGAATAATAATGGGCAAATGATCAGATTTTGAACTTTGCGTCTTACGTATATACGTAGCAAGACCAATTCAAAAACTGAGGAGACTTATGTTGGCAGTTTTGGTGACATTTTTTGTCACCAGATAGATAGATAGATATGAACAGTATGAATTACATAGACACATATCGACGGACTGAGATAGATTACATCAATATCCTCTCAGTACCAGCCCCCTACTAATTTTGAAAAGCATAGACTTACAAGCAGACAAATGCAAATAAATCTAACATATACATTTCTGTTTATATATATATATATATATATATATATATATATATATATATATATATATATATATATATATATATATATATATAACATGTATTACCTCTCCTATCTACCCTACCGACGGAGGAGGTTACATTAAAAAAAAACTCCTTGAAGGCACGTGACTGCGCACGTGCCAATTACTCTGTCTATGCAACTGTTTATTTTTGTAGAGTCTTAACTTTCAGTTTTTCTAGATACTGACACAAGTGTACGGCCTCAACTTACCTTGGTTACCCACGTGGATGCCTGAAATAGAAACGTAGTGAGCAAAGTAGGTGCAAGTGGCAAAACTGTTGGTAGCATTCTTAATAGAATAGGTTAGCTGATTACAAAATCAGGCTGAGTCATCATCATCAGCAGCAGCAGCAACAGCAGCAGCTGCTGCCACCATTTAAAGTCTGTTTTTGGACGTACACTTTTTCTGAGATTCATTATCTTTCTCCATCGTAGGTGCCACGGATCTAATACATTCCGAATCGTCCAAATTGTCATGCAATCCTATTTTTTTGTGGGGCCAGAACCCTGGAGATCAACGCTGTGAGTTGCATTGTCTCATATCTATTCCAGATGACCTGCCCATGGCTGACTAAGTTTTTCTAACAAATTCTATAGTATCTTTAACTACTGTTTTTTTCTCTTATTTTAAGCTGTCTCGTGATCTCTCAGTGAAAACCAAGCAAACTCATGGAGCTAAAACGCATCTCTGACCAAAAGATTGGCTCCCAAACTGAGTTTCTCTGAACTTCACACTATTTCCCCTTTTGGGTGTATACATCTTAACAACTCCTTTTTCGAGGTAAATAGCCTCAGATTGCCACCAGTCTACGAGATGGACATATATGAATTCAAACCAGGAAAATCCACCTTTTTATCCAGAATTTTAAGAAGCTGGCAATTGGTGGTGTACGAACCGTGTTCTCAAAATGAAAATTCAACGCTTTATATCAACTGTACGCTTAAGGAATAAAGCTAGACTCTTGATGATTGGCTTGAACACATTTGGAATGGAGAGAACACTATGCAAATAAGCTTGAAGCCATAATCACGTAATCGATGCATAATACCAGGTATGGCTTATGAATGGGAAACGTGGAAGCTAACAAAACGAATTGAAAACCAACTTAAATTTTACACAGAGAGCCATGTAAAGATCAATGTTAGAAGCAAAACTTGAAGATAAAAAAATCAACAGCAGAGGAGAAAGCAGTGTGAAGAATATCGTACAAACATTTTGGAGGAAAATGGAGATGTACTGGGCACTTGAGAACGGAGATGACAGCAGATGGAGCAAAAAGCCAACTGAATGGCGTCCATGGGACAGAAAACGCAGTAGATAAAGACCAGACCCAAGGTGGAAGGGTGAGATAAATAGATTTACCAGCATAACATGTCAGAGACAAGCACGATCACAGTGATCATTGAAGGAAATGGAGAGGGTCCAGTTGTGGCCATGAGGATAATGGTATATGGAAATGTAATAGGCCTAAAGGTTCATTGTTAAAACAGTTTGTGGTCATTTCGCACTGATACCATTGGGAAAGACAAACATATCTTGTTCCCTAAAGTTACGGGGGAATAGTAGAGGAAAGTAAACTTCTTAGAGGACAGAAAACTCAATTCAAACCATGTGTCGGACTCAATGGAAGGGTTCAACGTTGTGCTAGCAAATCCATCCCTTGGAAACTAGTGAAACTACAAAATAATATGATCGATAGATAGTAACAGAAATACATTGATACGAACAGACTGAGATAGATAGATAGATAGATAGATAGATAGATAGATATGTACAAATTGAAATAGATAGATGGATAGATAGATATGAACAGACTGAGATGGATAGATAAATAGATAGATAGATTGATAGATAGATTGATAGATTGATTGATAGATAGATAGATAGATAGATAGATAGATATGAATAAACAGACTGTAATAGATGGATGGATTGGCTGGTCTGCCTAATCTCTCGATAGAAGCCAGCGTCTGTGTTGTTTTGGGGGTAATCAATTAGGGAATAGGCAAACGGGAATGATCAATAAATCCGTTACTGTTTTAGCTTTTTGTTCTGCAGTGATCCCTCCAAAACACACAGGGTCAATTTAGCAAGATCATATTTTGCAAATTGCACCCCCAAGAACTTTTTTAAAAGTTAAAAAAGGGTTTTCTAGATATGATAAAGAGTAAATGTTCCCCATTTTCAGCCCTCTCGTTACATTGGCTCAGTGTTTCCAGTTTTGTGACAGTTTTGATTGACAGTGATATGTACTGACATAAATAGATATGAACAGACCCTGACAGATACATGCATGCACTGACAAGGTTTTTGTATGTGAACAGACAGGAATGTATACGGAGACTGATAGATTGAGTCGAAAAGAAAACAATTTAAAAAAAACCTTAAAACAATTAGAAAAGACTGTATGCTTGAACAGGAATATCACTATCATTATTAAAGGTGAATCCTGGGTCATTTCTTACCAAAAAGAGCCCTTTGAACCAAATAAGAAATCAAAACTCTTATTAAGTGTATATACTCTGACATCACAAACAGTCAAACAGAATAAGCCTTTCAATATATATATATATATATATATATATATATATATATATATATATATATATATATATATATATATATATATATATATACTAACATCGCTCTTACCGTTGAGCTAATTAGCCACCGGCAATGCAAAGGCCTAAACAACTGCTTTTTTCTTTATTAATTATCCAAAAAAGCAGTTATGATCAGGGACTGGACGAAATGAGAATTTAGAGGTAAACCAGCTATTTTGGTCTTTGCATTACAGAGGGTTGTTTAGCATAATGGTAAGACTGACGCAATATATATCAGAGAATTATCATCACAACGCAAAGCTTACGATTATTTGGACTGTTTTATCATTCTTAAATTCAATACGTTTTGAGGTAGTTTAGTTCAGTACCTCTGAATCTTAGTTTTATTTACATAGAAAACTCCTGGAGAAAACATGGACGCAAACTCTTCCCATCATATAAAAGATCTTAACATCATAGAGAATAGATGAGCTCTTATGAAGACTAAACTGGTTAGGAGAAATTTGGATACTCTGACAAGCTGTGGGAAGCAGTCAAACACGAATATAACATTATTTTAGCAGCACACTGTAAACGACTATCGAACCACTCGACTTGAAAGCTCAATTTTCAGAAGAATGACAGAGACAAACTATCCCATATTATACTGTGAGCACAAACACTACATATGCTGTCATATAGTCAATTATTTCACCAATTATTGGTAGACTAAAAGACTAATTGCAAAAAGAATGATTAAAAAACGTTCGGATTATTTTTTTGGGCCCAGGGATATAGATCGAAATGAAATCATTACCATCAGGGTGATCAGACCCAACGCTATTTTCTTTCTTCATTTTTTAACTTTCATAAACTAACTTGCTAAAACGTGCCCGGGGTCCCCTCAGTACATGAAGAAAAATTTAACGGAATATTCTGTGTGCTTCTAGTGTTACGCTGTCACATACATTCGAGCAGACGTTTGGTGTATTACTTTCCCTTCCTTTTAACGTCTGCAAAACTAAATGTAATAAGTTATTTAAGAATATGAGTTGGTACCAACGATAAGAGAAGACATTTACTTATTTTTTTGTTGCCTGTTCGGGAATATATTATATATATTTCATGTATATTAGATCTGTTCCTCCACACCTGAGTATATTAGTGTCTCTGTTTAATGACGCTAATAATTAAAACCGTCTCCAAAGGATTGGCTTTTCTAGACATTAGGTGTATTTGATTGTTCCTTGGGGGTAGCTGTTTATGAAACTATATTACATACCTAGATTTATGGGTAATTGATATTTATACTCAGTGAGTGTAAAAAGTATACAATACATTTCAAAATTATCATTCTAACACTGGTACAGTAACCATCAAAATGACGAGATTATTTACATGCGTAGCAGCACTGGTATCAGAGTATCCGTGCCCTGTGCCTAGGATCAAAGTGCAGCTCCCTGACACTTCGGCGTAGGGATTGAAAGTAGTAACTGTGACAGTCGTATTTACTGAGAGTAGTATCATATAGAGAAGTGTTTCATACAAAAATATCTCAAAATAGTAATTTGGAAAAGGAAATAATGTCGTAACTATTGTTCAAACGTAAAATCAACATTGACACGTGTATTGAATTCACGTACAACATTCTTTTCATCTTGTTTTTATTTATTTCCCGAACGTTCCAATAGACTGGTTTAAATAATAATTGCAATACACAGTCAAAAATGATGGACTTATTCATGTATGAATCGGAACTGAAGGGCCTCCAGCTATTTTGTAAGTTTATTTAATCACCGTCCCACAGCAGCAATATGTGACACAAGGTCGGGCTTAATGTGGGAAGAAATAGTACCTTACCGCCAAAAGTTGGCTCCAGCCGACGCAGTTACCTGCGAAAGCTGGGCCGAGTAATAATGGGAGAGCCTAAGGACGAGTCCAAAGGCCTCCCGTTGCGCTTAGCAAACGCAGCCTCAGTGTAACCTCATTGGCCAACGTTTGCACCGGCGCACGCGGTCTTTGATACCCTGCACACAATCTCCGGCCCATTCAACGGACAAGCGTCATTACCGACTCCTCGGTCTATGCCATGGAGCAGATACTACACTTTGATTCCGAAGATTGGGCCAGAAACCTTTATTTATTTATTTACTAAGTAATCTAATTTTAAGTTTCAACTCAACTAAAGCTGTCTTATCAGACATTACGTCTTAGGAGTTTCTATGATATCATCCATGACGTAATTGTTATGTCATGATAGAGATGTGAATTACCAAATGAGATGCATTGGCGTAAAAGTACAGAGGTGACATTCGTCTGTTATCTTCAAACATACAATGTTCAATATAATTTCAAAATCTTCTTGTTTTTTATGCTTCAAAATCTTTGAACCAGAGTAAATTGTAATTAAAAGAATCGACTCTTCTGCTGAAATTTAGAACTCGCCGTGGTAGGAATGTTTTCTCGAGTCAGTCACTCAATAGAAAACGGCTCGTGGCCAAAGTATTTTTTACATTTGTTTCAGTGTGATCAATTAAAAAATTAGAAAAATGGGCCGATCAATTAATAAGTCAGCAAATCTATCCCTTATGATTCCTAAAACTGCGATGGACGTGATTGACAGATAGATAGATAGGAATAAACTTAGATAGATAGATAGATAGATAGATAGATAGATAGATAGGATCATACTAGATGGCTAGATATTCAGGCCCGCTTAATCACTCAATAGAAACCAACATACCACTAACAAAATTTGGCAGCATTTTGTTTTGATGTGATCAACCGAACAATCAGAAAAAAATTGGTAACTAATGAATAAGTTACCCCTTTCGCCTGTTGTTCGGTAGTGATCACTAAAAAATTCAAATGAAACAAGCATAGAAAAGAAACTGAACATTACTGGAAATAAAGTCACCAAATCTTTCCAAGCTCGCCTATCAAAATGCCTCTCTAGAAAAAAACATCAAGGGGTGTATTGATGAAAGACAAAAAAGCACTTATCTAAGCATAAAGAGTAAATGTTTGTATTTTCAGCCCTTAAGCTCTATTGGTGCAGCCTGGGAGCATAATATATTTATTCCAGCCACATCAAACCAAACATCGAGAGAATCTGATGATGGCTGTTTGGTTGGTAGTTTTTAACAGTGAGGAACCCGAAATGCCAATTTCAAGGGGGGGAGGTAACTTATCCTTTTCCGAAATATGCTTGCAATACCTGTCAAGTCATTCCTCTTCATCCCTAACGGGATATAAGCCCTCAGTCATCTCTTTCCATTGCATTCAATCCCTGGCAACATGTTGTGCCTCTTCCCATGACAGGTTCATTATTCCTCATGTTACTGTTCCGCGTCAGGTGGCCTTGAAACTTCCTCTGTTTGTCCATCCTGAAACGACTTTTGGTGTCCGGCCCTGGTATATTCTCAGCTCATGTCCCATTCGTGAGTTATTTCTTTGGTGATGCTCTAACTACCCGTTTTCTTGTACAACTCATGGTTGAATATATTATTTGGCCAAAACGTCCAGCACATTCGCCTGAGACATGTTGTGGAAAGAATTCGACTCTAACTTAGTATGTTTTGACCACTGGCCAGCTTTCTGAACCATGCAACAGAACAAACTTGGCATTGCTATTAAACGAGAGTATCTTTGGCTGTATTCCTCTGACCTCCCGATGGAACAGAGTTGGAAAAAGTCACTTTGAGATTTCCCCAGACTTTTTTTGGTATGTTTTCCTACTGTGCTCTCTAACGAGACTGCCCTGTTAAGCAGAATCTTCTCGCTCATAAGAATAAGTGCTGTGAGGATAGAGTTTGTTTATATCATTTGCGTTTTGGAATTGTCGAGGTGGAGTCAAATCTTCCCAGCAAGGTGTTAGTCCTGTCGGTTTTAGCCAGCACATTGGAATGATTGCTTGATAGAAAGGATAGTTTGATGTCAAAGTCAAAATTTTCTAATAAGATTCATCTGGGTCTGACTGCTGTGCAGTTGAGTGTGATCTGGTTCGTGGTAACCAGGGAAGGATTGAAAAAATGATGCACCTCTGTCTCAACTCTGGACTGCCGGAAAAAAATTCAGAGAAGGTATGGCAAATGATGACACTCAAAATGGGTAAAATGCAGTCTCTGTAATCCCTGAATCCACATTTTCTTAGGAGCCACATTTAGGACTATTTTATGCATATCAGTGCTTATATTCATCTTTTATCCAGGACATAAACCTAGATATAAGAAAGTACGATTTACTGCCTCGTAAATTTCATCCTCAATATTTGTCACGTGTACTCAGAGACACCAGAATTCAGCAAATGATTGTATGCATTCCTTTAGCTATTAAAATAATTGGATCAGGCGCTAGCTTCATTTGAACAGCCATCCATTAGTGTTGTGAAAGCTATGTTGTTTTCAATGTAATGAAAATTGTATGTAACGAAACGAGCATGAACCTGCATCCAATTTGAGTATTCAGAAATCTTTTATAAAGTTAGAATGTGTGTAGTTAATAGGTTCTGCAATCCTCTGGTCGTTTGTCTTTGTGCTTAGAGATAAGGTAGTTTAAATAAACGTTGCCAAAAAAGACAATTATATCTTTTTCAAACACCTAGTATTTTATATCGAACCAACATTCACTGCTTCCATGAAGAGTCAGTCGTACTCTGTATTAGTCTAACCCAACCATTATTTTTTCCATTTTTAATAAAACTAAGCATAAAACCCAAATTAACAAAATCATCCCCACACATCTTCTTAGACGTTGCAAAATGCCTCACTCTACCACCGATGAGGATCCATTCCCAACCCTGACAATTTTGGGGGCATCCTTCCTTTGGAGCCTGGGGTGTGTGTTCTCAAATAGCCAACACTCCCCACTGGAACTATGCTTCTTTGCCGCTGGATCTCACTGTCCAAATTTGAAAAATGTTATCTTTGTTAACTACCCAGACACGGGCCAATTTGGCACCGACAGAATTGACCCACAATCGATAAGAGAAAACAGGCTGGATTCTATCTTCACTAATGGCAGAACATTCACCCGGTCGGGTTGGCGTGATAACTAAGCCACCCCAATTTACCGAACCGATTAATATTTTTCGAGTAAATATTAGACATTTGGCAGATCATTGGATTGATGGCTCTAAATTTTGAGGGTCAATGAACTGAACTATGATCTCTTTCGTTGTCCCCGTATAAAAAGAAATGATATGATTCTATCAATAATAATCATTAGAAACAGCCATTTCAAATACACTTCTGCACAAAGGCCCTTCCTAATACCTCCCATGGTGATTATACAGTCACAATAATTGAGATCATCTTTTGTTCAAAATGTTCTTCTTCTAGATTGGTAGTCTCTCAAGGCTAAAGAGCCAAGTCATTCTGATTACTTTACCCATAACTTTGTGGGGAATATATTCATGCCTTCTCATGGAACATACTCTGAAAGTTTAAAAAAATATGTTTAAAGGGGCTGGTGTAGAAGAGATGTCCTCAGAATGAAATTGCGAGACAACGATCGTGAAAAGTTGGGGGAAAAGGGAGACATAAGACCGTAGAGACATAACGAATACAGATATTTGTTACAAGAGAACGCCTGGATTTTGCTGGTGAAAGAAAGGAAAAAGGTGACAAAATACAATTAGGTGGAATTTAACCTGCTTTCAAGAGTCTGTGAGTGGAAAATCTGGTCAAAAGCTTTTGGCAACACCCATAATTTTTTGCAGATACTACAGTGTTTTGAATTCCCAGTCATAGATTTACCGTCCATGGAATAATGGATAATGATTTCAACTTATAAGAATCATTTCTCAAAACATCATCAATGATAGAGTAGACACCCGATATTATGGCGCTTAAAAGTATTTAGCAGTGTTGATATGATAAATTTACCATTATATAAGTCCAGTTTTATATAACGCATATTAATAGTGACAAATCAATAAGTTCTCACAAAAAATATGTTTTATTACTCCTCAATGCCAAATATCTAGGTTACAGTCAATGTTAACTGTATTTTTTTCTTATAGTTCGTATAAGCTGAAATCTTATGATGTACAAATATTTTTTTGTGTCAAAAATTTGTGCATACATTTCAATTTTACATAAGGAATCAATATTTCTTTGAGAAAAACTCATTCAGCTGTCTACAGAATTTGACATCTTTAGTGTGCACATTAATATTCTTGTGCCCTGGTTGTAAGACGAGCATGTGCGTGTGCATACGCATAGCTGAGAAGGGACTATGATTACAGGTCTAAATGAAAATTAGTGAAACTAAAAGAATACCTCGAGTATGGGTAACTTTTGGGATCTAACTAGACACAAAAGACATTTTTCAGTATCATGTTGGCCATACAATTACTCAAACAATGCCAATCCTGTTACAGAAATAATTCTTTTTCAGACAAACATAGGAATTACAATTATTGTGTCATTTGTTTGTGAAGCCTAAACATGTAAATTTGAATAAATTCCTAGATTTGCCATGGCCACAAAAGTATTGTTGTTGGCCTAATCTGGTCAGTGTGCCTATGGTTGCCGGAATGTGGTAAACATGGTGGTATGTAATTGATTGTTTGCTGATTGTATCAATATGTTCTTTAAAATACCCTGGAGAAGCGAAGGTTTATTGAAAAAAAATAACATATTAGAAAAAGGTCAACCCAAAAGCAATTATTTTACGCACCATTAATTTGGAGGTTAACTAATTCTAGTTTTTGAATTGCTCTGAAATCTTCATTTGGAGTTGCTGCAAAAAGGGTTTCCAATTTAGATGTTAAAAAATTAATTCCGGATATTGTAGTCTAGGGTTGCCGATTTCAAAGTTTGTTTTAAATATTTTCGAATTTTGGTGTGATTTTCATTTTGAAAAACCAAAAAAAAAAATATCAAAGTCGACAACCCGTGGAACTTATTTCTGACAAATTTTTTCCAGGATTACGAAGCCAAAGGTACCAGTAAAATACAAGTCTCGTTAAATTGTTACGTTAGAAAGAGTACCGTTTCTATAGGAGTTTATTGTATTGACCATTAGCGCATTTCGAAAAGTTTCCTTATCCCTCGAAATTGTAGATAGACAAACTGTCAGGGTTAAATGTGATTGATTGACTTCTGTTACTTTTAATTAAGGAAAATTGATTAATAGTCGAAAGTTTATAGACGCCAGAATGGAGGAAAACCGATGGTGTTTGTGGTAAGTGGTTGACCCGCCAGAACCGAGGCAGATTGTCTCTATGGAGATGATTACTCAAAATAGAGGTGCAATTGACGTAGTAGAAACGGGCTGGTTAATGGAATGGGCAACCCGAGATCAAACTTCGGCGGGGGTTGTTTCTGTTCACATTGCACTCATACCCTTGAGAAAGAAATTAATCTTTCTCTTCTCCCTCTCAGCCGCAGGGCCTACTGAGCTCTTAAGTCTTCGAAAGTCAACTGGTCTAAGGGAACGGACACTGTTATTCCAAACCCGGAAATGGAGCTCTAGTTAACGCGTTTCGATACCTACTTTGAAGAGTTTCCGGCAGCTCCTGCAACCAAGCTGATGTTACACGTATCACTCTTTGTGTTCCTCTGGACCACATCAGCAAGGTCAAGAGTGTGATTATAACAACTGAGTTTACCAGGATCTTTGTACTCTTCAACGTCCCACTGTCTATAAAAACAGAGCTGATGCCGTTTAATCAACAAGAAAATCAAAACAAGAGATAGGTGCGAGATGGTTAAACATGGAGAAAGTACTTGGAGAAATGGGTTCATCTTCTTAATGAGACAGTTTTTGCACATTTAACGCTAATGCCACACTGAAAAGTATGAATCCATCTTGCTGGTAGCTCTCTCAGTAGGATGAGTGGAAAAAAATTACAGGAAATGATCATGAGGTTCGGTTTCTCCGAGCAGTTAAAAGTACAGGGATCGGATTGTTCAAACTGACCCTAAACTTTGGATAAAACTGTTTGTGTTTATTTTGTTGCAATGCCCTTGGTGATGGCATGGAACCATTTGTCCCTAGAGCTATGTGTGAAACAGCAAAGAGAGGAATGAGTTACGTCACTTCGAGTGCTTGTTGTCAATTACACAATCTGTAAACCGGGAAGTTTTGATATGTTGTGCAAGGTTTAAGATGTGGCCTGGGTAAAGACGATAAAAGCAAGAAATGACGGAGTGCTAGAGATCATGTATAGAGAGAATAGGCGAAAGAGAGAAGGAGTGTGGATCAGACAGAGTAGGTAGAGGGAGAAATAGAAAGAAAGAGAGAGAAAATCGACTGAATGTGAAGATGGATTGAAACCAAAGAGAGGGAAGAGAAGTAAAAACAGTTGGGGCAACTTTTCTTGATGGTTGTTGGTGTTGAAAAAAAGGTACATCCTTTTAACAGACAATTGCTAGACTCTATTTAATGATAGAAAAGAAGAATGAAATTCCTGTATAATGTACACAGTGAGTGCAAAAAGGATGCAATAAGTTAAAAAATGCATTAATGCTCGAATACCTTTACAATTGATCGAAATGAGACCAAGAATTTTGATTTCGTACAGAATTTTTCAATGTCCAATATTGTTCCCATATTTTCAAAATTCTGAGTTGTGTTAATTTTGAAGGTATGAGTGCAGAATGAACATTTTGAAAAGTACTGGATTGTTTTGCATATATTATCTCTCTTTCTCTTTCTCTTTCTCTCTCTCTCTTTCTCTCTCTCTCTCTCTCTCTATCTATCTATCTATCTATCTATCTATCTATCTATATATATATATATATATATATATATATATATATATATACATACATATATATACTCATTTATATATGTGTGTGTGTGCATGAGTGTGTGCGTCTGAATGTGCACAAACACTTTTCCAAATGGTTATATCCATCTACATGCAATTGTATGTGCGTAGGGAAATAGCAATAAAATATATCAAGGATATCTTAATTGAAAATAAGCTGTAATCTATCGAAAGTAATACCATAGGCCAGTTTTCTATCATGGATAGATGCATGGTTTTTAAAGCATTTATTTTTGTCTCATTTGTGTCATTGGCGCAACAGAATCTTATTTCTATATTTCTCTTTTTTTCTCGCATTGGACTGTAATGAGATAAATTAAGTCATTGTCAGGAAATCGATTTTTTCTTTCTTTTGGGGTAACAGAATGGCTGAGAGATAGGGTTGGGGTGTTTTTTAATACCCCTTCCCCTCCGGGTCCCCTAATGAAGATAATCCTCAAAAACATTATGAATAGTAGTTTATACTGCACTAAATACTGGAGGTGGGGCTCCAAGGAGCCAAGGGCCTGGGATCTAAATCTCCAGTTGAGCCATTATTGAGAAGTCAAGGATTCAATATGATTATAAATTTTGAATGTTATCATCTTGTAGCATGTTTTGCTCCTGCTATATTTAGCGGCTTTAATCAAATAATGTACGTGTATGGTTTCATTTTGACAGTCATTTCTAAACAAGATGTTAGTAGTGAGCTCTCCTGACGCTGATTTACTGGGCCAAGTGGGAAATGTTTTTTTACCGTCTTTTTTTGTGGTTTTTCTTCATTTGTTTTTCTTTGTTTTTTGTATTGTTGTTTAGTGTACGTCAATCGAAGGCAAAAAAAGATGAACAATTATCCTTCTTTAAGGTTTCCTTTTCAAACCTCGATTCTCTGATAAAAATTCTGCTTTTCTTCGTGGATGTATGTATTAGGGGGTGTATTTTCGTGTGTTTGTGTGCACATGTATGAAAATATGTGTTTGTATGGCTCTGCATATGGCAGTGTAAGCATACGTTTCAAAATGATTATCATTCATTACATTAATTCAGAAGTATCTCTGCATTTTGCTATATGTTTTTATCTCTGATAGAGTTTACTTTCTTCACATAAAGCGTCTCTTCTCTATACAGCAGTCGATAACAGATAATTAATGAAGCACACCATTCAGATCTTTTTGACTTAATTAAAATCGTTATGTTTTCATGTCTAAGATAACTGCGTTTGCAAATATCACAAACCACCTCAATGACATGAGATTGGAATCTGGAAATTTGTAAATAATGGGAGAACGAATATAAACCGTACGAATAAATAAAAATACATCGCTATTTCTCTGTCGGTAACAGCTCTTACAAAAAAAAATCAGTAGTAATTTGTTTTCTAAGAAAGTACAGCTTCTTTTAAAAAATGGTATTGATACTGAGTATATATACATATATATGTACATATACATATATGTGTGTGTGTGTGTGTGTGTGTGTGTGTGTGTGTGTGTGTGTGTGTGTACATGTTTGTGTTGGTATATATGTGTGCGTGTGTATATATGCGTATACCAACGAAATTAGCGATTATAAGCAGGCGTATTCCCTTTCCCTGTCTTCAAGGGATCAAGAACGTCCATTAATTATCCTATTTCATCAAATGTTCTGAGATAAAATTCCCTCGATTTTTACGTCAGTTTCTTGAGAGAGCTTCATCGTTTTTTTTTCCCTAATTCGTGTTATGATGAATGAAAATTAAACTCTGCAGTCGAGAAAAAAAGAAAGAAACATCAATAAATTTAAACTTTTTTTTCTAAAACAAATCAAACGTAATCCATATCTAAAGCAGTTCAAAAGATAACAGAACTAATGAAAAACAAACAAACAAAAGGACAGGGGAAACCAAAACCAAGTCCCCCAATTCAACATGGGAGGACATAGAGATAATGTAAAGTTTCCCCCCAGTCAATTTCGTCATTGTCCCACACAAGTCCCACACGAATACTTGTTACTTTTTTTCTCTCGCAAGCACACCTAAACTTCATAACACTTATGCTCAGTATCAAGAGCCTCCACTTATCTCCTTTAAAAAACAGAAATCTTCCACTTGTAATCATCTTGGGGACGACGGTCGCAACATCTCACCTGTTCATTTTTATTATTTTTCATGAATATTCGTAATTTATTATGATCCACTTCTGGCTATTCAGGCCTGTTGACGCCTTACCAAAAGACAGTAAACAGTGTTGTAGTGCTGAAGAAATATGAGTGAGGGCTGCAAAGTGTTGGGGAGACACGAAAGCCCCCTTTCTAAGTTGTATACTTATATAATAAATAGGGTTATGATTTTGTTTTTTGTCCGTAACACTAGAATATTCTGCTACGAGGGAAAGTCTTGCTGATAAAAGTACCTCTCACTCGATATTTGGAACTAAGGACTCTTGAACTGAAACAACTTTTTCTTAAAAACTGTTCTAGAGATATTCAAATATATTCCTGAATGTTTTAATAGGTATTATCTAATCATTCAGTATATATATATATATATATATATATATATATATATATATACATAAATCGTAAATGAAACATGATATAATGTGATACATTATCTGATGTGTGACATGTATTTTGTGGTAATTATCAGAACATGATTATTATAGTATGGATATAAGATAATCTATGATGACTGTAAAACTCCTAGAGTTGACTTTATCATAGTGATTTTGTCAGACAAAGAAGTGAAGACCTGAATAAAAGATAAAGGGAAAAAGAAAGGATGGAATGATGTCATGTCGAATTAACTTATGTTTTTGTGTTTTTCGTCATTTGTTTATGTGGTCATTGAATTTCTGTTACGGAGAACTAGTACTATTGAGTTCTAGCCTCTTTTTTGTTAGTCACAGTAATGACAATTACCTCAGAAAAATCCAGAGACGTCATGACAGCTCAGATTAGAGTTACGTACGCAAACATCTTAAGACAAATTCACTTTTTCAACTCAGGTCAGGTTATTTTATTGTTGAATTTACCAGTAAAAGAGTTGAAATAGGAAATGTCGTTTTAAAATAATATTGTATGGAGAAAAGATATATGTTGTGTTTCCCTTTCAGACTTTAAGGAGCAGGAGACCCTAGCGCAGCCAATCCTGTTATAATTAGTTTCAAATACTGTTTCTCTTATTTTATTTTCTGTTTAAGGAAATGCCACTTGAAGATTAATCATTCACAAAGCTTTCTTTGAGAAATTCAAATTTTAATACATCACAATTTTCTAATATCTGAAGTATTGATCAAAATATATAATATGAAAATGATAAAACACTTACACCATTAGCATATAACAAAAATCAGTATAATTATATTATATATTTATATTTTATTACTTTTCTGAGCAAGAGCAAGAAATTGATTTTATCATTGAAAGTACTATACCCACGCTGTCAAGAAATGAGCGGAAGATGTAAATAACTTTGATTAATCATACCCCATTCGTACTAAAATGTAACGGTATACAGTCAACTGATCATCTCAGTCGTCACGAATGGAGCTGAAACATAGCACTTAATAGAAAGGTTGACCCTCGAAATGAGAACCATGCGGCATGTGTAGGGGAAAATCATGCTCAACATCACATGGAGAGATCTCAAGACGGCACAGTTTATCCAAGAGAAAACAGGCGTCAGGGATATCATAGAATCAATTAGAAAAACTCAAATGGAAATTGGCAGTCCCTGTTGCAAAAATGTCACTCAACTGCTGGATATCACGACTTACAACTCAACAAACTTTGGAAAATAAGATGTCTCGACAAACAGAACAAGTTCAGGAAACACTGACTATGCTACACTCACGATCCAGGGATCGGGCAAAACTTGGGGAACGTTCTAGTCCAACGATGAGCGTTAAAATGATGATGATGATGATGATGATTATGATGATGATGATGATGATGATGACGACGACGACGACGACGACGATGACGATGATGACTGTACTCGTTTGGTAGGAATGTTAGACTAAAAGTGTGAGTCCCCCCCCCGCTTTTTTTTTCTGATACGGAGAAACCAAATCAAACATCAATTGCTCTCGACCGCCCTCACACGGAAAAGGACCTAGATCTAGCACCAAAAGAGCTAAATCAGTGAAATTTGTTTCGGTTAGTCTACTTTTTAGTCTGTCAGTCAGTCAGTCAGCAATAGTCATTGCAACTACAGAAGCGCATGCGTCAAAAAATATATATTTATGTATGTCAAAATCATTTTCGTCAGGGTGTATATTCTCGTTCATGTTCGATCAGAAAGAAGCCGGTTTCTATACATGAGCGAAAACCAATAAATAAATAAACGAAGGACAATATTCCATACTCAGAATGTAGAAGTTATCTCCCTTGGAAAATATCCACTGATAAAAATACGTGGTGTATTATATAAGTGGATAATAACTGTCGCGTGTAGAGTATAAATATCAACTCTTCTCTTCGTATAGAAATACAAAATATACATCATGTTGGAGAGATTGCAAACACTTTCAATGATCATTTTTTATTTTCTTGCAAAATAACAACCTTGGCCCTTTTAGAATAAGCACGAATATAGCTCTTGGATTTATGTGAATCTAAACTCAAACTAATAAATGTCTGCCTTTTTCAAGATTGAATCTACCTTTGTTATGTACTTTCCAATAAATTGTGTTTTCTTTTAGAGAATGTTGGCAGTTTTCTTTTTTTGTTAAATCAGAATATGCTTACAAGAAGAAAGACAGTACACTTCATCTACAAATCACAGATAGAAATAATTGAAAGCACATTTCCCATTCATCAGTTTCGTAAAATGTGGATAAATTCCGCTTTAAATTCAAAACATGTGGACGACATAAACTATTTCAAGTGTTGAAACTCACATTGCAATACTGATAAGTTTGTTGCATTCCTTTGTCCCGTTATTGGCTTATATACATTTACCCCTAAACACTAACTAGCCTTTTTAGAATAACTGGCATTTTCATGAGAGACCTCAATTTCTGTAATTATAGATGAATAATGGAAAAAGAGAGGGTTAGTCTGCATCTTCATCTGATATTCCCGAATGGTAACCCATTGATGTACTGATCTGGTTCGATGTTGCTTATCTTCGGCGATCGTACAAGAACCGGTATATTCGAAGCAGTGTGACGACAAAAAAGAATCATCATCAGAAATGATGTGTAAGATAATCTTCAAAAGCGATTGGTTCAGTGAAAAGAAAATGACCTTTCTCAAAGGACTTGTTTTAAAAAAGGCCAGACAATATGGTGTGTCGGGCAGCTTATCGTATGAAATGATTTTGTATCCGTCGTACGAAATTCCACCTTCGAATAATTGCGTTTACGTATCTTTAGAGGTATCAATATATATCTATATATATATTGGCAGAAATTGAACCCTCACATCAGACCCGGAGGTCCTACCTCTCGACTACGGAACTGGGTGGTCAGTAAGGCTGAATTTAAGCGATATATTCATTTTATGCAGAAACTCCTCCTCTACCAGAGTGCTCTATTCCTATAAAAAAGCATTGCATAAGCTTACAATGGATGAGTTACCTCACTTAAAGAATGCTCAACCCAGAATAGAGGAGCATTAATTATTGCGTGTATATATATATATATATATATATATATATATATATATATATATATATATATATATATATATATATATATATGTGTGTGTGTGTGTGTGTGTGTGTGTGTTATTTTGATTTAGTGCCAATTTAGATTATTCATATTCAGATTCAGGTAGATAATTATTGATTGAAGATTTATAATTTGTAGATTTTTCAGTCATTAGTTAGAGATTTCATGAAAACCACAGACCTATACACCACTATGATGCCTCGTGTGTTTTTTGTCATGTCTGGCGAATTTCAGCTTAGTACAATTGCCAATTATTGAGTATTTGCGGTGCATACCCACCTTGATACATACATATCTCTTCTCCTTTAGTCAGAAATTGGAAAAGAATGTCAGAAGTACTTGTCTTTTCGAATTTAAAAGCGATGCATCCTTACTTTCATCTTCATTTAGACCCATAAGAGACTAAGTACAAAAAGTGATATTTTCTTGCTACTTATACGATTACAGATGAATCGTGCATAAGGAGGTTGTTTTCCACATTTTCATAGCTAAGATTGTTGCTAAGTTTGATCTCTTCATAGAACAGGAATTGATTTCCACTTGATTAACATGTGGAAGAGTGCTGATCCGCTTGGAGCATCTTACACCATGTATATCATCCATAACCCCGGCCAGAGCTGTCGTTACACCAGATGTGCTGATAAGAGAATGTTCCCATCACCCCTCAGCACATCCACAAGAAGCCATACAAGGAAGATACAAGTGCAGGAGGCAACTGATGTCAGGATGCACATCATCCTAGCAAGGATAGAAAGGCCATGGATCAATGTCTGTGAAAAAGAAAAAACTGACTCCTCTAAAATGTTTAACATCTTTAAGAGTAGCCTCGTGCAGGAACTCTCAAACAAGGTTGGATTTTATTTCAAATGATATTTTTTCTGCGTAAAAAAATTGTAGGAACTTTTTTTTTATTTAAATTGGAAATACTATTGATTGATAGTTGGGTAGGCATAGAAAAGAAACTTCAACTACAGAAAAACTAAATTCAAGACTTAGAAAATACAGCCCTAAGTAAATTAAGTTGATTAAAGAGAAGAAAAGAACAACAAGTCTTCAATTTCGTCATTAAACAAATAATAAAATGTATATATTAAAATTTACATCTTATTACTTTACTTTTTTTTCTTATTACTGGTCTTTTTAACTAAAATTACTCTTTATATTTTCATTGTAACCCAAAGATATTCAATGACGTTGACCTAAAACAGAGAGAAAGCCTCCACTGATATTTAAACTCAGATTCCTCATATTTGAGGTCACTTCTTTTGTGGCAGCTGCTTTATGGATTAAGCTTCGAATGTCCATTAGTTACATTTATTCAAGTGAGGTTCTGTGGGCTTATTTTTTTTATTTCTACTGGTTAACAATTGTGGAATAACCGTCCTGGAATTGCAATAAGGCTCAACACAAATAAGATGAGATACAAGTCAAAGTTAAATAACAATAAACGATGCATAGGAACCTGATTGATATTGAAGCAAGCTCACTCAATAGGAAGCACTACGTGACCAGTGTCTCTTGGCAGAATGATGAGCTGGGGTTATCAAGCAAAAAATGGAAAAAGGGATTATTAATTAATAAGTCAGCTCCCTCAATTTTTGCACGCAGAGACAACCAAGAAGGAAACAAACATGATCATCAACTGACACAAACCAAATAACCAATTTAGCATAAAATTGCATTGAAAAATGACCCTCTTCGCAATGTATTTTCAGATATAATAGTTAATTTTCATGGAGGCTTTAAACATTGACTCATTATTCTAAGGAGGAAGTTTTTAAATTTTCAGCCCTCTAACTCAATTGGTGTGGCATGATCCAGTGACATATAGATAGGTAGCCAACTGGCCATTTAGAAAGAAAGAAATGATTAACAAATGAAGAAACCTTGGTTCATGTTGTCAATATTGAAGCTGAGAGTTTGGGTTTAAATAGTTTCGAATGATACTATACATTAAAGAGTGCCAAAGTTCAGCTTGCCCTGGGCGCCAGGAAACCTAGGTTCGTCCCTGAGGTCAACCAACAAAGTCTATCTATTAACTGTACTTACCAGTACATTTATTTAAAGAAAAATTTATCTTTGAAGCAAATGCTTTCTTAATTGCACTCAGTAACCTTGCTACGGATATGCCACCCAAGAGAACAGACAAACCTATCCATGGCATAGCAATACAACATTCCTCACAGGAAGAAGAAGAAAAAGAAGGAAAAGAAGAAGAAGGAGAAGAAAAAGAAGGAGAAAAAGAAGAAGACAAACATAAAGAAGAAGAAAAAAAAGAAGGAGAAAAAGAAGAAGAAGAAGAGCAACATCAATAAAAAGAACGAGAAAAAGAGAGAAGAAAAGAAAAGGAGACAAAAGAAGAAAAAGAAGGAAAAAGGAGAAAAGGGAGAAGAAGGAGACAAACAAGAATAACAACAACAACAACAACAATAACAATAACAACAACAAGACAATCGACATGAAGTACGAGCGTGGTACAAAATATGGTTGCCAAATCGGCCATTTTCGGCTAGATCTGGCAGATTTCCAGCTAGCTGATGAAAAAGGAACCATATCCAAAAATCTGGCCATTTAAAAAAAAAAATCAGAGGTGAGTTTGATAAATTTTTTCCTGGACTCTTAAAGTATTGGAAATCATTCACCAAAACTATCACCGAAAATGTCAAAATAGATTTTGTTTTTGTTTTTAAGAAGGTCTGGCTGTATGTCTGTATTACACATGTAGACTGCACCAATAGAGCTAAAGGACTGAACATTCGAACATATATTCTGCATCATGTCTGGAAAAAAAGGTTGCGTAGTTTTTATTGAATTTCCTAAACTCTATATTTTTTTTTTATCGAGGGTCAAATTTACGAAATAAGATCCTGATAGATCTATCCCTTAATTTTTGTCCAAGTGCATACACGCCTGTTTTTTTTTATTCAGATTTTTTATTGATCACTGCCAAACAAGAGGTGAGATGACTAATTCATCCACTGTTCAACCCATTCAGAAACAAGGCATGCTGCCGAAACTTATCGGTTACATGACGGTTTCTCCTGAGACACTAACCGGACTCGCAATCATTTTATTAGATGTGGGCTTCAAATGAGCGTATATAACATTTTAGCTGTACAGCTGGCTGAAAATGAAAGAACGAAATAACCGATTATTGCAATTTTGGAGGGAGACTTAGCTAAAAAACAAATAGTTCCTGGCAACAGTGGTACTAGATAGGTCAGGGTGAGCCCATCATCTCAACGGCTCAAACCAGCGTTCGAGGTACACGACACGCGCTGGTGGACATTGAAAATGATTCTTCTTGTTCACGAGCGCACAGTCAAAAAGGCATTTCACTTATCGCTAAAACGTTATGAATTAGACATAGCAAAACAAGATCTCTTGTTAGATAAATGCCACAAGATAAACAGAGATTCACGGTACATGCGCAATGTGCTTTGGTCTGTTGCATGCGTTATTATGCATTCGCTGAGGAACAGATAACTTGGGCATATGTTTGGCATATGCCTACGACTGACGCAGAGGCAGGAATACACGTATACTCACTCACACAAACACAAATGCATATAAGTATATATATATGTGTGTGTGTGTGTGTGGGTGTGTGTGTGTGTGTGTGTGTGTGTGTGTGTAATGCTTATATTCTCCCATATATTCATACAAATAAAATTGGGCTAACTGGATTTTACTTCAGTTTTCTGATGTAACAAAAACATCCCTCATTAAAATGGTGAGCGTAAACTGACTATCATTCTGACTAGGCTGAATTGTCAAGTCATAAAAATTGACAAAAAATTATCATACTGAAACATTCGGAGTTTTTTAATCCTGATAGATGAATAAATTCTTTCGTAAAAAAACTCACATACATACACACACGCACGCACACACACACACACACACACACACACACACACAAACACACACAGAGTACTCTGGTGGATGAGGAATTTCTGTGTAAATATATATATCACTTAAATTCAGCCTCACTGACCATCCAGTTCCGTAGCCCAGAGGTAGGATATCGGCCTACGGGTCTGAAGTGAAGGTTTCAATACTGCCTTATGTTACTGGATGGGATAATGGAAAGTCTATAGCCACATTGAAGAGATGTAGTACATCGAAATAGCTGTCTGTGGATGACACAATATATATATATATATATATATATATATATATATATATATATATATATATATATATATATATATATATACACATATATATATATGTGTGTGTGTGTGTGCATATCTTTGTGAATGTACAAAAAATAGACAACGTTCAACTGTGTTGAAACCAAAAAACTCGCCTTGATTTATATTAAAATTTCTAACCCAGCTGAATATTTAACACCAATCAGTCTGCTCAGTCACATCCAAGGGGTTCTAATTATCTATTATAAACACCAACCTAAAACACACTTGGAAAACTTATGCACTAAAATTGCCATAAACAGAGAAATATATACGAAACAATTATCAAAAGAAGTACATTTACGTACATCAACAAAACCAAATAGATTTTAAATAATAATCCTCATCAGTCCTTTAACGTCCGTCGTTGGACATGGACCTCCCCCGGGATTTGCCAAACTTCCCTATCGTGGGCATTGTGGCACTTGTATTTTCTGAATTTGTCTTGCTCGTCTCTCCATCTAGTATTCTGCCGGCCTTGATTGCGCATTCTATTTAATCACTGTCCTACCGCAGCAATATGTGACACAAGGTCGGGCTTAACGTGGGAAGGAATAGGAGCAAACCCTCCAAAAATGGCTCCAGCCGACGCAGTTACCGTTGAAAAGCTCATCGTAATGGCTAGACAACGTCACCTGAGAAAGCATCCACCAGGGGACCTGCTCCTTTAAGTGCAATGGAGCAGTGATGCCCCGGGGAAAGACCCCACAGCTGGGCCGAGTAATAATGGGAGAGCCTAAAGACGAGTCCAAACGACTCCCGATGCACTTGGCAAACGCAGCCTCAGTGAAACCTCATTGGCTAACGCTTGCACTGGCGCACTCGGTCTTTGATGCCAACCACACCACAATCTCCAGCCCATTCAACGGGCAAGTGTCAGTACCGACTCCTCGGTCTATGCCGTGAAACAGATACTACACTTTGATCCCGAAGACAAGGCGATAAAAAGGTGAGGTTTTGCATATGATCTCTGGGGATCCATGTTGTGATGTCGATCGGTTGTCTGTAATTTTTACAATATGATCAGCCCATTGCCATTTGGGTTTCCTAATGGATTTTATGATCTCTCAGGCTCCCCGTTTTTTTTCTCCAATGTACTGTGTTCTCTTGTGGTCTCTTCATGTGAGGTTAAGTATGATTGTTTCATGTATGTTTTGCGTGCTTCTCAGTCTGCAGGTTTATCTCTATCAGGAGGATGCATTCGGTGTATACTTTTATTTTTAGGATTATTGGGATATTTTTGTTTTGTAGATTGAACTTGCTTTGCCAAAAGATTGCCATCCTAAAGTGATACTTGTTCACAAAGATTGTGAAAAAAAACCCAAAAAAACAAACAAACAAAATGATTTGAAATGAAAGAACTTTGATGAAAGTAAAGAATCCCATAAGTAGGGATTAAAAAACCTCCTTTACTCTGACACAACCGACGTATTTCTTTTTACTATTGCAGCAAAAGGGGAATTTTATCCTAAAGCAGGTTTTGTTAGTCACTCAATAAAAACCGTCTCGTGACCATAGTCATTTGGCAGAATGTTGGATGTGATCAGCTGCTTACCCCATATAGTTTGCCACGCCTTATATTTTGTCAGTCACTGTTTTGTCATGTCGTTTCTAGGCATCCATGTTGTGAGTTGCGATGTCAAGCAGATATCTGCCATTTCTGCAACATAACCAGACCATTACCATTTGAGGTTTCTAATGGATTCTATGTTATCTCTGACTCCTGTTTTAGTTTTAATATTGATCTCTCTATATTATGTTGAGTGAGATTTTCCACTATGTACTTTGCATGGTTCTCAGTTTTATGGTCATTTTTTTTATGTCACATGCTTCAAGCTCCATAGGTGACTATTGAGAGTATACATAAGTTGTATACTCTTCATCATGAACTCACAAGTGAGTTTGATCCTCATTTGGTATTACAAAATTCTAACCACACTCTAGTCTAGCAAGCTCAACAAATAATTGTTATGGAAACGAACACGCTCCTTTGTTTTGCAGCTTACAACTTAGCCTATGTCCTAGGACAAACACTACTTGCCCCCTGATATGTTGGTGAGCTGATATCCACACGCATATGCAGAAAACATACAGTGTCACGGCAACTGTATGATCCAATGCATAGTCAATGAGATTACGGGTTGTTGGGGAAATTCCGATGGGCCTAACAAACTGGACGTTTATTATAATGAATTACTCAAGTAAAATAAATGAGAAAAAAAATGGTTTGAGGAAATAATGCGATCACCGTCTCCGTCTCTTCAAGACATTCGATTTTGAGTGGAATATTTCTGGAAAAAAATCTTCATTTTTTACGTATCTGCTCTAATCAGTGTAAAGCGCACAAACGTATATTAAAACAGAGACACATACAGAGACACACACACATATATATATATGCTGAGAGAGAGAGAGAGAGAGAGAGAGAGAGAGCGACAGAAAGACAGAGAGACAGAGAGACAGAGACATAGGGCTGAGATAGCATTTTGTGAAGAAACATGCAGAGAGGAATGGAATGTAAACATTTATTTACACGAAAAGTGAAACTAAGATTCCTTTTGTGAATGGCTAATCCCAAAATGAAACGGACGTGAGAAAATCTGTTTAGTTTCACAGAGATCGATGTCAGATCAACACACAATGAAAATATGATGACTTTAAGCACTTTGCTCCCAGAAATGAATTCTTACTTGATGAATAATCATTTGTTTGGTATAATTGAAAAAAGGGAGAAGAAAAATAAAGAGGACAGTAAATACGAAATTTCATAGTCAGACAGGGATATATAGATAGGAATCGACTGAAATGGATAGATGACAAGAAAAGTAAATAGATAAATAAATATATATAAACTGAGATAGATAGGTAAATAGATGGGTAAAATTTACAAAAGACCCTGTACAGCACAAAGAGAAGGAAGGGTTCCGTTTAATATCAATTGAAACGACAGGATACAAATAATGAAGATCAAATAAGTAAAAAAATGGGATGATAGAATAAAGAAAAAAAATGAAAGTAATGAAAACCTCTAATTAAATTGAAAATAGTCGGGTGAGAGGAGTTATAAAGAACTAAGTAAAGAGTGTCTTTGCACTGACTATAGCTACGGCCAACCTCACTTGGACTGCACATATAACATTGCCACTTGGCCTTGAATTAGAGTTAGAGACTGAGAAGCACCCGAAGTTACGATACTCACTTCATTCTACACTGCTGCCGATTGCTCGAGGGAGAGATGGATTAATGCCTTTCCATAGGTGTAAGTATTAAACGAACATTATCCATGCTGCTGCCCATCCCGTTCCTCCAAAGTATCAAGGAAAACAAAAAAACAACAACAACAAAAAAAAAACAAATGTGTAAAAAAGTGTGAAACGATATGTGAAGAAGGATGAAACGAATGTGTGAAGTTAGATGAGGTCAAATATGTGAAGAAATGTATAACAGAGTGTGTAAACCAATGTTAAATGATGTGTACATAGGATTGTGTAAAGTGTGAAGCCATCTTCAAAGAGGTGTGTAACGACTGTGTAAAAAAGTGTACAACGATGTGCTTATACAAGTGTGTGAAATGTGAAACGAATGTCCAAAGAATTGTTCAACCAGTGTGCAAAACATGTACA
>OY735211.1:61989013-62036513 GCA_963457665.1 Thysanoteuthis rhombus
CCCTGCAAAAGACTGACGTAAATTCCTATGTATGAACGTGTGCTTGCGTATGAAAAAATCAACAACAAAAAAAAAAAAACCGATTATATGCACATGGTGATGATCCTTACCTCTCAATAACGCATTTAGTGACTCATTGGAGAAAAGGCTGAGTCTTCCATGCATATAAGCAAGAACAAGGAACAGCTTGGCAACAAGCTCTGTTAATTTGCATTGATGACCAGGCTTGACGTTGCTTAGATTCGAGGATCTCACGAGAACCGGTGTCTCCCATGCAATTTGGCAGTATAGATACATGAATACCTTGATGTGTCCCCGTAGTCAGTGAGCAAAATCTAGCTGACTGTGAGTCCAATATCTTAGTCCCTCTGTAAGACAGAGCAGAACTTAAGTGACTCACCGCAAGGTAATGGTTAATGAGCTAATCGAGCAAACTATTACTTCTCTTATTGATTTAGATTTCTCCAGGATGCCACGTTTATGTGGCTTTTTGCCAGTATTAGTAATGTTTATTAAATAGCAATATACATGAATATTTACATACTTCTGTGCCTAACTAGATTTCTTGTCTGGGCCGTAATGAATTGAAGTAATACAATACAATTGTCTATATTTACATTCACATCCGAAACTACCTCTGTTTATTTACCTCACTAAGCTCTGTGTCTTCGCATCTTTATCTATCTGGACAAATCTATGATTGAAATCTGGAAAGGTTTACAATGGAAGGAACAGCTCTCACGTGCTATTGCCCTGGGTTGTGAGGTGAATATTGCATAAACGTCTTCAAAAAATGCTACCAAATGCACTTTGACAAGTGGGTGACGGAATATTTTTCTCTAATATATTTCGATAAAGGATAGTGTAAAGAGAAACAGGTTCATTTTTCTACCAATAAGGAATGGAATAGAATCGACTGCAGTGCTGTATCTTCATAACATAGATTAGTGTAAAAAAGCAATAAGAAAAATATATTTCTAAAGAGGCCAACATTTGGTCGAGAAGATAATGGGCGATTGAAATAATAGATAAGATATTTGCAATTATATTAAACTGTCATCTTTTCTGAGCAGTCTCGGTTTGGTTAATGTTCGAACAGTGGACAGGAATGGGGATTGAGAAAGAACCTAACAAATAATCTCTTTTGAACTGCCTGCGACCAACTATCAAACGCATAGTTTGTTTTTTTAAAATTATTCTGTTGGAAACAATTCGGAACACAGGCAGTTCAATATTTGTGTACGTGAAAATGTTCTCGATATTCGAGATTCGTTTTTTGGGATAAAAACAACGAAATTCATGCAAGATAGATGTTCATAACATACGACAAAAGACGATTCAAGAATGACAGATCCAGAAAAGATATATGTGTGATTCTCCTGAACAAGTCAGTTTCCCAAAATCAATCGAAGAAATTAAACCATGGGAGGTGAAACAAGCCATCAAACAAACGAAGAAAAAAGAAAGGAAAAGTGCCTGGACCATATATCATCGTCGATCTGCTCAAAAAAGCTGGTATAATTGTCAACAAAAAGCTAGCTATTCTCTTTAACTTGTACCAAAAAACATAGTAAAGTCCCTAAAGACAGAAACACGGCAATCATAATGCTTTTACATAAAAATACCCCATAGTCATCAACAACTACAGACCTATATGGCTACTCAACTGCATCTACAAATTTATCACACATATCATCACCAAACAGATAACTAAAAGAATAGATGAAAACCAACCACGGGACCAGGCTGGATTTAGAAGAAGTTAATTGACCATGGACCATTTCTATTCAATAAATCAGCTGAGAGAGAAAATAGCCACACGCTGTAACATTTAAAGATTTTAAAAAGTTTTCGACTCCTTGGAAATTCCCAAAGTTATGAAGGCCATCACTTTCTGTACACTTTGTATCCGTCAGAGTACTGTTGCATATATACAGTCACGGTAGCTCTTTCAAAAGGTTATATGAAGACTCTGAACCCTTCCAACTCCAAAAAGAATGAGACTGGATGGAATCAGCTCATCCAAACTCTTTGCAGCCTGCCTTTGTATGATCATCCGAAATCTGGACAGGAAAAATAGAGGAATCATAATGAACAGCGAATATCTGAGCAACCTCAGATTTGCAGGACGCTTCATTCTTTTAGCAGATTACGTACACGAACTCCAACTAATGCTAGATGAACTAAACGAAGGAAGCTAGAAAGTAGGCTTACACATAAACTTCACTAAAACGAAGGTCATCTGCAACAATTTATTTGAGAATAAAAACACAATAGTCAAATTTGAAGATGCAAAACTGGAGAAAGCAGATCACTACATCTACCTTGGACAATGTTCTCTATGAAACCCACAAAAGAAGAAGAAATCAAGTGAAGAATCCCTCTAGGATGATAAGCCTTCAGCAGACCGAGCTCAACCTTGAAAATCAAGACGATCCTATAACTACAAAAAAAGATGAGTGTACAACTAATGCATCCCCCCGATATTCACTTATGGAGCTGAAACATGGAACTTAATCAAGAGACAAACCTGCAAACTGAGAAGCATGCAACGCACGCATGAGAGAATCATGCTCAAGATCACAAGACAGCCCAATATATCCGGGAGGAAACGGGAGTCTGACATCACAACTCACAACATGGATCCCCAGAGATCACATGTAAAACCAAGGCCGTCAGAATACAAAATGGAGGGACGAACGAGACAAAATCAGAAAACACTTACGATAAAAGAATGATGATGATGATGATGACGATGACGACGATGACGATGATGATGATGATGATGGAAGAAGCGAATATACAGAAAACCTTCTAAAAACAACGAGAACAGTTTTGGATAGTTACATAGAAATAGGAGCTGTCAAAGGTATAGCATATTCTATATCTCTTTAAACAAATGGGAAATGGTGTAATTAAAGTATAAATTTTTTTTTCGCCCTTTGATGAACGGTGATTACTAAAAAAGTTCAAATCTTCAAGAAACGAGTGAAATCCCTGCTTAACAAGGGACCAATTAAGCATTAACTTACGTTGTAGATTGAACTCCCGCTAAAAACCTATGATGGGTTCTCAGAAACGAGAAGAATGACTTTGGTGAACTTAATAAGAAATAGATGTTTGAATTTACAGCCCCCTAGCTCTGATGTGTACTGCCAACAATTTTGATGGTTTTTAACTGATTTGAACAGAAAATGACCATCCTTTCTGAACAGAAAAAAAGCTCCATTTTTTTTTCATGAATCAATGCACGAGAGCATTCCATTCGAATCGACAAAAAATCTCACGGTGAATTTTGGGATTCGAAACATTGTTGATGCAGCGTAGTCTTTTGATCTGGTTCTAAATGACAATAATTTGTTTAGCAATTTTCAAAACCATTTTATGCTCAACAATTCACTTCATCAGAAGATGTTGAGAGTTACTTCCCCCTTTTTTTAAATTTCTAGTCAAAATCATCTTTAGTGCTTTTATCTTTTATGAATAATTTCATCTCGCTTATTTTGTTTAGTTATCAATAGTTTTCATTTTGAACATATCATGATTTAGTTTTTCAACCTTTATAATATCGATATTAATAAGTTATTTCAACGTTTCATTACTGGTAATTATTCCGTGACTTAAGTTATTTCCTAACTCTTCTGTGTAAAAAGAGTTCAAAAAGCCTTGCTCAAGTTGGCAAGAAGTAAGTATAAACAATCGAAATAATTTTAAAATCTGGTCTTGAAATACTTTTGGATATTCTGTTATATAAGGCTAAGAAAAGTATATATAAATGATCGAGCGTTTATTTAGTTACCCATATACTTATGTTTTTCAAATTAACTGACAATGGGAACATTGGACAGAACATTTGTTAAAGCCTAATATTTTGATTAATATGTGAATGCAAGTGAGCGTAATCTAAATTTTTTGGAATTCTTTTTTTTTTAAAGAATGTTTTGACTTTTTGCTTTTCTTTCTATCATTATTGTTATGACTTTTGGCTGCAGAACAAGCCGGGAAAGGTCAAGAACGCATCAGAAAATGATTCATGAATCTTCCCAGATAATAAATTTAATTCACTAAAACCGTTAACAACATTACTAATAAAAATAGCAAGATGTGGAACATTGCGCATGAATAACCCGGGGTTTAAACCCAACCCTAAACGCTGGCAAAGATACTTCTGTATAATAGAAAGTCTCTCCCCCCTTGCAGAACCTTTGGCCCTGTGAGAAACTTACGATAAAAATGGAACAAATAGTTTTGAATTATTAATTAGATTTTGAATATCGTATACGTTAAACTTTCTAACAAAGAGTTTCGTTGGATTTGCTGGCTTTCTGCCGCAAAGACCTTGAAGATTATCTGTGTGATGCTGCATTAGATAAGACACTTGAAGATACAATGAGAGAACATATCCTTTTGTAGCATGCAGTGTTAGGGATGATCAACGGAAAATATTGGAGTAAAAAAAGGTGATCAATTAAAAATCGGGGAAAAAGAGTGATCTTTGGATACCAGCCTTTTGTTGTACGTCTCCTGCCCTTTGTTGAATCTCTAACAAGTTCGAATTAAAAAAAAAAGGACCGTGATGGCTGCTAGACACCAACTAGGGGGCCAATTTAGCATTCACCTACATTATAAATTGGACCCTCTCGAATTACCTACTTAGAAGTACACGAAAAGTCTTTTTTAGACGTATTAAGGTGTGGATATTTGAATTTCTAGACCTATAATTCCAGTGGTGCAGTCTGTGAACATAACACATTAACTCATAGACATCCAACCTGAAAACCTAAACGAAAACAAAATTATATTGGCAGTTTGAGTTTTGTAAAATCATAGTTATGTTTGGACTGACGATAAAAAATCAACAAACATCAAATGATAACTACATTTGTATATACAAATGAGAGGTTCCATACCGTGTATTTGTGTGTGCAAGTCTGTTTGTCTGTCACGCTATAGCTACCAGCGAAGCCCGACCATAATTAGGGATGTATACTCAATGGAACTAGGGGAAAACTTCAAAGAAAAAATTTCTTGATGGATCAACATGATTCAGATATAGGACTCGAGAGAACGATGTACAAAATTTTGAGCAATAAAAATGGTGATAGGCTGAACAATCGGCAGTGAATTATGCCCACGGATAAAAAAATGAATTAAGTTGAAAAAGAGCTGAGACGAGATTGAGGGACAATAAAGAAAGATCTGCTAGTAAGATATGGAAAAGGTTAGCGCAATCGCAGCGGTCATGTAAGAAGATAGGCAATATACAATAGAGGACATATGATGACTATTTATGATGTATAATTTTTCAAGATGTCAAAAGTGGATGGAGACATTTCCTCCTTAAAATTGTCAACAGTGAGGAAGTTTAGGGGGTCAAAAGTGGGAGGAAACTTTTTTCTCATCATCAAAGGGATGAAAGAGGCAAACGTAAGAAGAAACTTTCTCTCCTTTAGGGGGTCAAAAGAGTACCGGGACTCTTTTCCCTTTAAGGTGCTAAAGGACAAAATACAATTCGTTTTCATCTTTGATGATATCAGAGGGGGTCAAAGGTGAAAACTAAGAACTTTTGTCTTTTTTTTTCCTCCTCGAATATTTTACTCGACGCAGGTAAGTATTTCAGCTAATATCTGTATATATCAGAATGCTCCGGTTTACATGTGTACATGCAATACATTTTTTAAAAATAATTTTCAAATATATCGTCATCATCAACTTGTTATTGTTGGACATTGACCTTCATCAAAATTCGCCAAGACTCTCTCTCATCGGCATAGCAAAGCAAGTACTCTTTCAATTTATCAAGCTTGTCCTACTCTTTTACTTTTAGTCGGCCACGATTTCATATATGATCTCTAGGATTCAAGGAAAAATTCTCTGGAACTTCGTCAGTGTCCTTGTATATATTGTGCATTTGTGTACGTGATAGTGTTTGTATGAGTGAGTTTGTGTGCTTGAATGTCTGTGTCTGCGTGTGTATGTCTGTGTGTATACATATGCGTGCACTTATGTGAGCGTGTGCGTGCATTGGTACGTGGATGTTCATCGTGTGTAAACACGTTTGTATCTGTGTATGCTTGTTTATTTGTACATATTTAGTGTGTATGTATGTATGAGAATAGGCAGTTTATCTCGAATGTTGTGTTTATTTCAATATGTTCCTTTTAAATTTTTCTGCCCGTTTTCTTTCATTCTTTCTTTCTTGATTTTTTCTCCCACTTTCCCCAGCACGCAAGACCTGGGCCTTTTCACATGTGTCGATCTCGCGTGTTCATCACACATTCGAACGTTTCCTCAAAACGTTCATATTTAATGAGAAAATCTAATTTCAAAATGAAATCAACAACACAAACAAAACTCACACCACCACCATCAACATTGTCTGTGCGTGTCCGTATACTTGCATGTGTGCGTGTGCGTGTTTGGTTGGGCTCATAAGTGTGTGTAAGTGTTGATGTGTGCGTGTGTGTGCTAGTGTTCGTATGTGTATTATTGCGTGCGTTTGTGTGTGTGTGTGCGTGCACTCTAGTGTTCGTGTGTGCGTGCTTGTGTGTGTGCGAGTGTATGCGCTTGTTTTGGTACGTGTGTTTGTATGACTGAAAATAGGCACTTCATTCCGAATAATAATAATAATAATAATAATAATAATAATAATAATAATAATGATAATAATAATAATAATAATAATAATAATAATAATAATAATAATAATAATAATAATAATAATAATAATAATGAAGAAGAAGAAGGAGATACAAAAACTTTTGAAGTCGAATTGGTCTCTCCTGTCCAAATTTGTATTTTCACCCATGCTGATCTCGGCATCATCTCTCCAATATTAATATCCGGTTCGACACTGTTTACCAAAAACAAGATTCTCAAGAAAACTTCTTTCAATCCTCACCAGACTCTAAAACTTTCTCCAGATTAGAAATTTGACTTTTGTATGATTTTATTGGATTTTAGTTTCTATTTTTCAAGAAAAAAAAGATTAGTTTTTCATTCTCGTTTCTCTGCCATGTCTTTTTCAAATCATCACGTTATTGTTACATAAACTATTCAAAATTTATACGAGGTTCTTCTTTTCCGTTTGGCATTTATTTGAAAACATATTGTGCCTTTATTAGTACATGCAACACCAATACTAACAATCAAAATGACAACAATAAAACTAATAACAATTGGCCAAATTGCATTCGTTACAACGGTTCTTGTCAGATTACCAAAGTTAAGCGACGACGAGCCTGGTCATTAATAAGATGGGAAACCGTATATCATATGCAACATACAATTGTTTTATGGTCGATGCTCTGGTGCAAATTAAGAGAACATCTTGCTTAGATAGAACCGAAATGTGCTCCCAGTTCTTTCTCACTCATATATTGCTCTTAGGAGCCACGAAACTCATATCGAGTCATCAATCATAGTAGTACTATTACTAATAATGATATATATATATATATAGGGAGAGAAAGAGAGAGAGAGATTTATATCTCAAGGATAATGTTGGTAGCAGCCATAAGCTTCTTCTCTTTTATTAATATACCCAACTTTCTTTCTCTCTTCCCTATTCTCATCGTCCTATCAAACTATCTAAGTTTCTATTCTGCTATTTCCCTTTTCCTACCTATCATTATCACTATTACTACTACAACTACTACTATGATTACCACTACATTAACCCTTCAAATTTAAATGGTATTTTTCTCCATTGACACTCAGAGTTCGAGTAGCTATCCACGGTGTGCTGTCGTTCTACTCATCCCAATATGCCCCACTTTGTGTTTTCTATTTCCTTTTCATGATTGGTTGAGTGTCTTTCATTGCCCTCTTTGGGACACCTCAAATTCTAAGAAAAGTATTCACAGTCTTTTAGCAGTCAGCTTACAGACTGAAAAACAGGCACAATAATAATAATAATAATAATAATAATAATAATAATAATAATAATAATAATAGCAACAACAACAACAACAGCAAAAAACAACGACAACGATGATGATTATGATGGTGATGATAATTGGCCCTCACGCTTACCTGCAGGCAAGTGACAATTGGATGCTGACTGAAAAAAACACGAAGCAGCAAAGAGGCTTCACCCAGTTTAGAGGAATTCCAAGGCGTTTTTAGATGAGCTAAACATGACCGACATTAATCAACAAGCCCCTACACAAGGTTGCGAAAAGATGTAAAAATTATAGCTGAGCAACAAGGAATATCAATTTTAAAAGAACCCTGGGAGCAGAAATCTTTGCGCTGTCCATACACACCAAACATGTCAATGTAGATAGTACCAAAATCCATCAATGGCTACGAAGTTCAGGGTTAAAGGCCAAAACAAAGGGTTTCATTCTTTCTGTCCCAAACTGGAGCCTTCCTACTAAGGACTATCTAACACACGTTATCTAAAACGGTGCCAACCCCAACTGCAGGTTTTGTAGCAGCGTAGCTGCCACTATTGACCACATCATATTTGATGTTCTGTTGTAACCCCCAATGAATACAGAATTAGACACGATAGAGTTGGCCAGTACATCCACTGAATAGTCTGTAAACACTTTAGCGCATTACACACTTCACACTGGTATGATCACTACCCAAAACGTGGATCTTGAATACAAAATGAGGCAATATCATTAGATTTTCCAGTTAACGGAACGAACCATCAAAGGTAACCATCCAGATGTAATTGATACGGACTGGGAAGAAAAAGGGTGCCTATTGATAGATATGACCATTCCATCAAACGAAAAGAGATCTGTAAAAGAGTTTGGAAAATTGTGTAGGTACAAAGACCTGTGAATCGAGATTCCAAAACTTTGCAACTGAACGTATACATATAATTATTTATAGGAGTCTTTGGGATCATGAAAAAAGGTGTTAACAAATATCTCGGTAGAATACCAGGAAGCCTGAGCATCTATGAAAAACGGAAAATTGTCCTCACGGGCCATATCTGATGCAGTGTCCATATGAATGTTTTGTCTGTTACACAACCATGTACTGTTTCTTGTGTTGTCTTTGTATTGACCCCCCTTTGTTAAAATACAGTTAAAGAAACTGTAGAGCCTACTGAGTCATAACATCGTTGCCTGCACTAAGTGTCTTGCTGAAAGTCAGTGTGCGATGATTACAATCAGACAGCAAAATGAAAAAAAAAATAAATAGCAGGCGGCGACATAGCTCTTCCTTTCTCCCTCTGTATGTATGTGTACATACGTGTTTAGGTTTATTTGTGGGTTTATGTATAAATGTGTATATTGTGAAAGTGCATATATATATATATATATATATATATATATATATATATATATATATATATATATATATATATATATATACATATATATATATATATATACATATACATATATATATACATATATATATACATATATATATATATACATATATATATATACATATATATATATACATATATATATATATATATATATATATATATATATATATATATATACATATATACATATATATATATGTATGTCGTAGGAATGTATAAAAATTAATCGTACAGCAACATCAAATAACACCTTATACAAATGTCAATAAAAAACATGATGCTGGCTGAAAGTATGATTTTTTAGTCCTCTTATACACAGATTATTACACAAACTTCTTACAAATACCCTCCAACACAACCAACACCATCGAAAACATAACCCTTTCACCTACCACATCATAAGGACACTATCACTCCCCCGACAAAAAACAACCTTATCTACTAAAAAATATGTTTTCTTGTCTAGAGACCCGACTCACATATATCAGAAAAAAACTGTTCCCTCAAATAGACAGTAATGAAAAAAAAAAAGAAATAAAAAAAAACACTTGTCTGTACCTATCTACAATTTTTTTCTACAAACTACAATCAAGGCATTGCAGTATTTTTCACTGCTTGATTAAGTTAATTGAGATGTATATAGTAATGTCAAGACCTCTTCCATGTCGTATTGTCAACTTTTCCTTAATATTCTTTTGGATCCTTTCCTTTCACACAGACAGACAGACTGACAGACTGACAGACAGACGGACAGACAGACAGATAGACAGACAGATAGACACACACACACACGCGCACACACACACACACACACACACACACATATATATATATATATGTATGTATATATAAACTGACTTACGTCTGTAGATAATACGTGGAAATTAGAGAATCCCTTTCAAAATCACCAGCAAATTGCACACCCATATCCCCCCCCCCCTGCCTAGGGAGAATACTATTGGGACTATGGGCTGAAGGATCCCCGAGGTTATTCTGACTGAAATCAGTCCTTAGTGATCCTTCATGGTATCCTTCCGTACATCTGGGTTGAACCTATCAAGAGACATTGCCAAGATAACAACACTCAATTACGTAGGCCTTACAAGCCTTGGATGGCAACCTATCCATTGATTGTGACAAAGTAAAAATATTACTCAGCAGTAGAAGTAGAATGCTTATGCTTGAAGAGGAAAAAAAATCCCAGATCGGTCATCACCCGGTACAACGAAGGATTTCCCTTGGACGAACCAATCCGAGTCCGAAAAAACATACTACCAGATCAAACACATCAAGCAACTTTGATGATTCATGAACAGTAATGGTGGTAGACAATCTCCGAAAACAACATTGCAAAAGTAAGAATGGAAATATTGAAGAATAAGAGACTTACTCACGTTGAACTGGATGAAATCAAATGAAAAGTCAGACTAGAGCAGAACATACAAGCGTGGGCTCCACTACCTCGTGCAGAGGAACCCAGGCAAGTATCTGAAGGCCTATATGATAGACTAGCACCAGGAAAAGTAGGGGTCTACAGTAACAAAGAAACATAAACAGCCGAACAAAGATTACGAAGATGAACAACTTGTGAGTGGACATTATGATGAGATGCATCAAATAAAATACAAAATATTTTGTTAGATCACAATGGTAAAATTCATTAACGAAGAGGACAGAGAATCACTGAGAAAGTAGCCATCAACAACTATAATAAAAAGCAAGTAAAAATGGAGAATATTGCTTTAAAGAACATTTTTGAAGATCTAAAGCCGGATCTTACTGAATTAAATAAAATTATACATGCATCAGCAAAAAGGTAAAAGGTTAAATGCATAAAAAAATATAACAGCGAAAATCAAATGTACATTGAAAAACAAGGTGGAACACCAAAGGAAATTGAAATAATGCAAGGAAAAATTCCGATGATAGATGAGCTTCCAAATTCTGAAAATGTTAACAACACATTCAAATAGAAAGTATTGTTAAAAACCCAACGAATAAAAAGAGGTGAAAGAGGACTAAATTTTAGAGATCAAATAAAATATTCAAATTGATAAAAATAATTCTGATGGCGTAACAACAACAACAACAACAACAACAACAACAACAACAACAACAACAACAACAGCTGATAACAGTAAAAGACCGCCTGAAAATCAAATGAAATACTTCTGAGGGAAAAAAAAGATACATACAACGAACATGCAGCATAGATGAAAGGTTGAAACGACAAAATAAAGCACTGTGAGAACAGTAGTGGCAAGATGTTTTGATTTTCGAACTATAACAGGCGCTAAAAAAGTAAAACGCATTGAAATCTCCTGTCATTGACAAGATGCCTACTTTCTGTCTTTATTCCATTACATGCCACCATCATAACATTTTGAGGCATGAGATACTGAATTCACTCGAAAAAAAAACCCCTCAAGATTGTCCGGTGAAAGAAGATATATCTCCTACTTAAAACGGAAGATATAGCTAACTGCAAAAAATATAGACCAATCACATGTCTGTCGACGACTAACAAAACTCATCAATAGTAACAGAGAGAACATACACTTACATGAAGGGAAACAACCTATTCCCAATAGAACTGATAAGCAATCGTAGAGGATCTGACAGATCTAAGAACAAACTCTTGATAAACCACATAGTCAATGAAGTTTGACACAGTAAATGCGAGAATTCGAACACCGTGTGCCTCGACTACAATGAACCAGACCAGAATAGCACCCACTCGTAGCTCCAGAACAATGGATAGAAAGCAGAAAAAGAAGCATATACACTGACTGCTAAAGGTCAAAGCTTGCAACCAGTCTACGGGAATGACGACTCACATTCCCAATAAGCCTAAAGAGGGAGTGGTTCGATTACCCCCTTGGCATAAGCAGTATAAAATTATTTGTTGTGTCTTAATAACTCTGCATTTCGGAAAGAAAAATAGAGATAAAAAGAAAACTAATTTTGTTGATAGTTCTGAGAAAGGTCATAAACAGACAAAGATGTTTTGGGAAGATTGAACTCATTCTTGTATGTCAAAGCAACGTTTCAGCAGATCATTCCTCCAGTCTTTACTTGGTGTTTTATTCGAATGTGATAGTTATGAACAGAATTTTTTAAATGGTGGCTCTGCTACAATCTATGATTGGTGTGATATCAATATATTTCGTTCCTTGTTAGGCCTGGATTGCCGTACATGTGTAGTGGAAACTTTGCACTTTTCTTATATGCATTCAGTCAACATCTGCTACCAGCTTGATTTGCCGTGATCTCAAACGGCATTTCCTATCTATGATACGGACTTCTTCCCAGAGAGGAGAGCATTTGCCTTTTTCTCTCTGAATTTCACCTTTGATTATGGCTCTTTTGATATTTTCGAGTGGAATTTTGAAAGGGTTAAACATCGTGTTAACAACATAAACAACAAGGAAGACTTCAATCATCCGAAAAATTGTGAAAAAAACTTATTACTACCATTCTTATCGATATCATCTCAACTTTGTGTATAATGTTATTGAGTCAAATAACAGGAGAGTATAGAAACGAAGATTGTGAAGCATCATTTTTTCAAAATGGTGAGAATTTCCCTGACTTGAAAGTCAGATTGTAAGGTTCTCGCTTAACCTTAGTTATTTTTATTTTTATTTGTTTTAACAACGGTTACTGATAAAATAGCTCCTTCTGTTTAACTTTGGCAATTTGAATACTTCTGTTAATATCAAATTCATGAATCTCAAAGAAAGTGATAAGTTCTTTGGGTATCATTGGATCCCCAGAAAGTATCTTATCATGTTCAATAATCAATATTAAAATTGTTGCGATTTCGATCTACCACAGTAGTCAGAGATTTTTGATTTTACAGAGTAATTTGCATAATTTTCTCTTAGGGTGAAGATGACAACATTAATGATTGAGATAAAGGTAAAAAAAATCAACAAAAACAAACAAGCAAAAAACAAGTAATTACTCTCCTATCTTTTTGCAACTCAAAATAAAATCAGATTCATCAATCGGTTTAGAATGAATTGTATAAATATATATTCAAACCTTGGAACAAATGAACCGTCAGCAAAATCTCAGAATACAGCTAAAATCTCTTTGGAAGAACGCATGAATCTCAAATCATCGACAACAAGAATATTGAAACAACCAAACTCAATAAAACAATCCAAGCTATCTTTGAAAAGGATACGGGTTCCTTGATTGATAACAAAACTCTTACTGAAGAGAGAAAATAAACAACCAGAGTACTTAAAAATGATCGACACTTAACAACGAACTAGAACCAGATTGTCCATCGTGCCGAGGAATTTTGTATAAAAACCTCTATTTCTCCGAAGAAACAACGCAGAAAAATCAATGAAATATACAAATCACAAGCAACCACTTCGAAGTTTCCCGAAAGTTCCTTGTGTGTACTGGAACAAACCATCAAACAAACAAGAACAGGAAAGTTCCCCTGGACCAGCAAACATTACTATCAACCTACTCGAAAAGCTGCTCAAGTCATCGGAGGAAAGCTGGCCACCCTATTCAACATGCCTCAAACAAAATAAAATTGCTGAAGATTGAAGCACCTTCGACTCCTAATTCCCGACTCGATATCCCCAAATGTATTGATGGTATCATTCAAAAAGGCGTAGACCCAATATATGCCAGTTCATTGTGCCATATATACCAGCATAGCAGCCCTTTTATCGGGCTACATAAAGACTCAGACCCCTTCCAGCTAGATAACGGGTAGGACAAAGAGATACCAGCTTATGCAAACTCCTCATGGCCTGCTTCCGGACATTCCCGTAGGGAAGATGAATCTCTATGAAATCTCCAAAAGTAGAAGAAATCCATCTGAGAATCGCTTTAGATCGGCAAGTTTTCGGCAGGACGAGGTCAAACTTCAGGAACAAAAATACCCAGCTAGTGCCAAAAGAACGGTATACAACCAATGCATCTCCCCGATAATCACCTATCGAGCAGAATCATGGGACCTAACCAAAACACTGACCCTTAAACTTAGAACCATGCAACGTACACAAAAGTGAATCAAGCTGAACATGACATAGAGAAATCACAAGACTACCCAATATCTAAAACAGGATTCCAAGATATAATAGAATCCATTCTATAACTTGAATCGCAATAAGCTGGTCATATTTCAAGAACCGCTGGATATCACGACTCACATCACATCATATACATCCTATAGATCGAAACTGGGACCAACAAAATATAAGATAGCAGAACAAAATGGATAAGTTCAGAAAGTACTTGCTCTGTGATGCCCACAATGGAGAGGTCTGGCGAATCTCAACCACCGTTCCACTAACTCTACCCTGCCTGCGATTAACACTACATAATATGTCATAACCATATCCTTTACTCCCCCAAACCCCAATATTTTGTCATTCATTTTTGTTTGGCGGTAGAAGGCTTATTATTGTAGTTGACCATTTCATAGTTAACACTTTTTCCACACCAGTTGCAACTGAGGACTTTCAGTAAAGATCACGTGACAGCAAGTCTTCCCATTGGCTCAGTATTTTCTTCGGTGTTCTAACTACTTTCTGTAGCGCAATCATTTTGGGTGTTTTTTTTCTTTTTTCATTATTCTTCGGATTTCAAAATCATTCCAAAATTCATTGAAAGGCTCTTCAAGGCCGCTTTAGGCGCTCAAGCAGTCATGGACACCACCATCAACTTGGTTTTTCAGACAATTTTCTATTCATCCAATTCATATTTGATTTGATAGAAAGAATTTTTAAATTTATGTAAATTCTTTTGCCCACATCTTGGTTTATTCTTTGAACACAATAATTTGGCCGTTGCACTCTTCGGTCGACGTCAAAAGGAAGCCCCCTTTGGTATCAACTCCAGATAACCACGGAATTCTGACACCAATAACGACGGACAACTGTGTTTACAACTAAATACCAAGCACACATGATTTTAGAGGAATACATAGGTCCCAAACGACCACCAAGATGAGGCCTCTTCGTCTCAATAGTGGAAAATACGCCCACTCACAAATTGCAGACGGTCGTAGGGTACAATGACGTTGTGTTAAAAAATAAACAAGAAGAAAAAGAAAAAGCTACATCAAACTCTTCTTAATGATATACTTTGATTGAAAAGAAATCAGAGAAAAATGATAATATAAATGTATATACATATATATATATATATATATATATATATATATATATATATATATATATATATATATATATATGCGTGTGTGTGTGTGTGTGTATATATAATGAAGAAGAGGTTAATTCTCATTGATCGTTGCAAATAAGGAATTATCACCAACCAAATCTCCAAGCAGTCCAAACTAAGACGAAATAGATCTAGTTGTTCACAACAGAAACTGTCTTTTAACCAATGTCTTTTGTCAGCATGCCGTGTTGGGAGTGATCATTTGGAATGGCTTGAGAAACGGCTGATGAACAAATTTGTTTGACAGTGATCACCCCCCCCCCCTGATTTTTAAAAATTTGAGAGTGGATGCTGCTGGACTCAAACTAAGGGAATAATTTCGCAAAACGTTTAATTGAAAATTGAATCACTGCCTTCCATTTTTAGGGAATGATTTTTCAAAATATGAGAAAAATATTCTTTTAGACATAATAAGGAGTGGATGTTTGAATTTTCAGCCCGTTTTAATTGGTGCAGCCCGTAAGCGTGATACATATTTCTATGTAAATCAAACCAGCCAACAAGCCAGTCAGTCAGCCTGTCAGCCAGCAAGCTAAACCAACTTAAACATTGAAAAAACCGATGTTGACAGTTTTTGTGACAGTTCTGGTTGACAAAATCCTGTAACCTTCCATATAATTCAACCTACAACGACGCAGTTGGCACACACCATCTATGTGGTGATACTTGGTAAAGTCCTTTTTCGTTTCCAAGTTGTCTGGTCACCATCTCCATGTGTCATTATGCATGACACTCAAGTTCATGCAGGAATGCTACCAACTCAGCTATTTACCTTTGGTCAGAAGATCGTAGGACATAGTAGGGTAAAAGGCCTTGCCTTAAGACGCCGACATGACTTGGATGAGTGGAAGAGATCTCCACTAGGTCCCTGGCTTACGACATCAGACAGTGACTGACCAGGCTTAACGTTGCTCAACTTCAGTGATCTATTGAGAACTGATACGAAGAGCAATTTAATCGTGGAATAATGTCTATTAGAGTATTTCTATATCTTTAAACTCAGGATCTCAGTGGTCATTGACTTTTTTTGACTATAAAATATTACTTGGTTGGCTTCTTATCGTTTCCATATTGGCTAGTCACCAACTGGTGTGCCCTCATGTGCAACACTCATGTTTAACTGGGATGACTTTGAAATTATAATTTCCCGTCGTCTCTGCCAATCCAGACTTCTCTCATTGGTTGAATGTATCATATTTTGGACATTACAAATCCCCAGGTCGTAACTCGTGATAGAGGATGCCACACTGGAAAATGGCTGAGGTTGGGATGAGGTCTCTTCCACATTCCCGGCTTACAGGACCTGGTATTCCCAAAACAAAGGGAGATAAATCGTGTTCGGATCTCCAAGTAAGGCTATACGATCAAATCGCTTGGGACACAGGTTCTCTTAAGATCACAAAAGATAAGCAACACCAAGCCTGGTCAGTACTCTGATTGGTGGTCGTCCGGGAATAACAGATGCTGTTTGCTGGAGATCACATCGACAAGTGTAGATTGCAATAAAATACACATCTATTTCGATCCATCTTGATAACCATGAATAGTTGCCACTTCGACACTCTATATGCTATAAATTAATAGTTTATCTCGCCATCACAGTCGATGATAAATCAACCGTTTCTCAAAACTTATGAACATGTGAAAAACATTACATCGAAAAGTGAATATCGTCAGCAAAAAATCTAATTATGACATCACGAGCGTTTCCCACCCGGAAAGGATCTTAAAAAGAATAATAAAACATCTAGCATTTGGATGTTATCAAAAGTCCCGTCAGTAAGTCCCCCAAAAGCCCTGAACATTTTTTCCCCTGAAAGTTAATAGTGGAGTACTGACGCCACTTTTAAAGTCTATTAAGAAAGTGCTAGACATGCAGATACACAAACATATAAAAAAACACCCAAACATACATCTGTTTACATCTTTGATGGCTACGGTTGTTCTAAATTACCATTCTGTTAAATCCAGAACATTGTTCAGAGTGGCTTCTTCAGACAAAACATTAGAAATCAAAATCGCTACTGAAGGTCTATCTGCAATGAAACTGAATGCTAATAAAGGGGAAAACTATTATAATTGTATTGAACCGCCGTAGCCACCAAAGCTGCGTGTTTATGCGTTCCAGTGTCTCTGGCCAGGCAGTTTGTTTTTTACAGACTTGAAAATAGGCATCAATACACTACTGGATCCCTCCTTATAACTTCTTTCTTTATTTTAGGAAGAAAACCTTCTTTCTCCCCTCTTTTTGTGTTCCTATTTTGAAGGATTCCTTCAAACCATCTACTTTCTCCAGGATCGACATGTTTCTAGATTACCATCACTTTATTTGAGATGTTTTCTTGTGGAAAACACCAATGATGTTCCTTAACATTACTTCAAATTTTGACACTATGGTCGTTCAGTTATTGACTGTGATGGCTGGTCTTATCATCTTATGAGAAGTGTTTTGAAAATAAGATTGTTGAACTTCACCGACAAAGAGAATAACTTGAGCGTATTTTTAGCCCAAATTACTTATTAATTTACTTCCGCCCATGAAGATGGAAGAGATATATTCATTTACACCTGTTTGTCTATGTGTCTTTTCATACAATATCTCCCAAATTCTTGTCCATAAAATTTTGTGAGAAGATAGACCATATAATTATAAAAAATGCATATCACAGTGATATCTAGAGATACAGCACCTTATATGCTGATTCTAAAGAAATAAGCCGTTCTTTAATAAGCAAAACTGAACTACGCGCCAGATACATCCTGATGAAGCATTTTTCAACTCACCCAGCTAAAAAGTTTCACTATCACTTATTTTCCAAGTCATAAACATTTACCAACAACCAGATTGTTGGAGCCTCAAATGGCTAAATCTGTGATCTTATCACCGAGCTATAAAAGGAACAAAAAGACAAACTATGCGCAGATCTTTGAGTAAGACTATATTGGAAAGACAAAATAGACCATAGTTACGTGTTGGCCTTTTTTCCCAACCATAATTCAATAGTGTTGTGGGTCCGTATGTTTGAGGAATAAATATTTACATAGACTTAGAGGAGAAGTAAACCCATCCTGTCATAACAGTATTAAGGGCTGGGGTTGAAGAAGAATATTCAAGTAGACAGACGGTTAGTCTGTTAGAGATATTTCCTGAATAACAGCGATAGGTAATAGATAAGTATTTGCAAAGCTTAAGTGGGTCTGGCTCTTGCTACGATTGGTGGGGGTGGGGCAATCATTTTTAATTGAATAACTGAAGCTTTGGAGACAAACTTTGAATTTGACTCACACACACACATGCACACACAGATACGTATACACGCATACTTATATATGCATCCAAGCATACACACAAACCTACGTATACACAAACACACATATTTACACTATCATCTATAGACACGTACACAAAGCCTTTTTGAAAATCTCCAGGACCAGTAGGGTTACCCTGATGTAATTATCTATCAATCCGAAAAAGACCTCCCTACGTATATGCCAATATACTGTACCATGCGTACGCCACTTGTACGAATCAATGGTCAAAAATATATGATATATTGTTGAGTGCATACATTTTTAATACTGTATATCGAGATATCATATATAACGTGCATTCGTAGGCGAACTACATAGGTGGCCTAAGCATTCTAATGTACCAGTATCAGCTTTTCACTAGATCTTTATCTTGCATTTTTAACAGAAAATGCTGTAGCAAGTATACGTTGAATATAATATAAATGAATATTTTACTCTACAAATACATATTCACAGCAGCAGATATGCTTTAGTAAGCGTAGCGTTAGCTACTGACATTGACTAAACTTCACATTCCTCAGCTGTTATAAATTTCAGTACGTATGTGATGTTTCGGTTCCAGAAGTTTCCCAATTCTGTATGCAGTCAGTTTTATATCTTGAAGATGCTTAGTCAGAAATAATCTTATTTCAGGTGTTGGGTAAGTCTGCCACCCCACTCTCAAAAAATGATAACTAACACATTTGAGAACGTACTATTTGAATACCATTGGTTTTTTCAGTTCTGTGTGCAGTTCTGTGTGCAGTCAGTTTTATCTTAAAGATGTATAGTCAAAACTAATTTTGTTTCATTAAAGAAAGTCAAGTAAGTCCCCTTCCTTAAAAGAAAGTTTTCCAGTACTCATATAGTTTTTCAATACCGTAGGTTTTTTAATCCTAAATGCAGAAAGGTTTATATCTCAGAATGCATAATTAAAATTGATATAATTTCCTTAGAAAAAGCAAGTGTAGCATCAGTTTCAAACCACCAAAAATGATTTCATATCGATTTTGCCGAGTTTGACTAATGTTTTCCTTACCAGTAATTCCATTTCCCCTTTGAGGTGCTGAGAGACTCAGAGGGATTCTAAAAGGCAAGGGGTGGTACTGAGCGTCGGAAGATAAGGGGTGGTTAGGGTGCCAGTAGCGAAAAATAAAGATCAATATTACTACGAATAAGATTGTATGTGTGAAAAGCTGATTTTATTGTAAAGCTGTTTGAAATTATTTTTTTCATTTCTGAGTTGAAGAAATATACAAATTATTTGAATTAAATATTTTTTACAAACTTCTGTCCAAATCTGAGATCGATTTTGATTTTTTTTTTTTATCGAATGAGAAGAATATAAATATTCGCTGAATTTAAGAGGGTCAACTATAAAAGTCAATGGCGTTTGAAATCACAATCACCTAATTTGTACGTTGGTCTTTTACCGACTGAGCTAAATTGATATGCCTCACAAACATGCCGAAATATTCAAAGGCTTATTTGATTCTAACAAACAAATAGATTAAAAAATGTTCAATAATTTCACATGTCATATATGCAATATAAAAGTTGTAGGAATCATCTCCGGTCGGAATGAAAATAGGAATTTGACCTTGAGGTAGTCAAAAAATGATAGGAGACCCCATTCAACCCAAACACATTTTCCTAAAATAAAAGCCAATATCCTGGAGGGGATAACAAAAATAAACCCTTACCGAATCCATGCCTTAGCAAACATGCAATATACTAGCATAATCTTTATGCAACTCCAAAAAAGTAGAAAACTAGAAATTACTCAGAGAAAATATTTCTGCCAACAACAAACACAAAGTAAAACTGAATGGAAATCATAAAGAATGTACACACCTACGCTGGAGTATGCGTCACCATGTTTTGATATAACATATTTAGGATAATATCATCATCATCATCATCATCGTCGTCGTCGTCGTCGTCGTCGTCGTCGTCGTCTTCTTCTTGCTGAGTTCTGTGCCATCTACATACTTACAAAGCCTCAACACTAACATGTGTCGGTTGTTTTTGATTTGATTTTTCGAAGGGGTAATCTGTTGCTCTCTTCCACCTGGCAACCATCCCCTTTATTTTGGGTTCAGAAAATCATTTTTTAAATATATGCCATTTAAAGGACAATTTTGCTACAAGTCTAGTGATATGACCGAACCATCTGGGCTTTTTTTTTTTTTTTTGCTTTAATCTGATCTTTGACAGTAGCCATGATATCTGCTTTCTTGATGATGTCGGCTTCCCTGGCTCAGTTAGTTATTATCAGACCAGGGATAATTCTGAGATATTTGAATTAAAGAATCTGCTTTTTCTTAGAGTATTCTGCTCCGAAAGTATATTTAGAAAAAATGTTGGGTCCGTCGAAAAATCCATTCATTCATCTTCAGCTCAGTGTACTTCTTTTTCGAAGACAAAAAATGTCATTGAAATTCATTGAGGACTCTCGGTGATATTGTGTGCACAAACAAACATGAGTGAATACTTATGCCTCTCATAACTGTGTTGGCAGACATGAGGAAATGAAAACGAAGAAAAGAACTCTATACCCCTCCAAACACGCACATACAAAGACGCACCGATGTACACAGATATAAAAGCACACACATGAATATATACATATCAACAGACACATACATAAACACTAACACATAAGTAGATAAACAAACACTCATGCACACATATAAACGTGCACAGACACCCTTACACTCACACATAAACAGTTACACACATGAACACGCACATGAACACGCACATGAACACATACATATGATCACACACTTATAAACCAACAAATGCACATAAACACACGTACACATGATCACAGGAACACACACACAAGTAGACATACATAACCACACACTGAAAAACGCATTTGTATAATCAAAAACATGAATGTACACATAAACACGCAGAATCACATAAATAAACACAAATAAACGCTTCACACACACGCACACACACACACACACACACACATACACACACACGTGAAGACCGACGTAGCCAAGAACATTCACACGTATATTCAAACACATAAGAACTTCACATATAGACGCATACACACCTACACACACATACACACAAGCATGCACACACACAACCATGCACACAGCTTATGAATTTCTGTGATACAATCATACTTTGTTGTGTTTTGAGTTGAAGCTGTCATGATTTTTAAAAAAAGAAAAGTTTTCTTTTTTTCTCTTATTAGTAATGTTTGTTCAGAATTTATTTTGGTAGTTTGGTTTTTCTTGCTACATTTGGTCGATTTTCCTCTTAGCCTTTCTCGGGCAATAATTCTTTTTCCATAATTTTCTTTTTATAGCTGCCCGCCATTACACGTGTGTTCAGGACAAGAACAACCCTCAAATTATTTTAGAGTTGGGATGAGTACAGTATTCACGCAAAAACATAGATACACTGAGTTAAATTCTTTCCAAAGAACTTTAATCTAACATCGTTATACTTTCAAAATTGACAGAACTTTGACCAAATATTTGATTCTTGTACATAACCTGTCTATGTTCAATCTTGTTTCAAAATGCTTTGTATTTATGTATCTTTTGATCTTTGGATCAAATTTTGTCAATTACGGAGCAGAATAAAAATATTGAAGTTGAAGATATTTTTGCACTCAACCTACGAACACTAGCAGCAGCCCTTCGATGCTACATCTCAAAAGCCATAATTATACAATGGAACAAAGGGTGCGAAGAAGAACCTTTATATCATTTAATAGTTCTTACCTCGTTCTATTTCACTAAACAATTTGTATTTGATCGTGACTAACGTTTGATTTCCAGTTATTTTCTTAAAATGATCTAAAGTCACCATTTTGACTTTTAAAAGTTTGGTTTGGCAATTAATCCAGCTTTTCCAAAGTCTATAAGACAGCATGCATAGTCATGTGAAGTCATTCAACAGTTTTCCATGGACGTTTCCATAGTTTGCCTCGCTAAGAATATACATTCTTATCAATGATTCTGCTATTTCAAATACGACAAAATATTCTTGGTTCATGCTTAATTTACAGAGTCCGGGTTGAATGTGATATTTTAAGTCAATGCCTATTGCAACACACACACATACACACAAACTTATACACACACACAAACATACACACACACACACATATATATATATATATATATACATATATATATATATATATGTGTATATATATATATATATATATATATATATATATATATATAAAATCTATAAGATTATCACCATTAGTACAGAATACACAAACAGCTCACAATACTAAGCAAAATACATCAACAATCCAGAGGATAATGGGACACCTAAAAACTAAAGGGGACTTCCCATAACAAAGCTTAAATGCACCCAATCGATCCTCACGCGGAAAAATGGAGAATTAGAATCAAATTGAAAGAATAGAATAAATAAACTACTCTACATCAAAATGATTCGTTTTTTATTCTATTTCAACAAAAAAAAATAATGGAAGATTAAAAGCAAGTCTGAGTGGAACTACCATAATGTAAGAACCTTCGATCACTGGTACACTTCCTAGTGATAAAACTATTTACCATAATATCCAAATTGGTGTCTTAAAACAGGATTCTTGATCAATAATCCTTCAAACCCCTTATTCTATTACAGATTTTCTCTCCCCAACTGGAATGTCTGCATGGCAACCAGTCTCTTAGAGACCTGACCCCAGGATGATTCCTATTTACAAAGCCAGTTACTGATTCTCAAGACAGGCATTACTATCACCAATCCAGTTTGCTGACCTACAGCAACAGGGTGGACTTGAAATAAAAGGTCTCATTTCAGTGATATTACGTAACCATCTCTTGCTCTACCAACGATGTCAGACCTTTTTTTGCTTGGAAACATGTACAGAATATCTCTATGAATATGAACTAGTCAATGTAAGAGGGAACTGCCTCTGCTTTCCACAATACAACTTTCGCTGTCTCTCTTTGTGTGTGTCTGTCTCTATCTCTCTCTATCTCTCTCACACACACTCTTTCTACATATATATGTGCATGTGTGCGGTGCATTTTGATAAGTTTTTTCATCATATATGCAAAAGAATTCACATGCACACACAGACATAAAGACACAAACACACACACACACACACACACACACACATATATATATATCATTATCAATTGCGTCATATTGTATAGAAACTTTCCTCTGAAATGATCATCGGTAATTGCATGATGAATACATCATTTGGCCTTGGCAACGTAAATAGAATGAACAATAGAAAAAAATGGGGCTGCTGCTGGAAACCGAATCTGCACCCGATAGGGTGGCAGCTTCAACATAGCGTTGCTCTCACCATTGAGAAAAGCAGCCAATGATAATTCAAGTACCCGAATAACTGTCTCAACTCTAAATTCTTGTCTCACGCATACAAACACACATATATTATTATTATTATTATTATTATTATTATTATTATTATTATTATTATTATTATTATTAATATTGTTATTATTATTATTATTATCGACGCCCACCTAATCATGATTGAGCGCTCTTAGTAAGGTAACTCGTAATGGAATAAAGCATGGATGGGGACTTATGCTCAAGTAAATATATCACTTAAATTCAACCTTACTGGCCGTTCAGTTCTTTGTAGGGCCAATGTAAAATGCCAGCCTCGGGGGCTGAAGCAAAGGTTTCAATCCTACCTCGTAAAAAAAAAACAAAAACATTTTTGGGGATATAATTTTTTTTCACAGATAGCAGTAAAAAGTTGAAAGAAGTTTCCATTTTCAGGCTCCATCAGGACAACCAGACCAGTTTAGAAACTAGAAAAATCTATGTTCATGATGACATTTTTGGTTGATGCCTTCTGGCTAATCTCAAGGAATATTTATTGAATGTCTACACTTTTCAGTGAACGTACTGGCACTCAAAAACATGTAGAGATCTCCACTTAGCTTCGAGCAGTGTTTCTTAAACTTTTTGGCCGTTACCCTGAACAAATAATTCTTTGGCCTGGCAACCATCAGGTAGATAACCTTAGGGTTTCTCTATTTGGTTTTATACAATGAAATTAACTTGATTCTACTTTGATTCAATCAAGTGTAAGTATTTGACATGAGTAGGCTGGAGAACGTCAAGAGTTTTAATTAATTTATTGACGCTTTGTTATCCACAACTATTTTCCTGTTCTACAGTCATGATGATGCTTTATACGCCGAAATCATGATGTTAAAATCTTTGCATACATCTTGATACGATTTCAATCTTTCCTTTTTTTATTTCTCTTAAAATATGTCTTTTTTTCAAAGCTGTTCAGGATCCTCTGAAGTATCTTTGAAGCCCTTATTTGGATCGTAATCATGGGTTTCGGAACCACTACCTTGCATTCTACTAGACAAATTGTAAATTCGTGAGATTAGAGAGATAATGTTGCACTGAGCGTTTAAGCTTGGTATTCTTGCTTATCTTTGGAATCTTTGGCAATGTAAGTTTCCCAACAACGAACAGTACAGCCAATTGGAAATACTGAACTCATTTAGCCACCAGCTAGCTCATAGACACACGCAGAAATATGCTCAAACACACTTATGCATGCTGACATACTCAAGATAATCTCATCAATAGCAAATATCAGGGTGTCTTTCAAAGTTGTAAACAGTTATCTCACGATGGTTACTGCTCACTGAGAGCAGTGACAAAATTCTTTAAGTTGATACGTACAATTCGAATATATATATATATATATATATATATATATATATATATATATGATTTAGCTTCATGTACAAAGTTTTTGCAGGTTTGCCTTGTATTTACAGATATTAAGCCGATTGGGCCTATATATTAAAGTTTGAGAGCCTGCGCAGTTGAGTTTAAAGGTATTGAGTGGCTTGCATGTGGCCAAGGGCTTTCATGTTTTGGCTCACCGAAATGAAAAGATGAGAGCAAAATCTGTGGGTCACAGGTTTTGTTTCCTTTAATTGCAAATGCTCGAACAAGGGAGAGAGGAAGTTTGCCATCTCTTTTGGGGAGTAATCGAACACTATAGCTGATCAGTGTAATTGATACTCAGAGTCTGGATAATCTTTAGTTGATAGATAACTGAGCTGGCTCTAGAGGTCTATGGGATTCTTTTCAGGAGGGCCCCGACAGTAATGCTGTTTGACCAGATTGAACATCAGATCTGAGATACAATGCTGAAAGCAGATGCCTGAGTTGACTGTAGAGGATTAAGCAAAAGTATGACGAATTTGATTGATTATGTAGGAAACCTCATCTGTCTTTGTGACTTTTTAAATGTCATATAGATCTTGGTCTGAATTCTAGTGACTTCACATATTCATATCAGTACCTCATTTCATTTTTCAAATAAAGTTTACAAAGATCTCTTTTATGGTCACCATCAGCCGTTTCATAGTATTCTCCGTAATCTTTTGCACGGTCTTAAATCTCGTACAGACTTGGGTGAGGTCATGTTTTGGACAAGAACCCCGTCATGAAACATGAAATGCGACTCACTTGGTCATTACAGACAAGGTACTGTCTTCTATACTGGGTTGTCAAGTAACATAAAAGTAGTATATCTCTGAATTTTTGAGATGAGGTATTATTATTATTTCTATCATTATTCGGACCATCCTCATCTTGGTTGTTTTTCATACAACGTTTCAGCCGATGTACCTACCAGATGATACCTGATGAAGGCCGTAGAGTACAACGGCCGAAACGTTGTATGAAGAACAACCAAGATGAGGATGGTCCGAATAATAATAGAAATAATAACATAAAGCTGTGTAGCTGGCTCTCAAGATATTCAACATAGCACGATACTCCAAGGAAAGACCTCTGACACTTTTACCTTTTCCAATACATTTTCTCAGAAGATGACCAGAAATATTGTTGAACTCCTACAGAGTCGAATTTGTTTTCCAACTGTGACAATAGCAGGAACGCATCTCACCCAGAGAAGAGGTAGGAACTGATATGCAAAATTAATCTTCTACTACGGTGATTTTAATTCACGATTAACTGGTTGCCACGAGGCTGTCGTGCTCATTGTGCTAAATTGACGATCCTTTGATATCAATGACGTTTTGTCATACCGATACAAACAGGCTTTTTTCATTCTATGAAATAAATACATTTATACTAAGAAAACGTATCTTATAATTATGTATTTGTTTTATATACGATACAAAATTGCAGTCTTTCGTTCAAAATGGCGTTTTACCTGGCAGCAGTGCATCTGGAATATTTCTAAAAATCCCTCTCGATGAATCCTCCTTTTTTCCCATAAGACTAACCCTAACAATATTTCGTACTCAAGAAATATATTTTCCAAGGATGGTCAAGTATGAAGCTTAGTACTTGATTCGTTGCCAAACAATCAAGTTTCTTTCTCGAATTCGACGAACAATTCCTTCATGTTTATTGACTTGACTCAATAATGAGAAAAGTATTATATGTGTAATAACTGTCTGGAGTAAATGCACCGTGCTATGAAATAATCTTTCATCGGAGTTTTGTGCCAATAATTGGTCCAGATGTTTCGAACAGAAAGCAAACATAAAATATATCTTGTATATCAATAGCTAAGGTCATTTCTTGTGTATGTTTGCAGGTGATCAATTAAGGAAACAATCCTAAATAGAAAACCGTGAGAATATTATTGCACAGATGTTCGGATCCTTTTGAATCCGTTGATACCAACGTTATATGAATAATGACCGTGAGTGGATCGTACCCTTGCACTGGCCATGGCTACAGTCAATCCAACATTAGCTCTGCATTTTAGGAATCGTGAATCAAAAACTATCGCTCTGCATTGGTTTTTTCAGTTTTAAGGATTATCTGGCTGACTGGTTGGATGACCGTGTATGCATTCAAGTACAGACCGTGCAAATTGAGGGCTGAAAGTTTTAATAGTTGTTATCTATTATTTCTGGAAAAATGGTTGTTCTTTCCTTGAAAATTCCTCCCTATATAGGCTTTTATTCGGGAATTTCAACTTGTAATGTACATTTTTTATCGATTAGTTCTAAGTTAATGTCCAGTAGCATTTGCACTTGTTAATTTTTTATCAAACTTTTCGGTGTCCACCACCAAAATAGCGCTGAGATGAGTAACGTATTCATCGTTCAAATATTTTGCAATTTTTGATTGGTCACCCTCAACATGGCATATTGCTCACAAGTACATTTAACACGTTATGAGTTGCTCACCGGGCCTGTTATATCACTACTTTTTCAGTTCATTCGTGGCATATGAATAAGCACCCTGAGTGGCATCACTTGCTTGTTTTGCAGTATTCTAGTGGGAACAGGGATGGATTCATGATTTTGTTGAGGGTATTAGTGCAAAATGATGACAGTCTGTTTCAGCCGGAGTTTTAACTCGGCATTCAGAGTCAATCCCCTTGTTGTTGGCCATTCAACCAATCGATACCTCCCATGGTGGTTTTAAAAAGCGAAAAAAAAGGACCAATATTGCGATGATTTTTATGACCGTGATAAATTTTTATTCTTCCCATGTATGTTGAAATAACAATGATTTCTTTGATGCAAAGGAATTCATAATGACTGTCGCATATCTGGGGGCTTAAAGGATGTGTGTGTGCCAAGTTTTAGCTCAATTAATGCTATACGATCTGTAACCAGAGAGAGAGAGAGAGAGAGAGAGAGAGAGAGAGAGAGAAAGAGGGAGAACAGAGGAGAAGGACAGAGGGAGAGAGAAAATGGAGCAAAAAGAGCGTGATAGAAAGAGATAAAGCGATTGAGAGAATGAGAGAAAGAGGCACTAAACGAGAGAGAGAGAAAGAGAGGAATCGCCAAAAACAGAGATACACACACTGAGTAACAGAGAGAGAGAGAGAGAGAGAGAGAGAGACAGAGAGACAGAGCAACAGAGGCAGAGAGACTGATAGGGAAAGAGAGAAAGAGAGAGAGAGAAAGAGATGCAAGGACTTATTTCATTACAATAAATAAATATATCTGTACTAAAACACACCACTATCTAGTGCGTTTAGTTAGTTTCTGTACAGTTCAAAAGTCCACAGTTAAAGTCTTGTTATAAATTGAATGCGTTTTTTTCTTTCCAGCTTGTACTTAGTTACATTAACTTGTGTTGTGATACATTTTACGCGCTGCATTAATCAGAAGTGCACTATATCAAGTATTCATATATATATGTATATATGTATATGTATATATGTATATGTATATATGTATATATTATAATTGTACAATTTATTATATGTAGAATATTGACGAAGCTCTTTGTCAAGACCATTGATTATGTTCATGAATAATTATCCTGTATAATGAATGTTTTGTTTTTTTTTCCATTATTAGGCTACACACTTATCGACTTGTATTATCTGTACTCGATTTAAAGCAAAATATAAATTAACTAAACGTAAATGAAACCATTTCGCTCAATCTTTGAAGACTGAACCTCGTGATGTTTTTAATGAAAATATCGGAAAAAAGGTCCGGTTAGTCACTCAATACAAAATTGTCACGTGATCAATGTTTTTGGTGGCATGACATGTTGTGGGTGATCAGTTAAAAAACAATGAATGAGAGGTTTCTCCCGCATTTTGATGGGTAATGTCGTAATCTTCAAAAATAGGCACGAATGCTAATGGACATGAAAAGAGGGGTCACTTTCACATAAACTTGCATTGAAATTTGAACCTCCCCAAGCCATAAGAAAACCTATTTGGTCCCCAATGACAAAAGACCATTCCACTAAATCTGTCACCAAAGCCTCCAACATGGGTTTCATCAGTTTTCAAATTGGTCCTGCTGGCTGTATACATCATGCGTACAAACCGTGCAAGCTAGAAAGGAAAATTGAGACATTAACTTATCATTATGTCTGGAGAAACTTCCTTTTTGATTTATCCCTGCTACTATTGGCTTCTTGTGAGAAGTTCAATTTACAATGAGAGATTAGGGCAGTTCTGCTAAATTGGTCTTTAATTCATGTTTCAAGGTGTTCACGGTACGGAAAATTCGGAATTTCTAGTGATTACTGCCCTACGAAAAATGAGAAGAATAGCTCCCGTTTTTTCTATTTTTCAAGTGATCACCCCAAACATGACATACAGTTAGAAGATGTTGTTTGCGCGGTGGTTTCAAATGAGTGATTCAAATGACCTGTTGTATTTGTGTGAACATAAATTATATTTCCATCAGCTATTTGGACGAATATCCAAGTAAATTTGTTTTTGTGAGTAGATAATCATATCTTTGTAACCTGGGATGCTCTTCACGTATTTCATTCGAACAATGCAGTCATATAAGTCTTCTTGATAATGAAAATCAAACATTGAATATTATTTTGTGAATGTCATGCGCTTAATTGGTGAAAAAGTATCATCCCAAAAGATGGGGTTTTATGGATTAGGAGGGGGGTCCTGCTGTAAGAAGATATTTCATGGATTCACTCCGTCTTAGATAAATACATGCATGTAGGACACTATATTAGAAACCTTTCTCCAAAACTGCCAGCAATATTGTCAACAAAGGTTTGTTCAGTTTTCAAGTTGATCTGTCTGTCTGTCCGTCTCTGTATCTACGTATTTATGTATCATGTGAACAGGCTGCATTAATACACCTACAGAGTTGGGATTTGACACCTTACTTTGTCAACAAAAAGTATTTTGGTAAATTCCACCCCGAATAATTTCAGGTTCAATGTGTGACGTATGGTTACACTAAATTGATCAAATAATTTGTGTCCGGCTTGTTCCTTGAAAATTCAGACATTTTCATTTACCATTTCCAAACAAATACTTGAAGAAGTAAACTGTTCATTGATCATCCCCTCCTTTACGTTTTTATTTGTTTGTCTCCAAGATGGCATGCTGCCCTGAATACGCTGGTCACGTGACAGTTTTTGTTGAGAATTCAACAAGACTCATTTCGTGAATGAATTTTAAAGCAAAACTTTCACTACATGATTTGCTCATCCATTGTTCCGATGGGGTCCGTGGCTGATCTAAGATTTTGCTTAGCAATGCATGCGTGATACATTTTTTGTCTCGAAGTTTTTTTGCCTTGGGAAGTTCCCTCTCACTCAACCTCTAAAGTTGTTTCCCATTCGTGCACGGAGATGAAATGTGGTACCTAGCAAAAAGATGGGTTCTTCAAACTGAGAACCATGCAACGTGCACAGAAGATAATCTTGCCGATACTACATGGAGATATCACTGAACGGAACTCAAAATGGCAAAGGACTTGCTATGTTGTAAGAATGACGGATATCTGCTTGACATCATGACTCACGAGATTAATTCTCGGAAATCAAATGCAAATTTGTAGCTGATAAAAGATAGATGGTGTGGTAAACAAGACAAGTTCGGAAAGTATTGGCTACCCAACATCCATACTTGGGAGACCTGGTGGATATTCGGAAGTTAAAAGGCTGCTGCTGCTACAGATGATGAAACGTCACAACTAGCAGAGATACCAGAAAAGGATTACAGTTTTACGACCAATCTCCCCGGGTGGTCCAACTCCTTGCTCCTTTTCTCTCCGAATAACCTTCCCCCAAACGGACATCTGCACGGAACTAGAGGAATTGAAACGAATCAAAACTTATCCTCGATTCACCGATTTAATTTTGCATGCCGGTAACCGTCACGCCACTCGCAACCTCATTCACATTCGTAAGTGTTAATCACGAGTCGGATGACTGTGCTGAGCAAATTTTCCCTAATGAAGGTGATCTGACATGCAAACCCTCGCTCGTAATCCTACTTTTTAACTGGGTCCAATATACGCAATTATCTCTTTCCTGAATCTTAATTTACAAAGCTGACTCCGACCGTTGTTAAGAATAAGCAGACGGTAGGACTGATTTGGCAGGTAGCTTTACGGACCCCACGTTCACAGGGTGTGTAGAAGAAGCAGAAGTAGACTGCGAGCATTTGGATTGCAGAACGAGTACCAGAAAGTGAAATGGAGCAAGAATTGCTTGGAGCTGCGAGAGAACGGAAACTGTAGGGACATGATTACCCACCCTTAAAGAGATTTTTCAGAGAGAGAGAGAGAGAGAGAGAGAGAGAGAGATACAAGCTTAGTTCAAGCTATGGCAAACCAATTTACTTGTGTAATCAGTTTGATCCTAAAGAATGCCCAACTACTTTGGTTACGTGCGAGAATAATCTCGAAGATTTCTGTCTAGAAATGATTAACAAATCAGTCGTTAAGCTAATGTTACTTTAATGACATCGATACTCATCGACACAGCCAACCCCATTAGGTTATTTATGATGAAACCTCTTTTCATGGTGTTATCACATTAGTATTGTGCTACTATCGTGAGGTGGAGCATCACTTGTGTGACATCAAGTTTTGCGTAAAGAATACGAATTTTGTTATCGTTGTTTCCAACATTGGTAAGATGTCTTTCTTGATGTTTTTGTTCTATGTCTTTTGTCTTTTGGTGAGAGAATGCTGGTCTACTTTTTTGTCAGCAGCAATACAAAAGTGAAGTCTTCAGGGAGCTTGGAACGATCCCCAAGAGGCAGGCCAAAAGTCAGAAGGACTGGAAATCCAAGAAAAAATCAAGAAATCTATCCTGACGACACCATCACAAACTACAGCTTGACATCATAGTGAATGCTGTCATCTGTAGTGTAAGCAATCATTTCCTACGGGATTGAATTCTCAATTGAAATCACCAGCGGAATGCAGAACAGACTGGATTTTGACCGACTTATTCATCAGGATTCATGTCTTCCGACGTTGGATGACACGATATTCTTCCAACTTTTCCTTTCTATTGGCTTTCTTTCTACACATCAATAATGTAATCTGGTCTATTTTGGATGCTGTTGTACCAGTTATCACTTCGAAGATGTCTATTTCTCTTTCCGTCAATCTATCTTTCTCGTACGGTTCTACAGATGTTAGTCAGACTTATCAACCGTCCAAAACAAATTAAATTTCTTTCTTTTGAGACCAGTTTTATTTTTCACCTTTGTTCTTAGGGGTAATTCTTTTATTTTTTCATAGTTTTTTTTTCTGGTCAATTTCAACATTTCTCTGAACGACCACAACACTAATATTTTCACACGTTTTGTAAGTGTTGTTGTTACTGTCCATGTATCTTTTGGCAGTAAAGGTTTCTCGATATATATATATATATATATATATATATATATATATATATATATATATATATATATATATATATGTGTGTGTGTGTGTATATATATCGTTTCAAAATTTATTTTTCTTTCCGAAAATGATGTTCGTATTTGTTAATGCTGACTTCACGTTATCAAGAAAAGAAATATTGATATTTGATTTTAACATTAGGAGAATCGAATTGTATCGATCCACGTAAGCTTATCAATTCCATTTGCAGAAAACTCATGACTCACTTGATTGATATATTTTTGTTTTTTCGATGGAAAGATGCAAAAGTCATTTTTGCCTTATTCCAGTGAGAATATTTAATTAATTTCAAATGTTCTCATCCATTTCTCGAGCGTTGTTGCCATTATCTTTGTCTTTGCTTCATAATATAAGTATATATACATACACACACACACACACACATATATATATATGTATATGTATATATATATAGAAACACATATATATGAATATATATATGTGTGTGTATATATATATATATATATATATAAATATATATACATATATATATATATATATACATACATACATACATACATATATATATATATATATATATATATATATATATATATATATATATATATATATATATATATATATATATATATATGTATGCATGTGTGTGTGGGTATTAATTTTATGAGATGCGAGAGAAAGATGCCTGATATTTAGAATAGACATATGTGTACAATGCAACAGGGTAAATTAATTATGACTGCTAACTGTACATCCCTGCAAAAACACGCATATAAACATACACAGATACACACAGGTGTATGTAATGTTGAATGAGTGGCATATTCGATACACAAAATAACAGATATACCATCATACTCAAATATGCTTTCGAGATTGTAAATTTATCTACGTAGCATATAAAACATTTTCAAATCTCGCCATCATCACGTGATAATGTCGATCATAATTTACTCAAGTTAAATATGGAGTCACAGTGTTTTAGTGATCAGACTGAAAGTAAAGTAAATTTTGATTTTATCATCCAAAATAGTGATTGATAAACTCTTTTAGGTAAAGGTAGATTACCTCTGGTATATGTGGAGATTTTTATTCAGCATAGATTGTGCAGAAGGATCTCAACTCTATTGTTCGTTCCAGTACAATGAACACTAGTTGTCTTCACAGCGCCCTACGTGTTACTTGTCAGTTGAGGCAATCCAACTTTTTTTTTATTACAAGCAAAACCTCGTGCAAGACTGTCAATAGAATTAAATGCAAATTGGTGTCCCTGGAACTGAACTTAGAACTGAGTAATCAATTGAAAAGAGTCGATCTGAAAAATCTCATTAAATTTTAACATTAAATTAGATTTAATAACTAGCAAATGCTAAATGCCAATTGTCTGTTTTATGGTACCGTTGGAAGGATCACAGTTGCTAATTATTAATATTTTGATTGAAAATTAAGGCAAAACATCCGTATCCTCCAGATAATGATCTAAAATATAATCTAGAAATATACTGCATTTATTAAAAATCTAACTGCAAGTAACTAGTGAGTCATTTGACAAACATTATGAGGCAGCATGCCATCTTAGCAGTGATGGAAAAATGAGGGGAACAATCAGACGGACAAACTCAAAAACCTAAGAATCTATGTTGACATTGTTTATGAAAACTTTTTCTGGAAGGTTTCTAATAGACATTGCCTTGCGATTTTGAGCAGAAGTGAATGATGATATTACACATTTAGCCTTTTAACTTGGACCAAATATACAACTTTCTTACTTGAAATCTGGAATCTTTCCCGCTTAACAGATGCAGAAGACACACATTAATGCAACTAACATAACAAAAATTGTACAAATGATTATTACCGCTTGATTTGGATATTTTGAGTATGTTAATCGTCTACCCCATCGTATACGTTATGTCTTGAATTGATCTCTTTCAATCTCAAATTGTCAACCCGATTGTATTGGGAAAAAATTGCTTACTACTTTTGACATTTTAAATCATTCATAGTACCTTCTACCGCCGTAAACTGCACATATTTTTGGTGCGTATTTGAGTCGCCTTTTATCTCTCTTAAAAAAGGAAAGAATGATATGCCAAAAATATTACTTTTTTTTCCATCTTCCATGTAAGAATCGATACGCCAATTATGACAATTTTAGAAATATTCTCGTCTATATGGCAGCTGTCATATTAAAATCAAGTTTTCATTTCGAATGAAATTACTTCAATCTAAACGTTTTTACTGTCATTTAGCGGCAGAAACCAAACGGTCGTTTTGGCCAATCGAATACAGAGATTGTAAAAAGTACCCGACACATTTTGAGAAATTCATTCTAACGTCCTTATACATCTTCGAAATTATCAGAATTTAGGACGGAAAATTGGAAATACAAAAAGTAAAAAACGTATATAGAAACCAGATTCCAAATATTTCTGTTTGTACTTGCAATACGCTTTTTGTTTGCTAATAACTATATTTTGCAAGTGAAGTTGGAAGTAGTATATGTATTCTCTCTCATTGCTCACCTGCCTGTCTTTCTGTTTGCTCACATAATGATATAAGGTATCAATGAATTTCAAATAGGTTTTGTTGGTTTTGAAGGGTGTGCAATGGCTTGAGATAGGATTGGATTTTTGGACTGATCCAGGATTACCTGTTCTTCTGCATTCCAGTTATATATTTATACCATGGGGTTAAATATGATTGAAATTTGGGATTGATCTAAGAATCTGTTTTCCCCTGCATCATAGTCAAATATTGACTCACACTCAATATCTCCGAAAGTTATCAATGAATATCAATGACAATTCGTAGAATGGTGGGCATTAAGCTGAGGAAAGCGGCATCATTTTTTGGGATTGATCCAGGATTTTATTTGTAGCCATATGTCTGCACTATAACTTCAAAAGATCTTAATGAATAGTAATGATATTAGATGGAAAGGTAGTTCACAATTCCAGACAAAATTTTAGAGCGGATCCAGGAATTATTCACATTTATCGTTACTATTTGCGGGCTAACTAGGAGCCGTCAACCACGATTTTCAACAAATGTTTTTACTAAAACGTTCGGCAAGTGCTGATGCATGACAAATGCTGCAATTCATTCCACATGGAGAAATTCAATGACACACCTTCACTTCGTAAGCACTTTAACGTCAGACGCCATTTTGCCAGACTCTCAGCTGCTTTCTGCAATACACCCCCCCCAGAAAATAAATACAGCTTATTGGCAAAAAGGATCAGCGTCTTCTGCCGCACCACCAACACCAGCCTCTTATGCTGAGGGCTGATATAAAATAGGAAGCATTACTTTGAGACCAAACCTTTTTGATAAAATACTTCTTCGTGGCTTTTTCAACCGTCAGATTCTATGTCATTGTCAAGAAATTGCATGAGATAATATTTTGTCCCCCTCATCTCATCATTCTCCCCATTTTCGGGTGATATTACCCCCGTTGGATATAACTGACGAATGATGGTGCTATTCGTGATAAAATTCAGTATAATTCACACAAACTTGTTTCAAAATATACCTCACATCTTACAAGCAATAACCAGACCAATGTGCCATCAAAATTTTAAAGAAATCTGATTAGGTCCAGATTAATATCCTTTATTAATAAACGGACATTTTCTCAGGCGATTCAATATAGATAATCCTGACAATAAACACTTCTAATACTATTATTTTTTTGCAATCATGGACTCGTTTAGTTGATGTTGACTGATTGTGACAAGTGTATATGAAGTGACACTTTAAATTCGTATAACAATATTCTACCATAAGCAGTATAATTCTTTCAGCGTACAGCAGTAGACATAGACCTTCCTAAGGATTCTCCAGATCCGTCCATCATGGGCGTTGCAGAGCCAACTCTTGCTGTACTTGTCTAATTCTTCATACCATCTTTCTTGCCAGTCACATTTTTGTGTATGATCTCTCAAGATCAATGTTGGGAGTCGTGATGTCCGGCGGTTGTCTGACATTTTTGCAACAAGGCCAGCACATTGCCATTAGTAATTTTCTAATGGATCCTCCGATGTGTCTGTTTCCCATTTTTCTGTAATACACTGAAGTATCTTATGATATATCCATGTGATGTGAGGATGCATTGATTATATACCCTTTTTCAAGACTGATGGGATTTTCTTTTTTTTAAAAAGTTGAACTTGCACCACCAAAATCTTACCAAACTTGAGTGATACTTCGCCTGATTTTGTTTTCCTTTGGAAGAATTCATGGAAATGTGTTGTCCTACTGCAAAGCAATTCTTATCAGGAAATGTTTAAGATTTTGAGCTGACTTGTTAAATGCTGTTCATTTTGATATTCCCCGAAGCTAACATAGTTTTTCTATTATTCTCCAGTCTCTGTGGTCCGTTTTTGAGGGAATATGGAAGGTAAGAACTCAAATACTGATTTTCAAGGCAATCAGATCCATTCTGTAATCAATGCCTTCAACTTTGATACGTATGTCCCACCAAATCCTATAAATGAATCTAATCAACACGATTTCGATCGTTGAGTAAAGAACAGACAACCGTTTCGAAACGACTTATTGCGTTAGGAGACAATTTCAATATCTTGACCGATTTCAGACCATTTTTTCGCAGTCGTTTTCTTGTTTTAATTGGACTGTCTCGTAATGCAACACTTTTTATCTCCGAGCGTTGATTGATTGCGACACCTTTGGTTAAAGTGACACTTGCTTGAAATTAGAATTAGAATTCATTGCAGTGCACCTGCGTCAGGGTATGCATGATCATAAACAAAGGCCGTCTGTCATTAGAGGCGTGGTTGAAGTGATTTGAGGGACAAAATCAGAACAGTGATTCTCTCCTACTTCTCTCCTGAAATATCACTCAACGTTGGAGGTGTGGGGGGGGAATATCTAGGAAAAAATCCCCCACGCACTCCCCCATGCAACGAATCTCAAGCTACCCCTCTCTCTGTCACACTGATGAAATACAAATGTTTTGCTAAGAGAAATACTTATGGGAGAGGAGTCACTTCATTTATCAATTTGCAAATGCGTGCATATCCGAATTTACATCAGATCGAATTGGTTTTTTGACTCGAAGGGGCTTTTGAATATATAACCCGAATGCAACGTTTCCTTGGGGTTATTTTCTGGATGGAGCAGACAGGGGACTGAGAAAAAAACATAGTATAACTGGAAATAAAAGGTTGATACGCTTGTACGTAATAAATACAGTTAGTGCAGAGAGTTTCTCTTATAGCTTTGAAATTGACACAATATGGAACTAAGATTGTATATATATATATATATATATATATATATATATATATATATATATATATATATATATATATATATATATATATATTGCCTTATATCAAATAAAACGTATTTGAAATAGCATCCTTTTATCAAACAGTGAATGTAACATTTGGACATGACAACTTAAATAGAATAAATAATCAAAGATCAATGCTACGAAAAACTGTACGTTAAAGCAACTACCCTATCAGCTGCAGGTTAGATCGCTGGAGCATGCAAATTTCCTTCAATTGTCCATTTTGTTCACGTTGTCTCGGCCAAATGATGCATCCACCAAGTGTCTCATTACGATATAAAAAAGCAAATTATGATTATTCTGTCTGATCATACACATCTTTCTAATAACTAATGTTATTAAAATATTGTTGGGTTAGAGTTGAACTCTTAAATTACCCCTTAACCAATGTATAGGTTTTGGCAATTTTTTACCTAGTATTACATCAAGTTTCCCATTTGTGAACATATCATAACTGCAGCTGAAGTGATCAGTTACAGAATAATGTTTACAAACACAACTGCTATCCCAGTGCCGTAAAAAAATAGTGACCTTAAATTTTTTTTTTTTCATTTAAGGGAATTCATTAGTAATTCCACTTTTCAACCAGCCAAATGATATCTTTGAATACATTCCACCTGTTCAATGTCCACCTTTTGCACTGCACGTGTTGCAGGTAACGTACTGGTGGACAATAGTAAAATGCAACTATGACTGGTTGGAGAGGGTAAGGAAAAGACTGGAAGTAGAACATAAGGGAGTTTAATCCTGCCTAAATATCATAGTAATTTTTTTCCTTTGACAGATCATCACAGCCATACAACCGACACACACTATAGTTATATGAATGGGCAGCTTCTGTTTTCTCGCAGATGCATATGGGTTCTGGAGTGCCAAGTCGTCAAAATTTCCCTTGTGGTCTTGGTTGGGCATTTCAGGAAAAAAATCCGAGTGCAATACGTCTTGTATCAGTTTGAGCACAGGATCAGACGGGAAGACGTGAAATCGGGCGTTCAATCGCCTCAAAGTGTCCCTACTACCTGTTTTGGTGACAGAGTTGTCCTTTTCCTAGACTGGTTGCCTTCCTTGAGCTACAGAGCCAAATTTGTTGGACTATTTTGAGAAGGAAGAAGGGAGGGATTCATGACTCTTTCGATAAACGTCAGTACAAAGCATAAATTACCAGCAAGCTTTCAAAAAGGTGAAAAATCAGAATGTCAGAGATTTGGAGCTGGATCGATGATTGCTGTTCACTTTGATCTCCCTTGAGATGAATATAGGTATGCATTTCTCACCGGTCGGTGTTGGAAATCATATGAAACCGAGGAATCTAAACGCTGATTTTCATGGCCAATACCTACAAAATCACAAATTTCCCTATATGTTTTAAAAAGTTTAGGTTAACACACTTATACACCTTGGAAATCAACTGAATTCTGACCAAAGAGTATGGTACATACTTCCCAATGTTCAATGATGTTTCAGTATACATTATTTAATTTTTGTATTTTTTAAGCGCAGGTCGATATTCCGTCAATTTTGAACTTACTGTAAGTATTACGTACAGGTGTATCAACCAGGCATTTCCAGTTAGAAGGCAGTTTTTGCTAATATCCTGTCTGTGTCATCTTGAAATATGCATAGTCTTGAATCACAAAAGAAATTCAATAAAATTTGAAGTGATAATGTAAAATTTGTCCGAAGGAATTCTCGAGGACATAAATGTTAATTTTAGCATATTGAGATAACCATACTTTTGTAGTTAGGATACAACTAATCGGGAGATTAGACGAGTTTTATGGAAAAAAGTCACTCATTAAAAAGAAAAATATGTTGAATGATTTTGGTGGTCATCAGTGTTCACTAATGGACTTCTACAGGATCAACACCTGGACATTTCTGAAGAGACTGGTAGGCACTTATAAATCCAGTCTAAGTGAATCTATATAAAATTTCCGTGAATGGACAAGACACGAGACGTACATCAAAATGAAAGTGTGTGATTCAATAAAAAATCAATGTTCTTTTAATATCGAACCATAATTCAGAGACGGGTTAATATTTCCCCTTCTTTTCAAAGAAGAATTGAGTTTCTGACTCTAGAAATATCTTTAACGATTCCCAACTGAATTTTGGACCATTTTAGGAATATTCGATTGTTGCTTGTTCTATAAATCTCTTATAAAATTAGGAACACAAAAATTCAGTAATCTTTGGATTGATGAATTTTGAGTAGCTGACGGTGGCTACATTGAAGGAGAAAGGCCATTTTGAATACCTAAAAGTGGCTAGATTAAAGATGAATAGCTATTTTGGATCACTGGAAATGAAAAGATTCAATTCAAGATAACTGAACTTCTAAAAATAATACATATGCTTCAAACACTATATTTTTTTGATTTTTTGAAGTGCTGGAAGGGGCTAAATTAAATGCAAATGGTGATTTTGAGTCGCTAGGAGAGGGTATATTCCATTTCCACGTATCATACACTCTCATAAGAGTTTGTTTCAATCCTTCAGATGAATATGTTTTCTCATAGTAAATATGTGTTGAAAGGTTGGTTTATCGACAGTATTTTCAACAAAGTTTATATATATATATATATATATATATATATATATATATATATATATATATATATATCTGAATATTTTTACATTGATAGGAAAAACAGTATCTTTGGATCGATAATAACGTTATTCAACGCTGAGATCTTCGGATCGAGAATGAAGTTATTCATGAAGTTTGATATCAAATCAATACCTATACTGTATACTTACTTTTGGAGCTTTTGTATAAGTTTTAGAGCGCATGTTTCGACCCAAAGAAATGTGTCCATTGCTTCCGTCTGATATACCATAAATTATTACAAAAGCGTAAATACAGCGACTGCAGTTCTTTCATCAGGTCACTCAAAGACTCTGAGACCTTCCAACTAGAAAAATGGGGTGAGACAAGGTGGTATCAGCTCACCCAAATTCTTTACAGACTGCCTTGAGATGATGTTCCCAGACGTACTCTTGAACTCTAAGGGATCAGAAAAGATGGCGAATATGTAAGTAAACTTGGATTTGCTGACGACATTGTCTCTATAGCTAAGAACCTTCATGATGTTCAGATAATGCAAGACGAACTAAATAAAACATCAGGGATGTTTGGGCTCGGCATGAACTTCAGCAGAACAAAGTTCAAGTATAACAAAACATGTTGGGGACAAAGACATAATGATTAGAATCGAAAAGGCTCAGCTGGAGGAAATTGACCAAAACAATTGTTTAGGACAATGAATCTCCATGAAATTCCAAAAAAGAAAAAGAAATAAAGCGACAAAGCACACTGGGCTGCCAAGTTTCCAGTAGAGCTAACTCGACTTTCAAGACTGCGAAAATCCTCTCCCTACAAAAAACTGTATCCAACCGATAGTCACCTATGTAGCTAAAAAGATGGGACCCAACCGAAGAATTAGCCCTAAAACTGTGAACCACGCAACGTGCACACAAGATAACCATGATCAACCTCGAATAAAAAGATTAGAGAACAATACATATGAGAGAAAAAGAAGATGACTTTGAGATATCATACAAAACAATTGGAAGATTCAAATGGTAATGAGCCATTCATATCGCAAGAATGTCAGATAACCGCTGGACATCAAAAATCATGGAGTGGATCCCCACACATCGTATAGGGAATTGTGGCCGACAGAACGTAAGATAGCCTGACGGTCCAAATTAATTCAGATACTACTAGCTCCACTAGGCCCATGATAGGGAGGTCGGGCGATTCATGGGGGCAAGTTTAAGTCCAAAGACGGACGCTAAAATGATGATATTTATGAAATATACTCTAAAATCACTAATTTCAAAGGAATGCACCTCGGAATCAAATGTTCCTTTATAGATATATGTGGAATATATATATATATATATATGTATTCAGAATCATAGAAAAATACACACACACACACACACAGATATATATATATATATATATATATATATATATATAAGAGAGAGAGAGTGTGAGAAATAGAGCGGGAGAGAAAGGTAGAGAGAGAGTCAGATATTGGAAAAGATGCAGATATATATAGATATATAGATGGACCTTATATTCAAATCTGGCACAAAATCCCAAAGTGTGAAAGATCTAAGTTGAGTAATAAAGCTTGAAAATCAGCATCCGAACCATATTTTCATCAGGGCTTGAACACTGATCCTTTAAGCCTGAGAAGAAAAATCTTAATGATAGAGCAGACTAAATATATGTGGCCATGGACCTGTTTTCGGAACGTATACATGCACACACACATATATATATATATATATATATATATATATATATATATATATATATATATATATATATATATATATATATATATATATATATATATATATATATATATATATATATATATATATATATATATATATATATATATATATATATATATATATATATATATATATATATATATATATATATATATTGCTCTTCCACAGGAATAGAGCACTCTGGCGGATGGAAGATTTATGTGTGAATAAATTTATATTGCTTAAATTCAGCCGTACTGACTGCTCAGTTCCGTAGCTCAGAGGTAAGATCTCGCTCTCCGGATCTGAAGCGAACGTTTCAACCCTGCCTTGCGATACTTGATGGGTTAATTGATTGTTTATAGCTGCATTGAAGAGTGGTAATACAACGAAACAGTTGTCTGTGGATGACACAATGATACATTTTTTCACCGAATGGACATGACAAAATGATCACGAATTGCGTTATATCATATAGAAACTAATGTCTCACTCAACCTAAGCAATGTTAATGATATGAAGAATATGGGGCTACCTTTGGAATCGAACCTGTCACCAACAGGGTATATACTTCTTAGGGTCGACCCTCTTACCATTGGGCTAAACAGCCGTCCGTGATATTGGGGCCCAAATAACTACTTATATATACACGCACCGTCAAAGTTGTCTCTGTGTGTTCATATATACGCACATGTATACATATGTACACACACACACACACACACACACACATGTATATATATATACAGTCTTTAAAACTTCACACATGAACGATAGAAAAATATTTTTCTTTTAGAAATTTTATATTGCCCCAAATCATCTCACAATGTTATGTCATGCAAGTCCAGTATTTTTCAATAGCTTTTAATGTACTGTGTTCAGAGTTAGCCGTGTCTCATATATATATATATATATATATATATATATATATATATATATATATATATATATGTATATATATGTGTGTGTGTGTGTGTGTGTGTGTGTATAGTGATCATAACACCAAGTTTGACTATCATCACAAGTGTTTGTCTTCTCTTAAAAGGTTTCAAATTGTTTTCAATATTCTAATTGAACTTGTATTGATCACAAATTCAATTTGTTGTGCTTAGGTTCCATTGTCTTCAGACTTTGCAGCCAATTGTCTCTTATGAACACCAAAGAAACAAAGAAATCAATACGTTCTGACCGGAATAAAAGTCATTCAAGCTGTCCAGGCAGAGATTGATCGAATTTGAATCCGTAGTTTATTAACTCAAATAAGTGCTTAGGACAAATCACTTCGCATACACTGCTTCTCATACGATTACCAGGGTTAAGCAACATCAAGTTTGGTCAGTATTTACTTCATGTATGATAACATACTCTACTGTTTGCATCTTTGTTGTTTGAATAGGGATTACAAACAAAACAAACTCGGCTACATTGAAGCAAAACCCTCTCGTTTCATTAAATCCCAAAAGAACAATTCATTTTTCAGTGAAATATCATTCCAAAACCAAGCACCCAGAAGTGAATACGTCATCGGTTTTTGTGTATGTTGCTGTTATTCGTGCATCACAACACTGATTCTCAGTGATGTCACTGCCGTAGTTGTTGGAAGTGAGAATAAAGTCAAAACTCAGTGATTGGAGTTTGACCATTAGTTTAATTTTGAGAAAAAATGAACAATGATCCTGGCAGTACTGTAGTTGTGTGACTAGGTGGGGATACCAGACACTGAAACCAGCTGGAGAGACTTTCTGTACAGTCATGTTGGTCTCCAAACGAATTGAGCACTTTTTCCCCCTTGGAAGGCTTCAGCGTGATTGAGAGGGACGGGTGTGGGACTTGAGCACAACACTCCCTCCACGCTAAGCAACAAAGCTTAGTAGCCCCAGTCCTGGGTCTGCTAGAACCATCTGCAAAGACTTAAAAAAGGTAATACAATATAAGTTATTGTGTAGAGTTGAGCTCGATAATGAAATAACTGAGACCAGCTCGCAAAAATATTACATGCTCATGTTTTTACCCCAAATTATGTAAGCATAGTTCTGATTAGTCACGCAATATAAACTATCACGTGACCAACGTCAATTAACAGCACATTGTGTTTGGGATGATCAATTAAAACTTGGAAAATTTATCTTGTTCAATGGTGATCATTATAAAAAAGTCAGGATTTTCAAAAATCAAGCATCAATGGTGCTGGTTACTTAGAAATTGACTGATTTAGCATTGTACATTGACCCCTCCACTAAAACCTTATTCAAGGGGGGGGGGTCTTTCGATAAATAAAACCCAAAACTCTATAGATATGATAAACGGTAAGTATTTAAATTCCAACATTCTGGTACGGCTTATACTCATGAAGGATAAATAGCCTTCGAACGAGCCAACCAACCAGATCAACATCAAACCAGAAGAAAGCTATGATAACAGTTCTGATGAGGTTTTTAGTTGACAATTTCTGATATAGAAAACGATGGGAAACACAATGGGCTTAATGGTTAAAACGATACAGAATGGAATCAGTGAATCGAGTCTGAACTCTGCGTAGGACAATGTGCGTTCAATCAGCATTAGTGCCCTTTGGAAAAGCATGAATTTATTTTCTTCTTCTACCAGCTATCGGTAAACAACATGGAACACTTGGCTCATCGAACTTGGTCGGCAACCAGTCTTCGAATGAACAACGGCATGGAGCCCTCTTATAGCAACTCGATGATAACTTTGAAGGGTTTCCAGCAGCTTCTGCTACCAAGCCGATGCCAAATGTATCACTCTGCTTCCATCCGTTCTTTTGACTGAGGACCTTAGGATCTCTATACATAACAACCTGGCGTGCGCCCTGTCGAGGTCACGAGTGCTGTTCCATTGTCTAAGAGAAAGAAGGAGACCTTCATATTTTATTGTGAATACAATGTTTATCCGACGTCAAACTTTAAATAAAAAACTCTTCAAAACTAACTCAGAAAGAGCGATCTCAGGAATAGCCCCTATCAATGTAAAAAGATCGAAATACTAAACACCAGGTTGAAGGGTATCGTAATAACTAAATTACCAACAAAAATGTGATGGGCAGGACACATAGCAAAACAGAGGAAAACAGATGGCAGAAAGCTAACGAGTTGGTACCCATGGGACAGTAAACACAGTAGGAAACGACCAGGCAGAAGGCGATGGGAAAGGCTTTTGTCCAGCAATTGACCTTTAACAGCTGCTCCTGTGTCTATTGAAGATTATTATTGTCATTATTATCAAATAGAAAGACATCTGCCATAGATGAATGCTTTAATAGCCATTCTTGCTGACTATTCAAAGATATTTAGGGTTCTCTCTTAGGTTGGTGCATTTATATTGTGAACGTATACCTAAATAGGTTCAGCTTATATATGTGTGTATATATATATATATATATATATATATATATATATATATATATATATATATATATATATATATATATATATATATATATATATATATATGTTTGTGTGTGTACGTGTGTTTGTGTGTGTATACATATGAACATTAGTATAGCGACGGCTGCACAGCGATACTTATCGAATAGCAAGCTATGCGTCGGTGCAGAGATCCCCAAAGTGAGAGGTGGGGCGCCCCGAGGCACCACGACTATCTGTAAGGGGCGCCATTAGATATATGAAGAATTTAATATTTTCAGGCAATCGTAATTCAATTCGTAATTCAATATTAGCCAAAATGGAATTAACTGAGTTTTCGATAACAGTAAAAGATGAAAATCCTCTGACAAATGGAAAGGCTCCGCGAATTCTAATTCCATTTGCGATAACTTATCTCTGTACAGATAAGAAAAGCAAGCATCGTTCAAAAATCAACGTGGAACAAAAAATGAGGGTAGATGTCTCTAGTTTGACACCGAAGTTTCAGAAAGTGTGTGCTGAACATCAGTCTCAGCCGTCCCACCAGTGATCAATGAATTAGAAAAAATGAAAAAAAAACAAAAAACGTGAATCTAAATTAAGTGGGTCAAAAGTTTTAATTTAACTAACCTAATCACATAGAAGTATATTATATAAAAGGGCATGAATTTCGTTCGACGGAGTGTATTGACCATAATATATAATATCAATAGCATCTGAAAGCTTGTCATCATTTTTCTGAAAAAAAGAAAAACAATTTATCCAATTTTAAGGTGGAAACCTGGAACTACCTGGAAGACACAACCCTAATGTAGAAAAAATGGATGTGTTCACTCTAACCGAGCATACTTTCTGAACAGGTGATTCCACATTCAGAAAATAAACATCATCCAACGGAGGCTGGAAAGAAGAGGGTCAAAACGCTGTGAAAAAATAAACACATAAACGAAGAAACAATCTGCGTCTATTTAGGGCTACTGTTAGCAATATAATCGCGCAGATTTTTTTATGTTGTGAGTTTGATCCTTACCGAGTGTTCCAGAGTATTAAATGCATTCAGTGCACGATATAATCTGTACCCCCCCACTCAGACTAACACCCTCTCTTATATCATTCATTTAATAAGCCCCAATCCCCACATCCCAAAAGTTGGACAAACATAATACATTGAAAATTAGAGTTGAGTAATGTATTTTTTCAACTGAGCATTTATTTCATAACCAAACGCGCAATTACAGAAAATAACCTAGAATACTTGATATATTAAAATGATGAATAAAAAAATCCATTCAAAAGACTTCAGAAAACTTTGAAAGAACACATTTTATACCAAAGCTGTAGACTTTATTGAAATGTATTATGTGCAGTCGTGATTAAAATTTGTAATCGTTTACAAGTTTTATTTTATCAACCACTCTCTTCATTGCATTGATCGATAAATACGCATCAAATTATGCTTGAAACTTGTATTTTCCACATGAGTGGTTTCTTTCTTAGAAGACAATGACAAGAACGTACGTCTATGATATCGTCGTTGGCTTTCAAGTGTACAAAT
>OY735211.1:62041513-62046513 GCA_963457665.1 Thysanoteuthis rhombus
GTGTGTGTGTGTGCGTATGAGTCTTAATTCTGTTGCTGGAAGAAATGCTTCCGATTAAAATGTCTTTACAATTGTCACATTAGGTCCGACATACATTGTGTTCATGATATATATGTATATATATATATAAAGTAAACAATACCTAAATGATGTGAAATTTCCCTGCCATGCAAAGAACAGACTTGTTGCCATTCCAATCAACAGAGCAGAAAATACTGGTAACATGTTTTTCAAGAGAGGGAATTAAAATTATGTTGACATTTCCACAGGATCTCTGAGGGAGAATTGCAGGTGTATTTGCAATGGTACCAACTGAAATATCCCGGATGGCTCTGGGTAACTCCTAGTGAAAACTTGAAGGGTACGTAGACAGGGATGTTGGACAGGTGGATACTGTTCAACACACAATACTGGTAGTGTTATTTTAGTACAGGTACTGATAAAGATATTATGTTGTCATTTCTGAAGCACTCTTTATCATTTTAGAAATTGAAATTTTACACACACACACACACACACACACACACACATATATATATATATATATATATATATATATATATATATATATATATGTATAACCTTGTATGCATCAAGTCCATAAATGTTTATATTTCAATTTGCACGTATAGATACACACATATTAAAAATAACACACTCTTATTAGGTATAGCTCGATTGACAGGGATCAAGATCAGCTCCCACTTGAGTTTTTATGGTAAGGAGTGGGAATTTATTTATGTGCGTGTGATTGAGCTTGTATGCGTGTTCATGCATATATCTACACCAGTCGGTAATTCAATACTGGAAAGATGTCAGAGAGCACATACCCCTGCAAAGGCCACGTCAAAGGGAGGTAAGCGTTGATGTATCCACTCATAATTTACTTTCTGGTAGCCTATTACCAACCTTTCCAACAAGTTTCATCGATAATCATTGAGAAAATCTAGTGATATTGTGTGGACAGCTAGCATTTACTGATGTGTGGTTCAGACATTTAAATACAGCGTAAAGAAGGTAATGATGCATGGATCCGCTCCAAAATTCAACTCCTCCTGCAGCCTATTGTGCACCCCCCAGACATATCTTGAGGACAGGCATCAAACTCTGATTTTAGTGCTGACATACAACTTTGACGTAAGGCTTGGGTCATGGTACATTGATCAGACCCCCAAATGAATCACTATTACCAGCTCTTCTGCTCAATTAAATCTGAATTGATTAAGAACTGTCGGTGATATCGTGTCAACGGACTTGATATTTGGGCTATATTATATTATGCTGAGGCATATCAATGACTTGGGATGGATAGTTACGCTCGCATACCAGCCCTCGAAAAAAAACTCGGTAAGTTTTACCGTTGCCTCTTGCTCACCTATTCATAAAATTACAAAGAAATTAATTGAGAAATTTCGAGTATATTTTGTGGACAGCCAAAAGCGTATGTAAAGAAAACCTCTCTCAATCAGGAGAAAAAAAAATCGTATATCTACTTAGAGTTTCGACCAACTTTTCCGGGCCGCCACAGTGCACCTTTCTACCCGTCCATCGGAATTCTTGGAGTAATTTTAGAGATATCGTATAGACAGCGAGATATATCGACATGACTAAATTCATACACTTCTCCGACCTTGTTGGCAGGGGTAATCGCAGCCATTATCCTGGATATCTTCAGCTATGTCTTCTTTTTACTCTTCAGTGGGCTTAAATGCAATTGAAATCATTGGAAATGATGATCCATGCTTAACTTTATAGGCAAACCTTTTTTTTTAAAAAATAAATCCCTTTCACATTACAGCAAATAGGGCCATAAATTTAAATTGCCTCGTATTCAGTGTCTTCGGGCAGAATAATGTTCGTGTCACTTTGTTCTATAATGTTGAGGATTTGTCTCCACTTTTTTATTGGATCCCATCTGGAATTTTCTCCCCCTTTTTTTCTCATATCAAAATTTCGCTTCATTTTCCAAGTGTCCAATAAATCCTTCCAAAGAATGTATTTTCCCTTGAAATGTGATAAAAAATCAAAGCCTCATTTTTAAACGTAATCTTTCCTATTGCAGAAAATACTACTCGACAGTCATAAAAATGCTTCAACGAGAATAAATGGTTTAATTCCATTCATTTTTCATCCTATCTGATCAGAAATTCTGTTTGTTCTTTTTTTTTCCCACGTACCAATTCGACTCAAATCTGCGAGAGTAAAATCTTAATGCTTTGTCTACAAAGCCTTTTTTTCGGGGAAAAAAAAACATATAATTGTATTTTTATTTGATAGCGTAATCTTTCCGATAACATAAAGATATTTGGCTCTCATAAAGTTACTTTGAGGAATTAAATTTTCAGTGATATCTATTATAAAGTAGGATTGCAAAGTTCGATTGCAAAAAAAAGTCTTTTGATAATTGTTGCCAGCTTAGGATAAAAAAAAAAACCCAAAAACAATTATTGATATCTTAACATTGCGGGTGTGACATCTTTACCTCAATGTCATGATTACTCACCCCTTGAAATCTAGCCATTTGTCGTCTTAACATCAAAATTTGGCTTGATTTTCAAGAAATCAAAACTCAATGTCCCGTAAAAAGTATTTTCTCTTAGAAACCTATTGTAAAATCACAGTCACATTATTTAATCATCTCATTTTCAGGAAATTAATTCATAATAAGGATTTGTGTGCTTCAACTTCGGTCATTTTATTTTATCCCGCCAGAAATTTTATTCACATTCTTTAATTCCTTTAGTTCTATATGAAGCCCTCCAAGGAATGTTTAACTAAAATCTGGTGGAAATAATTGTCTGTAGACACAATCATATAAATAACGTTTATTTGATTTATACTATTAATGTGACTAACTCATGTCTAGTAGGAAGAATCCTTTGATTTTCTTATTCCACCAACTATATTTTATATCATCGTTTATTCACATGTCTTTCCCGATTACGAGTCGAAACGTCAAATTCATAAAATTATCAATTTATAAAAGAAGTTCAATGAACATAAGGTCCAATGCAATGAGATCCAATGATACAAACGCATCAAATGCAGAAAAGACAAATACAAAAAAGGCTTTTGTTCATTGGACTTTGCTGAATTTGGCATGTTTGATTTATACGACATTATTGTATCGAGTGTTTTAGCATTTGGATCATTTGCAATAGACATTATGTACTCGGACAATTAGTTCTGAAAATTTTTGATATTGGACGTTTTTCATTAGATCATTTGATTTTCTATCTCAACAACGTTGAATAAAATGATGTTAAAAGCAAAATTAGTGTACGTATAATTGACTGTAAGTTGTTGTTCTCTTTACAATCAAGAAATCTAAAGATATGTTTCAAACGTCAAAATTATCAAGTAAGACTTCAAAGGGCTCTCTGATTCCTTGAATCTGGACTCTGTTGGAATCATCTGTCTCACAAGGCACTTAAGATACACTTCCAGTGAGAGGATCGGTCAAATTCCACCATAAAATCGCGATTATGCTCCTGAGTAGTGAGGGTTCTTTGCTAAATGCTTATGCTTCAGGAATAAAAAAAGACAGTTCATCATCATCATCATCAGCAGCAGCAGCAGCAGCAGCAGCCTTCTAGATCTTCCCCATATTCGCCAGACCTCTGTGTCGTCGGCGTTACGGTGTCAGTACTTTTCAAAGTATATCGTCGCACCGTCGTATTTTTCATTCGGCCACAATTTCTGATTTTATCTCTCTGAATCCATGCTATGAGTCGTTATATCAAACGGTTGTCCGGCATTAATGCTACGTGATCAGCCCATTGCCATTTGAGTTTCCTTATTGATCATATAATATATCAGACTCTTGTTCTTCCTCTGATATACCGTGCTGTCTTATGATCTCTCCTTTGTATGTTGAGCATAATTTTGCCCTGTGTATATTGCAAACTTTTTACTTTTGTGGCCTGGATATCGATATTCGTATGTATTTTTTTTTACATTATATGATTAAAAGCGTGGCCGTAACAGCATCGTTGGCAGGAATAATAGATATTTATCTATTTATTAGACGAGATCAACTAGAACAAAACACTTAATTTCCCAAGAACAAAAATGTATCAAGTCTAGTTGCTGCGGGGATAAAATCCACTACTACTTCTCTCTCAACTATTACAACAGCTTCTGTATTGTATATGTATTAATGCAGCTTTTACATCATATATATATATATATATATATATATATATATATATATATATATATATATATACATATATATATATATATATATATATATATATATATATATATATATATATATGTATATATATATATAAACAAATCGGAAAGATATCCTTTTTTTTACAGTAATACATCTATTTACTAGAACGAAATAGGCTTTTTTGTATCTGTAAGATAAACTTTGTGGAAACATACGACTCATCAATATGGTGAGGATTATTCTTGTTGTTGTTACGATAATAAAGACAACGTCAACTCCACACTTGGATTGGAGTTTGACTAAAAAGTTGCTCAGAGTTATCCTTCCTCTTCCCAAAGTCTGACAAATCCTCGGTAATCTTTTGGTATAGGTAATATAATGGAAACACACATTCATTGATTTCGAAATTGATGTGATTAAGTTACTTACCCTTTGACTACTTTCCTGTCCAGTTTGGCAAAACTATCTGACAATCGGGAATTATGAAACAAACAATTTGTATAGGAAGTGATTAATATCACTTACAGGACAAAAGGTTTCAAATTCGATATTTGGGGTCAAGAAAGGTCATCCATTGGTCAGTTGATCTGAACGTCAATTTTCAACTCGACTGATTTAAACTTTGAATCAATTATAACCAAACAATAATTCACGCTTCAATACTTTTTGGCTCCAAATGAATTTTAAGAAAATCAAATTATAAAATTATAAGTTGGCGTTGTCTACTAGACGTATGACAGTATGCCAAAGCACTGGAATTGTTTTTACATCAATGCTCAAAATTTGAATTCAAGCTTCACTGTCTTTTGGCTCAGGGGAA
>OY735211.1:62051513-62086513 GCA_963457665.1 Thysanoteuthis rhombus
CACCCCCATTCCATTTAAAATCTAGTCATTTGATAAAGCTGGGTTTATTAGAACACAGTAAAACCTCTAATCGGCTATGCCTATCTTTATTGAGTGGAGAGAAATAGCTCTTAAAACACAAACATTGGAGACAAGTTCAGTCCCTGGTAAAGACAGATTATGTTCATCCTGCACTAATTTGCTTTGGAAAGGCATTGATAGATCTCTTCTCACCAAGCTGTTGGTGAAGAATTGGAGCCAAGTAAGCGCTTTAGCTTTGTGAAGTGATGCAGTTGAAGAGTGGGACAGCTATGATTCCAAACCAAAGGTGGCTGGATGCCAAATTTAACGAACTTCCAGCAGTTTCTATAGTCATGCAGGTCAAACCTATCACACCCTTTGGGTTACATCAGCTTGTCTGAAAAGAGATTCTTTTGAATGGATATCCGATTATCTTTATACTTTTTGCTCAGACTTGCAACTTTGAGGGGTCACTTAAATGTTGTCCTGTTGTTTATTGAGACGGGTAGGGACCATCATCGAGTACTTTCATATAATTTTCTTTTATCTCTAAGATTTATGTTCCTTTTTGTGAGTTTTAAACGGGACTTATATGCATTTTTTCACGTAAGATTCATTATTCACGATTTTTAGTTAGTTACCACCGATTGAAATTGATGCCAAATCTATCAAAATTTAATATTTTCAGTTTTTAAGCTAGTCTCTCTGGACGGCAGGTGGATTATGCATGCATGTATTGCACGTACAGGTCACACCAATGGAGCTAGGAGGCTGAACATTGAAACTATTATTCCTTATTACGTCTAGAAAAGGTTTTTGTACTTTTAAAATTATCCTCCGGAATAGGCTTTGTATGTGTGTGTGTTTGTGTGTGCGTGTGTGTCTTGGGGTGTTTACAATATGAGTTCATGTTAAAATGGTCCCCAGTTTTTATTTAGCTGCATTCATGCTTTTTTTCTCAGAAAATTTGGCCTTTTGCAGTTATCACTGTGAAACAAAAGGCGAAAGTAACTTATTTTTGATCTGCCCCTTTTCCAATTTATTTTCTTATCAATCACCTCTAAAACGCTGTGCTGCCAAAAGACGTTGGTCACATGATGATTTGTTCCAATATCTGTTGGATATTTTTGAACTCATACAAGTAATTCTCACTTTTCACAAGTTGCATAACAACAAACAGTTAAAATATGGTTTAAGGTATGTTAGGTTACTAGTCGTTTTAAAAAGCAGCGTCCACTTTCTTGTTCTTTCTCACACAACCTGGTCTCCTTTAACCCTCGACCCAACCTCCGATAACTCAGCCAATCATGCAATCATCACTCTTTCAGGGTCTGGGAAAGAAGAAAAAACATTATTTTATAGATAAATGGTGATTGCATTTCGCTTCACACTATTTCAGTTTACGCAAATGTTTTTTTGATAGAGATGCTCCACTTTCAGTCATTTCCATGAATTCACAGAGCGCGTAGATTGCACTCTAAGACAGAGGACAAGCATCCTTGGCATTTAAAGTTTAATTTTAAAATAGGTCTCTAACTCTGTTGCCTCCAGAAATCAAAAGTTCGAAAATAGTGATGCAGTGTAAAGTAGAGCCATTTCAACACATCCAAAATAGATTTTCTTATAACAGCATCATGAATTAATTTCATCTTATCTTTCGATTCTTTTCGGTTTGGGGTGAAATTAATAGCTTTTCCTAATAATTTACACATTAGTGAATTGTTTTCGTCCAAGAAAATAGCTGCAAATCTTGTAGACGAGTAATTTATCTCCAAGATATTTTTTTTCTTCCTGATTCTTCCCGAATCGGAAATCTAGAACACAAAAATCAATCCAACCATTATAGAAAATACAGATCTGGTTAGACTTTCAATAGAAAATGTCGTGAGATCGACGTCTTTTGGCAGCATGATGTGTTGTGGGTGATCAATTAAGAGATCAAGATATTACTAAAAATAGGTGATCATAGTTATATCTTCGACTTTTTTTAACAGGGGTTTCTAAGAAAGTTACATCGCCTATTAGCCACACCTAAACTGGGGGGAAAACGTTTTATCTAGACAAAATAAGGAGTAACTTTTAGAAATTTCAGCCCTCAAGCAGCATTAGGGCAACCTGCGCACATGATACGTAGATATATACATAAGTAGCCAACCAGCCAGGCCAGCTTGATTATGAAAGACACTTATGATGACAGTTTCAATCGTCAGTTTGTAACAAGCTCATCATTACAGAGAGATGCTGCTTTCACACAGCCTCTAAACAAATAAATAGTATTTCAGAAATATTCACAAGGCCCTTCCTGTTTCAATGGAACAACGCTGAAGTGACTTTTCTAGGGTGCAAGCCTAGTAGAATGTATGGAGATCCTTGGGTACCAAATCGACGGACTCCCCTCTTCGGATCTTGCTGATAAAGTCAAAACAATAGCGTTTGACACAAGTTTGGCTGCAGGAGCTGCCAAAGTGACGCTGGATATGGCATTCAAACACTAAGAGAGCCCAATTTTTCCTTGGGTAAAGATTAGAGATGGATTCATGCCTTTTTTGAATGCACTAATTCAAGGTCAAAGTGGACAGTCTTCATCGCTGTTTGAACTTGATCTGCTGATTCCATTAACCGGGCCGTTAATCTCTCTTTTTTCAAATATATCAAACCAAACTTACGACAGGCAAAGGTCTGGTTGATCGTTCAAGGGAAACTGAGACTAACGTTTTTTTGCAGTATATTTGGGGTGATCACTTAAAAATTTGTAAGAGCGTAATGCGTAAGGTACTTCTCTCTCCTTTTTCTTGGATCACCGATGAAAAACAAAAGGACACAAACTAATGAGGATCTCCTCCAAGAGCACATATCGTAACTTGTACCCGGCTAAAAACCTATTTCAGTTGATGGAAAGGCAAAAAAAGTCACTTTCGTAGTTGTACTGAGCAGTAGATGTTGAAATCTTCAATGCTTTACCTGCAATGAAACGTCTTGTACGTGTGATATATACATACAAATAGCGAGATAATTAAGACTTTTGTTTATAAATTCCCCTGAAGTGTCAAAAATGGCAACTGTCAAAGAGAAGTTTGATTGCATGCTGTGGTTGGCAGATTTGGAATCAGAAACAGATGTGAGAACAAAGTTCGTTTCTCATTACCGGAGAGTTACAACTCATCAAAACTAAAAAAATAACTGGTTATCAGGAAGCAAGGATTACAAATGCAATTCAAAGAACCACAGAACAGAAACTGAATAATGTTTTGAGAGAGTTTGCAGATCAGCTTGATCCATGTAATTGGATCGATTGCCGTTTTGTTGAAGATTGAGAATTAAACTTCATTTTGACAAAAGAAAAAGAAAGCTTTTTTATACTTATATATTTATATATACTTATATTTATATAGTTCTTTTTGTGTATATGTGGAATAGATGTTTTTTTAAGCACACAAAGACTTTAGGAACACACTGTAAAGAGCAAATCTGATAGACCAACCTAAAAACTGAAGAAGCAAGTTTGATTATTTTTTAAATGAAAATGCTTTGATCAATTCACACTCAAACCGCAAATATTTATTTATGAAAATCTTAACCCTATCTGACTATGATTCACTAAATTCCCATCTGCCACTATATGTGTGACAGCGTGATTCAGGAATCATGTAAGATGTTCCCACGGAATTTTCTCTATGTGCCTGTGCGTTTTAGAATTTTTTTTTAATTTAGAAAATAAATGAGAAATGTTGTGCTTGCAAATTCATCTCCACCTTGTTGCAGTAGTAATCATCACGCAAGCTATAGCCTCCAATGGAATGAAAGCAACATTTTGCTAAAACAAGTTTTTTAAAAACTTTTTTGCTGTTGTAAATAATAAATGTAAACTGCAACACACAAAAGAATGGTACACTTCAACCTTCTTTTGTCGTGATTTATTGGTAGAGATTATACTACTACTACTACTACTACTACTACTACTACTACTACTACTACTACTACTACTACTACAATAATAATAATAATAACAGCAATAATGATAATAATTTGAACGGACCATCCCATCTAAACAAAAAGACTGGACCTAGTTATCGGGGATAAGGAGAGGAAAACCTGCCAATTAACAGACGTAGCCGTACCTGCTGATCATAGAGTAAAGAGGAAAGTGAGTGAGAGACTGGAAAAATGTCAGGATCTGGTAAAGGAACTGAAAAAGTTATGTAAAATGAAAGTCAGAGTAGTACTGGTAATTATAGGTGCACTCGGAACTGTACGCTGTGGGATAGGAGTAACTTGGGATAAAAGGAAGGATTGAGACTGCACAGACCACAGCACTGCTAGGAACTGCATGAATACTGAGGAGAGTGCTAGGAATAAAAGATCTACTACCTCAGCTGTTGGCATTGGCCGAACAAAAGAGGATAAAAACAATAGAAAAAAACGAATGGTGGTGGAAGTTCAAGCCACAGCACTGCTCTCATGGGAGAGGGAGAGATGAGAGGGAGGCTGAGACCTGAGTAGACTTACTGTCACTCAGCCTTCAGCGATAACCATCGGGTAACTGTTGTGAAACTGTATACCACAGTACTGCAGTGGACTATGAGAGTATGGAAAGGAGGGCTGGAGTTTCGAAGAGACTTGCTGTCACTCAAACTCCAGCGGTAACAACCAGCCAACTTGTGTAAAATTGCTAATAATAATGATAATAATAATAATAATAATAATAATAATAATAATAATAATAATAATGATGATGATGATAATGATAATGATGATGGTAATAAGGATAAACCACCCTGGCTCATGTACCCTTGATTGACTTCATGAGGGACACAGTCGTTAGTGTTGGCTAAAACTCCAACTTATACTCCACTAACAACACTCTGAAAGAGCACAGCCACCATCGAGTCACTGTTCACCAGAACAAGCGGAGGAAACAGTCGAGAGAGAAAAACAGGTTGGCAATATATTGCAATTACAGAAAAAAACCATCGGTGCTGTACTACGAAGAACGCTTGTTCCAAACATGGAGGGAAAATCCACGATGAAGGTATCAAGCCAGCGCCTGACTGACCTAGAAAAAAAACCACTAAAAAAAACAAATGGATCTCAGAGACTGAACCACAAGAGATCCGAAATGAAATCGAAAAAGAAGAAAGTGGCCTGTGTGGTGAAACGGATGAGACTGTAAACAACATAATTAGTGGATGTAGTCAACTAGCCCAGAAGGAGTATAACACAGACACGATAGAGTTGCAAAAGTGATACAATTGGAACTGAGTAATCGAATGATGTTTAACCATACGGATAAGTGGTATCAGCCCTGAAGAATGGAATCCACAAATTTGGGACTTTGACATCCAAACGGACCACCTCAACCAGGTGAAAAAACCGGGCTTGGTAATCGTAGACAAGAAGAGGAAAACCTGCAAAATGATAGACGTGGCTGTGTCTGCAGACCATGGAGTGAAAAGGATAGAGGAAGATCTAGCGAGAGAACCGAAGAAGACTTCGAACATTAAAGTCAGGGTAGTACCAGTAATTATGGGTGCACTCAGAGCTGTCTTAATGAAGCTGAGTGCGACATTAGAGGAACTCACGATAAAAAGAAAGATTGAGACTACGGCACTGCTAGGAACTGCACGGAAACTGAGGGGAGTACTGGAAAATATGAGATCTACGACCCTACATGTAAGCAGTGGCCTAAGAGAGGAGGAAGGAGAAAAGGGAAAAGAAAACAACACTAAAGAAACACCCAAATGGTACCGCAGTTGTGGGCCACCGCACTGATGTGATAGGCCAGGGAGATGTGAGAGGGTGGACTGAACACCCGAGGAGAATTGCTGTCACTCAGCCTTCAGTAATGGCCAACCAAGCAACTTGTGTGAAACTGTAAATCACAATATTGCCGTTGTCCCCACTATTATTTGTTCTAACAATGATACCACTCAACAGAATCCTGAGGAACAGCAAAGGGGACCATTTCTCTAAAACTAAAGGAAAGGTCAACCACCTAATGTACATGGACGATATAAAATTGTTCGCAAAAAAACAGGGGAGAGCTTGAGACACTGTTCAACGAAGTACAGGAATATGGTGAGGACATTGGAATGGAGTTTGGAATAGAAAAATGTGCAATCATGGTAATGCACAAAGGAAGGCTCTCAATGACAGAAGGAATTGAACTCCCGAACAACAGCAAGATTAGGTCATTGACCGCACAAGACCAGGAAGAGACGAAGGAGAAAATAAAGAGAGAATACCTTAGAAGGATAAGGAAAATATTAGAGAGTGTCAGTAGTTAGATATACAGAACCATTCCTAAGATGGATAAAGGAAGAACTCCAATCGATCGATAGGCAAACAAAGAAACTTATGACAATGCATAAAGCATTACACCCTAGAGATGATACAGATAGATCATACGTTAAGAGAAAAGAAGGTGGCACGGGCTCATCAGCATAGAAGACTGTGTCCAGAGAGCTAAAGCAGTCCTAGAAAGGTATATGCAAACAAATAGCAAAAAAAATCATAAAGAGTGCGAGAGATAGCGCAACTATCAATAAAGTAGAAAACAATGGAACAGTACAGCAAACAAGAAAAGAAAGATGGGAACAGAAAAAATTGTATGGCGAGTTTAAAAGGCAGATAAAAGATGTAGCAGACGAGAAATCATGGACGTGGTTACGAAAAGGAAACCTGAAGAGAGAAACGGAATCGCTCATCATGGCAGTCCAAAACAAAAGTATGAGGACAAACTACATGAAAACAAAAATCGACAGAAAACAGACAAACAGCAAATGCTGCATGTGCAGTGAAAGAGATGAGACAGTAAACCACATAACTAGTGAATGTAGTCAACTCGCCCAGAAGGAGTATAAGCATAGACACGATAGAGTAGCAACGATGATACACTGGGAATTAAGCAAACAAATGGGATTCAGCCATGTGGAAAAGTGGTATCAGCACAAGCAAGAGGCAGTTTTGGAGAATGACAACCACAAACTACTGTGGGACTTCGACATCCAAACTGACCACCTCATCCAGGCAAGAAGACCAGACTTAGTAATTGTAGACAAGAAAAGGAAGGCCTGTCAAATAGTAGACGTGGCTGTACCTGCAGACCAGAGAGTAAAAAAGAAGGAGAGCGAAAAACGGGAAAAATACCAGGACCTAGCAAGAGAATTAAGGAAGATGTGGAACATGAAAACCAGGGTAGTACCGGTCATAATGGCGCACTAGGAACTTTCCCCAAAACGCTGAGGGTGAGACTGGAGGAGATCGGGATTAGGGGAAGGATTGAGACTGTACAGACAAAGCACTACTGGGAACTGCACGGATACTGAGGAAGGTGCTAGAGATATAAGGACTGCAACGAATTGTAGCCCTGACATGATAGGTGAAAGAGAGAGGAGACGTTAGCTGAAGACCTGAGGAGACTTATTGTCACTCAGCCTTCAGCGATAACCACTGGGCAACCAGTGTGAAACTGTAAATCGTAGAATTACTGCGACCTATGAGTACTAGGAGAGGAGGGCTGGAGACTTGAGGAGACTTGCTGTCACTCAAACTCCAGCGGTTACCACCAGGCAACTGGTGTGAGATTCCAAATAATAGTAATCGTAATGATGATGATAATAGTTAAAACAATATTCATGTGAGGTCTGCATTAGTGTCAACATCAATAATAAGGATTTAATTTCAATTATTCTATAAATCTATCTTTCTGTACCTTTTCACAAAATTCTGCACATATTTTTTACTAATACATGATATTTTGATAAACACACAGTTCAAATCCACGAATATCTTGGTAGGCTCCTTGTAGTCCTCACGCTGGAACAGAGTTGAAAAGACCCAACTGTAGGGTGGTGTTTATCGGGTTCTTATAATTTCTTCAGAGAAAATGAATATTCTGGTTCTTTGCAATTGATACTCTATTGCAGGACCCACTGCAAAAAAATTCACTGTTTCAGAGTAATTCATCCTTGAGTCGTTATCCCAAGAATTCCATTCAACCGTGACTAAATTCCTTTAAACTTTTGATAATTCTGTCTTGTGTATAATGTTATGCATAATTCATTTTATATGATGAGCTCGTCTGGTCTCCCCATGAAGCTTATATTACGGGGACTTTGGGAAATACGTTGCAACTTTGATATCAGAAAACTGAAGATGGAGAGAGGAAAAAACATATCTCGTTTCCAGCTCCACTGTCATTAAAAAGCGATAAGAACTCACTGACTACTTTGAAGCCAATGCCTTCACTTATGCTAAAAAAATATGATACGGTCTGGTTGGTCAGTCGATAGAAACTGTCAGGTGGTTAATGTCTTTTGGCAGCATATCGTGTTTGGGGTAATGAAATAAAGGAGAAATGGTTGGAAAAGTGATCAAAGTTACTTTTCTCGCTCTGTATAGGGCAGTGATCCCTGAAAAATCCAAATTTTCAAAATGCATATAGTAATACTGCCGGACACAAAGAAAGAGACCAATTTTGCATAAACTTACATCGTGAGTTGAGCCTCCCACCGAACCCTAAAACTTTTTCTTTATTCGGCGATTTAAAATACTTTTTCTGGTCATTATTAGGAGTGAATGTCACAACTTTCAGCGTTCAAGCTCCATTCTATAGCTTGCTTGCGTGATACTCATATTATTATACACACACACACATTTATGTATATATATATATATAGATAGGTAGATGGATAGATAGATAGATAGATAGATAGATGGATGGATAGATAGATAGGTTGATAGATAGATAGATAGAGAGAGTGGGATGAGAGAGAAAGAGAGAGAGAGAGAGAGAGAGAGAGAGAGCCTGAGCCTGACGATCTCAAAAACTGAAGAAACTTTTCGTTGATGTTATTTGTTGACTGTTTCTAAATATCTGAGAATATGATGTAATTCATCTTCCAGGTTTGATTACTGCTTTTTGCCTCCTCCCAGTTTCAATAAAGATAATTCCTTCCATCCTTCAGGACAATTAGTCACTGGTTGAAGATGATTCGCACTATTGCATAAAGAAAGAGGAGAAAGATGAACAATGTTTTGCCAAGAATGTTGGCCTCATATCATCTTCTCGCAAATACATTAGCTGAACTTTGAACAATCATTTTCGGGCCAAAAAAGGGGGTTCAGAGAGGTCAGCTGGCATCAGACTACTCTCCCTGGTACAGACAAAAGAGGGAAATTTTGGTAAAGACTATTGTCACAGTGAATACAGAAGATAAAATTGATTTTCAAAGGAAGTTGATCAAAACAATAATGCAGAAAAAAGTTTAGTCACTCAATATAAAAAAAGTCACGTGATCAACTCCCCTCGGGGCATGCTGTGTTGGACATGACCAATGAAAAGGAAGAATAAGGGATGATCAATGAATTAGTTTCGTCTTTCACCTTTTGTTGGGTCACTAAAAAGGTTGAATTTTCATGAAACTGCTGGGTACAAAGTAGTGACCAATTTTTTGATAACCTTCCATTGTAAATCAAGCCCCACACTTAAATCAATTTTACGTATCATTTAGAAAAAAGCTTCTACCCAGATGTAATAAGGGATGAGTGTTTTGATTTTTAGTCCTTCAGCTTATTATTAGTGTGGTTTGTACACATGATAGTTACATAGCCAGCCGTTCGGATTAACTGAAGGAACTTATTTTGACAGCTCGGGTGACAGTTTTAGGTAATGGTTTCTGATAAATATTTCAGGATAATTGAACCTTACTTATATCCCAAATATTGTGTATATATATATATATATATATATATATATATATATATATATATATATATATATATATATATATATATATATATATATATAACTGTTGATTATATTTTAAAAGTACTTGTCATGGCCATTTGATAAATGCTATCCCTTTATGTAGTTTTAATTCTGGTTGATAGATAAATAATTGTTTTAATCAATCGTTCCATTTGTATTAAGCGCTGATCATGAAAGCACAATGAACAGTTTTAGATGGAACTTACATCTCCCATCAGACCTTGAACTATCCATCATTCTTATACTAGACCGCTTTGCCTTCCAAAACCCAATTTGACCAACTATTTTACCCGTAGTAAGAGGAGGAAAAATTGATTCATGCTTTTCCCAGGGGCATTGGCACAAAATTAACATAAGCTGCTCCAGTCAGAGTTTGAACACAGGTCTGCACCTCATCGTAAAAATAAGTACAGAAAGAACAAGGATGAAACTATTGAATTCGCTGGATCTTATTACAGTTCGGCAGTCTATCGATTTCTATACAACTTGAGGAATATTGTTTGCCATTACATTTTAATAAATTGTTCAGATTCTTAAAGGAAAGTTTGAAATGGGACCCACGTAACCAATGTGGGCTCATGATCAATTTTTAATGGGTCTACCTGAACAATCACTATACTGGAATTATCTTTTCTTCTGTATTTACAGACACAAATTTACGAAAGTGAATAGTAATGTATTTTTTCGCTAAAGCATCAAAATTATCAAAATTTGTGAAAAGTCAAGTAAGCAAAATAGAAAGTTTTTCAATCAGAAAATGTCAACCAAAATTATCACCAAAACTTTCAAAATAATTTTTTTCATTTCTTTCATGGTCTGGCTGGCTGGCTGTTTGCTGGTTAGTGGCTTACTGGTTGGTTATGTCTGTTTCTGCCAACAAACCGTATCAATTGAGCTAGAGGGTTGAAATTTTAAGCATAGAATCCTTCTCTGGAAGAGAAAAAAAAAGGCTTCTGCAGCTAATAACAGTTTTTTTGTGGGCTCAAGGCGTTTAATTTGAACAGCAAGTTTATGCTAAATTGATTCATTGGCTTTTGTCTCGTAGCATTCATGCTTGTTCTTCGAGATTATTGCCTTTTAGAGATCACTGTCAAAGAAAAGACGAGAAAAAGTAACTAATTCATTGATCACTATTCTTTTTCGATTGTTGAACTTGATCAATGCAAGTCCAGTATGCTGCCAAAAGACTTTGAGAACCCGATTGACTAACCAGACCTGTTTTCGATAATTGTTTGGAATTGATATATCCTTGACCCAGTTTTTCTCCCGTTTTTAGTTGCAACACGTTTAGTGAAAGAAGTAATAATATCCTATCTATGATGATTGCAAAAGCTGAAACATTCTACCTTGAAGGTTTTAGGGGCGAAGATTCCGAAATGATTGAGAGTGATGAACAGGGTGTGACTGATTGAGGTTTGTTTATCGTTCTGGGTGATAGATCCGCCACGAATCGCGTAAACAAATCTCTCGCGTAGACAGAATCGTGGACGGTGAGGATTTGTTAGTGCGTGCGTGTGGAACTGAAAGGACAGAGTGAATAAAGAGAGAAAGAGAGAGAGAGAGTGAGAGAGAGAGAGAGGGGGGGGGAAGAAAGAGAGAGGTGTATCCTTAAAAGAAAAGGTGGAAAAGGAGAGAAATAATGAAAAACAGATGTGAAGGATAGGAAATTAAGAAAGAGGGAAAGCGAATAAAGAATGAAAAAAAAAGATGTGAAAGAAAGAAGGGAGGGAAGAAGAAAGGAAAAGAAGGAAAATAGAAAGGAAGGAAAAGGAAAAGGTGGAGAATGGAAGGAAGGAAAAAAAGGATCAAATTAAGAAGGGAAGGGGCAAAGGGGAAACGATAATTGGGGAGGAAGGGAAGGGGAGAGAAGGATAAGAGTGAACAAGGTTGATTGTCACACGAAGATATAAATAGGAATGTATGAAATAAAGAGAGAGAGGTTGAGAAAAAACAACATGGAAATGTAGACAAGGAGGGAAAGGGAGGAAAATCTTGCTTAGGATCAAAAATTGACAGCTGGATTTGAAATAGCGTGCATGTGTGTGTAAGGGAATGAGTGAATGGAGAAAGAGAAAAATAGGCCTGAGAGAAGATAAAAAAAAGAAAATAAAGAAGACAGGAAGAAAGGTGGTGAGAATATTATTGAGGAAGAAAGATTTGAATGAAAAAAAGAAGAGGGGATGGGAAGGAAGGAAGGAAGGAAGGAAGGAAGGAAGGAAGGAAGGAAGGAAGGAAGGAAGGAAGGAGAGAAATGAAAACAGAAGAGGTAAAATTATAAAATGAATGAAAAAAATATAGGCTTAAAAAAGTTTATAAGAAGGAGTGGAATAAAAGGAAAAAAAGAAGGGGGAAGCAGAAGGAGGAAGGTAGGGTGATTTAGAAAGAAAGATATGAAGAAAAAGAATCAAATGAAATTCAAAATGAAAAAAAGTGTGTAGAAAGGGGAAGAAGAAGGAAGGGAGGAAGGGAATGTAATAAAGGAAGGGAGGAAAAAAGAAGAGAAAAAGAAGGATGGATGTGTAGGAGTAAGGGGAGTAAACTGGGAAAAAAGATTGAAGGGAAAGGCAGGTTGAGTACGAAAGGAAAGAAGGTACTGAATGAAGATACGTGATTGAGAAAGAAAGATACAAAGGAGAAAGAGGTGATAATAAAACAACACAAAAGAGATAAAGAGTAATTGAAGGATGAAAGATGAAGCACACTGGAAAAAATAATGAAAAAGGAGAGAAAGGAGAAAAAAGAGAAGGAAGAGGGGTGTAGTGGATGAAAACAAAGATAGGAAAGGAAGGTCAATGAGGGAAGGAGAAGGGAAAGGAAATAACGAAGAGAGGATGAGATAAAGAAAGAAGAAAAGGAAAAGAAACGGAAGAAAAAAAAGAAGGAAAGGGGAAGGAAGAATGGAGAAAAGGAAGAATGAATTGTGGATGTATAATGGTTATTGATTACTCCTAGTTGAGAAAAGGTATATGCATTCGACCGCGACTGTTCTTCAGTCCGTTCGTCTGTCCACACGATATCTCCGTGAGTACCGAATGTAGGTCAATAGAATTTTGTGAAAAGGGTCAGCGATAGGATAAGGGTCAGATAATACGATTTTGAGGTGGATCCAACCCTTATTTCTTGTGTGGGGGTATTTTTCCATTTTTTTAAATTGAATTCCTGTATATTTTTATAACCGTCCATACAATTTCTCAAGATGTTTCCAGTGAATTTCTGCGAAATTCTATGGATGACTGGACAACTGCATTGATTTTGAAGTGGATATATGCGCAATTATCTCCCTTATACCGTAGTTATATGCCCGAACCACATCATATCGCCAAGATGTCCTGTCTATCCAATTGATCTCACAAAAAGTACTGAATAGATTCCAATCAGATTTTGGGAACGATTGTGCGATTTCGAAGTGAGATAGGGTGGGTATATGTTTTTCTTTTCATTGACTGATAGTTCCTCTTACTTTCTTTTCAGTTAGATCCATGCACTTGAAACTGAACATACGTTATCTCCAGAAGTCCTCAATGAATTCCAATGATGATTTGAAGGAGATTGGACGATAAGCTCTGCAAGTAGTGCTAACATATTACAGATCCATGCGAAATTGCACCTTCTGACAATGCCTTTGGGAGCAGTGTGGGTTCTCTGCTTTCTATCTATTCAATTAATTTATCATTCCACCTGTTTGGAAAAAAAGATGACAATGCAAGTTTGTTATAGTCAGTCTCCTGTAAAAACTTGGATTAACAAATTTATCTTATTCGGCGATTTGAAAAAAAAAACAAACTGAAATTGTCCGTTGAACTATCTTTCCTCAGTGTCTCTTTAAAATTTTTATTTTTTATCGATCGTCTAATTATTCATGAATCCTTTGTGTAAACTAAAAACGTTGCAATAGAAATTTTCTTTTTTTTTATCGGGAAGAAAAAATCCGGAAATAGCTATGGGTTACACAGAATTAACAAATACTATAGAAAAAAAGAAGTTTATATCAAAGAAATGAAATCAAACATCAGACAGAAAAAAGTGTCATCAATAAGAAGTACTTTTTTCCCTTTGTGATGCTTCCAGTCAATGCACTTGGATGAACTGAATACGGCTACCAAGCAATGTCTGATATTTGCAAAGCTTTGAATCGTCTTTCACATTGCAAATACACGGTGGTATCAATTAAGGACCAATCCCACTAATGGTCGTAATCATTTGAATTATCAGAAGAAAATAGATATGAAATGTAAATGATAATAAATACATTTTTTTTATCCTCCCTAGATCATTGGGATGCGCTGGCTATTTTTGAGGCACATGGCCACAATATATGGTTGTCTTTTGATGCATCCAATGACTCTCTCCAAATGGCAAGAAGATGGAATTTCTCAAAGACTGTACAGTCATCCAAGTCCAAACATTCTTCTAGGAAATGTCCGACCTTAGATACGTCCATGGTCCCCAATATCATGATGTTGAAAAATCCTGACTAGAGCACTGGACGTAGCAGCCGACCCCCAAATGTAGTAGCAAACATGGAAAATGATTCTCATGTATTGTGTACTGAAAACAAAGCGATGGCACTTCCAAGCGTATAATGTTACCGATTCTCTTGGCTGTTGTTGCGTTATCTCCCTGTTTCTGTGTAATGAAAATTTCCATTCGAAATAATTCTGTGAATTGTATCAAGGTTCGCAAATGCTCCGAATCCAAAACCAGTTATAACAGAAATAACGACAGAATATCGATTTTGAAGAGAAACAAAAGCTTATTTGACAACGCAAATGCCTGGAGTCTTGGCTATTCAGTCATTACAGAGACTGTACAAATATCATCCATAGCTTAACTAAGGACATACTTGATCACACAACGTCCGCCTCACATAAAATCCTACTTCACAGAAAGCATCGTCGACATCAAGCAAATCATGATTGTACTATTATTTCCCACAAACCAAAAGTTAATAAAATCTTCTTCATTGAAAGTATAAAAAATTGGAATATATTTTAGAAGAGATCAATAAATTTTACCGGAAGAAAAAACATATTCATTCGTTGTCTTGTCGCTAGAAAAATTGGCATTTTTTGCTCTGAATCTATCAGTTTGGTACTGCAATTCCAGTTGTTTTTGTCATACCTTGACATTTTCGTACTACGTTTTAGGACAAAGATATGTTTTGATGAGTATGTTGGTTTTTTTATAATATCATATAGATAAGTATATATTTTAGTGCCTATGTTTGACTTTCAGAGCCTTTCTATGCCGTTTAATCTCTGCTTAAGGTTTATATACGCCATAGATTATCGACATATCCAAGGTTTGGCTCTCCCTATGTTTAAGAACTATATATATATATATATATATATATATATATATATATATATATATATATATATATATATATATATATTGGTTGCAAAACGTGATGTTTATCCTAGTACTTTTGCTGCTTGCTTTCAAAGTCTTAATTTCCCTTATATTACCTTTGACCATTGCTATATATATATATATATATATATATATATATATATATAAAAACATGCATGCATGCACACAGACACACAGACACATACACACATACATACATACATACATACATACATACATGTATTTAAGTGTCGTGATCAAAGTGGACTTTACAGTAGACTGATATCCGGAGATGGCGTAGGACTTGCCATTAAATGTTATATATAATGACAACTAAAAGTGGAGAAAAGAAAACGATCATAACTATTGTTACGAGAAAGTCATTAAGGACTATTTTGGAATTTATGTTCTCAGCAGATAAACTCTGTAAGATATCACCGAATACTAAAACTCTACCCGCCAAGAATGTACCTTGCACTTCTTACCTACAATCAATCTGACTTCTGTAAAGTGTTACGAATCTCCTCATAAAGTGAGTGCAGAAGAGATCCGATACAAAATCCCAGTAGTCCTTTAAAGAAGATTAAACAATCAATTTATCCATCCGATAGTCACATATGGAGCTTAAACATGGAACCTAACTGAAAGATTAACCCTTGAACGGAGAACAATGCTCCAGGGAGATTGATGCTCAATATTATATGAAGAGATCGCAAGGCAGCACATTACATTAGAGAAAAATAACAGGAGTCATGGAGTCAGAGATATAATAGAATCCATTGCAAAACTCAAATTGAAATGGGCTGGTTATGGTGCAGGGATACCTGACAAATGCTGAAAATCATGACTTACAATGTTGATCACTAGAGATCATATTTGAAAATGTAGCCAGTAAAATATTCGATGGTCTGATGAACTGGACGAGTCCAAAAAGCATTCGGGAGAGAGGTCTGAAGTATTTTGGAACATCGTTGTCCAATGACAGGCGTTAAAAATCTGATGACGTAACAGTTTCCAAACTGAAAGGATCTTGACTTAAGATTAGAAAAAAAAATCATACAGATTGAACGTCGTGATGTTTATTTACTAAAATCAAAAATCTTGGAACGAACTTCGAAAATATTTCTCAAAAAACTTATCAATTTCCAAAATCATTGTGATTATTCGCCCAAAAAGTAAAACTATAAATTCACAACCGTACAATGGATAAAAAAGTTTGATTTTTAAACATCACTAATGAAATACACAGGACTTCTGATAATTTCTAATTATTGACATACCCATGGGTAAATAGATAAACAAATCCTCGAATCAATCAACGTTTTCTCCCTGTACCCTTTGAATTTCCCCTCAGTTATCAACAATTCTGATTCACTGAACATGAAATCGTTTGTTTTATATCCTCTCAGGAGGAGTGCTATCATTGCTCTTCATAGCTCCACATCGTGCATTCTGATAAAAAAAAACAACATTTCACTCGTTGACTCTCTTCACACTTTCTTTCAGACACACTCCAGTGGAAAACTTCCTTTTATGTAAAATGTTTCATCGAACAGTAATAAGAAGCAGTGTGACTTTCTTGGTTCACCAGTCGTGGCACTGGACTATACCATTGATAAACAATAGCCTGAGAAGTAAATTTGGCTTTAAAAAAAAACCTTCCATCGTTTCAAATTTCAGCCATTTTCTCAGTAAATAAGGTTTGTTTTTTTCAACCAGAAAATACAAAAATGTTCCATGCAAATACCCTGAAGCGTAATTGCTTTCTTTGAACGTTTGCTCACTGCAGCTGCAACATGGGAGGAACAAAAGATGCAATACTCAAATCGTGATTCAAATTCGAATCAGTATTTTACTTCTTCAGCCATCTAAAAACATAGTCTCTGACTAAAGACTAAAGAAAAATCTCTGTCAGAGAGAATGAATGAAAGAGAGAGACAGAGAGAGAGAAGGGAGGAGAGAGTAAGATTTGATGTATTTCTACTGCCAGCAGCCAGGGATTGGTGGCCTGTGGAACCCTCTCTACCTGGTACTCTGGTATATCTTACTCTTCTTCATGCTCTTCATGTTATGATGATCAAACTTTGGCCTCCTTTCTAAAGGAAAGTGTCTCCGTTCTTTCGATACCTTTTCTTACAAAACAACCATGCCCTCTTCTTCTACCTGGTATTAGAATTAAATGATTATCTACCCTTTTCTCACCTATTTTCCTCCTGCTTTCTTTCAATTCTCACGCAACTAAACTTATAATCTATTTTTCTTACACCCGCCGTTAGAATCCTAATACATCGTCCTTTTTTCTAACAACCTTTTCTCCCTTGTGTTCTCCTGATGTCTCTTTAATCTGGTAGCTGTGACTCGCTATCTATCTGCGGGTGTTCCAAGCGACCACACATCATCTTGTCAAAAATATATATATACGATCTTTTCCTAGTCTTTTTGGCGTTTGAAAAATGTAATTCAGTTATTTCTTAGCTTTGATCAAGTATTCAAGTAAAACTCCAGAAAAGTGAAGAAGAAAAAACGCTTTTTGAAAATAGAATAAAATATTTGAGAATGAAATCAAATATTAGATTTAAGAGTCACATCAACCCTTGTAACAACAACCGTAGATGTATTCTCCCCTAGGATCAATGTGTACATCATATAAAAAAGAAGACATAAGTCATATAACAATAATCAGCAAGCTGATCTCCCTGGTCGTTTTTAGTGAGTTAGTAAAAAAAAAACGATCTTGAAATTACACAAAGATTCATCTGAAAGTAATGTTAAGTAAGAAAGAGACCAAAATATGCCAGCAGGGATCGGGGGGATTAGAGTGAAAAATATCATAATGAGTAATAATACATAATATGTAATGCAATTAAACAACAAAAGTGGACATGGGCTGTACAGTTAGCAAGAACATATGACATCATATGATGCAATTAACTAATTGTTATTAACGGAAAATGCAGTAGAAAGAGACCACACACAAAAGGGGAAGAGATAGGACTTTTTGCCGGTAAAACATGGCATGAGTCTACGCAGTCACAGTCATCATAGAACGCAGATATGTAGGGTTTTTGACCACTCGTGGACTCATGATAGCAGATCAATTTTGCTAGTGCCAAAAACATGGGCTTTCCCTAAGGATCGAACTTACTACTTGGGAGTGATGATGAGAAAAACGAGTTTTTTTTGCCTGAACACGATGATGAGGCTCCTTTTTGTGTGTGCGCGTGTGTGTGTGTGCATAAAAGATGGATTTTTCTTCTGCATTATTGTTGGAAACATTTGGAATCATACAACAATTTGCTGACTATGATATCTCGTTGGGAAGACATGGTTAGCAAAGGAATGGTTTGATAAGCACGGTAGTGAGACACACAATTACTTCCTTTACAAAACGAGTGTCTTCCATATGGGCTTTGCACACAAAGCATTGGACAAAATATTGAGAAATTCCAAGGCGCTCAGCTGCATGTGCGTCAAACGATAAGCAGGACAATGCTATACAAACTCTTATATTGCCTGAACTCCCAGACAATGAGACAAAGATTCGCTCCGGTATTCCTGTGGTCTCTGAAGAGAATGTAGGCCGATTCCCTTTACTTGAAGTGAATGTGAGCAGACAAGGGTTTATCTTGTTAACATAGCCAGTAGCTTAAAGAAACTTTGGCGTGAATGGGAGCGTACTTAATAAAAGGAAAGCGTGAAATATGGCTCGGTCTCCATCGTTTCGCTCAGTGGTAACCTAATACTTATTATCAATTAATAGTATTGTATCTTTAGTATCCTTATGCTACGGCCTAATCGCGTTGGAAGCATCGGTTCTCGTACGATCACCACAGTTAAGCAACGTCTGATCTGGTCCGTACCGGGATGGGTGACTCTCAGGGAATACCAGATAGGCTTAACCAGCTAGGGGGAATCCTCGGCATGCGTATTCAAAACATTCTGGTCCATTTTGATGCGTACTTCCTCTCGACCAAGCAATTCAATTCCTGGAGTTGTTGAAACCGTCTTCCGAGACGCAAAAAGGCTGTCCATTATACCAGAGAGAACTGTTCGCTATCTTCCACAATAAAGTGATAATAACTCTTCTTGAAGACCTAGCAGTATCCAAAAGTAAATAATAATAATATTACAAATTTTCTCATTGAAAATAATCTCCTTGATACGTGTTTCTGTTATCATAACAATGAGAGATAAACAGTTAAGCTTCATTCACTGCAAACATGGGAATCTTTTTTGGCATGGTGTATGAAAATCTCAATTGTTTGTATCTTTCATTTACTGGAGTTCCGCCCACATGTATATGTATATTATACGTTTAGGTAAATGCTTATAGATAAGCAGATTTTTTCAAATATGTTCATGAAACGGGGAGTTCAATAAATATATGTCTTGGAATGCCGAAACATGCTTATAAAATTAGGATGATAAAACTAAATTTGATTAAAATCAAATTTTAGAAGATCATAGTCCAAAGTTCATCACACGTCAGCCCCCAAAAATTGAAGCAAGTCACTGTGAACAAACATGTCATAGGTTCACCACCATTGACTTAATTGAACCAAAAATGGTGAAGAAATTCAAAGGATTTAATAAAATTCTAATTAACGTAGATCCTAAACCAGGGTGATCGGATCGTACTTTGACAGTCTTCCGGTAAGCTCATGCAGCCAAGCTCGCACCAAATCTATCACGATCCAGTCTCCTACCAAATACCTAAGTAAGGGTGGTCCATGCATAGTGGTTAGAGAATCAGACGGAATTACTGCAAGTAATCTAATGGTTCTAGGTTCAATACCAGTGTGAGACAATAATAATTCGAAAATACTTCTACTGCTAAGAGGGGAGTGCGGTCTGTATAAATCAGTCAGTTAAATAAAGGGTTCGGTTCGTTACTTCCCTGACATCTACCAGATGATACCTGATGAGGGCCGTAGAGTATAACGGCCGAAACGTTGTATGAAAAACAACCAAGATGAGGATGGTCCGAATAATTATAGAAGTAATAATAATACCTCGTCTCAAAAATTCATGCAAACACTTGAATACGCTCTGACATTATTGGTACTTTAATGAGGAGCATTGATTTTTTTCCCAATGAGGCAGTCAGTAAATCATGTGTTTCATTCATCAAATGCCCAAATGACTATTTTAAATTCTGTATCATTATATTTGCTGAGGAATAGCATCTTATCCAGTGACATCTTGATTCAGAGTATTGTGATTACAAATATGCAGAGGAGTCTCCACATCTTCTGGTAAACATAATCTCCTTTTGACGATGGAACTACTAATCATTATTTTATTTGATTCATGCACCTACTATAACCACCCATATTCTTTTAAATGATCAAATTTATCCTCGAACACTGACTGTGATTTAATCTAGCTCACTGTTCTGTGAGATGAGAGAGGTTTGAAATCACAGTTCTATCGAAACAAAAGTAAACGTTTTGTGAGAGTGAAATGATGAAGTCTAAAAGAAATACAAACTTATCATATTATTATCATTTTTTGGCAATCTTTTTGGACAGTAACACTTGTAAGAACATTTTTAGAATCGATATCTTTGAAAGACTGAAGAACAATCTCTTAACAGGTGACACATGAAAGCTGGAATAACGCTACATATGGCAGATTACACTGTTTTGAACTGCTGATACGATGGAAATTTAATTTCTAATGAGAATCCGCTGGCAGCAAATTTCCAAATGCAGAAGCCTGAATATTCCCCACCAGAATACAAACATGTGTGAACACACAAGTATGTATATGCATACACATCAAAACTCTGCACCATTTTGTTTGATACCTATATATATATATATATATATATATATATATATATATATATATATATATATATATATATATATATATGTATATATATATATGTGTGTGTATGCATAAAGATATACAGATATACATATATATGTATACATATGTATATGTATGTATATGTATTTGAGTATTCCTATATGGTTATTTAATATATACATATACATATATATATATATATATATATATATATATATATATATATATATATATATATATATATATATATATATATATACATAAGATCAAACAAAATACTACACAATCTGAATATACCCAAATAATTCTTCCAAACCGAATTTAACAGATAAATTTTTTGTGCAATCTTTGAAGAATACGATTTTCCGGAGGTGTGATTCTCATACAACCCCCCATCAAAAAAAGAAAAACGCTTTTGTATTGAACTGAATGTTCCCAAAATATTCATGCATAAAAAACGTTTGCCTTTACTTAAACCAAATTCAGAATATGTTTTTCTTTTTGTTGGTCGAATAAACATGAAGAAAAGTAGCCATCCTTTATCGAAGTATAGTATTTGGTCGACTCCCCACTATTGCCCCTGGAATATTTTTCATTCTGAAAAAAAAAACCTGAATTCCCTCTGAAGAGGGATATATGGGGTTAATTCTTTTCATCGGGACCTAAAGTTAAAAATAATATTCATATGAAAAAAGTGAGTTTGTGAATTCAGATGCAAAATCAAGATATATATATATATATATATATATATATATATATATATATATATATATATATATATATATATATATATATATATATATATATATATATATATATATATACATTGTGTGCGTGTTTTATTAAAAGATAAATACGTGATCCTGAATTATTTGATATGACCTTCCTTATTACGCAGTGAATGTATCATCTGGTTTAGACAACGTAAACAAAAGAGATATGCTGTTTCGGACAAATGATACATTAACCGTATAATAATAATTGGTGATCATTTCAAATAAAAGTTTATATATATATATATATAATGTGTATTATTTCATGCAGCCCCGAATCATTCAACAATTTTATCTTATGCCAGACAGATATTTCTTGGACAAAGTTAATTTTCTGTATTCAAAGTATCCCATGTTTTACATACACACACACACACACGCTCACACACATACACTCACATATATACATATATATATACATATATATATATATATATATATATATATATATATATATATATATATATATATATATATATATATATATATATATATATATATGAATGAATGGTGAACTTAGTTGACAATAAGTGAAATAGATGTATAGAAATTAAATTTATCCTATTTACATAGTATAAAATTGGTAGATCATAATAATTTTCGTAAGGACGAAATTTTATCTCAGCAATAGAGTGTAATGACTATTGGATAGATTATTGGTTTATGTAGTGCAAACAAAAACGTAGAAGAATTATGTGTATTACACCAACCACTAATGCCCACGTTCAATGACTTAAACAATCCGTAAATAAGATTAATGGATATTTGCCTTTATATGTAGATTATATAGATCTCTTTCGCACTAAAATATACGTTAGATATTAATTGTTTGGCTCTCATCTGTTTCAAACTGACGATTTCAAAAGGAAAAAAAATATTGGAATGCCATATTATTTCAAGAAATAGCTTTTCACGTTATCATAACGCTTGAACGACAAACACAACATATTTTGAAAGTTTGAAGAAACCAAAGTGTTCAAAACGATCCAAATGTTAAAAAAATCAAAATTAAGCACCATAAACACGAATGGTCCCTCCCCAATTTTTAGATACCCTCCATTTGATTTTCATACGTCATGATATTGTAATATTTGTAACTATCTATCTATCCATCTGTCTACCAATCTTTCTTTCTTCTTCTTTCTCTCTCTCTCTTTATATATATATATATATATATATATATATATATATATATATATATAGAGAGAGAGAGAGAGAGAGAGAGAGAGAGAGAGAGAAAGAGAGACAGAGAGAGAGAAAGAGAGACAGAGAGCGTTTGCGAAAATCAAGCAATATTTGTCCCTTTCCCATTCAGTGGATTAAATGATGAGTTTTCGGGAGATTTTAAATATTTTACTAACCATAACCAATAGTGTTGAGGCTACCCGTGTTGTGATTATCGTCCCAGATGTTTACTTCCAAAATTCATAACGTGTGCTAAATTTCTACTGACGTTGTACGTTTTATGTACACATACTAATTTTCTATTTGTAATGACGATATAACCCGGGGTGTAATCGTTGCATGACTATCGCTAAAGCATGATACGAATGGTTGCCACGTTTGATTTCTCTCTTTCCCCCTCTTTTTTTTCTCTTTTTGTCCCTCTCTTTCCCTCCCTCTCTCTCTCTCTCTCTCTAAATATTTGTGGTTATAAACATGAACATACACAGACACACCCACTAAATATATATGAACATATATACGTATAGATATATGCATGAACATATATACGCATACTTACATACATACATACATACATATATATATATATATATATGTATATATATATATACATATATACATATATGTATATATATATATACATATATGTATATATATATATATATATGTATGTATATATATATATATATATACATATATGTATATATATATACACATATATGTATATATATATACATAGATGTATATATATATATATGTATATATATATATATGTATGTATATATATATATATATATATATATATATATATATATATGCATACATGCATATATATTATCATGTGTATACATACGTATATACGCATAAATATGTTTTGAAAAGACAATGTGGAAAGCAAATCTGTTGTTAAATATGTTTCGCCACATTAACAACTTCAAAAAAAATACAAGCGAAGAGCATACTTAGAATCACGATTATCCGTCAAGTGTGCCTCTAAGTATGCCCCTCCGCGTGTGATGTTCTCCTCATTAATTGACTAACCCAGCTAAACATGTTAACAGATAAACAGGTTTCATTTTTAACAGCAGATTTACTTTCTGCATTGTCATCTTATCACCTTGCCGTTGGATGGATTCAATCATATCCAAAGACTGATTATATATACACAATAAAGAAAAAGATGCATTTCATAACCAGCGTTCTCTTCCTGTGAAAGATAAAATAATAGTATACCAGGCACTGAAATAGCAGAAATACCATAAAAAAAAAACAATTTTGCAACCTTCCTGGAATTATAGCGCGAATAATACTTGTGGCCAAATCCCACAAGAAAAGAGGCACATGCAATATGGATTACTGACATTACTCGACAGAGCGTTCCCGTATGAACAATAAACGCCGGAAACAAGAAAACTTCAAAGAAGACAAGAGTGACATTTCACCGACAATGTTCCCTTTGCGGTTGATCACAAGAAAATAAAATGCTGTGCAGCGAGATTTGAATGCCACTCATAATCTTTTTAAATTACAAAAAGAAAAAAAAGAAAGGTTTAATAATAGAACTACATTGGCGAACTGGAAAGTATTCAGAGCGTGTTCACCTCTGCCATCGTCATCGTCAGTAGGGTGGGTTGGGGAATAATTGTGCAGGGAAATACTACTTTGAGCAATTCTTCTGTGGTGCATTGTCCGTATTTCCACAAAACATAATTTAAATGCATTGAGAACCTCTGGAGATATCGTGTTGATTACAGAAAAACTAACTAAATTTCTAAGTGTATCAATGCATGATTACAATAGTGTGTGATTTGGACGAATTAAATATGTTGTAAGGGATGCAATTACATCAGCTCCACTAAATTTGATTGGAATTCATAAGTAATTATTTGAGATATCTTGCAGACAAAAAGAAAAAAAGATTTGGCAATATCAGGTAGTTTTGAAAGTGATGTAAGGGAGATAATTGTGCAAGGATCCGTTACAAAAGTTATAAGTTCTCCTGAACTCTATTGTACACCCTCCCACGAACAGTCATAGAAATTTATTCGGGACATTTGAAGACATCGTGTGGACAAGGGGTGAAACTTTATCGTTTAGACCTATAACTGCGAAGTTGTGAAGAGAATTCTGCATGAACCCGCTCATAAAATCAGTCTATCGGTGGCATATAATCCCATACTCTACAAAATGTCATTGGAATTCATTGATAATAAATATGAACATGCACATATATGTAACAAGGGAGAATAAAAGACAGACAAAATACATCTCTCAATCAGAACGGAAATCCAGGATTAGCCCCAAGCGTTACCAGTCTCTTTGTTATTCCATTTTGCTACTTTCAATAAAATTTGAATGAAATTCATTCTGTATCGAGGTGACAGACGAACAAACACGACTGATATATATATATATATATATATATATATATATATATATATATATATATATATATATATATATATATATATATATATATATATATCCTCTGATGTCTCTCGTAATCCGGGTTCTTACGGTTTTCTAATTTTGTTTACTCACGGACGTTTCATCCCCTGTGTTTTCTGTGTATTATCATATACACAATTTATTATATATATATATATATATATATATATATATATTGGGAACTTATTATTATTTCACTAAGTAGCAAATCAAGCGGCGTGAGATCGTTTATAGTAAGAAATGAGCGTCATTTTGGGATGAAACCAAAGTATATATATATATATATATATATATATATATATATATATATATATATATATATATATTTTTAGTAATGTCTATTATTTCATGCAGCCCCGAATCATTCAACAATTTTATCTTATGCCAGACAGATATTTCTTGGACAAAGTCAATTTTCTGTATTCAAAGTATCCCATGTTTTACATACACACACACACACACGCGCGCTCACACACACACACATATATATATATATATATACATATATATATACATATATATACATATATATGTATATATATATATATATATATATATATATATATATATATAGATATAGATATAGATAGATAGATAGATAGATAGATAGATAGATAGATCAATTTTCTCCGTTAATTATGGGGATTTTAATCATTTATTGTTTTAGCTTTAGGTAGAATTTTTCAATTGCAACTTTCTGCAAAGAAGATAATGTTTACAAACTGGAGCAAACATTCTAGTATAAGGCTGCCTTCCCATAATTCATCTGCGTAAATGAATGAAAAATGAATAAAAATCAATACTGTAAATTATTCATTCCTTCTATTATACTCTTTTTTGTTTTAAGTAACTGATCTTTGTTTTATAAACTTTCCACAAGAAATCAATGATAGTCTTGAAAGTTAAAAATACTTCTGCAAATTCAACTTCTGCTGTTGCTCATGGGTATTTCGGTCCCACATAGGAATGGAATAAGTTAGAGGCTTGGTAACCGAGAAAGATATACAAAGATACACGTCTCAGGTTGAGTGGGATAAATATAAAGATTTTCAATCCATGAAAAAACATTACAAGTATCTTATCATACCTTAGTCTGAAGGGTATAATAAAAGAAATAATGATTTGAAGACAGCCTAATACCAGAATGAATACATTGATGTTTATACATTATCCGATCAAGAGAAGCAACTTGGAATTAGACATCTAATCACAGATACCGATGTAAAGGAATCCACACATATAATAATAGGTTACATGCACATGTCTTCTGTCATGCTAATGAACGTAACTAACGGAGTATAATCGAATTTCATCAATGTTCCTATATTATCATCTACGCATTTTTTTGCTCTTTGGAGGATTGTTTTCCCCCCGATACAACGAATTCATAGGTATTACATGCAACTATCATCTTTCCGCAAAGAAAACCTCAAAATAGACGGATATTTTTTGATGTACCACAAAATATTTTAAATCTATTCAAGACTAATATACACAGCAAGTCCAGTGGCAATTGACACAATTTTTCTGTATTGCAAATGTATTTCAGAAGACGCTGTTTGAATTCAACAAAATGCATCAAGTTCTATAAGTCTTACATTCATGATAATGAAAAAAAATTCACACTTTTTTCCTCATTTTTTTTACTCTCACATTATCAAATTACACTTACCATTCCGTAGGATTACTTTACTTTCACGCAACAAATCAATATATGTGTGAGTGTTTATATATATGTATATATATGTAGAGACGGACATACATACATATATATGCAAGTTAAATCTGAGTGCACAAAAGCAACCGAAAAGAGAGAAATGATAATAGAAAATGAGGTTCTTTATTTGTTGGTCGAGTGATTTCCAGACGAGAGAACCGCTGGTTAACTTGACAGATGAACAGATTAATCAATTTGTTCAAATTACCTGAACATTTGTGTTGCAACTCCAATTACCTTAGCCTCATATTGCTCAAGACGAAGCCAAATAGGGAAAAATATAAATAGGAAGATAGGGCTTCGTAATTCCTCCACCTTACAAAGAGCGTGCTTTGCAGATACATTGAAGACAAAGGCAAAGTGATCTGAATCAAAAATACCGAGTGAAAGAAAATAAACCATTATATCTACCTGGGACAAGAGATCTCCATGAAATCTTCAAAGGAAGAAGAAATCAAACGAATAATTACCATGGGTTGGCAAGCCTTCTGTGTATCCATCTTTGAAAACAATAAGATCCTATTAGTTGTAAGACTCTGGGTCTAGAATCAACGCACAAACCCAATAGCCGTCTACATATGATTCCTATGCACAAAGACTTTCTATTAGGGAACCATGCATCGTGCACCTGAGATGATGATGCTCAGCATCACACGGGGAGATCACAGGACAGCACATTATATCAAATTAGGAAAAACAGTGTTAAATGATAACATGAATAAGAAAAAAGTTGCAATGGGAAGGCCAGACAAATGCTGGACATCAGCACCCAAAATATGAATCTCAGGAGATCATATGTGAAAAGATAGTTGGCAAAGAATTAGATTTGAACGAGTCAGGAAGGTATTTATACTGCAACACTAACGATAAAAGGCTCTGGTGAATATTGCAGAAGGTGTAGATTCAAAAGCTGAGGCTAAAATGATGATGACGATGATGATGACGGGAATGATGATGATCTTGATTTTGAATCCATCACTATGCTCGATACCAATCGCTGGCACCGTTAGAGATGACTCGATTATCAGCTACTCAGTAGTTTCTTACCTATACTGGTCTGGGGCTAAAGTTTCAATCCTACCTCGCGGTACTGAATGGGATAATGGAAAGTCTATAGCCACACAAGAGATGTAATGCATCGAAACAGACGGCTGGATGACACAATATATATATATATATATATATATATATATATATATATATATATATATATATATATATATAGATAGATAGATAGATAGAGAGAGAGAGACAGAGAGACAGAGAGAGAAGTATAGGTGAATATATGAATATAAATGTTTCCTGTGAAAATTTTTCGTTGACCGTAGCGGTGGAGGAACATTTACGATCATTTTACAGAAGGAAATTTTTGAGCGTTCATAGAACGTAGAAAAGGGTATGAAGGCATATTACACTGATATGTGTAGCTGTTGAGGTACACAAGACTATGTTATTTGAGATAGTGTATGAATAGATGCGCGCTGCCTCTATAATGGTTCGCTGAAAAACAAATGTCCACGTTTATCTTGCTTTCTGTTCTTTTTCTTGTGGTGCAAAACAGGCTTCTGGAAAGTGGGAACTGTTTGTCAAAAATGAATTCATCCATGCGCATAAACATATACATAGACGTAAACGAATGCATTCCTACGCTTATGTACACAGTAACCCACTTACATGTAAACACACACAAACACACATATCTATCTATCTATCTATCTATCTATACATGTATCTATCTATCTATCTATCTATCTATATATTTATATATATGCACACACACACACACACACACACATATATATATATATATATATATATATATATATATATATATATATATATATATGAATGTGTTGAGACGCTTTTTCACTGTAACACAACCTCACGTACACAGTGGGGCAGTTATTATTTATATGGTAAGAAAATTTTTTAACATTTAATCCAATATTTTTTGTCATACGTGCTCTTCTACGCTCAAATCGTGCTATAACTAAGATACAACATTGGCAAGGATACACAAAACATGTGAAGTGGATATTTTTATTGAAGTTATGTAGCGTTATTTGAAAAACATACAAAAAAAGTATCCGATCGGTTGATATAAATCATTATAGATTTAGTAGAGCTCGTATGAAGAGAGTTATTGGAGAAAACGTTAATTTTTTATACCATGCAAATTCTAATGCCCCCTCACTGAGCAGACGTATGCAGGATGTGGAATGAATTCATTCAGACGCTCTTACACACCAAACACTCACATATATACGCATATACAGATTAGAATATGAATTTATATGTGTATAAAAATGGATACAAACGTCTCATTGACAAACAACAAGCAATTTTGAATGTAGGAACGTTTTTTCAAGAAACCAATTATAAAAAGATTACAAAATTCTATTGGCAACTTTGAAATATACGTTGCGTGCGGTTTTCTCTTTTGTGAATGCAGCTTCGAGCCCATATCACTACATTGATGTTTCATTCCATTGGAAAACGAAATCGGAGATCAAACACGACACTGTGTGATGCAATCATTCCAAATACTTTTTTTGCATATATCTGCTGGAAATACATGGGGCTCCATATTTAAGAAAAGGATTATAAATCACAATATTTTTTATGGGCTTTTTGGGGACTTTATTGTCGAACGTTACTTATGTTATTGTTGAAAGATGAACAGAACACATACATCAGTAATGTAAGAACAAAACATATCACCAGCTGCTGATGAGTGCGTTAGACAAGAAATGTTAACATTCATCGGGAACATATCCTTGAAATTCTTATGTATATCAATTAATAGCTATATTTAATGTATTCTAATATCATCAACAACGGTTAATATCTCGTTCGTTTTGTATTTTTACAAACTGGAAATACATCATGAACTACATGTACAAACACACTGACAGTGGACTCTGGTTCCACATGGTACATTTTAATTCACACTCACACAACACGCACCACTGATGATGAGAGAAATCTCGAAACATGTATGGACTATTGACAAATAAGGATTAATAAACCTTACCACCAAAAACTTCACTCTCGAGTCTGTCTCACTCTCTAAAGTACACATTATATATATATATATATATATATATATATATATATATATATATATATATATATATATATATATATTCATATATATATATATATATATATATATATATATATATATATATATATATATATATATATATATACTTGGAGATGCTATTGCATTGAAATAAAGTGGAGGATGAGGTTTTTCAGTAAATCACGTCGGAAAATGGCACAATATCGCTCGTAATTTAAAAAAAGGGAAAGGCCTTTTTCAAGTAGGGGACTTGAAACGGCTTTGATAATGATGTTAGTATCCTTGTAGATTTGGGTTTGTACATGAAAATGACTCCTTTGACGACATTCTGCCTTTACTTTGAGAAGGAATCACGCAAAGGATTTCTCTTAGTCAGCATGCTCTCAGTCGGGTCAGCTCAGCCTTGAAAAATAAGAAAAATAGTCGTAAAATGAAGGGTCTACAACCATATTTTGCCCTGAAAGCCACTTGTGAATCTCAAACATGTGACCAAACCAAAAAATTAACCTCAAAGTAAGAACCATGCAACGTGTATGGTAATCATGCTGGACATCACGTGGAGAGACCATAAAACAGCATGGAATAGGAGAGAAAAACAAGGGAGTAGATGTATCATGGAAACCATTAGAAAAATTGAATGGCAATGGGCTGGTCATGCTTTGAGATTGTTTGACAACTGCTTGACATCACTAATCACATAATGGATTCCCAAGGATCATGTGCAAGACTCTTGCCGGCAAAAAATAAGATATATTGGCCAACTACACAAGTCCAGAAAGAATTGGCTCTGCGAAGACAACGTCTGGCGAAACCTAGCGGAGGTCTATGTCCAATGACGAACGCTAAAAGGCTGCTACCGATGATGATGATGATGATGATGATGATGATGATGATGATGATGATGATGATGATGATTGTTCTTCTCATTCACTGTAATTCTGAATCACTTGCTGAAATTTTGGCAAGTCACCTAGGATTGCAATGCCAACAAAGATAGAAATTAATACAATGTAAGTCTGAAGGTAAAGAGGTAAATTAGTACGATTATTTCGATTATTGATCAATCATGCTTCATATCCTGTAACTATTTTCTGTTTTTTTTTTTTTTTGCTTACGCCCTGCATCTTTGTGTTTTTGTTCTTCTTTTTTCCTTCTCTCTCATTCCAAATTTCATCCCTTCCTAAGCATCTTAAGCAACAAAATAAAATCCCCCTGGAGACTCCAATTTGCTATGGGCGTCTATCATCGTCCTTTTCGTTCACGTCATTCTCTTTTGTTTTTGTTTTTTTCAATTGGATTACTTCGTTCTTCCTTAATATATTCCAATAGAATTTTATAAATAGTCACGTAGAAAGATTTTACTACGAGGGATAGCTGAGTTAGTTATAATCGATCTGATTGTGTTGTTGTTTTTTTTTCTTTTTTTACATTTTATAGCAAAACATTTGTTTACAAATTGATATTCTGAAATTCGATTTTTCTGTTATTTTGCAGTGATGTTGACAAACTCCGAGTTGAAAAAAATGATGGGTCACGGTCGATCTAATCGTTTATTTACATCTAATACGTAAATAACCATATGTCACCATAAATCATTAAACTCTGGAACTGTTGAATAGATTAGATTAAAAGAGTTATACAAAATCTTGGGTACCTTATAACAAGTAACATAGAATATCATTAAGAATTTTACAGTTTTAATAAAAGTAATTTGGTATCTTTATAAACAACTATTTGTCATTTTCAATCTCCATTTCAACTGTTTTCTTGGTACTTTTTTTTTACTCGTTCATTCTTTCAGTTTTTTTCTTTCTACCTCTCGAATTCGCTTTTTTTTTCTTTCAATCTCTTGTTTATATATCTATCTAATCGTATCCTCATTTTAGTAATTTTGAGACAAGTATATTTTACCAAAACTGCTGTTGATTTGTGATGAAACAGTCAGCACGAACAGACATTTCACCGAAAAACTTGTCAATTTTCTGTTTGAAATTATTAATAAACCGACAAAACAGAACTGCCATTCAGCTTTCACTGATGAATTCATTTATTTTCACAGAATATTTATTTTTCTTATTGCGAAAGCAAAACATAGCCATGTGTTGATTAAAATATATTTTTTAAAATTTTAGTTCTCTTTGGGGGATATTTTGAATCTGAATATTTATTGTCTCAAAGTATTTATATTTCATGTTTCCCCAAAATTTTAACTTAATCATATGTTGATTTATTAGAATTTAAAAATTTGAATTTTAAATTTATTTAAAACCAACCCAACAGGCCGAGTTATCGGTTAGTTTCATGTAATTTCTTTTCGTTTCGTCTTTCTGCTGACATTCCATCATTTTCATCAATTTTTCCTTCCAGGACACTCCTCACCATCTCATTCTTTTTTTTCCCTCTCATTCATTCTTTCTTCCCTTTTTCTTTATCTTTCTTTCTCCTTCTCATTTGTTTACGCTACGTTCTTGTCTCCCATTTATCTTTTCCTCTCTTTTGTTCCTTTTTTCTTTTCTTTGCTTACGTCTTTTTTTCTACTTTTAATCCTAATTTTTCTCCCTAATTCCAATTGAACAACGGTTGCCATCAAATATAGCGCAGAATTCCATTAGTTCCTTTTTATATTTGTATGTGTTTTCTTGTTCCAATGTTCCTGGTTATAGAGCTTTGTCTACAAGCTTGAAAATTGGCACCAGTACTCCATTAGACCCCTTTGTTCTTTTTTTTTTTTCGAAACTACTGACCTTTTTAGATCTTATTTTGACGGCTTTATGAATACGATCTACATTTCTTGAATCTAGATATCCGTAGATGTTTTTGCTCCATTTTAAATGCTTTCGAACCGAAATAACTTTCTCCTTGGTTCAGATGTTTTCCGAATTTTTTTTCAATTCTGTTTTTGAATTTTTCAGTGGGGAAACGCCAGTGATGTGAAAAAAAAAATTATTCGATGGAATTTCTTTACATGATTTCAAAATCTGACGCTACGTCTATTCAAATGTAGACTGTGATGACAAGTTTCCCTTTTGACACTTTCAATAAATCTTCTATTCTTTCTCATTTTTATATTCTTTTTTTTTCTCTGTGATATCTTTCAAAACTCATATTTACTCTTACTTCATCTTTGATCCTCTCTTCAATCCAACCCTTTCTTATCACGTACTTTGAAGTTTCACCTTCTTTCTTCCGACTTGACTTTCCTTCTGCATTTTTGATTCATTGTCTAAATCCAGTCCAAAGCTTGAATTGACTTCGTTTTTTTATTACCAGGATAAGAACAATAACAACAATCCTCACCAGATTTATGAGAACAAAAATTGACGTTTCCCTACTGTGATCTGAAATCGCGACCAACTGATTTGTTGTCGCATCTCTCCACGTACCAAAGGTCATGCTAGAAATATGCAAGGCCTTATTGCATTCGAATAAGTAAATACATCTATATGAAAATATATGTTTTCACAATTCTATGATAAATAGATGAAGTAATTATCTTTAGTTGGAATAGAAGTTGTTGAGAAGTTTGGCCCTGCAGTAGTCAGGCTTGTTTTTTTTTATCAATAACGTCTCAAAACTCCTGATCCGTTTACTACGTATCAAAAATCAATTGAAAAAAAAAAACCGCTAAGATATCTGGAATGATAAAAAGCAGATTCATGTTCTTTGATATAAAAACATTCAAAATATACATACACAACATACCTAAAACCCCTATTAGAATATGCGGTTCTAACAGGGGATCAAGGAAAAAAAGATATATAAAAAGAATTGAAAATATCAAGAGAAGAAAAAAACTAGAAAGCTTTCCCAACGAAGAATGACATAAAAAAATCGCCATCACTCAGAATAATTGAACAGTCGAAGCGTCAATTTTTTAAGTCATCTGAAAAAATTCGATCAAAAATGATAAGGGTCGAAATAAGTTCTTATGACATTACTAACATTTCCAGTGGAAACATCTAATATAGAATTAAAAAACAAAACAAGAAAAAACACCTAAAAAGATTTAGATTCATGAGAATCTAGATGTCCTTGTTAAACCCGACCTAATGAGAGGCCGATAATACAAAAAAAAAGAAGCTTTTTTTCTAAAAATAAAAAGAAGTCTTGATGAAAAAAGGATGCCAATGAACAAGTCTGTTCACAAAATGATATGGTCAGGAGTGTTGGAATACACAAACAGATACACCACCAATCGTGCAAACTTATAAAATGATAGAACCTTCCACCATCTTTGATCATTCCGGTTGTTCAATTAAAACTAAAAACATTACAGTGAAAGAGAAAAAGAGGATAGACATGATGCAGACAGTATAGAAGAAAAAAAATCAAAAGCATCGAAAAACTCCCAGCAAAAAGTTCTTTACAATGAATAAAAAAAAATATATACAAAGAACATAGCAGAGAGAAAAGAATAAAGAATGTGATTCTTTTCACAGATTTGTAAACAATTGAAACAGATTATTGGATCAAGATCCAGAATCAATAGCAGCTAAAACAATGAACATTTTCAAGAACAAATATGACTTTTTCATTCCACAAAAAAGAAACTTAGAGAATAGAGAAATAAGAAAAAAAAGAAGATAACAAAACACTCAAATTGAAAGCAACAGACGAGCGCAGATATGTGAACAGATGTGCTCGCTATATATCTCATCTTGATTCTCACGTTTTCATTCGTTCCCTTTAATTCTTTTTTACATAATTCCCTTTTTATTGCTTCTGTTTCATTTTCTCCGTTCATTGATTTCTTTTTCATAAGATTTTTTTATTACGACGGTAGTGCAATCATGGAAGACGCATCTAATTTACATGATAACTAATTAGTTTTTAAACAATTCCTTTCTTTCTCAATGC
>OY735211.1:62091513-62119013 GCA_963457665.1 Thysanoteuthis rhombus
TTGCGTTTACCGTATCAGTTGAAGAAAACGGAAGGGACAATGCTGAAAGACTTGCGAAGCAAAACAAAAAACAAAAAAAACCCGGACGATCGAAGGCACGACTCGAAAAAATAATATAAAGCGTGAAAAAAGTACAAAATAATGTTCGAATTGAGAGAGTTGCGATACTGGTGCATGGTGCGAGTGAAATAGTAGTATTAGGAAGAAAACAAAACAAAGCAAAAAGAACAGACTTAGAGATATGTTTAAAGAAAGAAGAGAGAACAAAACCGTGCTGCAGAGTTGAAACATTGGAAAGAAGAAGTTTTGAAATGGGGAATGAAAATGAGAGAAAGTGAGAAAAGGATAAGACACATAGAGGATGGAATGAAAAAGAAAAAGAAGTTATCAGTGAAGGAAAGAAGGAAAAAGAATGGTGGATCGAATAATGACCTGGCGGTTGTACGTCTTCAGCTGTCCCTGCTTTGTATCGACATATCACGTTACTACCTACTCTGCCCTGGTATATGTGAAATAGATTGAGAGGCAACAAGCACCCGAAATGGCGTTGCTCACTTTTCCCTCAGGCTGTTAGCTTCCGAACCGCCTCCATGATTCCATAAACGTTAAAAATATCAAAAAGGTACGATTAAAATTGTTTCACCATGATGATGGTAATAAGACTGGCTGCTGCAAGCTCAGATTCCATACCGAATTCTATGTAGACTGACGATGATTACTGCAATTTACACACACACACACACACACACACACACACACACATATATATATATATATATATATATATATATATATATATATATATATGTATGTATATATATATATATTATAAATTTGATTTATAAAGACGCTAGACTGCTGAAAAATATTCATTTTCAGATGCCATATCTATGGACATGCATTATTAACTGTGTCTGACGATAATAATTGTTAGGGAACCTATCTTTTCAGAGATGGCTCTCCACCACTTTTGAGATTGTCCCTCTTCTTGGTTGGATGAATAATTTTGCGACTCCCTAGACATGGTGAAAGGGTTATTTACCTTACCCTGAAACCGCTGGCCCATGAGGTATTTGCAGGGACAGGAAATCTCTATATTAACTTCAGCGCATAATATTTTCAGATGGTCACCCATCAAAGTACTGATCATCTTCAACAATGTTAAACTTTGGAAATCTTGCGAGAACTTGTGTATTTTGAAGAGTCTGAAAGATAGAAAAAAAAATGGCAGCAAATGCCGTCTCTGGGGAAAGAAAAATGAGTCAGTAAACCACATCGTTAGTGAATACAGCTAGCTGGCTCTGTAATTATTTACAGCAGTGGTTCCCCAGGGTGTGTCACGTTGGTGCGGTGAGAGCAGATGGCATGTCTGATGAGCTATATCAGAGACCAGAAAAGAGAAAAAAATGTTCCTTGTGTTGATCAGGAGAATTGTTTGTCTCTAATAAGACCAAATATAAATGAGATTACCCGATAAAACAAAGGTCATTCCTCTCATTGAGTTTATGTACTTATTTCAGGTTATATTTGTGAGATGTTCGTTGATGTTTTGGGAAAGTATCATGTTTATCACATATCTGTGCTATTCATATACTTTCTGGGTATTCTTTGGTCATGTCATAAATTATTTGTGTTCTATATTATGAATCAAAGACTGCTAGAAGATGATGTTCTTTTTTTTCCATTAATTTCTCAACAATGGGGTTTCAATCCGAAAGTGCAGGTCAGAGAAAACAAGTTCGGAGACCTCTGATTTACGTGTTAACATCTATTAATCCACATCGTTTTAAGGGCAATAGCATTTCCACTGGTGTGTCTCCAGCGAGCTAGATAGCTTGACGGAGCCCATCTCTCTCCAGACTCCTTTAATCTTACTTTTTAGCAGAGACACGGTGTGTACTATTCAATCAGGCTTTGGTATGACTATGCCATACATTGAGCCTACAAACTACCGGATCAAAAGAAAGCACTCTACCACTGAGCTACGGTGATCAGTCAAGAAAAAAAAAATAGGGATGTGGATTATGAGTTGTCGATTTATATTTTTAGAAGTTCCAGTCTGGTTACAGCATCTTAAGACTAATCTGAAATCGAAATCTAGGAATTTTTTCTTGGTTTGATACATGCTTGAAGTTTTAGTCACTTTTAATCATAAATTTTCATATTTTCGGAAGGTTCAGGGTGGTCAAATTTGGTTCAGATTTTGGCTTGGGGATGGTGTTTACTTTGCCCCCATGCCTTTTGGAAAGACACGAATCCAAACCTTCCTGTAGCTATGGATAACATTGTACAGGCTGGAGTGAGTGACACTACTTCGGGTGCTTGATGCCTCAGAGTCTATTTAACATATCGTACGGACTAAGCAGCAATAAAATGATATGTGCAGCCAAAATCAAGTCAACTGAAGCTGTAACCAGCTTAAAGGCAATATTTATTTCTAATGATTTAAAACTAACTGGTCGATCGTAGAGTTGTTATGTTATTACCTTATTCAGGTAGAGGGAAGTGAACGAAAGCTGATGACGTGTTTGTTCGACCACTCGTTCAGATGTTGAATTTTATGGATCACGACGAAATCAGATGACTGTAATATGACGAATGTGTAACAATTTGGGGGCATTCCAGGGGTTGCTGGTTGACCCCCATGTTGGGGAAGATGAAGAAAGGGGTGGTTATTTGTGTTTTGGTAGTGTCAGTAAAAGATGACAAGTTTCAAGTCTACATTTTGTGGCGGCTCAACTAAAAAAAACTGGCGTGTACATCATTTAATAGTGAAATCTTCGTTTTTATCCGACAAACGTACTGATTTAAAAGTTACAAACCGCTATTGTCGTTTCAATTTCTTTCGTCTCAAGATCTCACTAACGATTCAATCATCATTTATTTACTTTCCCCTTTTTTAATATACTTCGGGTCAGAAACTGTTGCCGATTGAAATACTGAGTCTTGTTGATGGAGTTTTCGTTGTCAAATCTTGGTTCAATCAATTCTGGATTTCTTTGCCGACTCCCCACCCAAAATCAACAGCTAGAAAACCAGGTAACCTGATTTGCTCCCCTCTGCGAACCCTTTTCTATCATAAATTTGCCTAATAGATATACCTGTATGATTGTGCAATTTTGACTGTTTCGGTATAATTCAGATAATCATCACACCCCATTGTTAATATTGGCTTTTGCATTCCAATTAGAATCATAATCTTTTTGCCATTTGGAAAATTCTTATTCAACTTTTAACATTCCAAACAAACTGTTTCACTTCTAACTCAATAGCATCAATCAATTTATTTACATCCACCAACTTCCACTGACACTTTAGTAAAACAATCTACATTCTTTCTTTTGGAATCCCAACTTATGAACTGACTGTTTGACGTGATCCAGGTTCCTATTCTATAAACGCAGCATAGTGTTAATATGCTCACGACAAACTTTCTAATCAAATTATCTGAAGATTAATTACATTATTGGAATTTATTTTTTCCTTTTAATTCTAACTTCAATATATAAACGGTTTATTGGATAAATGAGTCAAATTATTCTTTGATATTTAATTCTGTGTCCTGAAACCTTATTCATTTCTTTTTTCTATCACTGAAATTACTATCAATCCTTACTCTTACATCCATATGACGATTGGTTTATTTACGTATCGGTCTTTTGCCTTCATCTCAAAGGTCACTCTGTTACGGAAAGAACCGATCCAAAGCCCCCCACCTTCATTTGCTGTCTGGACAAGATGAAGTATTGCTCTTATCCTCGGTTTGACTACCACTTACCTTTAAACGTACTCTTCAAAAAGAAAGGCATTGAGAACCGTATATTTAGTATGACTCGACCGGAGAAGGATCAGTGGTTTCTCACACTACCTGATATTCTCCTGATATATCTTAATTTCGGTGATCTTAGGAAAACCGGAAAGCCCGACGTGATTTGATCGTAATTTTGATACAGGTCCAAGTCATCACTCATTTTTAATTAGAGATTTTGATATGTTTTCGCCATTACTTACCCAACAAATATTACTAAGGCACAGGTAGGAATGATGGGGTCCCTTTTCTGCTCACTGGCGTATCATTTTTTGCCGATCCGACTGATCAGACACACCCACGAAGGAGAATGAACGCTATACCCCATAACTCAGTGCAGGGTTGTTGATGCAATACAGATGATTTCATCGAGGGTGTGTCAAGGATGACATAGCCTGACGGAGCCCATCCCTCTTCAGGATGGATTGTAATCTGAGTTGTCTGTTTCATACACTAATTACTAACCCTAGCTAAAAAGCATAGTCTGTTTTATCATCAATCTGGAAAATATGACTGGTGCGGGGAACAATGGATTGATGCCTCTCTATGGGCATCAGTACAAAGAAAAGATCAACCAGCTTTATCCGAATTCGAACTCGTCTCGTCGTTCCCAATCTTAATCGCCCTTAATCGCTAAGCCATTCTGTAATCCCCCCAAAAAATTAGTTCTCGGTTCTGTAACCCGATACAGTGTCTCTGGTACCCTGCACAACGTTTTAGGGACACTATCATTTCCACTGGTGTGTCTTGATCGAGCGAGATAGCTTGACAGAGCCCATCTCTCTCCAGAGTTCTTTAATCTTACTCTTTTGCAGAGACACAGTGTGTATTATTCAATAAGGCTTTGGTATGACTCTGCCATACATTGAGCCTACAAACTACCGGATCAGAAGAAAGCACTCTACCACTGGGCTACGGTGATCAGTCAAAAAAAATTGGATGTGGATTAAGAGTTTAAATAAACGAGGTTCACAAAGGCTAATTGAACTCCGGCCAATCATATTTCCAGAAAAGCCAATTATGATTTCAAACAGCTAATTTGTAAACGATCAACAATTATCAGTAGTTTATGTTATTTTTTTAGTGTTCAGTTGTGGATGGTGTTAGGGTATAGAGAAAGATGCAATCACTCAACTGTAAAATCGATTTCCTCACTCTTCCTCCACTAATCAATAAAATTGAAGAGTTTATTACTATACTCGTTTGACTTCGACTGTTAGATGATTTCATCATGGGTTTGTTAAGGGTTATGTAGCCTGACTGTTCCAATCTCTCTCCATATTGGTTTTGAATAAGTGCTGTCCATCCATTAGATTAGTTGCTAACCAAAGCTTGAGAGCCAAGTTCACCCTCCTAATTACCAATTGCTGGTGGGGAAAAGAAGAATTGATGCCTCTACCAACGGCATTGGTTTCGAGAAAACACAAACCATCTCAGTTCATATTGAACTCAGAATGCTTATCTTGTCCTCAACACCGTTAAATGTTAGGCCAATTTGTACGTCTTAAAAAATACAGATAGATTGAAGGCGTAAATAAACGAGGGTCTCGAAGGTCGAATGATTTTTTATCAATTCGGCTTTTAGAATAGCCAAATGTGATTTTGATACAACTGGTTTATGTACAATCAACAAGTGCAAATGTTTCCAATTATTAGTAATCCTCAGTCCAAACTGTTAACATTTCTTCAGTGTTTAAATTGGTCTGATCAAATCACTGGCTACGTATAGATCATGCTTACAGGCTGCACCAGAGGAACCAGAGGGCTGGAAATTTGGACAGACACTCCTTATTATATCTGAAAAAAAACAAACTTTGTTGTGTATCTTGAAAACTCCCACCATAAAGAGGGTTTTAGTGGGGAGGTTCCATTTGCAGCATAAAGTTTATGCTAAATTAGCATTCAGTTTGTGCTGGTTGCGTTAAGGATTGCTTTTTCTTTAATCCAGGCTTTTTAGTTTTCGACAAAAGCAGAGAAAGGTGAATTACTCACTGATCTCCCACTTCCCCATTTTTTCTAATTGATCGTCCTCAATATGGTATAAGACGTTGGTCTTAAGACAGTTTCTATCGAATGACTAACCAGGCCTGTTATGTTTCAAGAGTTCAGGCACTGGGGGCGCTCGGCTACAGAAAAAGATGCAGTTACTCAACCGTAAAACACCGTTCCCTTGCTCCTCTTTTAGTCGTCAATGAAACTAAAGAGTTCATTATACAACGCATTTGACTTCAACTGTTTGATGTGCTCTGTGTTTTGATTGGTCTTAAAGGCAAATCAAAAAATTGATCGCGAATTGATGCAAATCAAAGATATGAAGAATAAAAGATAAGATAATTGGTATAAATTCATGAATATCAATGAGAGAGAATCTCTCCCTGAGTTCGTATATTGAAATCGGTCTGTTGGGTTTTATACGGTACAAATAAAGACAGGAATAGATAGTCGATCAATACAGTGAATGCAAAAAGTGTCCAATACATTCCCCAAATTTTTTTTTGAAAAACATACATGACATAATGATTCAACGTGGATTCAAATAAATCAAAAGTGAAACCGTAGCCCGCAAAAAATAAGCTGTTGTGACGAACAAGATGAGTTCAGAAGTATTGGCTTCTTAGCGTCTATGATAGAGAGATCTGGCGAATCTTGGGTAAGGGCTATGTCCAATATATACGAACGCTAAAATGCTTCTGCAGCATCTTTGAAATTGAAGGAATTTGGACCAAAGATATAAGAAAAGAAAATGGTTAAATATTGAATAAAGCCTGGTCAATCACTCAATAACCGATGTATTTTGGTAGCATACCGTGTACAAGGTGATCAATTAATTTGAAAAGGAGGTGATCCATGGATAGTTCTCCTCTCTTGCCTTTTGAAATCACAAAAAAATTGATTTCTGGAAAAAACGCATTACCGGGGAGAGGATGCAAAAAATGTTGTTTTTTTCTGTTGGTGCCGTCTGTATGAATGATGTATACAGAACCAAAGGGCCAGACTAACCTGGGAACTGAAGAAACCTATGTTGACAGTTCTGGTTCCTAGTATATGACCGATAAATAATGTATCGGATTCACTTCAAAAATAGATATTTATCTATGCAGCAATCTCAGTGTTTTCATATCTTTGTATTGTATCACTCACTCACACATCCAAAAGAGACACACACGTACACATATACGTATGTGTTTTTACGAAAGAGACAATTGAAAGGTGAATAGAACAAAACTTGAGAGGAAAAAGGTATTGCGTCTCCAAATCCTTTATTATCAAGTTGGCATGTTTTGATGCATTCGACGGGTGCTGGTCATCTTTTTCGGAGGAAAATTCGTAGCGGTGTAGAGAAAATTCTGCCCTGTACATCTTTGTGGAAGAAAACATAAATAGGGATACTTCTCTCTTATTTGGAGGTTTAGTAGAAGTGGGAAGGAGGTTTTTTTTTATCTGAGTTGGTGAGAGTCAAGTTTGGTCTGATATAAGAAAGGCGATAGTGGGGTCAGATTGTGTTTGTTCTCTCTCTGTCTGTGAATGTTAGGCTTGTCTCAGATAAAAAGGAGAGTAAGAAAATGAGCTGGTTTGTAAATGTTCAGTTCTCAGGAAGGTGGGATTTTTATTCATTTCTTTTAAAATGGAAAGCTGGTATCTAGCATTAATGGTTACATATATGGTTTATATATGTGGGGCACAGTGGAAGTAAGGTATGTTGTTTCTCTTTTATCTGTTGACGGTGGGTGAGACTCCTTTTCTCAAAAGAGTGGTATGTGTGTGCTTATACTATTTCTTACCTAGACTGTTGGCTGTTCACCAATTCTTTCTATGAGAATGGTGTACAGTAAATATGCAATTTTATTTCAAAATCAATCAGATGGTCATCTAATTACTGTCATTTTTGAAAATTGTGATCTCATTTTTTTCACTGGGGGTAAACGCTTTGTTCTATCTTCACTGTTGATAAGTGACTACGAAAATGAAAGAATAAATACCCAGAAAAGCGTGCAAACATTCAACCAAAGCAAAAAGTACGAAACACATACACATGAAAAAATAAGTTGTGATAGAAAAAAATGTGTAAAGAATGGTAAGGAATGCGTTGAACATTAGAAAAATTACTGTGATTAGATGATCATGAGATTAAGTTTGAAACAGAATCACATAAAGAAAACACAATACAACACGAGGAAAAGGTTAACAGCCAAAGAAATAGTATAGGCATACACATACCGCCCCTTTCAGAGGAGAAAAAGGAGTCTCACCAACCCTCCACCACAATAACCTCATTCGTTCCTCAACTTAAAACATGTAAACAGCAAAATATTGTCTGCACCACTAGAAGTTCTTCTCTGAAAAAGATGGCAGGCAACCGTCAAAATGCTTCAAAACGTACCCAGGTGGGAATCGAAACATTTTGAGTGTTAGCTATTGCTTCGCTTCACCTTATCTTTGTTACTCTCGTTGGCATTCAATCGGATCACTTCATATCTACAGTACAGATCTACACACATGAACACCAACATATATATGAGGGAGTAGTAACAATGAGAAAACATCTTGATTCATTTGGCATTGGCATTTTATCCATTTTGGGTTTTATTTAAGTATCTATACGAATATATAACCAGTGCCAGAAGTATTCGATACATTCCAGAGAATTCATTCCTGCATCCTTATACAGCATCAAAAGTGAAAGAATGGACATTTTTAAGGTATGTAATAAAGTATATGAAACTGTTTAAATGAACTGTTTGCGATGTATGGAATATCTTTTTGCATAGACTCTCTATCACTACGAATCTTTTTTCACGTGATAAGACCTTGCTGATAGAGTTCAAACATAAAGAAATACTTCAGATGCTGATATTCTAAAACTTAGATTTCCTGACTCGGAAAAAGAGGCCTATAGCTAAGATAATTATCAGTATCAATAGATATCTACTTAGCTTGGCCATCTCCTGCAGGGTAAGGCACCCAATCGATAGGCAGCCCAACCCTCTGCCGCTAAAAAAGTGCTCCAAGAAAAAATATTTGTTGGATGGATTAATATGAAACAAAGAGACCATTACTATCAATGTACATGGAGAAAAATCAGTGAGCGTTTCCAGGCTACTCATTGAGTCGATGGCATTATAGGTTGAATCGTTGGAATGTATGCGTACATGAAAACATACATCACATAACCCACTATTGTCAAGGTTGACAATGGATTAAACATATGTTTCACTGTTACTACTGATATATTCATATATGTGTGTGTATGTGTGTGTGTGCGTGTGTGTGTATGTGTGAGCATGTGTGTGTGTGTATTTTTGTAGTATATGGCAAAAATATGAAAACACTGGAATGACCCCACGAATAAATATTTTACCCCATAAGGGAATACATGAATGTATCGAAAGAATATATGAATGTATTGACAGCTCTGACTAGCCATGCACACACACACACACACACACATACACACACACACACATACATACACACACACACTTACACACACACAAACATGCGTTAATAAAGTAATATATTTTTTGTGATAAGTTGACTAGTCATGTTGAAAATAGTGATAGAGTACAGAGTTAAAAATAACTGATTTAGACAACTTTACAAAACTTGGAAATAATTAGAGCTTACAAAATACATCTTTGGAATCTGTCTGATGAAGTTTTCAAGAGAGTCTGACCAGTGAATTGTGTCAAATTGTAGCTGTTTGTTTATATAAGTAAAGATTCGATTTTACTTTCATGAATGGTACATCGGTTACAAATAGATGTGAAAATAAAGTTTATAGTCGAAGGCCTAAATAGGCATGTAAAAAAATCTAAACATATACATATATATATATATATATATATATATATATATATATATATATATATATATATAGTCAACAAACTGAGAGAGATAACTGAAGCCATGATAGCATCATGAATGCATACAGAGATACAAAAAACAGAGAGAAGGAGAGGCAGGGCAATATATAACTTCGTGAGATATGTTTGGAACACTCATTCAAGATATATCATCGAAGCCATGTGGATCAAAGGCGCCGACCATAAACAAAGATGGATGCCCGTAGATATATATGGGTTTTTACTCACAACGCACCCGAAAAAAAATTCATCGTTTTAGTCATTTTTCCACCCCACTGCTGCCAACACAAATCGAAGTGTCGATAAATTTTTACATAACGCGAGCTCAGAGCATAATTACTCTTTTTTTTCTTTCAAATATATATTTTCCATTTATATTGATTCGGTTATAAACGTCTGGCCATGACTCATTTTCTAGGATTGGAAGTGGATACCCTTCGTTAAACGACAATCATGCAGTTTGCAATTTTCCCTTTCACGTAATTAATGATAAATATTGATTAGCAGAGATAATTTATTTATTCTTTCATCAAGGTTCTCCCTTTGCATCGTTAATTACCGTCAATAAGCTCCTTGTTACGGCTTTTATCTCATCTAATTTAGTTTTACGGTCCTATATGTGACTTTTCCTCTGATCCTATTTGCTCGTCGATGAATATTATTGTTTGTTTTTTTTCCTCTCATCTTTTTTCATAATGTCTATTTTGTTTTTAATTTTTTGATATGGCTGAATTTTCGTACGCTCCTCTTGGCAATTTTTTTCTTATCTCCTAGTCACTTATCAGCAGAGAAGATGAAACAAAACGTTTACCTCTGGTAAAAAATGCAATAAAAATTTAAGAAAAAATAACCGTAATCCGATGACGATGAAAAAACACACAAGGTGGATGAGTGGGGCTTGATGAAAAAAAAACAAAAAACGAACATATATTGAAAAAAATGCACATATAAATAGAAGTAGACACACACATATACACACACAATATATATATATATATATATATATATATATATATATATATATATCAGGAGAAAAATGATATGAGAAACTCTGACTCAAAGATTTAAGTACAACCAACCGATATTTAGATAGCTGTGATGTTCCAGATGTAACAAAAGACGGAGTATGTTTTGGGGTTGATTTTGTTTTTTTTTTGCTTAGGGTTAGGGTTAGAAGGAGTATAAAAATATGAAAATCTCCAGGCGAAGATGGTGTAATAATAATCTTTTAGAAGATGCCTTATAGTTCTATCACAACTGACTATTGCACTTACTCACACTATGCTTACGAGAAAAAAGTGTCCCCAAACTTCTTAATCAGAATTATGAATCTAATACAAAGGAACGAGACGATAGAATCCTAGGCCACTACAATTCTATTACCTTGCTACCGAGCATTTCCAAACTCTTTTCGAAAATACTTACAACAAAGAAACATTTGAATGAAATCCAACCATGAGAGCAGACAGGTTTTATAAGTGGCTATTCGATGATAGACCACGTACACATTAAAAAAATCAAAAAGAAATAAGAAAAGGCTTTTAACTCAAAAAAACACGCGACAGTTTACGATATGATGTGAGTATAAGGTATAAATAAGAATTAGAAAAAATGATTGGAAATAAATACGTAATTGACACTGCGATAATCAGACTTCATAAAGATATCTACAAGATGGAAATAGAAGAGGAGTAGATCAAGTGGACAAAACATCACCGAAATTATTTACAGAACCTTAGAAGCACCTCAGCAAAACCTTGTACCAAACATTGACGGAGAATATTTGAACAATTTAATTTAATGTGATAATGGTGCAATACTATATATATATATATATATATATATATATATATATATATATATATATATATATATATATATATATATATATATAAACTACAGGGGATCTACAGAACATGTTGAGTGGTATGAATAGAGTAAGACAAAAAAGGATTTAAGATGAATAAAGCGATGACAAAAGTAATTTTCAATAATTACGTATATAAGCGCTATCAGAAAAGAAGTTGAATTCTTTCAAGAAGTTAAGGAATACATTTACTTCTGACAGGGAATAAAGTCAAAAAAGACCACGGAACTTAAATAAGCGCATTGGTGTCTATTGAACAGTGAACACAGTAGGCAAGGACCAGACAGAAGATGGGAAGACTAAATAGATATGCTTACCAGTAAGACACGGTAGATATCAGAGCAACTACAACGATCGTGAAACGGTATAGGAAAAGCCTTTTTTAGTGGCTATTGATATATCGAGAGTGCAAAAGAATCCAATACATTTTTAAAAGTTCATCTCACCGTCAGTTTTCAATTTTGAAATTGGCAGAATGCGAACCAAATGCTCCATCTTTTTATTCTTGTTCGTGACGATGTTGGAATAAACTTTTTTGATGTATCGAATATTTTTTGCTCTCTTTATATATATATACACACATATGTATATATATAAGTATACATATAGATGTGTGAGTGTACACGTGTATGTGTCCATCAATTATTCGGTGATTTTGTTCACTGCTGAGCCAAAGTTTTATAACCGACCATTGAATGATATCTGTTTCCTTCGTGATCATCAAAAAGGCCCCTCCTGTCGCGATGGACAATGAGACGACCCTGATATGACCCCTCTAGGTTGCAGAGCGTATGTACATCATAGCCATCAGAATTCCTATCTCTTCTATGCTACTCCTGTGGAAGCGGAACACGATACTTCTAACCACATGAAGAACTGTCAACGTACGTTTTTCCATTTTTCAAAATGGTCTGGCTGACTGGCTTTGTGTGCTCAACTTGTACCAGTCGTACCAAAAGAGAAAGAGTGCTGAATAAATTACAGTTCTGGTTTTTCAAAATATTCATTACTCAAACAGGTTTTAGTGATATGTTCAACTTACAATGTAATTTTTTTGATAGATTTCACGCTTATTTTTAGAAACAGTCAAACTTTTTAAAGATCACTGCCCAACATATGCTGGAGGAGTATCTTATCTATTGATCAGTCTTTTTGTCAAATTTGAACTGATCACCCCCAATGCAGCATGCTATCAAAAGTCAGTTATCATTTGAGAGTTTCCATTGAGTAACTAACCTGACCAGTTCTTTCAAGAATTCACTAGATGGGAAATTCAGTAGATCAAAATACGTACCTTTTAGTTTTAGAATCGAATGAAAAATGAATTGTCATATACTTTGTTGTATCACTACTCGATTTTTTAAATCTTCTATTTTGCAATTCACTTGAAAAAGTGACATTACTTTGTCCATGGCTCATTACTCAATGGATCAATCCTGTAAATAACCATTCTGTCAAAACAGGATTAGTAATGGTTCTGTACTAGCAACTGACTAAACAAACACAACGGGTGCTGCTAGTAATAAATTTACTCATTTGCCTGCCTTTGCTTTTGTTTACTATACATCAACTGTGCAGTACTCCGCATCCATATTAAACATGATTAACCCATTCATATCTTATGGATTCTATGATAGTTTCACCATCTTAATATAATTCGCCAAATATGTGTCCTTACGCGACAGGGTAACCCAGAAACCACACTATATATCCCATGAAATGTCTTGTATAATAATGTTTTGACGAATTACTTCTCAACCCCTTTCCCTAAAATAATGATTGTTTGAAGTCTGTATTCACACAAACTCCGATGATTATGATCTGATTCCCATTTATCTATCCCCAAAATGCAAAAGGTTTGATTTTTTAAAAATCTTTATATGTCCTCTAATAAGCTAGACCGAAGTTTCGTAGCAAGCATTACGAAATAAGTGCACCCCTAAAACTCACTCACTAAATGAATGTAAATAAAATTGAATTTGTCTGCGTTCAGGCTAATTTCGATAAGATAACCGGATTTTTTTCTATTTATTTATCCATCTATCTATCCATCCATCTATCAGATAGAAGAAAAAACATATACATCCATTCATTTTTGCTTACCTTTAAGAAGCTCAAACAGTGCATCGTTGCCAAAAGTATTGAATGAAAAACAGTTTTCTATATCTTTCGTGACCAGAGAAACTCAATACTATTATCATTCAGTTGCAAACCATTGAAACTTATTTACATTCTTTTAGCTATGCAGCGTAGGGGTACATTAGTTCAATACCTATGGGTAGAATGCACCTGTTTTGCTACTTATAGGTCATAAATCTGTCTTTATTGCGGGTTTTCAACTTGTAAATATAACTCCAGATTCTCTGACCTCCTTTCCGCAGAAGGAATTGGCTTTTGAAGTCATTGATCTGACACAAAAAGAGACGATAATCTTTAAAATGTCAGTGATCATTTATCGTAACAGTGTCGACATCTAAATTACACGACAACACCGTTCACCACTTCTGAAGATACCGCAGAAAAGTCTTCCAGGAAACGACGATCTCTCAAGCCAATTGAGTGAAACGTAATAAAATCTGACCGTTCTCTTTGATTTTATCCTCGGCCGACATTCCTTGACGGACTTCGTAGATCAGCACCACTTTATATTCCTAAGCATCGACCAATGCCAACACTCCTTCGAGGAGAGATAAGAACTTTTCAAGTCAGCAAAAATTGCTGGCATAAGAGCTGACCGATTTCTTGTTGGTGCCAAAGTCTCTTTTCTGCTTCAACTCAACTGCCAGCCAAGATAGCAGCCTGGCTCAGTCAAAATAGCAGGGATAGTAAATTGCCAAAGGAACTAAGGTTCGACAAATATTTTGGTGCCAGGGACATGTTCTGTCATACTAGACACCAGCATTCATCCAAATATATATATATATATATATATATATATATATATATATATATATATATATATATATATATATATGTGTGTGTGTGTGTGTGTGTGTGTGTGTGTGTCTCTGTCTGTGTCTCTGTGTCTCTGTATGTGTACGAATATTCAATAGAAGCAAACACTATGTTGATGCATCTCAAATTTTGTGTCAAATAATGCTATAGAAGCACAAACACACACACACACATACACACACACATACACACACACATACACACACTCACATATATATATAGAGAGAGAGATAGATGGATATATCTGTATGTATGTGTATGTATTTATACATATAAGCATGTGTATAAAGTTCCTGTAGCTCAATAATTTACACTGGACAATTATGAAATATGTATGTGTGTGTGTGTACAGCCGTGATACATTTGGTTAAAATATCTACGCATGTTTTTGTTGAGTATGGGTTGTTTTTGTCTATCATCTTACTTATTTTTGGAATGAATGATTCACCATTTCAAAGCTGTTGATAGTGGAAAAAGCCTGATATCTTATCAATATCGTCTGGTGATTTAATAGAAAATAACTGATCTCATTCAAAGACTGTCATGATTGTATTTGAACTTTTTTAAAAATCTATTTATATATCTATTGATTCATTATTATCATTATTATCATTATCATTATTATTATTATTAATATCATTATTATTATCATCATCATCATCATCATTATTATTATTATTATTATTATTATTATTATTATTATTATTATTATTATTATTATTATTATTATTATTACTCGTTGAGTTTTGGCACTAGTGGTGACTGTTGTTTCTCCAATGCGATCAAATGATAGCAAATTTCTTCGGTTCTACGCTTGTTCTTTTCCCGGATTTGTAGTCCCTTCACCCTTCTCATTGTATTCTTCTTGGCTTCACAGAAACTCCACTGGGTATTTGGCAACAACTAAAGACCCGGCTGATGATATCCGGACACTTAATTCCCGAGGAAACCTGTTTAGGTCCTTTAGAGACCGTGTTTCATCGATCAAGAGCTTCTTTCTTTCGCATGAGGAAGGCTTCATAATTCAGGTTGGTTATCATGCATCCCTAGTGTTATCCTTCCTGTTTGAAAATCATCATCGTCCCAGCTGCTAAATAAAAGAAACTGATGACAAAGTAACCATATCTCTGACCTTATTGAACGATGGTGATTTAAAAATGGATAAGTAAACAAATGTTGCAATTTCATTTCGTACGGATTTTTGCTATTTGTGTTATCTTGAAAAATCAGTATACGTCACCTCTGATTTAACTTGAGACTTGTTAACATCAGAGACTTTCTCCCTAATATATGATGATGCAACTGAAAACATTGTTGATTATCAAATATGTGTTTACCAAGTTAAAACCCCGCAAATAAGTCCAAAATTATGAACAATTGAATGAAGAAACCTGATAGAGAATGGAATTCGAAACCATGATACTTAGAACGGAATAGGCAACATATTAGCAGCAATAGCAACACTGTCAAAGGAATCAATGATATAAATGACCCAAAAGTTGGAAGCGTCTTCAGAATGGTAAGATATAAAATGCAAATTAACACCAATAGACAACGCAGGAAACTGATACACACCGAACCACAACCATTAAAAGTACCAAAAGAGCTCACTGGATTCAAGCTTGAGCTGAAAAACAGATATAAAATTCCTACCGAATCAGAATCACCAACATTAGAAAATCCAGCAACAAAGTAACAGCCTCTCTAATTAAAGTCGCCATAATATTTTCATCAAAGAATATGCAAACCATCGGTAAAATATCAGATGGAACAAAAATTCTCATGATGTTTGGAAACATGGGTTGTGAAACAAAGGAATCAGAATAGACAGCGAAAATCTGAGCACCTTCAGATTCGCAGACGACATTTTCCTTTCTACAGAGAAGTTCCAAAACCTCCAACTAATTGTAAATGATTTGACTGAGGGAAGCAAACAGTCAGCCTTAACATAAATTTCACCAAAACAATTACCTAGTGCAATCACGTTGGAAATAAAATTACAACGATCAAAATCGAAAAAGTAGAACATTAATTCTATCATGGACAATGAAACACAGTGAAGTCCTCAAAAGAAGAAGTAAAGCAAATTATTACTCTGGAATGACAAACAATCTGCAGAACAATATCAACCTTAAAGAATAAGAGAATCCCATAAAACTTAAGAAGAGGACAACAAATGCATAATTCTGATTGTCACCGATGGACCTGAAACATGGAACTTAGCCAAGAGACAAATCCACAAACTATGAACCATATAATGCACATATTAAATAATTATGCTCAATCTCACTTGGAGAGATGTAAAAGAGCACAATATACCATGGCAAAAACAAAAGCCTGAGACATCATTATATTCATCAGAAAACCCAAATGGCAATGGGCTGGTCATGTCTCAAGAATGGCATAAAGCCGATGGACATCACCATTCACAACATGGATCTACGGATATCACATGCAAGCCCAAATCCAACAGAATACAAAATGGAGAGACGAACTAGATGACTTCAAAGAGTATTGGCTCCGCAAAGCCCATGATAGAGAGAACAGGCGTTCCCAGTAAAGTTCTATATCCAATGACGGACAATAAAAGACTGATGATGATGACTTGACACACTTTGAATATTCCGTGTAATAAACAAATTCTTATCAGCTGACCCATTTCAAATATCAGAATGAAATTGTGTATTTTTCCAGAATGAGCCATTGCGTATTAATGAGGAATGTCAGTTATTTTTAGAAATTTTGGTCCGGCGATCAATTCTGCTCCGTAAAATAAACACAGTGTAGCACAAAATTTGTTATACTTTTTCTCTTAAATTGAGGTTACGAATTATTTTCAATTGCTCTAACACTGTTTTCAACAGTCCAGTCACTTGAGAATTATATTCGTCAATCCCCCCATCCTTAGATACTCAGGTTCCCTCCTGGTTTTAGTTGGATATAAAAACAAAAATACAATTACTATTTAAATAGGTAGCAAAGGTAGCATTTACCACAGGCCACGCAATTTCAGGGCTCCTGTACTAAAACGCTTGCAAGCTATTAATTCCGATTCAATGATTTCGTAATTTCTCTATCACTAGAGTATTGTACCGCCTTTAACTAATTAGAACAACAGGATGTTTGAGATTTGCGATCTTAATCGATCATCACCTTCAATTGCAGATGTTATTTAATACAGTAGTTAATAGAATGGTGTGGTGTGGATGTTATACATACAAGGTTCATGAATAAGGAGGTATTTGAAATTGAAATCACACCCACTGCACAAAAATCAAAAGAAAAAAGATATACGGAAGAGAATATATGAAAGGCTGCGCATGATAAGTACCAAAACGCACTATTTTTTAGAAAGTTGATATTTTCATTATATCTTAGAAATGCAACACTCAGTTTTTTTCTAGATTTTATTTACACACTCTGTATAATAATTTTGATGGACAACGATTGATTCTATTCTGATCTCAATTGAAGGGGGTTGGAAGTAGTTTTATCCAACATAAAAGCATCTCGTTAGGGATGGTAGGTTGGGGACTGATCACGCGCAGTCACTTTTTAAGAATTTGTGTGAATTTTCTAATTGAGGCCCTTTTATTTTATACGCCATAGGGTTAATACTTGCTAAATCCAGACATAGGCAGGGTTGCTTCTAAAATTCCTCCGAGATAGAACGATGAAAAGAAGTAAAAAAAAAAACAAACAAAGAGATAAAAATAAGTTAGGGATCTGGAAAGAGGGGAAAAAGGAAAGTTAGGTAAAAAAACAATAATCAAACGGAATAAACAAAGACAAAAGATGAAGAGGAAGAACTTTAAGAAGAAGACTGTTTGAAAATTTACAAATAATAGCCAATCATCAGGAACTAGAATCGTTTGAATCTAAAGATAATCCTTGGGAAAATGTACCCATTCACCGTTTGATTAGATCGTGTATGCACGTAGAAATAGAAAATAAATAAATGAATAAAAAAAATATATATATGTGTGTGTGTGTGTGAGTGTGTGTGTGTGTGTGTGTGTGTGTGTGTGTGTGTCTGTGTCTGTGGATGGGGTTGTGGAGTGCCCAGAAATGTTGAGATAAATAAGATCTAGTCGAATTTGATTTTTGATTAAATCAAATACATCTTAAATGACGCTTGCCCGTTTTGAAACCATACTACCCTCTTATATATATATATATATATATATATATATATATATATATATATATATATATATATATATAAATAAAGAAATTGATGTATGCGATCCAATAATGTATTCTGTTATATTACATAGAAACTCTTACTTGAAATGATGTCCTACCGATAAATGGTGGATGTATCACTTAGCCTACTTTATTCTATTTATGTTGTCTAGATTAAGCGATACATTAAGTGTGTAACGACGGGAGGTCATTTCAAACGAGAGTTTTTATATAATATAATGCAAATTATGTCTACATATATCTATAGATAAATATATATATATATATATATATATATATATATATATATATATATATATATAAATTTATATATATATATATATATAAATTTATATATATATATATATCAAAGAAAACATCCGGAACACGTGTCATGGTAAGTCAATACGAGTTTTTTTTTTTCTGTTCTATTTTATCCAATGTTGAATATATTTTGAATGAATTTTTTGTGTGTAGATAGATAGATGAATACATACATTGATGCATCCGTTTAAAAAGAGATACTGCATTATTCAACCGTTTGTTTTTCCTAATATCTGTATCTCTTTCCCTATAGACTTCATCATATATACGATGATAAAAGATGACGAAAATGGAGAAAATGAGGTGCAAACAAGACAATAAAAATAAGATGATGAATCGGACGAAAGAAATGGAAGGAACTTGTAGAATGAAGAAGTTGAAGGGAAAGAAAAAATAACCAAGAGGAAAAAAAAAGATTTAATGCTTAGAAAAAAAGCCAAAGTTGGAGATGGATGAAAAGTTTGGCAAGGGAGGTAAAAAGAAAATGCAAGTAGGAATGAAATAGATTATAAAAAAGTCGGGAGAAGAATCTGCGCGATGGGCAACATGTACAGATGCCTCAGGAGATACCGTTCTGCACACCAAGCAACCTTGAAAAGAAAAGAAATAAAAAGAGCGGTCTGGTTAGTCACTCAATAAAAACTGTCTCATGACCAATGTATTTTGGTTGCGTGCCTTGTGGGTAGATGAATATAAAAATCAGAAAATGGGGTGATCAATGGTTAAGTTACTGCTCTCACCTTATTGGATCACTAAACGATATTAATGCTTTTGAACATGAATAAAAGAGATTTTTCATCATGAACTTACATTGTAAATTGAACCCTCGCCGAAAAAACATATCAGGGAGTGTTTGTACGTATAATACATGCATATACAGCCAGCCAGCCAGCTAGCCAGCCAGCTAAACTAACTTAAAGACTGAAGAAAACTATATTGAGGTTGACAGTTTGTGATATAATCTAAGAACATGTGCATCATAACTGGCTACAAACATCGATAAAAAAAACATATCTGGTAAGTCACTCAATAGACACTGTCTAGTGACTAATGCATATTGACAGTGTGTCATGTTGAAGGTGATCAATTAAAAATCAATTAAATTAAACTTCTCTCGGCTTTTGTTGGACAGTAATCCATTGTAAAGCCTGAATTAAAAAATAAATAAATACAGGCACAAACTGGGATCATTTCAGCATAAATTCATACTGCAAACTGAATCCTTGCCACAAAAAAAGAATTATACAGAAGTAATTTAAGAAAAAATGTTTTTTTCTCATAAAAAGGGGTAAATATTGGAAGTTTGAGCCATGAAGGTGCATTGGTACGTATGATACATACATAACCATCAAACTCGCTGTACCAACTTGAAAACCGAAGAAACCTGTGCAAACAGTTCCGGAGACAGTTTTGTTTACAGTTACTAAGAGAGAAATAAAAGCGATCAGTATGGGTTAGAAAAAGACATAACGGAATCTTCCATGAAAAAACAATTACCAGGAAAGACGGTGAAGTGAAAGTGAAAGAGAAGGAGGAACACGATTGGAGAACATCTCATAGAGTCACGTGTAGAAAGAACAGATATGCGTTGCTTTTAAAAATATCTTTGTAGTAAATCTTGGAATACTTGTATCCAAAGATAATTCCAAGAAAATGCACTTACTCATCATAAAACTGGATTATATATATATATATATATATATATATAGAGAGAGAGAGAGAGAGAGAGAGAGAGAGAGAGGGAGAGAGAGAGAGAGACCCCACACACACACACACGCACAGATAGAGGGAGAGAGAGAGAGACAGACGGACGGAGATGGATACATTGAAAGATAAGGGTGTTTAAAAGGGGATGCAACATAATTCAAACCTCAATTTCTTTGTATGATCAGTTTTTGTAAAAGATATGTACAGCAGGGTGTGTTTTGTTTTATTCTGATCGGATTTATTCTACTATGATATATGATAAATTGTTATCGAGGCAATCATATATATATATATATATATATATATACATATATATATATATATATATATATATATACATACATAAATAAATGTATATATATATATACATATATATATGTATATATAGAGAGAGAGATATATATGTGTGTATATATATATATATATATATATATATATATATATATATATATATATATATATATATATATATATATATATATATATAACACTTCAAACAGCTTCTGTCAGTACTTTATTTCTTTGAATATAATATAAAGAACCATGTGTTCTGTAAGTAGGGCTACTTGGTCCTCTGTAATTATATTCAATTGAAGCCAAGGAAAAACTAAAAAGCCAGCAAAATAACAAGACAAACTCGAAACCAGTCGTTTTCGTCACTTTGTTCTTTTTCTTCATCTGCCACCTTATTACAATGCGTCATTAAGGTCCAATATCATGATTACACTTATCCCACCTGATGCTTATTATATTCGTAAAATCTCATTTGTCTGTCTGGTTTGAAAAAATCTGTACATATTTCTCAATTATAATATTATATGAATCATATCTGTACCTACCGGGAAGAAAACTAAGTTGCCCGGCTAAGCTGAACCAATTATCCTTGGGCGGGGGTCGATGGCTGAGCTTGTTTTTGAATGTTTAAACGATGACACACAAACTTTAAAAAATGTTACTGATTTAGACAAGACATCTGGAAGAAGTTTCTTTCCCATTGATAACTAAGGATTCAATAGCTCGAAACAATAACCAGGAAAACCACCAAAATCCTTCATCCATGCCCCTTAATTATGGATTTTTGAATTCATGGATCCATTTGAAGACTGCAGTTTTGAAATACTGGGCGCTTGTCGCTCAGGCATCATCATTGCATGAAATGTCGTTACTTGGAATAAACGAATATTTCTCTCATTCAAGATTTCTTTCCGAAAAGGAGAAATATAAAAAATAAATAATTTTTTTTGAATACTCCCTCATTTCAAACTCCCCCTCTCTCTTCATCATGGATACAGTATGCATACATGTCTATGGATAAACTGATTATTTACAATATGTACACCCGAATATATATATACACACATATGTATAATCATATGTACACACACACACACACACACACACACACACACACACACACTCACACACACACAAACACAATCACACACACGCAATCACACACACATACATATAAGATAGTCCCAACTGGAAACAGTTAATATTCTCTGGGGGGTCAGCATCTGATGAGAGTGTCAGTCGAAAGAAGCTTTTACTGTCCATCGCTTTAAACATACACTCAGATATGTTTGCATTTTGTTCATCTCTACTTCAGAGCACTATCGTGATACAAAGCACCGTATTACACTGATACACACACACACACATGCACACACATACACACACACATACATATATATATAAATATATGTATGAGTGTGTGTGTTTGTGATTGTGTGCACTAGTGTCAATGTTTCTTTGTATGTGTGTGCTTTTTGGTGAAGTATCTTCTTTGATGAGAGAACCTCTTTCTTTTGTAACTGGTTGCGTTTATGTAAATCATTTTGCATTGTATCCTCTTTTATTCTATTATTTCGAATTAGGAAACATTTTATCTAAATGTGCATTCTCTGTACAGTCGCCTGTTGGAATGGGTGGGATTGAGAGCAGTAAGAATTCCAACGATGTAAGCACGTATGACACTAGCGAATGCGAAAGCCTGATTTCACACAAATCTCACTAATCTAACTTGATCCGGAATAAAAGACAAAAGAAGATGAAATTATAGTTGTAAAAAAAACAAAAAGAAAATGGAGAGGAAACTATAAAAAAACCAAGGAAAGATAACTCAATAACAAACATTCCTTAAGTGTTCAAAGATCGATTTCTTGTCTTTTGTTTCCACGGGATGACGACACTTGCTTGAAAACTTTATATACGTACAGAGTTTTTTGTTTTTTTCAAGGGAGGATTCGTTTCCGTTTTTTGTGCTTTATCTCGTTTTTCCACCATTCTCACGCATCGTCTTTATATTGTTTTACGCATTCTCATTATATTTTTTCCATCATTTTTCACGTATTCTCTCTCGTATCTCTGCTGTGGGCAATTGGATAGCAACTGAGATTTGATCTACCTTCAACCTAACACGCACACTTGGAGAAAAACACAGCAAAAGATCACAGAAAGAAGGAACATCAACAACAAGACTAAGAAAAGAAAAGTTTCTGCTTTGCTGCTCGTTCTTTTTTCTTTCAATCTTTTTCTCTTTTTAATTCTACTTCCATTCCTTGTGTTTTTTCTTTCTTTTCCTTACTTTTTCTCCTTCCTTCCTTCTATCTTCTATGACTTTATCTCCTCCTTTTCCATTTTTCTATCCTTCTTTTTCCTTCCCCCTTCTTCTTCTCCCCCTTCTTCTTCTTCTTCTTCTCCTCCTCCTCCTCCTCCTTCTTCTTCTTCTTCTTCTTCTTCTTCTTCTTCTTCTTCTTCTTCTTCTTCTTCTTCTTCTTCTTCTTCTTCTTCTTCTTCTTCTTCTTCTCCTTGTTCTTCTTCTTCTTGTTGTTCTTGTTCTTGTTCTTGTTCTTCTTCTTGTTCTTCTTCTTGTTCTTCTTGTTCTTCTTCTTCTTCTTGTTCTTGTTCTTCTTCTTGTTCTTCTTCTTCTTTCCTAACCTCCTTTCTCCTCCACCTTCTTTTCGTTCTTATCATTTCTCTCTTTCTTTCCCTCTATTTTTATTGTTCTTTCTCTCAACTGCAATAAACATATCTCCTCCTCTATGTCTCACCTCGAATCTCTTTTTCCACTCGAACAGAAAACGACAAATCAAGTTTGGCATCTCAAAGATAGAATCACTGACGTCAGATACACACACTTTCGGATGATAAAGGAAGAGTTATGTCCCTTTGTCATACGTACACGTGCCTCTACGCAGATACTCGAACAATTAAACGTGCCAACACACACAAACTTATTCTTTATTTATACTTTACTTTAGAAAGATAAAACCTCCGTGAGGTCGTATGATAAAGACAGGAGGAGACAGTGGATGACTGAGGTCTAACAAGGAATAGGAAGAGGAGAGAAAGCAAGAAGGAAATCTGTACATAACTAAATCGAATGCGCTGATAAGATATGTTTGCTTCTTCGAGGACAATGAAGTGAAATATTTGTTGATTTAAACCCATTCCAAGTACTTCTAAAGAAATAAAAGACGTCAACTGTTTTCACTATCTTGGCTTTTATATAGTTGGTTCCGATGGGCCACTACTAGAAGTGACTCAGTTTCTGTCTTTATGTTTCCTCTGCGTAGCCTTGTCCATATCAATTGATTGCAATTTCGTGAGATTGCCCCCTGAAATATCAAAATAATTGTTTTTTCAAAATATTTCCTTGATTTTTTTTAGGTTTCTTTTTTCTCTAATCTCTCTGTTAGTTCTATTGCTGTCTCTGACTGCTGTAATTAATCACCCCTTATTTTGTGTAGTATAACCATCTAGTCCCACAACCGCCAAGTGAACATAATCTTTGGGGCTAATTAGTCCTCTTAATCCTTTCTTTTTTTTTGGCATTTAATCCGTTGAAATCAGGTGCAACCCGTCCTCCAGATGCAAAACTTAGTGTATAATCATCTTAAATATTTACATTCATACATATTAGGGGGGGATTATATATTTTTGATAGGTAGGGGCCAAAGAGACAATTTTTTAAATTTTTTGTCAATCTCTAGTCCAGGTTTGAATTGATTTTTTCGTAACTAAAACAACGATAAGCACAATCCTCACAACATTTGAGAGAGTAAGCTCTTCATAATTTTTCCGTCCAATTACATCAAACCAAACTGATACATGAAATTACCATCCTTCATTGCGATTTGAATTCACCACCAACTGATGGGGTGGGGGAGCGTTCCTACCGACGGAGATCAATTATCAAGTTTTGCATTAAAAAGACGCAGGGGCTTATATCATTCTAATAAATATATAAATACATGAAATTTACATTCCCCTGCCTTGATTAAAAATCGCTAACAGGTGATTCGAATCCGGCTCTTACACCGACTGAGTCAAACTGACAAGTGTCATGTATCTATGAAAGCGAATGTTACAAATCTGCCTAGGCGTATTCGATTCGAAAAATTATATAAATAAGTGCGTTTATGATATATATATATATATATATATATATATATATATATATATATATATATATATATATATATATATATATATATATTTGAGTGACTTAGTCTGACAAGTTGAGTAAATGGTATTTAAAGTTCTAACAAATCCAAATTTTCATAATTTTTATAACTAGAATGGTCATTTAAAAAATCTGGAAAGCTCTGCTATATGATTATTCCGCTAATTACATTTACGAATCTAAAATACTTACAACGTCACAATGAATGAAATGGCATTATATTTTTTCATTTCAGCAATAAGTAAAACTGATGTTTGTTTGTTTTGCTTAATAATGCTTTAAGTATTTTTGGTACATTATTTTGCATAATACAATCGAAAATTAAAGACCAGAACATCAAAATAAACCTGAAATTTAGACTGAATTTAAAAATTAAAACTGAAAATTATTCGGAAAATAACAGATATATCGCGGATGAAACTTGGTCAAAAAATGACATGCGATTCCCAACAGAGTTTTAACAAAACCAAAATGATTATGTTCAAAAAACACAACATGTAACCATGATTTTTTTTTATTTCACCTGAAACTTTGATGTAAATTGTGTGACCTATTTGGCCAAGTTTTAGCAGCGAAGTTTCGTTATCCGGTTTTATCAAGTTTTAAAAATGTCTCGTTGAGCATTTTTCATGCGCAGCATCTCATATACAATGCAAACGTTGCAGTAATTATCTTCAGTCAGAATTGAAGTAAGGTAAGAGATAGCTACTGCAGCGGCCAGGCTTTTTACATATAGATATAGGAATGTCATCCGTGTGGTGGTCGACCAAAATCTTCCGTGGAAATTTTTTTCAAATACTCCGATTAACATAGGGTATTCAGCAATAGAGACATTTGATAAACAAGTAAATTAAAGATAAAATCAAAGAGATTTACAGCAAAATAAAAAGAGAAAATAAGGAGAAAATGTTTGGTTAGTCAGTCAGTAGAAACTTTCGAATGACAAACGTCTTTTGGCAGCATGCAGTGATGGGAACGATCAATTAAAAATTGGAAAAAGTGTATTCGACGATAAGCTACTTCTCTCGTTTTCTGTCCGGTGTGATCACTAAAAAGTTTAAATTTTCAAGAAAGGAGGCGTTAGTGCTGCCAAATACAAAGTAACGGGTCTATTGTAGAATAAACTTGCATTGTAAATTGAACCCCCTCCTAAAACTATATTTAGTGGGTTATTTTCATAAAATGAAAGATGTTTCCTCTAAATATAGTTAGGTGTAAATGTTGAATTTTTCTGCTTTCTAACTAAATTAGTGTGGTCTGTAAACATGATGAATATGTAGCTAGCCAGACCAACCTAAAAACTGGATAAAAATCTTTCGACAGCTCTCGCTGACGGTTCCAAATGAAACTTCTTCCTTGTATAAGATTAGAGAGGAAACTATGTATTTTCTTATGATTGTGTTCGATTGTTATTTGTTTGTTTTGCACAATTTATAAAATTCCCGGTAGTTAAAATACATTTCTTTATGCTCTGCTCAAAAAGGGGTAGCCTGTACTCTCTGGATCCGCGCCTGCATATATCAGCTGACGAGTCACATTTACATATTGTGTAGGTGAATACCACTGGTGATACATCTGTCTCAAATGGTCGGTCACATATTTCTCTGTCCATAGGTCAAGTCCGGACCCTCACATCCCAGTACCCCTCAGACCTCCCCCCGTCTCCCGAATCTGCGTCTCCATATACAAGATTGCATGTCACGTGTGCATATTTTCTAGGTAAATACCACCGGCAATCCATCTGTCTCAAATCGTCCAGACATATTCTCCTGTTCTATAGGTCGATGAATTTCCATCATGAAAATCGAAAGTTCACGCTCCACCAACCAGCTGGAAAGTTATAGATATTTACGGGAAAGACGATTTCTATTGATAACATCTTTGGGGAGAGAGAGAGTTGTTGGGGGAAGGGCTTCTTCGTTTTCCTGATTGTGAAGCTAATATTGGAAGCGATGTGTCTCTGCTTATTAATATCACTGGCTATATTTTGCTCTTTTCTGCCATGTCTACATTCAGAGCAAAAGGTCTGACCGAAAAGGCCCGGTCATTGCTTATCTGTCCAATGACAGACGCCATATGCTCATAAATTGGATTGACGTCTCATGATTACCGTTTGCAGTCTCCCTTTTTCTTCTCGTAAATCAATTGATAAATAACGCAACGTCCAGTTATTTGGCTTGGTATATTGCTCAGATGGCAGTTGGGATACTTGGTTATCAATGGGTCCTGATTTCCATTCCAGTTTCATTCTGACAACGGGTTAGAAGTATATTTGTCACTTTAAGAAAATTTGCCGTGTATTTGTTAATGTCTGAAAGACTC
>OY735211.1:62124013-62196513 GCA_963457665.1 Thysanoteuthis rhombus
AAAGGAAAGATGGAAGAAGAGAAGGAAGGAGTAATTGGAAAAAAAAGCACAAAGATTAAAATGAGAAAAAATTAGAAAACGTTGGAAGGAATAAAACACGAACGAAACAGTTGTTTAATTACATCCTCATGGGGGCAAATACTGACACAGGGTTGGTTTGGATGTGTAGCCTACAAGCATATACATGTGTAACACCAGCTCATATTAACTGATGTTTTCAATCGGTCACCCATCTAAGTACTGGACAGTTAAGCAACGTTGAAACTCCTCAGTACCTAGATTGGGAATGACACGTGCCGTAAGTAGAATGGAGCTTCGACAGGCCTGGCAAGTCGGAAGTGGGTTTTACTAACGATTGCCCATGTGTACATAAACCTGCAACACTCAGTAGGAATGGAGGCAGAAAATGATGACTCATGCGTATTTACATTCATACAAAGTCAGAAAAGAAACGAACATGCTCGTTAGTTCTTTCTCTTTGTTCTATACATAAAATCAAGCACCATATTCGTTGTAAGGTACCAAATTAAATCATCCGTAAAGAATGATAATTGGATAAACATATTTTCCAATAAGATCAAAGGAAGAAGAAAGGAAGAATCGATGGGCATGACATCAAGTTAATCTTTATTTGAAACAGATTTTGAATTTAAGCAACGCTTTATATTATTTAATAAGTGCAAAAACAAAAAATGAAATACTAATTAAACAAAAACGAATAATTTGATACACAATTCCTAATGGATTTAAATGCGGAAGCTGATCAATTATCGAAGTTGTTTTTCTATATTCTCTGCTACAAAAATGATTTGTATTTTCAATTAATCAAATTTGTCGAAAAGTTGTAAATATATGGGAAACTAGTGGCTTTTTATGGCAACTTTTGCAATAAAAACAACTTCAAAATTCAGATTGAGGTAAAAACTGACAGGAAAATTATAATAAAAATAAAACAATCATACAAAATACGTTTCCTAATGAAATAAACGTTGAATTTATAGAAAACTACTTTCGAAAATAAGCCCTGTGATTTAAAACTTTGCAACTTTTTCGAGTAAAATATGAGTGTTGACAGTAAGCAACGAGAAGCAAATCAAATATTGATAACCAGTAACAAGTCTATTTAACAATGGGTAATTCAAACCATAACTCTAATACCTTCAAATAATTCCTACAAACCTCTTAATAAAAGGTTTTATCGAATTCTGTCATGTTCATTATCATCAGCCTTATTCATCAGTCGTTTAACATTGATCACCCTAAAATTTGCTAGTGCCTCTCTATCATTTGCGTCGTCGAGCCAATACTTTCCTAAATCGTATTTTTCGTCACGCAATTTTTCTGTTGTCCAGTGTCACATATGATCTCTCTGATCCAAATTGTGAGTGGCGATTTCGATCGGTTGTCTGACATTCATTCAATGTGAACATTATATTCCTGCAGTTTTATTTCCTCTGACTTTCAATCTTTTTTTTTTTTTAATTACCTATGCAGTCTGGTAATCATTCCGTATGATGCTGGGAATAATTCTGTGCACAATGCATTGTTCTTGTTTCTGGTGTCGATGTTTTCGTTGAGTTCCATGTTTTAGCTCAATTAGTAACTTCTTTTCAGAACTAATGGGAATTTCACATCTTCAAAGGTCTTCCGAACGCATGTCAACTTGAAATCATTTTTTGCTTGATTTTTTCTCTTGTAGATTCGTTGTCCTTGGTAGATGAATTGGTTTATCTTCTTCACTTCAGCATTTCAAATCAGATTTCAGCAGATTGTCTGACCAGTTAAGGCTTTGTATTGCTTACAGTATGTTATTCCCCACGATCAACAACCAAGGCGTTTACCAGGCTCGAAGTAGCCTAACTTCAGCGTATTGACCGTGATTTCGCCGTAAGCTTCCAGCCTCAGGGGTGGGATTCTTCTATCTTAGTGCCAGTACCTAGACTTCAGTATAACCTGGCAGTCGATCGAGCATCCTTAATTGGAAGAGAGAATTTCATAAGAAAACTCAAATGGCAATGGACAGGCTATGTTGCAAGAATGCCTGGCAACTATTTAACATGTAGATCCTCAGAGATCAAATGTTGAAAGGCAGCCGACAGAAAATAAGATGGCGTACAGATTAAGACAGGTCCAGGAGATATTGGCACCGCAACGCCCACCATAGAAAAATTTGGCAAATCTTCCGGAAGGTATACATCCAGGAATAGACAATAAAATGCTGCTATTGATGATGATGATGATGATGATGATGATGATGATGATGATGATGATGATGATGATGATGATGATTACTTAAGTTCAAGGATGTTTGCTACCTGTAATTATTTCAGAGAGGTTCAGGGTGGGTAAAGGGGAGATGGTTATTTTGCTTGTGTTACTGAGTGTAAAATAAAGATCAGTTTCATCCTCAGGAGGCTCATCAGGATCGTCACAAAGGGCTCTCTTAATAATATGCACTAGTATTTCATGATCCACATTTCATTGGTACTTAGTAAGTATCAAGGATATGAAATTAGAGAGATGCAGATCGCCTAAACAGTTAACAATAGGAAGAATGGAGTTCAAAATTCAGCTGGGACAGTTGATGTTCTCTTCAAACCAATGCCTTGGAAAAAAACTCTATTCCCGACGAAATTCATGGGCAAATAGCAGGGTTATTGGAGCCCTTTAGCTTTGTAGGGCAGTCTTAACAGCACCTTGTATTTGCTGACCATTACCTATCTAGACGCTGACTCAACATTGTTCATTTCGGTATCGTACAAGAACCGGTGTCTCCAATGTGTAGCATTGTGAGAGGTACGCAGGTTAATGGCAATGTAACACTATATTTCTGAAGAAACGTGGCTAAGCTATTAATTGCATTATCCTGCTTAAATATCGTTGAATCTCTTTTCAGGATGACTCTGACCCGTTCAGGTGTATAACGTCTCGTATTCCTCACCCCGTTTGCGTAGATATCCAGGTATTCACGAGAAAGCTGACAAGTAAATCCTCAGATTAGAGGATTGACAGCCATTTCAATATGACTTGCAACGAGAAGGCAGGCCTCGTCATTTGAAGTACGACTCTCGATGCTTATTGCCGATTTAAATTGCATGGCGTGTCGGCTTTTCAGTTGACAAACGACGTATGCCACTTGGGTCACTTGTCTCTGGGTCACTGCGGACTTTACAGGAGCAAACAAAAATTGGGTGTGACTGTTGTGAATATTGTGACGAAGGAATAGAATAAGAAAAACCCCGAAGAAAAGAAACATACACTTTGCAAGAGGTAGCTAATAGATTAGGTGAAATTTATTTCAACATCCTCAAATAGCTTCAAAATTGACAGATCAAAAAAGTAGAGATCAAAAATAATTGGTACACAACTGGACATGTTTCATGAAAAACTCATGTACGCAAACCAGAAATCTTTGGTCCATTTTCTGAAAATACCAGAAGTGTATAAGGATGTAGAAAAAGAACTTTCTTAAATATATTCGATATAATCAGACCCTTTTCCTTTTTATCCAGTCATTTTTCAATTTGAGTTTGTATCTCTGCTCTTTAGTTTGGCAGTCTCTTTTCGCTTTCTTGGGTGTTTTTTTTTTCCTAATTATCAACTTTTGATTTTATCTTTCCATCGTTCATTATGTATAGATGGAGTACCTTACAGTGTGGAACAAAGACATAGACAGGAACAACAACACTTGAAAACATATAAAAGAATCTAAGATGTAGTCATTCAAGAAGAAATGTCATTAACCGAGAAAACAATGACCGAGAACGTGCTTCAAATAAGAAATGCAAAAAAAAAAAAAAGAAAAAAAGAAGGATCTTCATATTCAGGGAGAGAAAAGTAAAGTCTTTTGACATGTAATAAAACTGGATTATATCTACTGAGTATTTCTGGATAGATATATTGACAGAGAGAGAGAGAGAGAGAGAGAGAGAGAGAGAGGTCGCCCACCCACCCGCCCGAAAGATACATTGTACAATAACATTGAAGAATGGATCAGATTGCCGTATGAATATGTAATGAGAATAGAAATGGACGGGAGAAGGTACTTGGCTGTTGTGTCATCCAATGTCAAAAGATATTAAAGAAGAAGAAGAAGAAGAAGAAAAAGAAGAAGAAGAAGAAGAAGAAGAAGAAGAAGAAGAAGATGAAGAAGAAGAAGAAGAAGAAGAAGAAGAAGAAGAAGAAGAAGAAGAAGAAGATAATGACAACGATGATGATGTTGTAAGTATTTTCCTTTGTTTGTTTAATAAAGGATAATATTCAAAGAGTTTTTCGAGCGATCTAACTCTTTTTTTTGTTATTTGTGTTGTTGAAATTACGTTTAGGGTGATCCACTCAACGGCCTCCTTTTGATGTGCTATTCAGATGCAATGGCAATGAACGGATATTTTTCTCTCCAATGGTATCAATGTTTACAAAATAGGATTCAGGTCTCCTCTTGTGCAGTTGTAGAAGCCACATCGAATTGAACTTGTCTGACTTACAGACTCAGCTGACATGCTGATACATGCTACCTCTTTTATTCGTCTCACCTGCCAATGGCGTCGGATAATATAATTGGAAACAGAAGACCAAACTAACTCTCATGAGTGCCAATAATGAATGTTCAAGATCAAGTGAACAGAAGTTCGATTTTGAAAGCATAAATCTAAAGGTGGACAGGTCCTTTCAACTTGTGAAATCGTAATATCACAGTAATATTCAATTTCAGCCTAAGAAAAGAATGGAAGTTTGTCTTGGCAAATATTCCCATACACTGTTTGTAAAAAAGATCTGATGTATATCAGAAAGATTGATAAAACATCCTCTTGAAACTTAAAAAATTAACAGCATTCGGGCTAAACATCAAGAGTAAAAAAAGCCTATTGAAACACGATTTAACAATGGATATGGTTCACATCTACTTCTTTCAATCTTGACGCTGTATCATGAACTTTTTGAAATATATTGGATACTTTTTTGCGAAGGCAATGTATATACATAAAGACATAGCTTGGAAATCTGAAGAAAAACAGAAATAGCAAGAACTATAATCATTGATACTGAACGTAAGTAGTCTCTCCCAACTGCGAAATTTGGTAGACTGAACAGAACCCTTACATTTTCAAAAGGTTCTTAGTACGCCGAGTAATCCATGTTTCCTGGTGTTGGGATTACATCTCAACAGTCTTTTCATTCTTTCGAGAGATGCTCACCTTATATGCTTTCTTGGCGTATCTCTCTATAATACAAGCACTATCTCACTTGGCTCGTTTTTACTCGTGTTGTTTTTTGTTGCGTTGTTTTCGGCGCTAGATTCCAAACCTTGTGTCCCCGATATCCTGCAACTTCTCTCTATACATTTATTTACTTTTATTTTTCCTTATTTCATGACAGTTATCAAATAAAGTTATCAACCCGGTTTTTTTCCTGAACAATGCAATTCAAATTCAGTAGCTCCCCAGTCGCACGGCCTCTGAAGCAATGATTTAGCGCTTCATGGTGATCTGGTCATTGTTTGTAGAAATTGTTTGCTTTTACAGGGCCAAAGAAAAAAACACGACACCAAAGATAAACTGCTCACAAAATTAACGTGCGACTATTGTCCCGCTATCAGCCCATAGCTTTCAGATCAGGTTTCATGCATTTCCCAAGGAATTCAGTGTAGAGCGAACGCAAACCGTCAAAACTTTGAACTCGGTCCACCGATCCCGTCACCGCAAAACATTTCATATTCTGGATATCTACTTAATTTACTTAGTTGTAGTAATTTTCTACGATACGAAATAGAAGTACTAGAAAATAGGTGCAACATAATCTTTCTACATCCCTGAAATTCCTTGACATTTTGCATGACGTTTCCAAGACGAGAAAAAATAGAGAAAAAGTAAAAAGGAAAATAAATTTTGGTTATAAGAGCACCCCAGGGGATTTTCAGGTGGTGTTTGTCGTTATAGCAACTGGATTCTACGCATAGTATGTCAATAATGAAAAACCAAGAAGTACAATAGATAAGAAAAAAAACAAAAAACTATCACACATAGAGGTATTAGAACGAATACATACATGAATACATACATATATAGCAGCCCAACCAACTCAAAAACTGGAAAATCTATGTTGACTGTTTTAGTGGGAAAAAGAGCAAAAAAGAAGAAATAAGAAAATAGATGACGAAAAAGACAGAACGTACAAATAACAAAAAAAAATGCTCATAAAAACTGGGAAAAGAATAAAATCAAATCTGGGACGAAATCAAGATGCCTTCAAAATAAAAGAAAATAATAATTACAGGAATAAACTGATTGTTCGTTGCAATTTCCACAAAAGTTTACGATCGTAATTAAACTGATCATGGTTCAAGGGTCACAAAGTGATTAACCGACCAATCGAAAATGTCTCGCCACATTGTGACATTATCAGAAGAAAAACTTAACAACAACAAAATATACAACAATGGGACTACGCAAAGGAAAGGTGATTAGAATCAGGGTTGCCAGTGAGTTAGAGACATTTCTAGCCAAGAACACGCCAAGAAAAATGGCCCCAAATCGCCAAGCTCAGGATCGTTGCAAAAGTGTAGTAAACGTATAAATAAGATTTTTTTTTTGCAATACTGTGCAAATAAAGTGAACTCACACGGATAAATCCTATCTTTCAATGTTGTAAAAGGGAGGGTCCACCAAATTCTACCATGGTTCCCCCTTGACCATCGGCCCCCTTCATGCACTCATTGATTTTTCATCAACTCAATACATGTACTACTACTATCATTACTACTACTACTACTACTACTACAACAACAACAAATGCTACTACTACTACTACTACTACTACTTCTACGTCTACTGTTACTACTACGACTGCTGGTACTACTGCTACTACTACGACTACTGCTACTACTACGACTGCTGCTACTACTACGACTACTGCTACTACAACTACTGCAACTACTGCTACAACTACTTCTAATAGTATTCATAATAATAGTTAAATGAATATTCGCTCAATTTGAGCTCTGTTTCATTTCACCATTTTTTTTTTTTTCATTTCAAATAAAGAATAGAAACAGGTCTGGTTAATAACTCGTTACAAACCATCACAAGTCTTTCGGTAGCATGCCCTGTTGTGGGTGATCAATCACAGAATGGGAAAAAACAGATTGATAAAGGAGTTACCATTCTCAATTTTTCATAGTGCAGTGATCACTGAAATGGTCCTAAAATCTAAGAGACGGGTTGACATTAACTCAAAGATTAATTTTGCATTAACGTATTTTGCAAACTGGAAACTCTAAAAATATTTACTTTTGAGGAAATTCGGGAAAGAAACAAAAGCATATTTTCTCTAAATATAATGAGTAGTAAATAGTTATTTTTCTATCTTTGTTGCTGAAATGGTGCAAATAGCTTAGACTGGGAGAGACATGATAGGGATAAAAATAACTGGGGGGGGGGGTCCTGAAGAAGAAACATGAGGGCGAATGAGGAAGATGTATTAGGAGGGTTGGAGACCTGAAGAGACTTTCTGTCACTCACTCTCAGTGATAACCAGCGGGGAACTGGTGTGAAACTGTGTCATGTCAGGGTGAGAAAAAGAAAGCTGGAGACGTGGGGGGAGTTGCTGTTACTCAGTCTCTAGCTGTGACCACCAGGAAATAGAAATGAAATGTATTATAATAATAGTAATAATAAAAATAATGATAATATTAATAGTAGTAGTAGTAGTAGTAGTAGTAGTAGTAGTAGTAGTAGTAGTAGTAGTAGTAGTAGTAGTAGTAGTAGTTTAGTCCGTTTTCTTTTCATTTAGAGGAAAGGGAAAAAATCCAAATGGTTTCTGGCCAAATGCCTTCAAAAAAGGCTAAATTCATCATATCTGGCCATAATACAGCCGATTTGGCAACCCTGATTAGGGCCATAGTCAAAACAAACACGAACTTCGATTGGAGATGAATAGACATAAATGCGCCTGAAGCGATGTTTCCAATTTAGAGGCTGCACTTAAAAAAAGATAAAAAAAGTGATAGGCTTTGTTGATTGATTGGGAATAATTGCTAATTACAGATTGGGTCAATGAAAATAAATGAAAAACGTCAATCAGAGAAGGTGATGGCAAATAGATCAATAGATTATGGAGGGGTTGAATGAGATCGGTACAGATATATAAGGATCGAAGTATCGATAGTTAAATAAGAAAAGAACTTCAATCACACACGCATGCACTCACACACGCATGCACTCACACACGCACGTATATATATATATATATATATATATATATATATATATATATATATATATATCGATTAAATACATATATTTTCGATGACAATGGTATACTCTTATTTCACTTTATATAGCTCGTCAGACGATTGTGCCTTCCATTTGTGAATACACCCAGAAGATAACTTCCACTATGTTTGAAGTTTGACGATTGCACCGTGTTGTAATTATTTACATCGCAAATATTATATGATATAGTTCTATTAAGGTTTGTTAACCAAAGTGTTATTATAATTAGTTGCTTTTGCTATCAATTTCAATAATCTGATGTCATTGATTTATTCTTACTTTTTGTTCGTTGAATTAAACGATATCATTTGTTCAACTAATTCCCAACTTTGGGTCACGTTATTTCTCTGGTTTCCAGCATGCCTCTGAACTTTTATTTGTTTATTCATTCATTTTCGAAAAGGAAATTCTCTCTGAATAAAGCAAAACAAGGATATACTAATGTCATAAACGAAATTTACGTATCATTTATTTACCAACATCTTTAATTTTTCTCGTTGCAATCATCGCTTGTTTACCATATAACCTGTAGGGGGATTTCAAAACAAAACAGTTCTATTAAAATGTCTCCCCAGCAGTGTTGATCAAATGCCACTCTCCATTCAGCTGTGATTTGAATATGTAGCTGATGTCATACCACAAGTAGTTTGTTATTTTGTATAGGGTATAATTATCATGTATTTTATATCGATGCTACTTTATACTATACGTCATTTACTTTTTTGACACGGGTTTTACTTACATTGTTTTCCCTAAAAACGCGATTGACAGTGAGGGATCGATTGGTATAACAACACACCCTGATGTCAATTTTAACCAGAGTGCAGTACGTGCAGGCTAAGTGGATGGTGGATAATCTGAATAAATTTTCTGAGTCATTTGATTATATAGTGTAATAACACTCATACCAGTTCATCTTTTGTGTCTGAGATTTAGTGTTCATTTATGTCTACGGAGGGTGCACAGTGTATCAATTCAGGGCCTGAGTACTGCTGACACACTCCTGTTTTTTGAATCTGTGCACGTACTGATCTGAACATTTCATTGACTGAAATCCGACTATATTACCTGGAGGTTTAATCTTGAATAAATTGGGACATATATTTAGGGTGATGAATTTCATTTTTGGTCATTAATATATACACACACACATACACACACACACAAACACACACCACACACACACACATATATATATACATATATGTGTGTGTCTGTCTGTGTCTGTATATATATATATATATATATATATATATATATATATATATATATATATATATATATATATATATATGTGTGTGTCTGTCTGTCTGTCTGTGTCTGTGTATGTGTGTGTGTGTGTCATGTCAGTTACATCTCGCCATGAATTTCTTCACAAGCATGTTACCTTCTATATCATCCCAGGGCCCAGAACATTTCCCGTTTGCACTTTACACAGCACATCATCATCATCATCATCATCATTCATCATCATCAGTCTTTTAGCGTCCGCCGTTGGACATTGACCTTCCCCAGGATTTGCCACACTTCTCTATCATGGGCGTCACGGAGCCAGTACTTCCTGAACTTGTCTAGTTCATCTCTCCATCTAATATTTTGCCGGCCTCGGTTGCGCATATGGTCTCGGGGAATCCATGTTGTGAGTCGTGATGTCTATCGATTGTCTGCCATTCTTGCAACATGGCCAATCCACCGCCATTTGAGATTTTTTATGGATTCTATGATGTCTCTAACTCTTGTCTTTTCCCGGATGTGTTGTGCTGTTTTGTGGTCTCTCCATGTGAGGCCCAGCATTATTCTTTCATGTGCACGTTGCATGGTTCTCAGCTTACGGGTCTGTTTCTTGGTTAAGTTCCATGTTTCAGCTCCATAAGTGACTATTGGGAGGATGCATTGGTTATACACCCTTCTCTTTATACTGACTAACAATAATCCAAACACACGTTTATATACTAACACATGCCCACATGCACACAATTATGAATATACAGGTGAACTAACATCTGCGCACAGAAAAACAAATGCACTTATATGCTCATTTACATACCTTAACCCATTCATAACGAACTCAGGGCTATCTTCGAAGCAGTATCAAGGAGAGGGGAGGAAAAAAAAAGGAATTGTTGATTTATAGACGGTGATACGAACTCACCCAAACTTTTCACAGCTTACCTTGCGATGATCATCCAAAACCTGGGCTGTGAAATAAAAGCAATCAGAACAGACGGCGTAGTAACCACGGATTCGCAGACGACATCGTCTTTTTCGCAGGGGACCTTCATGATCTTCAAAAAATATTGGACAAATTGAATGAACTAAGCAAGAATGTCAGTCTTCACACGAATTTTTGAAAATAAAGTCATATACAACGAAGAGGTTGGAAATAAACATCCAACAATCGAAATGGAAAACGAAAAACTGGAGAAAGTAGACCACTACATCTACGTAGGACATCGAGTCTCCATGAAATCCTCAAAAGAAGAAATCAAGCTGTCAATCATTCTAGGAATGATAAGCTTTCGGTAGACTTTCTCAACCTTCATGAACAAGAACATCATACAACCAATGCATCTGATAGTCATTTAGTCTCTTCCTTGTAAAATATAAAGGCATATCACCAACAAAATATTCTTAAGATGCAAGTCAAAAGTCAGGGGAAATAGATTCACGCCTTTTCCAATGGTATGATTGTTGAGTGAATACCAGCAGCCTTTGCCAAAATTCGAACTCTGATTCCATATTCCCTGCTGGTAACCTCAACTTTAGGTCAAGAGCGAAAAAAACAGGCAATTAAGTTTATTTTCACATCAACTGTATGAATAACTGTTAATGAATATCCCCAATCCTCTCTTCTTGTTATTCCAACTGCAGTGTATGTAATGTTCTCTCGAGGCTTTTGTACTTATTGTGATCCAAAATCTAATTTTGTGCCATTTTTTTTTCTCTAACCTAATTATGTGTACACTGAATGTTCGTGTAAAAGTAAATCCGAGATAATTTCGGAACAGTTTATAGACCCTACTTATTTCAATTGATATGTTTTGGTATTACATCCTCTTACTGTGATTTGAACCTAGGATTGAATAATTACCAAGAGGCTGTCCCACCGATTGAGCTAAATTGACAAGTCTCTGAACATAACAATAATCAATATAAAAATTTCTCAAGAGCTTATTTTATCAATAAATTATTGCATTCAAACAATATATATATATATATATAAATAGAGGAGTTGCAATAATTATCTTCAGTTGGATAGATAATTGATTGGATTTTGATTCTGCATTACAGGTGGCTGTTTAGTTCAATGGTAAGAGCAACACTACGTCAAGGTACCCCATTGGTCGCAGATTTGATTTCTGCAGCAGCCCCATTTACTTTAATAGTTCATTTTATTCATATTGTCAAGACCAAATTATATATTGACTGTGCAATGAAAGAAATAACTTCCTATATAATGATGATATATTCATAATCATTCTGTCGGATCATTTATATCCATTCCCCTGATACATATTCAGAGAGTGCAAAAATTTATCTGATACACATAAGAAAATTTATTTGTACCGTCCACAAAACCGAATTCAGACCAAATAGTTTAAAAATGGAAAAAAGTATCTGAATTTCATTTAACATTGAAATGTTATGTATAGAAATCAATCAATTCTGAAGTTTTTTTAAGGACATTGAAGCTGGTTTTATCAATCACGACTGAATGTTTTTGTCGATTCAACCCTTTCTGTTAATTTCCTTGTTTTCAAATAAGTTTTTTTTTTCTCTCCCTGGGTTATAACACTCGAGCAACTGTCTACATCCGTACTTTAGATCTCCAAGTGCTCTCAAAAGTCACCAGTCATTTTCAGGAAGTATTTCAAAAGATATGATGACTTTTGAAAGCGTTTGAAGATCGATTTGAAGAACTTCATTATTGAAACCGAACGAAAAAACAACTTATTCACAAACAAGGAAAAAATGATAGTAAAGTTGAATTGACTAAAAAACGTTTTGGAAAGTATCGGATACTTTTGGCATTCACTGCTTGTCTATTTGATTCGCAGTTATCATTGTTTTTAAAACAGGATTGGTTTATTTATTGAGCAAAGCCCAGGTTAGTTCAACGATCGAACGACTGATCAGAATATTTGTAAACAATTCGTCAGCAAAGGCTCGCTAGCTCAAGGGAGTCAGAGGCCTTGCAAAGCTGAAACCCCACACTACCACTGCACAGTCCCAGCTACTTGCAACTTAATTCCGATGTCAAATATGACGGTACCGATGGACTTAGAGACCTCAAGAGAGTTTCCCATTTCTGTGGTGCCTTTGTGTTCGAATTGAAGCTGGCGTCAAGCTGCTAGTCAGGGTTAGTGGTTGAGGCAGTGGCGAATAAAGTCCCTCTAAGAGCGAAAAGGAAAGGCCGTCTTTGCACAGATGGCCGGCCGAATATTCTCTCCCTTAAGGTGATCAACGAACTATCCTGCCATTTCTTTGTTCTTTCCTTTTGAGTATGGCATATTTGTTTGCACATCTCTTTTCCCATATCTTTTTTTCTCTTTTCTTTTTTCATTTCTCCTTTTCTTTTCTTTTTCTCTTTTCCTCTTTTTTCTTATTTCTACTTTTCCTCCTCCTTTCTTTTCTTTTTTCTCTTTTCTGTTTTCAATTTTTCATTCCTACTTTATCTTCTTCTCCCTTCTTTTCTTCTCTTCTCTTTCTTATTTCTTTTTATTCTTCTCTTTTTCTCAGTTCTATTCCCTCTTTTCCTTTTATTTTCTTCCTTCTATCTTTCTCTCTTTTTCTTATTTCTACTTTTTTATCCTTTTTTCTCTTGTGTCCTTTCTCTTTTTTTTTAGCATTCCTCATTCAATTTTTTCTTCCTTCTCCTCTTCACCCATTTCGCTTCTGTCTTGTTACTTCTTTTTTTCTTTATTCTCATTTCTTCCCTTTGTTCTTCATTTTGTCCCTCTATACCAATAATCTCTTTCGAGTTCTTCCTTTACTTTTTTCACTTCGTATTTTCCCTCAGTTCTCCCCTTTATTTTTTCAGTTTTCGTTCTTTTAAAGTTTTTCTTCTTTAGTTCTCATCTGTTTTTTCGTACTTTATTTTCCCTTTGTTTCTTGTTTATCAGTATGTTTTCCCTCATACACAACAATAAACAAAAATATTCATAGAAACAAGTATAATAAACCATATCATCATCATCATCATCATCATCATCATCATCATCATCATCACCATCGTCGTCGTCGTCGTCATTAAACATCGTAAGACCAATCCGTCTTATATCCTTCCATGACGACCGTGATTGCAGTTATCCGTCAGGGTCTACCGTTGAATCTTTCTATCTCAAGTCTTTATCTTGTGTCAGGTCTCCTCTTACTCCGTTCAATGTCCCATAAGCGCCAATTGGTTAGAGTATTGCTCCATCTATCGTCTAATGTAACCTGCCCTTGTCATTTATTGCTGGCTGATTACTTGTGCGATGCTTTTCCCTGGATCCACGCTATATTTCCTCTATCACTATGGGTTATTCGTGACGTCGGTCTGACCATTTCCTTTTATGTAAGTGGAAAGTTCCGTTACTGGCATGGAACACAGAATTGACCGAGCCTCTTTATGTTCACTTCGCACTAATACTACATCTCTCCCCAATTATGGGGAGCCCTGTGAGGCAGTCTGAATTAAACCTGGATAGAGAAGGAGGGCAAGAGTGGGGCTAGCAATTCCTACCCGAAAAGTCTGGTCGGTACGGAAAACACAGAAGCACTTTCCAGTGACTGTCCGTGGGATCTCGTGGTTACTGTCTTAGGCTATACAAGGACACGACCAGAATGAATTAAAAGTAATGCAGCCACCCGATAATCACCTATCGAGCTAAAATATGGGAACTAACCGAAAAATTGACACTCTAACTGGGAACCATCCAAAATGCATAGGGGAAACATCATGCCAAGCATCACATGGAAATATTGCAAAAGAGTACAATGGCAATGGGATGGTCATATTGCAAGTACATCAGACAACCATTCTCCTAACAATCCACAACATGGATCCCAAGAAATCATATTCGAAACTGTGGCTAACGGAAAACAAAATGGTGTAACAAACTTGATCAGTTCTGAAAGTATTAGTTCTGCGACGTTCATGATCGAAGAATATTGCTATTACTGCAAGGAGTCTGTTTTCAACGATTGATGCTGAAAGACCTACGATGATGTCGATGATGATGTAAATATACGTCGGCTAATGTGTGAATTGGAAATGTTGAAAGGTTCATAGGTATATATGGTTGGATATTTTCGACGTAGGAGCAATATAATTTCTCTTGTAAATCTATATCTCAAGATTATATACTTCTTTTCAACCTATCTCTCTATCTCTTTTTCACTCTCTGTCTCTCTGTCTCTTCAGATTAGAAATATCTTGTCTTGTTTAGCTCAGGGCCAAAAACCATGGCATTCTATGACGATCAGATTCCCTGTATGGCCATCAGTCTAAAGCTTCCTGATGCTCGTTACACGACAAACACACCTCACACTCAGTGCATATTATTGAATACGAGAATATTCATATATATATATATATATATATATGTATATATATATATATATATGAGTATATATATATATATATATATATATATATATATGTATATATATATATGTATATATATTATATATATATATATATATATATATATATATACACGCATATATATATATGTAGAGAGAGAAAGAGAGATAGAGAGTGATAGTTAGATTGATAGATAGACAGATAGATAGATAGATACATAGATAGATAGATAAATAGGCTTCTTTCGATATCACCAGCAGCATATGTCACCCCATGTATTCAGACAAACATACACAAACATACAAATGTGGCTGATCGTAAACTGAGGGATACTAGATAAAAATGAAGAAAAATTCTGTTTGGATATTTTTTATATGAACAAGAATGCGCCCAAATGGCATTCCTCGGACAATTTCCCATCGACTGAGGTAAACAGATTTCAAAATGACCAGCAATAAATAACAGAAGAGCAAACACATTCACTTTTTTATACATTGACTCACACATGCATGAATACAGAGGAGTTTTTTTCTTCTTTGGTTTTTTTTTCTCCTTATATTCCTGTCGTTCTCTAACTCTAGAACACTGGCACAATTTATCGACCGGATGGAAACATCTGGTTCTTCAGGCACTGTTCATATAACGAAAGGTTTCGGTGAAGCCCTTGAAAAACATTTGTGTTCTGTTGACAGTGTGTGGTTAATAAACAGGTGTCATCTATAAGCCATGAACAAAAACATGTTCCCTAACACACGAATATCCCAATATATATATATATATATATATATATATATATATATATATATATATATATATATATATATTGGGATATTCGTGTGTTAGGGAACCTGTTTTTGTTCATGGCTTATTTATAACAGAACTTTTGTATATATAAGAGTTCTGTTTCGAAAGTATCATATCATTTTGTGCATCTGTAAACAGTGGCAATGGCAATCAACTTGCAACCAATCAGTGGGGACTTTACACCGCATGTGTGAACAGTTTGTATCTCGTTGAGTGACTCAGTCAGCCGTACAACGCAGTTGCGTACCGTTTGGCCGTCACATAAGCAACCAACGAGCCAATAGCACCTGTACAGTCTTCGGGTTCAAAACATCTCATCAACCTGGTCTGCCAGCCACCGTCCTTAAAGCCGAGATATGCCCCCTTTCAGCTTTTGACAATGAGATTTCAGACTCTGAAAGAAAATTATGACAACACCACGAGGTAGCTTATGGCGACCCCAACCGAGGACTTTACAGATTTCATTTTAAAGGTGTGCAAGGATTCAAGATTAGTACTTGAAGGGGATTTATGTCATGCATCTATGTATATATGCTTGAATGAACAATATTTGACCAAGGTTGCTTTTGCTCACTCGGCACGAATGCCCTTGGAGATGGTATGAATCAACTTCTAACCCCAGCCATGATTAGACATGTGAGCCAAATTTATCTAAAGCCTGGCTGAAAAAGGAGGTGTTTGCCAAGCAACTACGACGTGAACGTTTAATAAAGCATTTCTGATCGTACTCACGTTAACCAGGTGTTGCCAAGACATTCGGGAAACTTGGGATTTGAAGATAGTTATTTATCATATCACCTAGTTTCCAAAGTCTCCTTTGAAGTAGTCCTTTCTGAATACAGCAATTTCAAAAGTTTTCACTGGATTCCATGCATTGGTTGAAGGCAAATATTCCTCACGACATATGGCTTGTGCTGTTCAATCTTCTGCTAACCTGGTGTATGTAAATAAAGATACAAAGCTTGTCTTGTCTGTCTCTTAGCAGGGCGTTACTGGGGAATATGCAATTATCCCAACCACCTAACAAGCTCTAACAAACTGCTACAATAAACATTCACATTCGGAATCACGAAGAAGGGAAGTGTTCTTTGATTATTTTGAAGTCTCTCCGCCTTGATGTTTGGGGTAGAAAGGATGAAAAATGGTGTTGTTTCAGTCAGCAGATGGTGAGTATCTCTTTGGAATTCAGGAAATGAATTTGCACTGACAGGACACATAGGCAAACATGCATGCACACATACATGCACACACGCACGGACACACACACATACATATATTTGCCTATATATATATATATATATATATATATATATATATATATATATATGTATGTGTATGTGTGTGTGTGTATACTGAGAGAGATAAATTGATGCACACACACACACATACGCATATATATGTTATAATAAAATTTTACTAACTCTTGAACGATGGTAATCAGATTTGTCTCATATATATATATATATATATATATATATATATATATATGAAATAACAGATAATCTTGTGTTTTTGCCCCTTAGGGGCTTTTTCATTCGAATTCTGATCCATACTACCGAGTAGCCATGGTGGAACAGGAGTATTGCTTTTAATTTCTACAAACTGTGCAACTGTTGATCTTCTCTAAATCCCCTTGAAGCCTTAGCTAAATAAGGTCTCAAAAGGCGGAAATTTAAACATGTTGGTGTACTATATTCATAATATCATCATTTCTACTTTGATCCTACTTGATGTTGGATATATAAAGCACTTATACAATCAAACCTACCACACATTGGATATAAACTATTGATTTGGATTTTAGTATATATATATATATATATATATATATATATATATATATATATATATATATATATATATATATATATATATATGGAATAGCAATTCAGTAGTGAAAATACTTCTTGTAAATGCTGCAACTTGAAATTAAATTTCGGTTTACATGGTAAGATCGTTACTTTTACCGAAATAAATCCTCATGGATAATATATTACAGTATTCAGAATGTATTGTTGAGGTATTTTACTTCTTATTCTGTATTTTTTTCCTGGTATGAACGTTCATAGGATTTCAATACTAATCCAAGCCAGCAACCAAATCATAAGGGAATCATAACTTGAGAGGAAGCAGTATTTGATCTGGAAAACCTCACTACATAATATTTTCAATTGATTTTGGTTGGTGATCTTTCAAAAATAGAAAGTTTTGAAAGTAACAACTTTTTTCTCAATTTACGATGTAACAAGTAAGTGGGAACTTTTGGTTCCTAAACATATTTTTCGTACCTTTATACAAAATTCAATTATTTGGCCAAAAGTGAAAGGGCAGTTTTTTCTCAATACGAAGGGCTAAAAGTGACAATGAACCTTTTTGATCTTCTGTAATATATATATATATATATATATATATATGCTAGTGTATACAATATATTTATATTATATCTTCTGTGTGAAAGAATGGATATATGCAATCCGACAGAATTAATTATGAATTGTTTTATATTATGTACAAACTTCTTAGAAATGATCTCCCGTCTCACACTGCCAATCTTGTCGACATAAATGAAATAAACAGTTGAAGAGAATGGGGCTACTACAGGGATCGAAACTGCCTCCGTTAAGGTAGAATATTCAACGTTGTGATGCTCTATCCATTGAGCTAAACAGCCGCTGGTATGTCCGGTTTCAAATAACTGCTTCAACTCGAATTCTCATCTCGCTTATTCTAAGTGTATTTGCATCTTTCAACATGACAGTTACGTATCGGGGAAGGGGTATATATGATCCAACACAATTAAACATGGATTGTGTTATATTATACAGAAACTTACTTGAAATGATCTTCTGTCGTTACATGGTTAATGTATCACTCACCTTAGACAACGGAAACGGAATAAACGATTAAAGGAAATCGGTCTGCTGCAGGACTCGAACCTGCCATCGTCACAAACAAAAATGAGAAAAATGAACCTTTTGAAATGTAACGGATACTGTTTGCACTCACTGTATGTGAAACGTCTGTCATCGCAATTGAATATTCATATTCAAAAAACACTTATTCCAATAATAGAAAATTCATTCCCTTCATTTTTCCTCAATTGCTCTGTTTACAGATTAATATTTTCTGTTATTTTCCTTTCTTTGTTTCATTTGAATTTGAAAAGAATTATTGTTTTACACTAGAGATTGTGATAAGGAATTTCAAAATATCTATTGTTGTACGCCTTGCAAGATGGAGATTAAAGATAAACCCCCACCAATGACAAGGTTATTTCAATAGGTTTGGGTATATCATTTGCTAATGTTTTTGATTAATATTTTTTACGCTTCCTGCGTTTGTCTTTGATCACACTCAACAATATATTGAAAATTCAGTATTTCTTCCAAATGATAACGTTCATTCCATATATGAATTGGTTTAGTTTAAGGCTATTCCATCATGTACTTTCCTGAGAAATTTAATAAGTAAAGTATACGCTTTTTTCAATGTTCTGAAAAAATAAAAGAGATATATGAAATGTAACATTGAGAACCAGAAAACTGCATGATTGCATTTCGTGTGCAAAGTTTCTTTTTCCACGTATGAAAGCAAACTGCACACGCAAATTTTCTTTTTCTTGAAATATTTATGCACAGTATATATATATATATATATATATATATATATATATATATATATATATATATATATATATATATATATATATATATGTATATATGTATATATATATATATATATATATGTATATATATATCTATATGTATATATATATATATATATATATGTATATACATATATATATATATATATATATATATATATATATATATATATATATATATATATATATATATATATACGAAGATTCACGGATAGTGAGTTCAATTTTCACCATATGCCGTTTACTATACCACTGTAGTGTGGTGCGAGAGAGAGAGAGAGAGAGAGAGAGAGAGAGAGAGAGAGAGAGAGAGGAGAGAGAGATTTCTGGCACCAGAAAAATAAAATTCTTCAGTGCTGTCTCATTTCAGAACTTCAACATTTACAAAAAAAGCAAAAACAAACAAAAACAACTACTTTTATTGAATTCTTTTGGTTTAACTATTCCTTCTTCACTTTTGGCTAAGAGCTTTGGTCAGTAGACCTCCACTAATTGGCTACCGGTAATCTGACCCCTTTGCGAATTTGACATACATTTCTCAGGCCCCGGGCCACTTTAATTTCCGATTGGGGTACTGCACCAATCTTCCACGCATTGTTTGGTTGCATGAACAGTTCACCTGTTAGAAGCGCTCTTGTAAACACAGGCTCTCTAATTCGTGCTTATCTTCCTACACTTATTGATATGATTTGCTCTTATTTAACCCCAGTTATGGCTCCAGTGCATAAAAGACGTGCTCACCATGCTATGAAGCGAAAACAACGTATATTATCGATTAAAGATAAGGTTTATCTGTGCTTGTACAGTATGATACTTCATTAAAATTTTACTTGCATTCAATTTATAGTTTCTGGTATCCTTATTATCTAACGTACTGATTTACATGATATTGTAAAGGCATAGTGATGCAGCTAGATATTGTTCAGAGCTAATCCTTCTAGAATTCAGAATTTTCAACAATAAGCACTCGTTGGGCCCATATGATGCCGGATTATTGAAGGTCTACTATAATTGTAATCCTGGCTAGAGAGTTTAGTCTTCTCTGCCTTTTTACCAATAGCTTGGATGAAGAACAGATCTCACTAACCACTGCGCCACTTGTATCTTCATAGTAACCCTCCAGTTCAGAAATATCTAGGCAGAGACATAGCGAGAAATCTGAGATGGGTTGAAGTATTGTGGGTTGCTTAGCTCTCTGAAGAGCCTGCCGCCAACATTTAATGAAATTTGCCTGTAGATATCAACATGCTTAATATCACACGGCAAGATTAAAAGGCGTCATCGCATATCACAGATATCAAAGATGTAGAATCCATTGAAAAATCGATTATCAATTGCCTGGTTATGTGGGAATCATATCAGACAAACGGTGGACATCACAATTCACTGCACGGTCCCCAGAGATCATATACGAAACTATGTTCGGCGGAAAAAATATGGTGTGACGAAATAGACAGAAAGTATTTGCTTTGCGAAATCCGTGATGAGAAGGTTTCGCCTCAGGGAAGGTCTATTTCAAACGACGTACTCTGGAATGTTGCTGTTGCTGCTGCTCCTGTTGATACTGATGATGATGATGATGGGCCACTATTTATAACGTTTTTGCCCCCTTTCCCATTGGGAGCCCAGGCAGCGTTTTCAAATTACCCCCCTCCTTCTCTCTTCACTTCGCTTCTGCGTTTAGGACAAATCAGGCTGGAGAAAATTTGATTTAGGAGCGCCGAAATGCGTCAACAAGATCGCCTGCCTTGGAAGTCGAAACGGTTGTCAAAGAAAGACATTTTTCGCATCCATCTCTGGAACGAGAAGGTTGAAAGATTATTCGCCGAGCCTTGTGGTTTTCCTTTTGGTACGAGTTGTTGTGTTCTGTCTTCCCTCGTGTCAGATTTGCGCAAATTATGTCACTGCTATCAACTCAGCAGCCAGAAACAACGGGAAAACCAATTTGCCTCCAACTTCAACTATTCAAGACGCCATTTTATATGGTGTGTGTTTATTTTCCGTTGTACTTATACATACTGACAAGAATCTATCGCTGATCTTTCTAGACTCCTATGTGAATTGCCCTTATTTGATTTTTTTTCTCTTTCTTTTCCTTTTCCTTCATCTCTTATTTTCATTCTTTTTCCTCTCACATTTGTTTTGTCTTATATTTCTTTTTAGATAACATTGTCCACTTTTTCATCTCTTTTTATTTGGAAACCGTCTACATCAACATGTTCTCCTTGAATTTTTAACATGGCCTAATTGTCTATGTATCATGCGTACAGACCACAACAATGGAAATAGAAGACTAAAATAATCAACATTTACTCCTTATTATGTCTAGAAGAGAGTGATTTTTAGAAGAAACTTTAACCCAAAAGCTACGATATACACCAAAGTGTCTTTGTCGGTATATTTTCTTACTTGCAAAAGTCTAATTTCAATCCTTTCTGTTTTGCTTTATTGCATAAAACATTCATAAAATTCGGCTTTAGAAAACCTTCTCCCAAATGTCTTTTTATATCTTTCATTTTTACAAATCATTATTTCTCTCTGTATTTCATCCTTTCTGTCTCTCTCGTCTTTCATTCTTCATTTTCTTATTATTCTATTTTATCCTCCTGTCATTCTTCCCTAACTTTCTTACTTTTTTATACTTCCGGTTCCTTCTTTTTGTTCCATACATTCCTGAACACAAAACAATGTTACGCAATTATGTCAGCCACGAAACAGACCCAATCCAGATTTTTTTGCTCTCTTTTTTCTCGAAAGTGTTTTCTTCCTCTCATCTTGGCACTTCATTATTTTGTTCTTCCTATCAATATTAAGGTTTTGAATGTTACCAAGTTTTACTTTGTAGGACACTGGGGCAAATTGAGAGAGATATTATCATCATCATCATCATCATCATCATCAGTCTTTTAGCGTCCGTCGTTGGACATAAACCTTCCCCAGGATTTGCTACACTTTTCTATCATGGGCGTCACGGAGCCAGTACTTCCTGAACTTGTCTAGCTCGTCTCTCCATCAAACATTTTGCCGACCTCGGTTGCACATGTGGTCTCGGGGAATCCATGTTGTGAGTCGTGGAGTCCATCGATTCTCTGCCATTCTTGCAACGTGGCCAGCCCACCGCAAATTGAGATTTTTTTATGGATTCTATGATGTCTTTAACTCTTGTCTTTTCCAAGATGTACTGTGCTGTTTTATGGTCTCTCCATGTGAGGACCAGCATTATTCTTTCATTTGAACGTTGCATGGTTCTAAGTTTACGGGTCTGTCTCTTGGATAATAAATCCGTACACCACATAAATGAATCAACGAAGTTTACTGGGAATAATCATATAAAAGATTATCTAGATTTGTCCTAAGTAAATGGAGCTGTCATCTAAAATTATCTGGAAAAAAACAAAAAAACAATACGAGATTTGGACTTTGTTGGTTGGTCCAAAATGACCACAGACACCCCAGGAAGCACTCTCTTGAAGGAGAAAGTTTTCAAAGTTATAGATCAGGAAATATGACCAAAAGTACCTGGAGACACATACATCAAGACATACAGACAAACAATGGAAAGAGAATCTGTTGGCCACTTGGCTGGTGGTTCGGGTGGGCCATTTGTGGAGCTATGATGATTCGATTTCTGTTGAAAGAGAGATAGTCTGTTGTACCAGTCTTTTAAGTGGTAACAATCAACATATCAGCATTTTGATCGTTGATTTTGCTGAAGTCTGAACATTAGCAAACCTGCCAATGAAGTATGGAGCTACCTAAGCTATGAAATTTACAAAAGTGTATTCGCTGGTATATATTATTCAAATGCAAAGATTGTACAATGATTTTTTACGTGTATCTTCCAAGTAAAAATTGCTTCTGCAAATAATACTAAAAGTCCTGGTTGATACTTGAGTTCGAACCTCAAATTTTTGCGCCCATGGGAATTATTCAACTATCACAAACTTTATCACACATACCATTCATTCTTTTTGTTTCATTCGTATTTTGGATTTGCTTCTTTTACTTTTATATTCTCCCGATTTTACTTTCCTTTCTATTCTCTTTGTGTTTGCAACCATCAATTAAAACTGTCAATAAAAGTTTCAACTTTAGTTTTCAAGTTGGTCTGGCTGGTTAACTGGCTGATCGGTAATGTATGTATATGTCATGTGTACAGGTCACATCAACGGAGCTAGGGGTTTATGCATTTACTCCTTATCATATTGAGAAGAAACCTCCTTTCTTTTTGTATATCTATCCCTACTGGGAAATCAATATGCAATGTGAGCTTATGCTGAATTGGTCACTTCCTTTTTGCCAAGGGTCATTCAATCTTGATTTTTGAAATGTCAGGCTTTCTTACCTATAAAAGGCGAGAAAAATGATGTATTCATTGATCTTTTATTTTGTCCATATTTCAATAGATCACTCCTAACACGGTATTAAGCCAAAATACGTTAGTCAGCTGACGGTTTCTTTTGATTGATTAACCAGACCTGTCTTGGTTTAGTTTTCTCTTCATGTCCTCACACCGTCTATGTATATAAATTTCTCTCTTTCTTCACAGAATTAATTTTCTGTTTTCTCTTATTCTTCTCTCATCTCTCTCCAATATTTGTATTTCACTTCCTGTTTAAATTCTCTCTAAGCTCTTTCCGTTATCTATTTCTTGATTGGTTGAATCATTCATCCATCTCTCATTCACTCCCTTCTTTTTATCTCCTTCCTATTACTCTCTTCTATCGTCCTCTCTGATAATATATCCCCTTCCTTCTTCATATTCATTATTCATTCTTATCCTTTCCCTGTGTCTTCATTCATTCAATCATCTTTCCTTCAATATCTCCTCCCTTTCTGCACCCTCCTCTTCTCTGCCGTTGTCTTCCTCTTAGCAAAGTGGACATCATCCCAAGAGTATAAGTGCCCGTCTTTCCCTGTTCAACTGATGTGTATTATAGCAACGGTACCAACACCAACATCAACAACCCTGGCTTCGCCTTAGCAATCATCCACAAGTAATGGAATTAATGGCGAATGTCCAGAGGAACCATCACTGTCAATAATTTCAGGCATTATAGCCATCACCACAGCAAATGCACCCGACAACCCTCACTCCTCAAGGACAGACAAGAATGGCGAGAAATCTACAGCGACTCTTATTTCTCTGTATATTTATAGTGAGTGCAAAAAGTTATCTGATTTATTTGAAAAAAAAATGGAATTTCGCTAAAGACATTCTGGAGACATGTAGAATATCATCTAAAATCAACATCCGTAATACGAAGAACCAGTTCAGTGTTTGTCCCAACAAAAAATTGCCACAAAAAGCCTCAATATAAATACTGGTGGTGATCCATTGAAACAACACGCTGAGCTTTGCTGTTAGTCATAGGAAAATCTTCTCAGCCTGATTGGTGAAAGACTGAAACGTCTTAAGAGAGCCCATTGTAAACTGAACTAAACATAGCAGCGTTCAAAACAAAAATAAAAATAAAACTTGTGTGATCTGAAGAAGTATGAACTCCTGATCAACAAAGATTCTCAAAACAGAGTAGCTCGACAACAGCAGATCCCGTACGAGTACAAAGTGAAACAGATGGGCCACAAAAAAACTTGGCCAGCTCTACGATCAAAGGAATGTTTCCTTCTTCACGTGTTAGACATACGATTAGATGAGAAAAAAAGTTATTTCAACCTCCGTATCAAATTTACCAGTATTTCGAACAAACTCTCAGAATGCAAAAACCACACAGAGACCATCGAGAAATCTTTGTTCCCGATCATGGAAAAAAAAGGTGTATGTATCAGATGCCGTTTTGCATATAATAAGAAAATTGATAATTTTTTATTGGAGAGCAGTCAGTAAGCGTTCGAGTCTTATTAGGAAAATGTAATTCCTAGTCACAGTGAAAGATTTGTAAAGGATGATTTTCTATATAAAGTCTGCAAAATACAAAGCTTCATTAGGACCAATATCGTAATCTTTGTTGTTTTTGTTGCAACCTATTTTCTCTTGTGCATATTGCTTTTTGTCCGTAGGGATCGTGACGTCAGTATCTCCCGAAGTTGTCCAATTTGTCACGCCATCTTTCAAAATATTTTTGGGAAAGAATTCTTCAACTCAAATCTCACAGCATTACAAAGAAAATCGACAAGTTTTTTAATCAAAATTTCAATTTACAGCAGCAAAATTGAATAGTGTATGGTAGTAGAGCCTGTGTTTCCTGAAGGAATAGCAAGTGGGATTATGCTGCTGCCTTGCCCCTTCCCAATCTTAATTACTTGCAAATGTATTTGGATACTCGGAAAGTATACATACAGCAGATAGTAGGTGCCTGGTTGAACATTATAGTTACATTGTGAATAGAAATTCTCTCTAAAAGTTATGGAAGTAACTCTTTTTTTTAACTGTATTTTGGCATTATAGAAGAAATAGTACGAGCCAGTTGGAATCGCGATGATATCTCGAAAAGTTTGGGGCAAAAGCGGCGCCAAAACTGAGTGAAATAAGAATACATGAATAACAAACTAAATAAATAATACATGGATGTGAAGTCACACTAAATTTGTGGAATAATGACAATACTGTATCGTAGAGTTTTTGACAATAATGGTCGTCTGCACGTTGTAAATTGTTAATCTTATTATATAAAATATCTTGTAACTTTGTTGTAACTTTCTATTGTTTCTGTCACGCGAAAGTTGAAGATACGTAAAATTTACCAAACCCTGTCGTGATCTGAATATCCGATGTTTACGGAGGAAGGAAATCAGCGTATACGTTAGGCCAACCTGCCACTGTTTGAATTCTTTACTCGTCTGTCTGCTTGCCAACCTGTTTTGTTTGCATCAAGTAGAATTGTACACACCTAGATTGAGGGGAAAAATAGGACCAGAAGATTGTGATGCTCCAGTCCATAGTTTTGTCCACACATGACATGAAGGTTATTTTTGACGGTTACTCAGATAGTTTTTCCAAAAGAGTGTGACGGATGGAAGATAACAGGCAAACATTTGAAAAAAATATCTCACCAGGTAACAGATATAATTGAACAATTCCATCTAAATGTGCAGTGAGAGCAAAAAGTATCCAATACCTTTCAAAACATTCACCTTAACATCTTTGTACAGCTTTTAAAATGGCCAAGATTTTAACCAAAGATTAGAAAATACCCCCCATTCACACAAAAAATATTCAATCGAAATTGAACATTAAAAGGTTATGGATAGGTATCAGAATTTCTGGTTCAGATTGAAGGTGTATAATTATGTTCAAATACACCTCTTGACATGTATTCGATAAGGTTTTGCACTTATTGTAAGTTCGTGCAACATTCTTTTTTGAAGTCATTCTGCTTGTCAAAAACAAAATAAGATACAATCAAAATATTTTCAATCCGTACAAAGATGTTGAAACGAGATTTTTGGAATGTATACTTTTTCCTCTCAGTGTAAATTGATTCAAACACAAGTTGCTTTCAAAGCGGACTGCCAACTGACAATTCAGGGTCAAACAGTCTGTATGCTTAATGGACTTTCGTCCGTATTTGAATTTATATGCTCAGTCAGATCAATATATGCAAAATAAAGATGGCTGTACAACATGAATGTAGAGTCAAGGGAAACGTTTGTACCTTTAAGATCAAAGGGCACTTCACAAAATATTATTCAATAAACATATTGAAAACATTTTGAGTTTATTGAAAGAATGATGGAATGATATTTCTTAAATGTGGATGATAATTTCACATTGAAATAAATATAATGTTTTTTCCAGGTTTCATATTATACGACTGATTCTTCGAGAGTGAAAAGTATCTGATATATTTAAAAACATAAATTGTAACATACTTATACAATTTTGAAATTGACTGAATTCGAACAAAAGATATGCAAAATGATATTAAAACAGGTTTCGACATTGAAAAATTCCGTACAAACATCAGTAAACGTTGGCCCAGATTCTATCAACTTTGAAAGTGTATACGAATGTTGAAATGTACTTTTGGGGAAACATTGGGATACCCTACCAATGACTGTAAATGAAATTATTCTTATCAGTGACGGAAATTTCTATTACGTTTTGGCAAGTAGGATATTCTATACCTGTACACGAATTAACGAATTCAAATTTTTTTTTTTTTTCGGCAAAGTAATTTCTTTCAAGTTGGTTCATAGAAAAACTCTCTTTCGGTGGATGCTATGGTGTCACATGGTTTATCCAGGTAATATTGAACATGATTATATCTTGTGCACATTGCATGGTTTTTAGTTTGGAAGTGTTTTGTTTAGTTTCATATTTCAGCGCCATTGTGACTATTTATTGGACACATTGGTTGTAAACCGTGTGTTTGAAAAATGATACTGCGTTTTCGTTTTTGCATGTTTATTGATCAGTTATCACTGATGTTTCTTTGATAGGAACTGATAAGCTTTAGTGCAATAAATTAGAGTAATTTGTAAAAAGTTTTACTACGTAACACATTTCTATTGTATCAGAAGGGGAACAGGAGTCAGATATATAAAATCCATTAGAAAAGTCAAATAGCAATCAACAGGCCATGTTGCAAGAATTTTGTGACGAATCATTTGCGTGAAAGAGTAAGTCATCTGCTCATCAGCTTTCTTGGTTATTTTGTCTCTGTCAAGCTCCTCGTGCTTTCCGTTGATAAAAAAAAAATTAAATGAGAAATAAACTAATTTCAATTTAAAAATCTGAAAAGTCTAAAAAAGGACTATTTTTTTCCAATTATAATTCAGGGGGCTCCATTATCACGGCATGTTTATAGAGTCATGCCATTACAACTAATTTGCCGTAATAACGGATGGGTTTTATACGAGTTGTATTTATAATTAGGAACCCAAAAGCACAGACACGGTATGGCGTTCTTCATGCACGTTGCAGGGCAGCAAATATAATGCATCAGATTGAAAGATATTCAGATAATCTCAAATCTCCGTGTTTTATAGCTGCAATGGTCTTTCAAGAACAGAAAAACAAACGTGCTTATAAAACACGTGTATTATCATATGGCACCATCGGAACAAGTGCCGTTGCAACTACAGGATACTGTAAATTTTATTTGACGTGAATTCGTGACCTGGCAATTGAGTTTGAATATCTCATAAAAAGTAGTAGATGTCATTTGGTTCAGTGCGAGGAAATTTGGTAACTGCAGAGTTTTTCAAAGAGATTTGAAGCTTGGTCCCTCCCCAGAGCTCACGGAAACAAACGTAAAAACTTTGGAATGATTTGATTTTCAAACCAAACTATCTGAGGAACAGTTTGATTAATTCACGGTGTGCACGGTCTCACCTCCAATACTTTTAGTTTTAATTAGATTTCATTGAGTTTCAACAAATAAAGGCATCCATCCTGTCTTCTCACAGATTCGTAATTTAGTCAGTGTTGTAATTTTGCAAAAGTTGAAGATGTTAAGCGAATTTTACTAAGATGATCTGCTTTTATACCTCAATTCTAACTAAGCATATGTATTAAATGCAATATATATGCATCTCTGCTTGGTTGTTCAATAGATTTTTTTCTTGGCAGCATATTGAGTGATCTATATCGAGATTAGAAGACGGGGTTGTCAATAAATAAGTTACCCATCTCACCTTTTGCCTGGTAGTGATCACAAAAAATGTCTGAATTAAAAAAGAACTGACATTGATGCTATTGGGCAGACGAAAAAGATCAATTCGGTAAAAATTTGAATTGTCAATTGGACTTCGAACTGAAAAGCCATCGGTCGGCAGATCATATTTTCTTAGACCTGACAAAGAATACATATTAAAAATTTCAGCCCTTTAGTTCCAATGGTATGACCTGTACGCGTGATACATACATAGCGAGCCAGTTGGACCGACTTTGACAATCCTGGTGATAGTTTTGTTTGACAGTTAAGTACTCATATACTACACTGTGATCCCATCAATGCAAGTATTGAACAGGATCTTTTCAACCAAGTAAAAAAAAACGACAGAAATGCTTCTGTGGCACAAATCGCACATACCTTTAATCGAGGTGAAGGAAGGAATGCGTTACGACTTGCAGTATGTCGGTCTTTGTTGTGAATTGGATTGCTCGGCAGAATTTCGATGCTAATCATGACTATAACTGAAAGTGTCTTCCAGAGTAGACGTTGAATTAAGTACCTGGACCACTGTCTTACTTTTTTTTTCAAAATGAAGTGGACGACAAGATACGGAAATCTCGTTATCACGCGGAGAAGTTCACAGCAGGATGCACTGCAGTCCGCTGGAGCCAGTGTGATGATTTGAGCAACATTTCGCTTGTGCGATAGCTTTGGCATCTTTCAACAGGAAACTTGCCGCCAGTTGCTCTGCAGAAGACTACGAGAATCTTACTGTTGTCCTCGACGTCAAATGCAAAAAATCTCAATTGTTATAGGAGATGTTCTCAATATAAGTGTGCTATGTAAAGTCCAAGTGGCTCAAACAGTGTCCTCATATCCTGCACATAATTTTCAGAGGTCTTGCACAATCCATGCTAATCAAGTGAGAGATCTTCAGGGTATATGGCGGAATAAACCTCATCAAGCAAATGGTTATAATGTTTTCGTCCACCAGTGTAATGTACGTGTGTTGCAAAAGTCAAGAAAAGGTCTAAAACAATCATGATTTTTTCACCCTTTATATCGTTTGTTTTTTTCTTTTCAGTTTCATAAAGGAAACTTTGAGAATTCACAATAGAAAAGTACACAACTGAGGAACGTTTTAAAATAATACGATAACTCTTGAATACCGTGAATCAATAACGACAATCAAAAGAATACATAATCCTTATTTGAACGTGTGGACACCGCCGTCTCAGTCCATTATTCGTCATCGTTTGTGCGTTACTGATCAACCACTAACAGGGATACCACGTTCATTTTAGAATTCTGAGGATTGTTTACCTGGACAGAAGAGTGTAGAGAATGATCCTACAAATTCAACAGAAGCTAAAAAATCATATTCGAGAAGAAATGTTAAGTAGAAGCAAAAATCATCCATAATGTTATGCAGAATATTATTTGAAATTTATGAAATTGAAAATGGGTATCTAAAGAAACAATTTTCTGAATAGAGGGTAATTGAATTAACTGTGTTTATGCATTCAACGTATCACAAAATCTACAGCAAAAATCATTAAAACTAAAAAGAAATTGATTCTCTTGGACCTCTTTGCAACATTGGTGCCAACGTGTTTACTGTTTCAGTAGGGGGTTAACCATCACCGACCTTGACGCCAATTAGTACGATAAAAATACGCAATGACTTTGAATTTTGTCCTGTTTAAACTTGTATAAGTTCCTAGCAGTGACCTTTTGATATACGGGAGAGAAGTAAAAACAAAATATTGAATGAAATGTAGAAACATTCTGAATTAGAAAAAAAATTATGACAAAATGAAACCAATTAGATTCAAATTCTCTTTGCAAAATCTTGTGATAAAAGTAAAAAAAGATTCCGGAACGGCAAAAATAGAAAAAAAAATAAAAGAAAAAGCGGATAAAGATTCAAATCTTAATTTCCGAACCCCCATGGGGATCAGAGATAATCAGAGCGAATGCGTTAGGCCAAGTAAGAATAAAGAACAAAGTGCCATTGCGTTCTTTGCCCTAAGCATGAGTGGTGCACACTTCTCAGAACATCTTTGCAGAGCGCTGACAAGCGGAAATCCACAGAAGTATCAGCAAAATTCTTTTTTTTTTTTCTGAGCAAAAAACGGAAAGTATCCTTTCCCTTATCAAAGATTTTGAAGATGCCGGATCTGGTCGGCCCAATATACGCTCTTTCTCATGCCATCAACCCCTGTTGCTAGAGAACCTTCTTATCTTGGCTTTCTTTTTTTTTCTGGGTTTTTCCCATTTTTTTTTCTTAGTTTTAGCCTTTTTTAGAATTCTTATATCCGTCCGTATGTCTCTGCATGTCATTCATGTGATTAAAAAAGGAGATACGTTTGGTTCTTTGTGCGCCATAAGCCAGATCGTTGGTTTTCCTATCGTTTCTTTTTGGCTGTTCAAAGTAGAAGGGAAACTGATGCTTTCCAACACGACGAAAGAGAGAACGAGTCTGGTTAGTCACTCAATAGAAAACATTATGTAACCAATATCTTTCGGCATAAATAGCGAGTGCAAAAATAACATTCTTTGTACGGTTCGGTTACTTCAGAAAGTTCGTTTCAACATAATTATACACATTCAAAAATTGACTGAACTTGAACCAAAGATTTCTGTTTTGTACATGAGCTTGTTTTATTTTTGTAAATCTCAATCTTTGATATATATATATATATATATATATATATATATATATATGTATATATATGTATATATATATATATATATATATATATATATGTGTGTGTGTGTGTGTGTGTGTGTGTGTGTGTGTGTGTGTTAGGGCTATGTTAAAATAGCTGATGAACCACAAAAAAAACCCAGAAAAGTTATCATAAAATTTGCATACATCGATTAGATTCAATTCAGGTAGGCTTTTAAGGAGTGGGTATTTCAGAAAAGTTCATATTTGTATGGTAAGCTACTTTCTCTCGATGGATTGTTTTGGGGTATGTAAATAGAAGTTGAGTTTACTATTCATCTTAATAAGGATTTCCTTTGTTTCAGGGATTTTGATGTCATAAATCTTCCTCTAACGCCAGGATAATGAAGTATTTGATATTTGTGAATGTGACTAATGTTAGCTGTTATTAGTGTCTTTTGTAAGAGAGGTATACTCTTTTTGCATATTTTACAGTGTGTACCTGTGTTTATTTCAACAATGTTGTGTGTTACTTTGTAAAAGTCTATCAGGTAACTTCACACCTTTCAGTATTGTAGAGGGAGAAGCTGTGGTATTTAGAGTCAGACTTCATGCGGCAGGTCTTTAATGGGGGTACCTGTTTGGTATGCCTTCTCCCAAGCCTCACAAGCATTTTTTGGTATGTTTGCTGTGTGGAGACAAGATATTGCTTGTATATTCAGCATGTGGTCTGATCAAGGTCTTCTAGAGCAATCTGAATATAGTGGTGTCCATGTGTTTGAATGGGCTAGTGCATCCTACAGAGCATCTGATTTGCTTCATTGATTTGCTCTTCAATATGTTTATCAGAGTTTAGTAGTACGTCTACGATCACCACGTGGTTATCAATTGTGTTGAGTTATGGAATGAGTAGTTATAATGATTTCTAATTGTTTTTGAATGATGTATAATCTTTTTGTAGGTAGGGGTATATTGATGCTTTTGTTGTTTAACCCCAAACGTAAAGAGTGGAATTTATCTATGCTGAACTTCATCTGCATCGTCTTTGACAGTTGTGCAAATGTGTTAATGTCATTTAGGATTGAATCTTAGCTATATAGGTTGTTGAATACTGCATCAGCTGCTTTCAAGAGGGAGCTGAACGGTTTCTGCTATTCACAAACAGAGACACTAAGTTTTGTTACGTGATAGGATAAGAATAACATTTTAAGAATTCAAAATAAAAGAATTAAAATCAAAATACTAATGAAGATAAAAAAAAAAATTATATGATTTCATGAATGTAAATCCTGGAATTAAATTTGAAATACGTTGAAGCAAAGAACATTTTGAAGATGATTTGCATGAAAAATAGTCTTGTGTACCTTCGAACTACATAAAAGATGACAAATAAATTCCCCTCTTCAGGGTGTTAACGAAAAAAATTTCATTTATACACATGATATCTTTTCTAAGTAGAGGTTATAATTTCAAATTTTTCATCTAGACATAGGTAGCAAAAAGTTCAAGATTCTGGCATGTGTGCGAGTGTGTATATATTTTCCACTCAACTGTTCCATCCTTGAGCTCCAAATAAAATGTGGATAGTGGTGTATCGTTTTTGTATTGTTTTATCTTATTAAAAGGATGAAGTATAGTTGGATGATCTTAATTCAAATGGTGTTTTTGTATTCCTACTTAGTAATTCGTTTCTACGGGTTTTCAAAGCTTTGTATTTCAGCATGATGTATAGTGTTAGATATCAGCCATTTATTTAGCGAGAGACACCTATTACTATTTGCACGGTAGACATCTTGTTTTTATTTTATTTCATCTTATTTACTAGTGTTGTTTTTTATTACTATGTTGTTGTGTTTTTTTACGGTTAGTCTCAACTTGTCCTTGTTAGAGATTTTGCACAATTTATTGCTTGGGGTAAGTTTTCTTCCTACCAATATAAGAAAGATTTTCCCTCTGATAGTTTTGACATAGAGATTGAATTGTAGTATATACCAGATAATTATTCTTCCAATACTTCTTGGTTGCTGTAGTGTTTTATTCTATTGATTTCTACTTTTTCATCGTATCTAAAATTATCTTTTAGAGTTCTGATATACTTGTTGCTAAAATTGTTGAATATTGTTGGTTATATATTGTATATTATCCTAGATTCTATTGATTTAGAGATCTTTTTTCATGACTGTATTTGGATTGTTGGATTTTGTGTTAGCAAGTAAGTTCTGAATTTTTTCTCTCATACATGGTTTGTTGGTGTAATCATTTGGGTTGAAAGTAACACCTGAAAAGGATTATTTCTATGCTGCCTCAATTTTTACTTTAAAGTTCTTTTTTCTCATTTCCCTAAAACTGTTTTTTTGCTTTTTTTTTTTTTTCATATTTTCCTGCTGCTATTTTTTGCAATTAACCAACATTCGTCCCTGTAAAGTCCTATATTCTTAGAATTTAATTTTCCGGTAAGGTTTTATAAAATGTACCGACTGATCATGGGCATATATATACATATATATATATATATATATATATATATATATATATATATATATATATATATATATATATATATATATATATAGTCTTATTAAATTTTCAAATGGAAATGTCATGTTATTTATCATTCATATTTTTCTTGTCACAAACTGTTGAGACCTTGAACCGGGGATACATTTGTGTGTTTTTCGTCGTAGCATCATTGTTTTTAATTCTGGTAGATTTGCCTCCTTTGGACCTGCTGATTCGATCCATCTATCTATCTATCTATCTATCTATCTATCTATCTATTTATCTATTTATCTATCCATCTCTCTCTCTCTCTCTCTCTCTCTTTATATATATATATATATATATATATATGTATATATATATATATCCGTCAAATATTTGGAAAGAATGACAGGTTCATTTATGGATCAGCACTAAGCAGCCCTATGTTGTTTCATTGAGTAATGTATTTTCGCTAATTCAAGTATTCTAATTTAATTGTTTTAAGCTGTCTAAGCTGTTCTAATGTGTTACCAGTCGTAAAGTCTTGAAAGTTTCTTTGACGTAATCATTATTTTCATGTTATTATCGGTTGGCTGATCAACCAATGAGATAGAAGCACAATAGAGGAGCGTAGAAATGTGGACATATGACTATCATATAACCCTTCCTTGTATTATTATTCATCCAAGAAATATTCCAGGATATGATATTTTCAATGAAGATGAAGAGAAAAAAAAAATGAAAGCCTACAAACGTGTTCAGTTTCGACTGTGATTATCTGAAAAATGACAGCGTCTGCAGCTTTGGTGCCAATTCTGTATCCAAGGGTTTCCTAAGTAAATGCCAAGACGTTATCATCGACGTGAAAAATTGCAATCGGCAAGGCAAGAAAAAAATCGGTTACCTGGTACTTCTAATGTCAAAAGGTGATCCTGCGTTTTTCTCCTTCTAAATTTTTCTTCTATCACTTCAATTTTTCTTCTTTTAACTCTCTCTCTCTCGTTCTATCTTCATCATTTCCCTACGAATTAATTCTTATTCCTTTCTCTTCTATTCTATGTCTTTTTTATTCCTCTTCCTTCGTTCGCAATTTCCTTCACATTAGCTTAGCTTAATGATATTTTTTTAGAAAATGTTTTATGTTGAATCCTCTTCAACAGACGCCTGTAATCATTTTTCATTTTCTCATGACTTCCAAATGTTTTCTGTAGACTTGAACATTTCAGAAACCATTGACCAAAACTGCCACCGAAACAATCAAAGCAGGTTTCTTCAGTTATTGAGGACGTCTGGCTGAATGGCTCGCTATAAATGTACTCATCGAACGTACCAATGAAGTTAAGTGTGTTTCAAAAAAATGTTTTTTTAAAAAGTCAACCTTACAATTTTTAGCTTAGTGTTCAATTTTTACTGCTGGTTAATGTTATTACTTTTTATCTTTTTTCTCTACTCTCTTCCTTTTCACACGTAGTTCTTAATCCACCCTCTCCTTGAATATTATCTTCTTTTCTTATTTTCAATAATCCTGACTTCTTCTTCTTCTTCTTCTTCTTCTTCTTCTTCTTCTTCTTCTTCTTTTATTATTATTATTATTATTATTATTATTATTATTATTATTATTATTATTATTATTATTATTATTATTATTATTTCGGAATCTCACACCAGTTGCCTGGTAGTAACCGCTGGAGTTTGAGTGACAGCAAGTCTCCTTAAGTCTCCAGCCCTCCTCTCCTAGTACTCATAGGTCGCAGTAATTCTACGATTTACAGTTTCACACCGGTTGCCCAGTGGTTATCGCTGAAGGCTGAGTGACAATAAGTCTCCTCAGGTCCTCAGCTAACGTCTCCTCCCTCTTTCGCATATCATGACAGAGCTACTATTCGTTGCAGTACTTATATCTCTAGCACCTTCCTCAGTATCCGTGCAGTTCCAAGTAGCGCTGTGGTCTGTACGGTCTCTATCCTCCCCCTAATCCCGATCTCCTCCAGTCTCACCCTCAGCGTTTTGGGGACAGTTTCTAGTGCTCCCACTATGACCGGTACTACCCTGGTTTACATGTTCCACATTTTCCTTAACTCCCTTGCTAGGTCCTGGTATTTTTCCCTTTTTTCACCCTCCTTCTTTTTTACTCTATGGTCTGCAGGCACAGCAACGTCTACTATTTGGCAGGCCTTCCTTTCTTTGTCTACTATTACTTCTTGCCTGGATGAGGTGGTCAGTTTGGATGTCAAAGTCCCACAGTAGTTTGTGGTTGTCATTCTCCAAAACTGCCTCTGGCTTGTGCTGATACCACTTTTCCCCATGGTGGAATCCCATTTGTTTACTTAGTTCCCAGTGTATCATCGTTGCTACTCTATCGTGTCTATGCTTATACTCCTTCTGGGCGAGCTGACTACATTCACTAGTTATGTGGTTTACTGTCTCATCTCTTTCACTGCACATGCGGCATTTGCTGTTTGTCTGTGTTCTGTCGATTTTTGCTTTTATGTAGTTTGTCCTTATGCTTTTGTTTTGGGCTGCCATGATGAGCGATTCTGTTTCTCTCTTAAGGTTTCCCTTTCGTAACCACGTCCATGATTTCTCGTCTGCTATATCTTTTATCTGTCTTTTAAACTCGCCGTACAATTTTTTCCCTTCCCACTTTTCTTTTCTAGTTTGCTGTACTGTTCCATTGTTTTCTACTTTATTGTTTGTTGCACTATCCCTCGCGCTCTTTATTATTATTATTATTATTATTATTATTATTATTATTATTATTATTATTATTATTATTATTATTATTATTATTATTATTATTATCTGCAATTTGACACCAGTTGCCTGGTGGTTCCAACTGGAGGTTGAGTGACAGCGAATCTCATCAAGTCTCCAGCCCTCTTCTCCACACTTTCATAGTCCACGTTACTATTTTCCTTCCTTTTCAGTTTGGCCACTGCTAACATTTAGCGTCGTAGACCTTATATATCTAGTACTTTCCTCAGTATCTGCGCAGTTCCTAGCAGTGCTGTGGTCTGTACAGTCTCAATCCTTCTCGCCTTCAGTGTCTTCGGGATAGTTCTGAGTGCACCTATTTCTAATAGTACTACCCTGACTTTCATGTTCCACAGATGCCCCTATTTAACATAGAACAAACTTCCTATCTTCGTTCTTCCTGTTTGGTTTTGTATCAGACGAAGAAGAGCTGCGTTATGCTCACCAATAAGCATAAAATCATTTTCTCCAATAAAAGTGAATATATTTTTCTGAATTTCTTCTCTAAATATATACACCTGGACTAAGCATGATGCATAAATAGACAACTATATTCCCCGTCGAGCTATTTAAAGCTTACATTCAGTAGGTTCAACTTAATAGGGCCTACAGTTTTCGGGATCAATCGCACAATAAGACCAATCTTTTATGAACGGATTCAAATGTGTGTAATCGTCGCTAATTTGCTTTGTTTATTACAACCAATGCGCTGCTTATTAGGAGTAAATGCAGTGCTACTGAATTACTAGTTTTGAAAATAAATAAAATCTGATAGAATTACTGAAAATACATTTTTAGTTGTCTGAATAATTATCTTTTAAGTACGTTCAACTAGTGCCTCAAATTGTCGAGGAAATAAAGAAAAACTTTCATTGCTTCTGCATATGATCTCTTGGTATTCTCGTTCTGAATCCTGATGTCCACTTGTCTGACATTTTTGCCAGAAGACAAGACCATTGCCAATTGAGTTTTCAAATGGAATCTATGATATAACTGACTCCTGATTGTCTCATGATACATTGTCATTTTCCACGTGAGGTTGATAATGATTCTTCCCTCTACACGTTACATAGTTCTCTGTTTAGGAGCCAACCTCTTGTTTAGGTTCCTTGTTCCAACTCCATAGATGACTATCGGGAAGATATATCCGTAGTAGACTCTTTTTTTTCGGACTAGTTGGATTCCATGCTGATAAACAAAATACAGTCAATTGTATAGCAATTTCCCGACTCATGCTTGTCTGTTTTACAAAACTTGGTCACTTGTGAATTTCCATCTAGAAAGGTCGCATTATGTAAACGAGGGTTCTCGCTCAGCGTCACAGCTGCACATAGCAGAGAATTATACAGCACTGTGAAATGCAAACGCCGTACACAATTTCCAGATAAAGAAAACTAATTTCAAAAATAAAACTACTTTGTCGAACAAGTAATCGTTATATCAGTTTAAGTAGCATCATTTAATTGCAGGTTCATGTAAAGAATATAATTTGCACAAATTGGCACATAATTAAAGAAACAATATTGGAATAGAGAATTAAAAAAATATTGAATGTTTAATAAAGAGCCATAAATCAATACCACGAATAAATTAATTATTTTATCATACATACACTTACGGCTAAAAGTCACTGACACTTAAATGTGTTTTCCAAACGAGTGTTGATAAGACGTTCCGCCAATGCATTTTACGGTCTTTTCAGGTGTTTTATCCAAATTTAATGGAAGTTTACCGAATTTGTATCTCTTTAATGGTATCAACGCTTATAACGTAGGATTCGTGTGTTTCATCTTTCAAGCTTGACTTTGATTCCAGTACCTTTTCTCTTGAGTCGTAGAAACCATATCAAGTTGACCTCTGCACTCATCAGACCAATACACTCATCCGAAATATTGAAGTATGCAGCTTGTTTGCTTCTCGTTAACAACACATACAAGAAAGGGTCCAATCTCCAGGAAAACTCTTTGAATAATGAAAATTATAGGCACTATCTGATATTTGTTTCATAAACTTGTGAAAAAAAATCAAAGGTCTTCTCCAAGGCACAAGTATTTTTTGCACACTTCTTTAGTTGCTCTCAGGCCCTTTAGTCGTGGCGTAGTAACACACGCAGCTCCACAGGAATTATCAAGTTGATTAATGAAACCAATCAAACATGCTTTTGGGATTTCCAGTTATCAGGAATATTTTGGGTAAATATCGAAGATCATTAGCAAAAATGAATTATTTTTGCTGGAAGATTTTTGCTAAGTTGCCCAAGCTGTAAAAAAAAAAAGAAAGATATTTCTGTCCAAAAGATAATATCGTACATCTTTGAGAAGGAAATTGCGTGCCGAGCGAATTTCGCAGAAGACTAATACTCCATAGAACTAATGATTTCTAGCTAATCTCAATCAAATGCTATAAACACTAGTTTTAGAATTAAATATCTGTTTTGGTTGTTAGTTTTAATAATAGCTAATGGATCAACTACGAATCCTTGTATGTCTTCCGAGGTTTCTGCCACACGTTTGCACTAATTTAATCAAAATTCATTGTATTTTTTTTTTGGTGAAATTGTGTGCAGGTGTTTTGAAGATATTATGTATTATAGACAGATGGTTACAAGATGGTTGGGTGGGAGAAATTGTGTATTCTACCACTTGATCCATTATTTCCACAAAATTACATCGGAGTTCTTCTAGAACCTTTCGAAATATCGAGTGTGTAGACCAGGAGTATTTCGAGATAGTATAGTGAGACTCCTTTTTTTTTTATGGTTGTGTTTAGTTAGGAAGCACATAAGGGAGATAACTGTGCAGCGATTCGTTCCTAATTCCCTTCTTACATTACTTATTTCCCACGCTTCCAGAAAGTCTAATTTAAATTGATTGGGAATTTTTCATTTCATTCTAATTCAGCCCATGCTTTGGAAGAAAAGAAGGTAACGATGATGCTAACTCCTGAATATACAGTGTAACATATGAATTCCTCTCTGCTTCCTCAGCTAAATATTGACCAATTCGGGAAATAGTTTGCCAATCTAAAAAAAAACAAAAACAAACAGTGTATGAGTCTCCTATCTACTTATTTATGTAAATTTATCCAGCGTTATTTTTTCCTTTTTTTTTCCTTCCAATTCACGACTCTCCCCTTCTTCTTCCCTCCTCCATTCCCCCCCCTCATGCATATTTCTTTCTTTCTCCCACCAACTTGATGTTATTCTCTCCTGCCACGTGTTTTATTTTCCCCTTCTTATATCGATATGTTTCTTTCGCCTACTCCTTACCTCCTTACTATTATCTCCTCACACACGTTTCTCCCTTTCCCCTTCTATTGAATTTCACCCCCCCCCTCTGATACACAAACACCTTATTCTATTCTCACTGGACATTCTTTCCTACTCTATTCTGACCCTTGTTTTTTTTTACTCATTTTTCTTCTTCTTCTCCTCCTTCCTCTTGTTCTTATTCTTGTTGTTGTTGTTTTGTTTTTCTTCTTCTTTTTCTTCTTCTTCTTCTTCTTCTTCTTTTTCTTCTTCTTCTTCTTCTTCTTCTTTTTTTTCTTCTTCTTCAATGCACATAGATTTCTCCAGTTTTCGGGTGGTTCAGGCTGGCTGGTTATATATGAACGGAGCTAGGGGTTTTACACTTAAAACATTCCCTCTTTATTCTTTTAAGGAAGAAAGTTTCTTTGTTTTTTGAGCCGCCTAATTATTTTTTAGAGGTGGTTGATTTGCAATGTAAGTGTATGCTAAATTGATCGATAAGTTTATGTGCAGTATTCAGACTTTTTCTGTAAATTCAGACCTTTTAGAGACCTTTGCCCGACAAAATACGAGAAAAGTAACTTATTCATTGATCATTATTTTTTCAATTTCAACATGGCTTGCTGCCAAAGACATTGGTCATGTGGCACTTTCTATTGAGTGTCTCAGTAGACTTCTTCTTCTTCTTCTTCTTCTTCTTCTTCTTCTTCTTCTTCTTCTTCTTCTTCTTCTTCTTCTTCTTCTTTTCCACCCCTGAATCGACTATGTAAAATATCAAGTGTCTCTGCCACGTAACGAAATAGATGTCAGAATGTATTTGCTTTTCTCCACTGACATCGTCAGGGGGAACCTTCCCTCCGTGTAACTCAAACTGATACCGATTCTCCGCTATTAAATGAAATACCCCGAGGACAAGGTCACCGTTACATTTTAGACACAAATGGCAACTAATCGATATTCGTTGCTGAAAACCCTCTCCAAAATATGTGAGATTGGTTGGGGTTTTTTTTTCGTTTTTTTTCCATTTAGTTTTTATTTGAATGTTTAGATGATCTGAATAATATCTCTGCGGAGTCAACCCATCGACCCATAGAAGGGGTCTACTGAAGTGTCATCCTGTAATCTATTGCGAGTGATTTTATTATTTTATTGAAACCTATGATATGTCAAAAGGTGTTATCGTGCAAATATATCGAAAAGTTTCAACTACCGCAGTCGAATGTGAGGTTGCGTCGTCTTGCTTGGAAGACAGACGCGATAAGATTTTTCCTATCGCGCACAAAAAAAAAAAAAAACGACATTGCAGTGTTACTGGGTGCATACTTTAAATCAATGGTCGTATCTGCATTTTATTAGACGTGTTCTGATCATTGTATGAGGAGCATTCCTCGTCTATTTTGCTCATTTTTTCCTCAACGTTTCAGAAGTGTACCCTCAAGCCTTGTTGTGGAATGTGGAAAGTAGATCCTGCAATAAACACTCCTTTCCATTTCTGTTGCTTTTGGGGCCGGGAGTTTCCTTTTGTTATTTTGGCCCCGTGTTTTTGAGTTGCTTCACTTTGTTTTTTTTTTCTTCATTTAAGTTTCCCTGACACGATTAAAATTGATACTCTTTTTGAGAATATAATATGGGGTTTGTGGAGTCTACACATTCCAGTCACATATTTTAAATAAAGACTTTTACAATAAATATTTGGCTATAAGCTTACATTTTGTCCATCCAAAAAATTGCCGAAGAAAATATACTCATGAAAGACAGCGGATCAAATTACACTATCAAAATGATAACAAATATGGTTTCAGTTTTTTTTCAAATAGATTTATATCAACCTTATAATAAATATTCATTTATCCAATATCTCTGATTATAGCAAAATCGGTTCATAAATTGGACTTTGCAAAAGAAAAATTGGTGCTATCTGACGTGACAATAATTTTTTACACATTTTCAAATGAAAAAAAAAAAAGAAGAGTAATCCCTTATGGCATTTGATATTTCGGATCATCGCCACACTTTTCTTCTTTTTTTACAGTGTCGTGGACGTCAACCATACTCCTGATAGGATAAATTTGTATTTTGAAGTTCAAGTCATTTTAATGAGTCAAAATTAGTACTCGCTTATGTACATACCAGGGCTCCTGTTCTGGTACTTTCATACCAAAACGAAACTTTTGATTAATTTTTGTAAGTTTGGTACTACTTACAGATAGTTGTTACGTTTGGCAAATTCTTTCATTATTTATGATAGTCAAGCAAAATGATTAAAATAATGCATTTCACTTTCTACAAGGCACTCACAAGCTGCAACAATGTATATATATATATATATATTAAACAACAGGATTCCCCCAACAGCCAGGATACCATTTTTTACTCAAAAAGCAAACCTCCTGTTGGTGGACTCAGGTTCCACATCAAACTTATAACCTCTAAAAGCACAAACACACACACATACACATATCACAAACTACTGAAGATGGGAATACCTCCTGAAACATGTCAAAACTATTCATATAAACATACCCAGATAAATGAACCTAACTTCAAAACACTTCACTCCCCAGTCCGTCTCACTCTCTACAGTTCGTATTTTGAATATATATATATATATATATATATATATATATATATATATATATATATATATATATATATATATATATTATTTACTGTAGACAGTGAGACAGACTCGAGGGCAAAGTGTTTAGTGGTAAGGTTTATTAATCCTTAGATGTAAATTGTCCAGACCTGTTTCGGGATTCTCCCCATCTTCAGTGGTGTGTGCTGTGTGAGTATGTGTTAAAAGTTCCCATGTGGAATCAGAGTCCACCATCAGGAGCTATGCATCGTGGGTAAATTTTGTTGTAAGGGCTGCTGGAGGCCTCCTGCTGAGTGGGAGAATGTCCTGTTAGCTATCAGGTCTTTGGTTAAGCACTAGCTGTTGGTCTTGGGGAGGGCAGAGTGTGTCAGGGTAGGGGGAGTGATGTGGAGTTAGATTTTTTGGTATATTAAGGATACTGTAAATGGAGGGCTGGTGAGGTCAAGGAGCTACATAGGTTTCAACCTTATAAGTTATTGAAAATGTGTTGGCTATGATTTGGACTGGGGTTATAACTGGTTAAGGTGAATTTTTCTATGGGTCTGGGTGACTTTGAAGCTTCCATTATTGAATGTATCTTAGATGTGGGTGTGAGGATATTATTGGTAGGAGTTTTGTGTATTAGGGTTCTGCGTGATGAGAGTTGTTCAGTTTAGTGTTCAATCCATTAGGATATAGGGTTTTGAGTTTGATGATCCAAATATCTTCGTGTTTCTCTAGAATATATATATATATATATATATATATATATATATATATATATATATATATATATATATATATATATATATAAGTAAGGTAATATAACAGTTCGGCCTGACATCGAACCAGCAGCAGAGACCACTACTTCTGTTGATTATACCATACAGTAGAACTTTTAGCCGCTGCTAGAAATTTATGATTCTAATTGCAATGAAATATTTTAAGCTTATTATAAGAGCAGCATTAACTCAATGGATATATAAAAATATAGATATTGAAAAAAGTACCCCTGATACCTCAAGAATCATACAGGTTTTGGTACAATTTTCCAAAAGGAAAATTCTGGCACTAATTTTGATATCTTCATAGACTATCTATACTAGAGCAGACACTATTTTTTGAAATTACAGGAAGTCCAGAGATTGGTGACGTCATCAAAAATTCATAAATGTTTTTTTAGACATATACGCCACCTTCATATACATTTTGCAAATCTGGATCGAGTAAAATGATATTTACCATATGAAAACATTTCAAAACATAATCGAGTCGCATCAAGGAAAATTTAGACCCTTTCGATGACGTCATCAATCATGAGTTCTGGAGAATTTGGAAACGGTCAAATTAAGGCCCCTAAATTATCAAAAAAGCTTCTTTTTTTTTTTTGCTGAAAGTACTGATGCCAATTTTCAAAAATATAGATAAAACAGTATGGCCAGGAGTGCTAGAACCCACAAACACTGGCCTGCATGAAAAAGAGTAGAACCTTTTGTCAACTTTGCTGGCTACGGTAGTTCAATTAAAGGAAACAGTTGATTTGTATGGAAAAACCTCCATCATTAGTGGATTTCTATGAACAAAATGGCTACCCAATGACTGTTCTGAGCGGTAATCAAGGAGAGAAAATTATTCAATTTGTTTTATCATTTGATTGATTTCCATCAATCTATCAGGGTATTTAAAATGTTTTTTCCATATTTGGTACTTTCTATGGACAATTCTGTACGTTCAGTAAATCATTTTTGTTCTTCTTGCATATTACTTTGGTACGTTTGATCCAATATGTTGGTACGTTTGGCCAAATATTTGGGTACAGTTGCTAAAAACTGTGATTCATCAGTATTCAAAATGTATTTTGTATTCAGTGTCCTTTTACATAAAATTTGGTATGTTGATCATAGATGCTTGCACGTTTGGTCCTATTCTTTGGTACGTTTGGTCAAAGTTTTGGTACATTTTCTGAAAATTCGTCATCATCATCATCATTATTCTTTTAGCGTATGTCGTTGGACTTTGTCCTTTCTAAAAATTTTCCTTGACTTCTCTATCGTTGGCATCACAGAGTCTGTATTTTCTGAACCTGTCCAGTTACCAGGAAAATAATAGTTCAAAATACATTGAGGGATGGAAGTTTATATTTTGAAGTCATGAAGATGTGACTTATCATTATTCCATTAATTGACTGTGTTTCATGTGATCCAACGGAAACTTTGTATTGCAGATTCTCAAAAGTTGCCTAATTGGGGGTTTTATATATCTTTTTACACAACAAAAATAGATAGTTTCAATTTGATTAAAAGAAACAATTATTTTTTTCACGGAGAAAAGTTCATGCAAGCATGCAAAAAAAGATTTATTTTTACAAAATTCCGCAAATTAGGTAATTCACACACGCACACTCACACATATATGTATATTTATATAAAAGTGTGAGTATGTGTGTGTATGTGTGCGCATGCGTGCGTGTGTGTGCGCATGCGTGCGTGTGTGTGCGCATTCAAGAGATTTGTATATGATCCTAAAGAATGATTATAAACTACGTTATATCATATTGAAACTATATTTGGAATAATCCTCTGTTACCACACGATGAATGATATATCATTTGACTTAGACAATTTAAAGAGAATACAAAATCCAAGAAAATGGGGTTCTTGCAGGAAACGACACACACACACACACACACACACACACACATATATATATATATATGTAACTGATCAATCGGGAAAAAGACAGAAATATATGGAAATTTTATTTCTTCATCAATTAATTCACGAATAGATCAATCGGTATATAGTATTTTATACATTTTAAGGGGGGATTTCAATTTTTCGTAGCATTTGCGTACCATTCAGCGGTTTAAAGGTTTCTATAGAAAACAAATTTAGCAATAGATGTTTTTCTTTGAAAGCAAACATGGATATCAAGAAAGAGGATTCCTGAGAGATCATCCTGGTAGGTCCTGAATGTATTATGACTGTGAAGATTTCTGTAGTGGTATGGTTTGATATTATGTTGATCATATTCATAACAAAATGCTAAAGAGAAGAAGTTGTCTGACGTTTTGAAAATTGAGATGCTGGGTGGCCAAACGTTTAACGACGGCAAAAACCATGAGCCAATTTCCATGTATCAGATTCTTCAACCCACATCAATACTGGGTAAATAGGTTGACAGACTTGTCTCACGGGCCATGGTTAGCACGATGTCAGGGATATTTCTCTTGATTCTAAACCAAGCAAAAAAGAATTGGCTCCGTCAGTTTATCTTGCTTTTGACACAGCTATGAAGAAATAATATGCAGTGCCCGAACGATCTTATACTGGGATACAGGCTAAAATATATACATGTCATGGAAAAGAGCCACAAAATGATTTTACATATTCCAAATTATACATCAAACCTGCTCTTACCAAATGAACCCTAACACGAGTTCCATCTAGTACTTGAGTAATTGTCATCAGGTCCTTGATAAAGGTTTTTTTTTTTACTGGTTCACAAACAAAAATATCAGAGAGAAGTAAGAAATAGCACCGAAAAAAGCGGCTGTTGCTTCCACTGCCGTTCTCAGGGACAAATGAAAAAAGGAAAATTAACCATTTAAAACTGTATTTTATAGAATCGTAGTATGAAAAGATACTTTCATTTTAGGGTCAGTTTTAGGGGTTACGATTAGGTTTAGTTTTAGTATAAGGTTTAATTTCAAGACCTTGCTTACTTTAAGCGTAATTCAAAAAATCATTATTATTATTTCTGGGGTATATTCTTTTTGATTTTATGATTATATAAAAAAAATTATCATTTGTTGCTACTCACAAAAACAAAAATAAACCCAACCTTGACCATGGTTCCCAACTATGACTAAATTGTTTTTTTTTTATGATTGAATGTGATAACATAGTTTTAAATTGGCTTTCATCAATTATTTATCATGTATGCTGCGACGGTCGTTATTTGTCAAGTCCATTTGAAATTTTGGATTCCGAACGAGAAACAAACCTTCAACTAGTCGCCTTTTTTTTTCTTTTTTTTTTTTTTTACTTTTTCACATTCTGTCACGTAAAGAATATTAGTCCTACCTCTTTAGACATCAGGGGTCCACTGCGAATCTTCAAGTAAAAAAAAAATGTGACTTTGCCATTGAAAACAATGGAGAGAGACAAGATTGTCTCTGGTGAATTTCTTTCACCTGCTTTGAAGACCGTAGCAAACAGATGAGCCAGAGGCGACCATTGTTTTGTCACATGGAGAGCAGCAACACAACAAACATAAAGAGAAAAATGGAAAAAACATTATTGATCATTGGTAAAGAATGACGGAGCTATATACATATATATATATATATATATATATATATATATATATATATATATATATATATATATATCAAAAACTGCAAAAAATTGTTGTGGCTTTTCCATTAGTAAGTATACGTTTGTAAAACTCGTGATGAACATCCATGAAACGCACAAATGCTCGAACACACGCAAAAAGTTCAGTCTTACACACATACGCACACACACACACACACACGTATATATATATATATATATGTATATATATATATATATATATATATATATATATATATATATATATATATATATACATATAGATTCATATACGCATGCAAACATAGATTGATGAAGGTATAGATACATATATTATTTAGCTTGAAATTTTTTTGCATAAGATCGATAAAATTCACACACTGTTACTTGTAAGGACGCCAATTGAATATCGTTGGCTTCATCTACATCTAACTGCCTCTCTCTTTCTGTTCTCTATCTCTGTTTATCTGCCCCCACTTGTCTTTTCCTTTCCTCCTTTCTCTCTTTCTTCTCTCTCCCCCACTCTCTCTCCCCCTCTCTCTCTCTTTCTTTCTCTCTCTGTCTCTCTCTGTCTCTCTCTCTGTCTCTCTCTCTCTCTCTCTCTCTCTATATATATATATATATATATATATATCGACCATGTATTTCCAACCTTTCTCCATCGTTACAATGACACTACTCCCTGAATTTGTCTAGTTCAACAGACCATCTTGTTTTTTGTCGGATACATTTTTGCATACGTCGTTGAGAGTCGTGATGTCCACTGATTGTGTGTCATTCTTGCAACATGCCCAGCAGATCGTCATCTGAGTTCCCTGATAAATTCTATGGTATCAACAACCTCTATTTTTTCTTTAGTATACTGCGCTGTCCTGTTATTTCTCTGTGTGATGCTGAACAATTTATATCCAGTATATGTTGTATGGTTCCAAGTATGAGGTCTAGCTTTTCTCTCGGTTCTATGTTTCATATCCATAGGTAGTGGATGCATTGGTTTTAGGCCCTTTTGTGTTTGTTTTCACATAATTGGTTTCATTTACTTAACTCTCTCTTCGTACTGTACTCCTTTTTATCCCTGTCTCCGTCACTCTCTATCTATTTTCCCCTTTCTATCTCTCTCTCTATTTATCTATCACTCTCTCTATACATGTACAGCAAAAATTAAGGATGCGATATAACATAGTATAACATGATATAATGCCATATCCAATATATGATGGGTTTATTTCATAAAGAACTCGATACATTCAACTTTAGATTTTAGGTTGGTTTAGAGTGCAGCCGGGGATATAGTAAGATGAGGATTTGCTACACAAACACATTCATGTCCCCCGACAAACACCTGTAGAGCTGAAACCTGCCTCATGATACTTGAAATAGTGATGGACACCACCAAATAGTATTGACTGCCCCAACCAGCTGTTTAAACGGTCTCAGAAAGCCTTGTCATATCACTTGCTTTGGGAAGGGGTGATATGCTACTAGTTCCACTACCCCTAGGATGGAGAAAAAAATACTGTAAATTGTCAGAACACTGTCAAGAAATATGCACCAAACCAATCTTGGGGATGAAATCAAAAACATCGAATGGGACATTATCAGTTTTTGCGAAAAGTGAAGATCCGGAGAAGCACCTATCAGACTGAACAGCAAACATTTTCTATACAACTATGGAATTGAAAAGCGAGCGAAAACGGAAAAGACAATGTTGTAAAGTTCAAAGCCATCTCAGATTCTTTTTCTCGTGTCACTGTACAGCTACCAAAGACGTACAAACAGCCTGCTTTTAGTTTGATCTTCTGCAACTGTGAGCATAAAAGTATCAATATAGACGGTAAATTCCTAAGTAACAGATTCGCTGACATCACCATCGTCTTTGCTAACAACATCCACGATCGCTAAATACTCCTTCACGAACTAAACAAAGAAAGCAAGAGAATTAGCCTTCACATGAACTCTAGCAAATGCATGGTCATGTACAAAAAATCAGATCAAGATGAGTATCCTAAGATCAAAATCGTAAACACTGAGTTCTTGAGTGGATCATATCTACCTAAGACAATAATTGTCATGAAATCCCTGAAAGAAGAATCACCGCATGTCGGCAAACCATTGGTAGAGTGAGTTTAACTTTGAATAACAAGAAAGTCCTGAGAAGAAAGGCATTCATACAATACATCATCCCGATAATCACCTATGAAGCTAACACTCGGGTTTTACACAAAGAATTGACCCTTAAACTGAGAAGGATCAAACGTGCTCATGAGAGAATCATGCCAAATCTCACAGAAAAATCACAAGACAGCACAATATACTAGAGAAAAGACAGGAATCGGTGATATCATAGAAACCAACCGGAAAATCAAATGGCTCTGGGCTTGACTTGTAACAAGACAATAGCTAGACATTGAGATTCACAGCATAGTCCACCAGAGATCATATGCGAAATCATGGCCGACAGAAAGTAGGATGATGCGTCAAACTAGAAAAAATCGGTAAGAACTGGCCCTGCAATGCTCATGAAGGAGAGGTCCGGCAAATCTTAGGGAAGGCCCATGTCCATGGACAAGATAAAAGGATGATGATGATGATGATGATGATGATGATGATGATGATGATGATTGAAACATGGAAGCTAACAAAAAGATGACCCACGAAACAAGGAACCATGCAAAATGCACTGAAGAAAATCATGTTTAACATCACGTGTTAGGATCACAAGAAGGTACCGTATCATTGAGTTATGAATTTTAATCAAAAACATCAGGAAACTCAATTGGCAATGGGCTGCCCATGTTGCACAAAGATCATACGACCCGGACACATCGCCATTCCAAACGTGGATCCCCCAAAATTATATGCAAAATAGTGACCGATAGAAAATAAGATCGTATGAAGACTTAGACTGGTTCCTGAGATATTAGCCCTGTGCTACATCCTATCGAAAGGTCGTGAGGTCCATTAACGAGGCACCACGAACACTAGCCAAAAAATGGATGAGTGCCTTGAAAATATTTCAATGAATCTCATCTGCCGCAAACTTTTTCAGGACAAAAAGAAAACGTACTTTTGAGCAATTATGTTTTATTTTAAAAAATGTTGATTCGATAACCCAGCTGCTCAGTATTCTTAAACGGTGCATAGGCTCTATAAAAAATGAAAGGAATATATGATGAAGTAATGATTGCATACGGTTGACCTAACCAAGAGACAGATCCGCAAATTGAGAACTATGCATCGTGCACATGGAAAAATTATGCTGGGCCTCACATAGAGAGACCACAAGATAGCATAGTACATCTGGGAAAATATAATTCAGGGACATCATAGAATCCATTAAAAAGCTTAAATGGCAGTGGGCAGGTCATGTTGCATGGATGGTGGACAACTGGTGGACATCACGACTCACAGAATGGATCCTCCAAGATCACATGCGGAAGCAAGGCCGGCAGAATATTAGATGGACAGACAAATTCAGAAAGTACAGGCTCTGCGATGCCCATGATAGAGAACTGTGGCGAATCCTAGGGAAAGTCTATGTCAAACGAAGGACGCTGAAAGACTGATGATGATGATGATGATGATGATGATGATGATGATGATGATGATGATGATGATGACATACGGTTGAATCAATTCTCACAAGATTGGTCCGATTATATGACTGGTACTAATATCCGTCGGTCTTTTCAAGCAGAATCCATTGCATTTATATCTTTAATAGATTTTCAAAGGTGTAATGATAATTTATGGACACACTGTATTTTTACTCCCTAAGTGAATCGGTTGAAAAAGTTATCGTTCTCTTGAATGAGATGAGGTTCTTGCTCGGGGCGCTGAATGTGTAAGTAAAATATTGTCAATGATAAAAGTGAGATATTTATAGGAAATTGCATAAAAAACCCAACGAAATGATGTAAGATATAGAGAGTCATTATTCTGACAAGAATTATGTGTTGGAACAATAGATAACGCATTCTTTTGTTTACAAACAAATAACATATGTTCAATGATTTATTGAGAAATACTTATTCAAATTAATTTTTACTTATATCAACAGATATAGAGGTAGAAAATCATTATGACAAAAGGAGATTAGTGCGTATACAAATACACCCTCACAGACACATCTGTACGTATGCACATATCCAATTGAGATGTAATGTGAACAAGCATACCATGAACACAATACGCAAATGTATGCACACATACACTCATACACACACACACACTTATATATATATATATATATATATATATATATATATATATATATATATATATATATGTATATATATATATATATATATATATATAAATAATGAAGTGAAGGATTCGCTGCACAAACACTTTTATGTTTCTGCCATGTTAAGCCATTTCTAGATAAATCCTGTATCACATTCACCTGGATGAACAAAAATAAAAAAGATAAAAAAACAAGCCTTAATGCGTTTGTGTAGTGAATCCTTTATCCAATCATATTTTGAGCTCTACTCAAACACAACTTATTGTTCAATGGTGAATGTATGGAGCGTTCCATGTACAAAAAAAAATCACACATCGGATATCGCATAATATTATCTTCCTAATTTTATTGTGATATATATATATATATATATGTGTGTGTGTGTGTGTGTGTTTGTGTGTGTGTGTGTATATATATACATATACTCTGTGAATATATATATATATATAAATATGTGTGTGTGTGTGTATGTGTAATATATGAGAGTTGGACAAAATAATGGAACACTTGCTGATAGCACTCGTATCTGGACTGATATTACTTAAAACTTCGAATAACTGATTAACATTTTTGTATTTGTCATGGATTATTACATATGTTTTCCCTAACCCTCATCAATGTACTTAATAGAGTTTGATAGTACGGAATTGCTGCGATCGTCAGAACTTTGTATCATCAAATCAACATTGAAAGTCACGTCGACCAATGGAAGGGCACGATATACTCAGAGATCTTCACAAAAATTTCATGTCCCGGCCAAGTTTATGTCTATAGGTAGCAAAAAGGAATTATACAATTTACTGTTTCATTTGAATTGTTGTGCATCGAGGTTGATCTATGATGATTCTGGCGGAAAAATGGACGTCCCTTGGTGTAGCCCTAGCAATGGTAGGAAGAACTTCAAGGACTATGGCAGACCATCTGCATTCGATGGCAAAGAGTTTAGTATATTAGATAATAATTGAAATAACAACTCTCAGAATTGGCACATTTTTGCCAATTAAAAAAAAATAGTCCATTCATACTTGAAACATAAAATTCCTGGTTCTGAGACAAATGAATTCATCGAAACTGCTGCTTGGTTATTTAAAGCTTGTCCCTGTAAGAGGTGGTCCAAATGCTTGAAAAAATGGTTGCCGGTCGGAGTGACGACTGGTGAGAAATCTGGTTCAGGTAGAGATATGTAGCATAGTCCATTAGATTTCTGCAGGAGCATTTGCACAACATGCAAGCTTTTTTCTTTAGATTCAGGGTCATCTGAGCGATATACCGTTTTTTTTTTGCTCTTCTAATTTGGTGTAAATATCGAAAACTTGTTAAATGATCAACATTTCGTTCATTCAGCTCTACAACTCCCTGAGTGGTTTTGCGTGGGCTTCTTTCAACAGGATGACGTCAAATACAGAAATCCATCAACGTCTTCGGGGCTCTTGTCTCCGTTCCTTGATTTTTTGTTAATAATGTTGAGCTGCACATTTGTTGACATTCCTTTAGCCAAATACTTGGTTGATATTGCGAGTAGTTTCCATCTTCACACCCCGTTCAGAACTCATGTAACTCGTATTCGTTTTTTTATATCTCTGATTTGACAGACTCTAATAAACCTGAATAAATTGTTATAAAAAAAATCTTGAGCAGAAAAGATAGAGGAAAATTCATACTTTAAAATGGTATATTAAATGAATAGAACGGAATATTATTCATTCCAAAATAAACATTGATGTTTAAAATTAAAAAAAAAACACCATCTTTTTATCACCAACCTCATATGTACATATTTTATTGATATGTATATATGTCTAAAAGAGTGTTTACGCGTTAATGCGTGTATTAAAAGCCTTAGAATTCATCATTTAAAATCATTGATTTTCGTCCATGTTTCGTTTTCTCTCAATTCCTCGAAGATCTTAATGCCTTGGGAATTGTCATATGCCACACAAATGTTTTCTTTCCTTCAATTTTTTTATATACTTTATTTATTTTGTATTTACTTTTTTCAAATTTTATCAAATCAATCTTATAACTGTCTCCTTGTGAGAAACTCAAACTAAGAAAAATATGTATCGGCAAGAAACTATTGGAAAATACTATATATATATATATATTTATATATATATATATATATATATATATATATATATATATGCGTGTGTGTGTGTGTGTTTTATTATGGAAAAGGGTTAGATTATTGTGAATTCAGTTTCACTATACAAGATAGAGAAAATAATAACATATAATTATACGCTGTGGTTACCGAACAGAAGCCATTTTTGTTATATCCTTGCATTTAAAGAGCGCCAAATTATTAGGTAATCACTGCAAAAGTATTATGACATGAGTCTTGAAAATGATTATTCACAGGTTGAGAATAAATGATATCGAAAATGATATTGAAAAATTGGGTGAAATTCTTGAAATCACCACTGCTTTACTTGGACCGTCGAACAGTGGAGAAACACTTCGAAGACCCTGGAGTATTACGTAGGACATAAATCAGACAAGGTCAATAACACTGCAGGAAATGCCTCGAATTAAGCGTGTTGCCAGAAGAAAGAAAAATAGTCAAGAGCAGCCAAACTATACTCGATGATATTCATAGAAGTAACGTGTCCAGATCATTTTGATGCATCTGACGTCATCGTGTTGCAAAATGTGTCAAGCCTGATACTCAACCGCCTTTGAAACCCAAACACAAGGTGAAACGTCTAGAATGGGCAACAAAGTATTTGAAAGTTGATTTCAAAACTTTTTTTTTCTATTTTCATTTTCACCCTCCAGAGCTTGTCTACCCTTGATGGATCGGACGGTTGGAGTGTGGGCTACGTTGCAAAGAAAGAGAAGCGTTGTATACTATTGAGCATCAGTAAGATGGTGAGCGAGTTATATTTTCGACTTGTATTGTAGGAGATGAGTTGGTTGGACCTTGGCGTGAGTCAGAATGAGTAAAAATGAGTTCCCCATGCTTATACTAAATGTGTGAAAGACCATTTTCAGCCTTGTTTATGAACAGGTCTTTCGGCCTTAGAACAAAACTTCTCTTAATGCAAGACAACACCCGTTCGTACTGTGCGCATGCAACAATCGACTACCTGACTAAAATAGATTACAGAAATGGTACATCGACCGACTGGCCACCATTTTCCTCGTATTTCAACCCGATTCATGCTCTCTAGAGCATCTCCAGGTGGAGGGTGTCTGAAAATCAGATTTCTACTAAAGAAGACGTATGGCAAGTTATTCTGAGAAGTGCTGAAGCTATTAAAGTTGAAGTAATCCAACATTTTACATAATCAATGGACAATCGATTGATATCTATCATTCGTGGGCAAGGATCTTACATTTCATAGTGAAAGATTTTTTGTTCTCAAGATTTCATGTAGTTAATTCAAAGGCTTCAGACTTTGTTGTATTTGAGTATTTATAACTTGTTTAAACTTTCCTAATTCTAATTGTGTATTATTCAACAACTTGATCATCCCATCGATAGTGCATAACAGTATTTTCTTCCTATACTTGATAATTAGGCACGATAAAAATTTGAATCTTAGGTGCAATACGTTAGGAGATGAAGATGGCTGTAAAGGATGCATTTCTAACTGGACACGCCATATTCTAATCCTAAACGGACACTCATTTAGGTACTGACAAGACTGGACAATGAGCAACTTCAGTGACCGGCCGAAAACGAGTGTATCCAACACAATTGAACCGTAACGATGACAAATACGATTCTGCACGAAATACAATGAAATGCAAACAATAGTCAAGTTAACTTATTGAAAAAGGTCCTTTATTGATTGCAGTTGTTTGGGAAAATGTGTGATTATTATTACAGGCTGACTGTATGCTGATACTTCTTCCACGACGTCTTAGAGCGCTAGTATTGTCTGTAAAATTCGATTCAAAGATTTGACCTTATTTTCGAATCGCCTTTGGTCCCAGCATCAGAAAATGTCGAACTCTGTCGCGTACAGATGTCTCTCACGAGATGATGACGATATTACTAGAACAACAACAGATGGCGCCACTGTCCCCGTTTCGATATTGACGCCCACGGAATTATATCAAAGTCAGCCATATTGAAAAAGGAAGAAAGCAAACTTTTTCATGCATCCTATTGTTCACACACAGAAATACATATATGTGCTTTTAGATATTTTATCTACCTTTATATATATTTTAATTATGTATGCACACACACACACACACACATATATATATATATATATATATATATATAAATATATGTATGTATGTATGCGTGTGTGTGTCAGTGTGTATGTATATACCTGCATATTATATATATATATATATATATATACATATATATATATATATATATATATATATATATATATATATATATATACATATATATATATATATACAAATATTTTTTATAGCACTACTTTTATTGGTATTGAGCTCTGTTTTTTAAAAGACAACAACAAATTCCCCCCATATATATATATATATATATATATATATATATATATATATATATATAGATATAGATATATATATATATATATATATATATATATATATATATAGATATATATTTGTCTTTTTTACTTTTATTTGATGATTTTTCAACTTTATGATAAAAAGTGACGTATTCTCATTCTCAGTTGATAATATCGTTGTTTTTATTTTGTATTTACTTATTTTTTATCAACCGTTTATAAATTTCTGTTTACTGACTGACAATAGGATACTACTCTAGCAGATGTTATTTCCCGATGGTGAAATGAGAATTAAATTTTATTTTCTTCTTTTCAAAACTGTATATTCTATATGTATCATTGCGAAATCAATAATACGGAAAAGATTTTATGTGTGGGAATATGTCTTTGAGTTTGTATAAAATACTTATTCATGCAAAAATAAAATACATAATTATTATAAGAGAAAATACTTTTATTTACCCTCGCTCGCACATATACGTATTTGAATATGTATCTTCATCATCATCATCAGCAGCAGCAGCAGCAAACACGGTAACATCAGCAGCAGTAATGGTGGTGGCGGTAGCAGAACAGTCACTTAGTCTTCACTCATGCCTAAAAATGTCCAACCAGCAAGCCTTTCAATATTGTATCTTTCTCTTAAGCCCTGTCGTTTCCTACTGCGTTTACTGCGCCATTGGCACCTGTATCCTTGTCGCTTAATTATGTGTAGAAAATCCCCTCTAAGGATCTATGGTGATTCTTCTACTTCAAAAAGTTATACCGACCATTACTCTTTCTTTAGTTCTCTTTTTGGTCCTGAGTTGGTTTCATGTTTTTTTTCTTAGTTTCCTCTTTTTCCATCCGGATAGCACGCATTCGTTGTATACTTTATGTTTTAAACATATCAATAAAACGAAATGTTTACCGATAAACATGGTTATTCAGCTATGATACGCTGAACTAGAAAAATCGCCTGATTGGTAATATATACTCATTTTTTTATTAAAAAAAAAGAACTGACTATCGTGAAAGAAAAAAAGTTTTATATCCCTGTTCCTACTAAATAAACTTTTGATCAAATTAAATAAATGTATTCATTTACTTATTGCAAAAGTAATTTAGAACCGTATGATTATTTCTCAAATTTTCAATTTGTAAAACAAGTGTTTTTTTTTTTATATCCTTGTTTTCATTAGATAAACTGGATATCAAAATTTAAACTACGTGTTTATTATTCCTTTGCAAAAAAAGTTAAGATTCCGCAAATCAGGCAATTTCACCGATTCGACGTAACGCATTTATAAACACAGGACCTATATTTTCTTTCATTATTTACTTTAACTTATTCATTTTTCATAATTTATTCTTCAATATTCATTCTTCAATGTTTATCATTCATTACATGTTAGTCTGAGTAGTAACGATACAAAGCGTCTAAAATTAGGATGAAAGACGTACAAGTCGAAAATTAATAATTGTTTGCAATTAATTTGTAATATGAAGCGGCACACTTTATATGAAAACATGGGAAAATTACCATGAATTCTAGAAATTCCTTACAATGAACAGCGAAGAACTTCAAAAGCTCCTTTCATTCAATAGACTCTAAGCTTTAATAATGCATGTTATTGAATTTAATAGCATCAAAAGGAAACGATCGGTCTCTTAACCTAAGTTTCATACTATCAAATATATATTGAAAAAAAAAACAAACAAATCTACTTTCACAAAGCAAATACGCAATTTATACGTGGGAAAGAGAAAGACAATGATCGATAATGAAGGCAAGTTTGATTAGTCAATCAATAGAAAATGTGACATAACCAACATCTTTTGGCAGCATTCAGTGTTAGGGTGATCAATTAAAAAAATGGGAAAAAGGGTCAAAAGTTAAAATTTTCACCCTTTTTACAGGTTGTGAGCATAAAAAAGTCAAAATTTCTCTCTGAGAGAAAAATTAGTATAGACTTATAGTGTGAAATGCACCTTACACTGGGAACTTATTATCGGGTATTGATTTTCAAAAGGTGAAGAAAAACATTTTTCTTTTTTGTGCCTCTAAACAATGAGGCGTGATTTTTCAAATTTCAAACTCATTACTTGGCCTGATCACATGGCATGTAAAGATGTCTAACCAGCAAATCCAACTTTAAAACTGGAGAAGAAAAAACCTGATAATGTCGACTATGTAGATATCAGAAAGTTTCTAAAAAAATAATTGAAAAAACCTCCACGTGTGATGTGTTATCTATCTATCTATCTATCTATCTATCTATCTATCCATCTGTCCATATCTCTCTCTCTCTCTATATATATATATATGTATATATATATATATATATATATATATATATATATATATATATATATATAATGAAAATGGATATATATGTGTTCCGACAAAATGATTCATGAATTATGTTATATCATATTGGAAATAATATTTGAAATGTTTCCTGTCATTACATGGTTGATATATCACTTGGCGTAGATTACGTAAATAGAACAAACAATCAAAGAAAATGACGCTGCTGAAGGAATCAAGTACATCAAATATGCATACACACACACACACACATATATATATATATGTATATATATATATATATATATATGTATACATATATATATGTGTGTGTGTCTGTGTGTGTGTGCGTGTGCGTGTGTGTGTGGGTTTGATTGAAGGTAAACACGGAAAGTGTAAAGAATGTTAATCAAAAACAAAATATTAATGATATACCCAAATCTATTGAAATAACCTTGTCATCGGTCGGGGTTTATCTTTAATCCTCAGTAAGCAACGCATACATCGATGGATTTTTTCAAAATCCTTATTACAATCTCCAGTGTAAAGCTATAATTCTTTTCCAATTCAAATGAAACAAAGGAAGGGAAATGACAGAAAAATATTAATCTGGAAACACAGTAATCGAGGAAGAATGGAGCGAATGAATTTTCTATTATTGGAATAAGAGTTTTTTGGAACCTAGATATGCGATTACAATGACAGGCAATCCAAATACAGCGAGTGCAAACAGTATCCGTTACATTTCACATCATGTTTTTCAACTTTCATCAATGGTGGACAAGTGCTTTACACCATGTTAGTCTTTTAAGTCTAGTATTACTTTGTTTTTTTTTAATTTATTGGTGCTTTTTAGTTATTTAGTCTCCATTTTGAACATGTCCCTCTTTTATGTTTCCAAATTTTACAATCTCAACGTCAACAACTTATTTCAACGGGTTTTCACAGGTATGATTCTTTGGCAAAATAAATCTATATTTTAATTTTTTTACTGACCCTTTCATGTGAAAAATGTTCAGAAGACGTTGTTTAGGGTGATCAAAGTGAAAGCAAAATCAACTTTTACAGCTTCAAAATCGACTGATATCTGGCTTTTCTTTATAACTTTCCTTCTTATTTTTTTCGAGTCATCTATTTTTAAAATTTCGTTTAAATTCTGTGAACTTGAAGCTACAGAATGAATTCAAATAATCATCTTCAAATGAGTTAGATACTTTTTGAACTTCGTATGTGGTGTATTACTAAACCAGGCAAAGCCTATTGCAAGATTACAAGCTTGAGGCCTCGAATGAGGATCGACCTCAGTACATAATAATCTGCTAACGAATGCCCCATGGCGAGATGAACACGAAGTTTATTGATCTCCTTTTACTTCGAAACAGGTACAGGTACCCGGATGGATCAGAGATTAAAATAGGCGCTTCGAGTTCAAACTTCAGAGCAATGCCCTTGGTTAAAGCAGCAATCCATCTCTTCTCTCCTAAAACCATGGTTAGATATCAATGCTGCTTAATTTTTTCAACCTTGGTGGAAACTTGGTTTGAAACAACTCTGAATCAAGAACTCATTGTGGAGCAGAAGACGTGCACAGCGTGATGTCCAGTAGATCCTGTTCATCGACTGCATCCTGGTCAGTCTCTAGCCGTCCTGACTTTCCCCGGCTGTGGGACATAGGCAGACTTAAGAGTGGCAACATCAGCCATCATATATCAGCGGCTGAATGAAAGCCTTTCCAATATTCTCCCATGATGACTGCAATTACGATAACCTTCAATGTCTTATCCCTTTGTCTGGCATTCCACTTCTGTCTTTACTGTTCCATGGAATCAATTTATTAGCTCCCTCTGTTGTCCTCTCTTCTTGCTATAAGCCCAGAGTATTTATGTGACTAAATTATCTACATGATATCATTTATTCTAGCCTCCCTCTGATACGTGCTGATCTCTCTCAATCTCTTCAAGTTGTCCCTAACATCATTCTTCCGATGGCTCTCTATGCGATTCGAAGTTGATTCTCACCTTCTTCTTTTTTCTCTTTCAATGTTTCACATAATTATTTGATAACTGATATTATGCATTTATACTCTATGTATACACACACACACACACACACACATATATATATATATATATATATATATATATATAGAGAGAGAGAGAGAGAGAGATAGATAGATAGTGAATATTTGGAGAGGGTCTATGTGATATAATGGTAATGTAGAAGACAATATTGGAAAATAAGCTATATTCACGTGACACGTTTCGGATGTTCTAACCGTCAACACGTGAAATGAAAAAATGAAAGAAAATGCAAGATTTGGGGAAGAAATAGGGCGAATCGGATAATGACAAAGCTTTGAAAACACCAAGACAAACGACTTGTAAGAAAAACCTCAGAAGCCACCAGAAACATAGCAAGGAAATCGTTAGTCAAAACAACAATCGAGAAGGTTTATACCTAATAGTGTGTATCGACTGGCCAAAATTATAGACGGGAGCTCAAGAAACACTGAGATAGGGATGACCTTAAAAATAAAAAAATAAAAAAAGTACAACACCAACTCAACACCGACTCAAAACAGACAACCCTCCGATCTCAAACAACCCAAGTCGATAAAATGCGTACAGTATAGAGAGACAAGCCTAATCATAGAAGCAACACTAACAACACAACAAAACAACGCCCAGGTTTCTTTAATATATTTGGTGCATGAAAAGTACAAAGCCAGGAATTTTTTAGTATCCCTCTCTCATCATACGATGTGTTCGTGTTAACCAAATGGTTCTTGAATGAAGATGTAATTTAATTAAAAAAAAAAATTTACTCAAAACCTATCTCTCTTTTATAATAAAATATATATATAAAGAAATAAAAAATCAGTTAAAACAAAAAAATCGATGAAACAAACACATTGTCATACTTTTATAGCCGGTATCTTCAGTCAGACACCATCTGCATATTGTCAACATTCCCATTCGATCACTAAACCCTTCATTTTCTTTTTTCAGGTTTTGATAACTGATGAGTGAGACCCCCTGAACATGCCAATTGAGATTTCGAGTAAATAGGTTTTTTTGAAGCCCCAAATGTCGCTGAAATGAAACAAATTTTAATTGTTTATGATTTATTAAACTATTAATTAAGCTATCTTCTGTGGTTCTCTTTTTGTTCACTAAGGTTTGACAACGGAAAACGTGGAGAATCTAATCAAAGTCTGAATATCTAAAAAGCTGGTAACTTTGAAATATTCATTAATATTAGACCTAAAGGCAATCTTTGATGTAAAAATAATTCTCTACATGATCAAAATACGTAGATATCAACTGACTCTATGCCACTAACTAATCCACACTCAGTCCAACCTACACTAATATATATATATATATATATATATATATATATATATATATATATATATATATATATATATATATATATATATATATATATATGTATACAGAGGGAGAGAGATGGAAGCCAGACGGACAACTAGAGAGACAGAAAGAGGGAGACACACACACGGAAGCAAGTAGAGCAAGATGAATATTTTGACAGACGGAAAAAAAGATAGGCAGAAAGAGAGATAGAGAGACGAAGAGATGGTAGGAGTGACAGTGAACAAAATGAAATTGAAAAAAATTCGTTCAAATAACTACATTATTCAAAGATAAAAATATCTAAAGAATATTTTATTATAAAATTTAGTCGAGCTTGTCGTTGATAAATTTGAATATTTTACTCCACCAGCCATCGATTTTATTAAAACTGCCTGCATTCAAAACACTGAGTGTCCGCAAAAAGACACATTTTCAAAAGGGGAAAACAAACTCTTTATGAGAAACTTTAGGGTTTAGTGACTTAAATTTCTTATTTACTGATTGGCTGACAAACATTTTAAAAAGTAAACGCAGATATCGATATATGATTCTTATACATATATATATATATATATATATATATATATATATATATATATATATATATGTGTGTGTGTGTGTGTGTGTGTGTGTGTGTGTATGTTCACATCTCAAAATGTAGAAAATGAATGAAGGGCGAAGTCTCTTTTGTCATTTTGACATCAGTTTCATTCTCTTCGAATTTTTTTTTCGTCGGTTCACAAACATCCAGTCAGTCTGTTTCACATTGCCTGTTGGAAGCTAGAGTCTCGCATAGTGGCATATCCTCATACGGTAAAGAGCATGGGCTCTGTGATTCTTTGACGCTCTTAAATTGGCATTCAATTCAAAATGTAATCGTAACGCTGAACTAGACCCTGACTCAGCTGGGATTGGGCATAGGGATACATCTTCTCACAAGAGAGGACATAAGATACTTTAGATGAATCCCAGAGGTCATTCAAGGCCATTTATGATCATTCCTAACCAATTGAAGGCATTATAGGCTACAATTTGTAGCTTAATAAGCTGATATCTTGCATAGGATGGCCACCCTTCCACAGAATCATGCTTAACCTCACATGGGGACATCACAAGATTGCCACAGATATAAAAGAAAATCTAGTCCTAAATATCAAAAAATCCATGAGGAAACTCAAATGGCAATGGGCTGGTTATTTTGCATGAATTACAGACAACTGCAGAGAATAAATGCAGAACTGTTGTCGGTAGGATGAGATAGCTGGACCAACTACACTGTTCAGGGAAGTATTGGTTCTGCGACGGACACGATAGAGAGATTTTGGGGAAGGTCTATGTCCAAAAACTGACAATAAAAGAATGATGATGATGATGATGATGATGATGATGATGATGATGCTGATGATGATGATTCTGCCATGGAAGGTGTTTGGACCCACTTTGGGGGGCGGGACATAGAAAATTCCGTCATTGTTTACGTTTCCTATCGTGTTCAGGCATCATGCAGAGATTAAACAAAAAATCATCCCTCCCTGGGGAACAGAGATTTAAATACACCAGGAAGACCAACTAATCACCATATCTCATTAAAAACAAATACTTAATGTCCATTCCTTTATGAAATTAATTCATTCGCGAAAAGGGTCTACAGCAAAAACGAAAAAAGAAAATAGATCGTAGGTATATTTTCAAAACTTTTTTAGATTTTTATGAAATATCTATAAAACCTACTTTGTTTTCTAGTTTCACATCGAGTTATTCATGCCCCACCCACCACCAATGTATTATTCATCCATCCATCTGTTTTTAAAGAAATGGGAACATACATTGTGATTGAAACGAAGAGTTCCGTATTCGAATATTCGTTTAAATGTCATTTCACAAAAATAATCAGAATTCATTTTTTTCTTTTCTTTTTTCCCCACCTCATCGATCGATTTCATTTCGTTTTTCCAATCAATTCAGCTTTTCTATTGTTCAACGTGAATTCAGATGAAAGGTTTCAAATTGTTTCACATGAGAAACACATTGTTGTATGAAACCCGCAAAGGAAAGACAATCTTATTCGCTGAAAATTCATTTGGTGTTTGTTTGTTTTTTATTTTGCACACATATTGCGTATATGTGTATGTGTGCATGTGTTCATCGCAAAAAAAACGAACCACAGTCTCAATAAAAGCGGTCTCATATACCATGAGTTCTAGAAGTACAGAATATATAACATAAAGTTATATTCAACATCCTAATATGGTTACAAAATTGGCGAAATTTCCACTAGGAAAATACATAAAGAAATATTGAAACTACATCGAACATTGAAAAGTTATTTAAGAAGATCAGAAATGTTTAGTCAAAATTCTGTCAATTTTGAACATATATAAGGACGTTGAAATAAACCTTTCTAAATAAATCAGTTTCATTTTTACACTCATGCGTGTAATTGTGTGTGTGAGGGGGGGCTTTGCTTGACTGTGTTTACGCAACTGTTTATTTTTCACTCGTGCACGTGTGTGCGTGCGTTGTGTATGAGTGTGTATGTGCTTGTATACATTGCATGTCTTCATCTTGAAAGAACATTTTCATATTTTGCTTTATTCTAATCGAAAACAGTTCATGGATTCAAATTTTGTTCAGTGAAAATACAAACTTTGATTATTTTGTCCACTTACTCCAACAGATTGAGTGATTGAAATATAGTCTTTGTTTTATTTCGATAAGTGTCCATTGATACTGTCCCGCCAACATTATGAGATTATATTATGAGAGCGATAAACGTCTTGCACTGATAATGCCATTCAGTAAAGAATCCACTCTAGTTATAATATAATGATGAAATATCCAGGTCCAAATGCCTTGGCCAGAGAGGAGATGTATGCCCCAGTCCAAATTAAGCAGGGTTTGTCCATGCTGTGTAATCAAAGTACTCATTTGTAACATAATAGAGTAAAAAATCTAAAACGATTCATGAAAAAGGTAATGACAATGCTATTCAATCTGTATATCAGGGCAACAGAGTGCACAGTATTGTAAATCTAGTAGTATCTGCTTCGACCAGGGAGGGGATGGTCCCATGCCTCACAATCCCAAGTTATCCACTTGTATATTAGCTTAAATACATTCTTGACTTTCCCCTGCATCATTCAGTTTAGAGGCTTTGAGTGACATTGGAAGGTTTTGAAACGTTAGCGTAGTTCCTAATTTGGACGAAAGTTTACATATTGATCAGATTTTTGGCACGATTGGAGTCAGCGAGAAGTGATATGGCAGATAATATGTATCTCCATTGTACACCTTCTCCCTGTCGACTGCATGTTTTTTCTATATAGATAGGCTGTTCAAGATGTTATCTGTTTGTGATGTATAGTATATGTGTTTGATTACAGTTTGCTACGATTATTTTTGCCGCTAAGTGATGTCTACTTATTAGGAACGATTGGCTACAGTGGTGAGTTCAATCTTTATCAGGCAAATTGTTACTGACGCCTCGACCACGACTATCATAATCTAAAAAGATGAGCACCTCCTTGATGAATGAGAGTTGCTTCGAGATCAGCATTTTGGCCCACATGATATATGTATATATATATATACTTACATACATGCATACATACATACATACATATATATATATATATATATATATATATATATATATATATATATATATATATATATATATATCATAAAAAAATTGAGCTAAACAGCCTGGCGAAAAGGTGAAAGCTCAAATAACCACTCTATCCATTTTGTTCATTCACTGTTCATGTCTGCATTGTTGTTGGCCTTGAATCTAAATTCCTTTAACTACATAAAAGAAGACGTCAAGTTAATCGCTCACCAGAAACCATCATGTGGTCACAGTTCTTTGGGCATCATGCCATATTGTGGCGGTAAAATAAAAAGTCAGAAAAGGGGTGATCAATGATTAGGCATTAACTTACATTTAAATGCTAACTGACCCCCCTTAAACCTTATTTAGGGAGAGAACTTCAGGAAATAAAGAGAGTAGTTTCCCGGGGACATAACAAGAATTGAATGTTGCAAGTTGCAGCCCTCAAACATCATTGGTGTAGTTTGTAATACAAAAATATAGAGCAATCCAGCGAGACCATTTCAAAACTGAAATAACCTATGTTGTCGGTTTTGGTTAAATGTTTCTAATGGTGTGAAGGACCGATATAAAAGAAATGTTGTTTTTATTAAATTGAATTGAATATGATCACAGCGATATTTGAACATTAGCACATTTGACTTGAATCAATTAAGGCGTCCGAGATCTATATTTGAACCTTATTTTCTTTGCAAGTCAGTAAAGTTTATTTACTCGTTTTGAAAGCTATACCTGTAGCCCCTCCTTTGACGTACTCTTTCTCTTATGAGATCTGTCACTTATTATCTGCCACTTATATTACTAATATAACTCCCCAGCGAGGCTGATTAGGAAAAAATTCCCCACTCTCCCCTTGAACGTCTAATGACGTTAAGATCAGTAGACAACTTGTGGCAATATATGTCTTGGTCTATTCCTCCAGGAATGCTCGAGTTTTCACAATCGTTGCTGGAACAAAGACATCGTTCATTAACGTTATTTGCCCATACCTCAAAGCATCAAGTGAAACGATACATTCGAGAAAGGTTCGCTAAGAAGATTTTATTTCATTATTCGATGGTCAGTTACAAAAAAGAAACAGTCAACCAAAACTGTCGCAAGAACTGCTAACATATATTTCTTCAGGGTCCAAGTTAGTTCAGCTGACCGGGTATGGATGTACCACGCGTGCAGACCGCACCAGCTGAAATAAAGGGCCGAAACTTTCAACATCCACCCTGTATTATGTCTAGAAAGAAAAGCTTGTTTTGCTTTTATTAACCATATCCTGAACGGGTTTTAGTGGGGTTCATTTTGCAATGCAAGTTAATAAACAATTGACCCTTTGGTTTGTGTCAAACAACATTCACGCTCGTTTTCTGGAAGTTTAAACTTTCCTTTAAAGATCAACGCCGAGCGAAAAGTTAGAGAAATAACTTATCCATTGATGATCCCTTTTGCAATTTTTTTAATTGATCACCCCAAACACAACATGCTGGCAAAATAATTAGTCACGTAATGGTTTCTATCAATCGGCTAAGCAACCTAATTACAGATAGTTTTCCCTGTTGGTTCGTTTTCTAAAAGGAGACTTCCTGCATCAATGGCAACACCGATAAACACCCTTATTTAACTCTATAAAGACTAATTTATTGAGGTGCTTAATGTCTAAATTAAGATGCCCCTGTAGACGTCTGAAAGACGCATGATATATTCCAGAAGTCATACAAACCTTAGGATATACAGTTGGTGCAAAAATTGTCATATAAATTCTAAAGAAAGTTTATTTTAACATAAGCTACGTCAAAGTTCAGAAATATTAGACCAATACTTATTTGATTGATTAATCAGATAATGTGTATTGATAATATTAAAATGGGATGGAATATTGAAAGTTAAATGGAAAAAACAGGAATCATTTATCCAATCTCAATCAATCTTCAACCTTGTATTGACATAAACTCTTTACAATGTATTGGATACTTCTTGCACTCATTGTATGTCCCAGAGTATTGAAAAGTATTGGGATATTTAGCAAGCACAACTTTATTTGATGCAAGGCCATGCGGATGATTTGCTGACCTATATTTCTATATTTGCCACCGACCATAGAAGCAAGGCAATGGAACTTACGGCACTGCCAGTTGATGAGCTAGACAATCTTACCAACTATCAGATGACAATTTTAAGCTTAGAAAAATTGAGCACATTGCAAAGTTAGCAGGACACCTTATCAGGATTTAAAAAAAAAAACCTTTAAAGTCCGAATGTCACCAACGAAAATTGGTTGAAACAGATAAAGAAGGAAAAAGAGACACTTGGAGAAAGAAGAAAATTTGGTAAATAACTGTTTATCAGTGGATGTGAAGTTCAATACAAACCTATTTTTTTCCCAACCATAAAATTCTAAAAACAACAAAAGAAAACAAAACAAAGTTACATATTTTAGGTAAGCAGTTGCTCAAAACACCTGTATCACAATTTTCATTCCAATCGATTCAGCAGCTCTAAATTTTCCATATCTTTTTTCACAGAGTGATATATATTAAAACTTGGACAAACAATTTGATCGACCATGATTCATCATTTTTCAATTTTTTCGATTTTGTCAACATTCTAGACGAGTTTTAGGTCAAGATTTGAAACACTTACCCATTTGTAAACAAAAACATTTTAGAATCGGTTATAAGTCACGATACTCCGAGAAAAATTCCCCCAAAGCTTAGGTGGTAACTTTTACTGTTATATATATATATATATATATATATATATATATATATATATATATATATATATATATTGTGGTAACGGAGTTATCTAATAGATAAAGGGAGACAACGCTGGGGACAAAAACAGTGTGATAGCGATTTGATCGGTTAGATGAGTTTTGTAAAAATTGCGTTACAGCAGGAACTCAAGTATCAATTTTTTAAGCTGGACAGATGACGTCGATGTAGAAAATTATTTGTTCTGTACAGAAAACATGATTTCATACATAGCCGACGTATCATTCTTCAGCTTTTTTTTTTGAATGAATGCAACCGACTTGATTAATGAAGTTTGGAATATTGTCTCTTACCTGCACAAAGTCAACAAGCTGGTTTACACGTTGTTTACATTCACACCAAATAGGACGAAAAAAGCATAACAGAAGAAAAGAAATAACCTTGTTCCGGCAAACGTACAATGAGAACGTAGAAACGTTCCTCAGACTACTCAACAAGATACTCATGATTCTTTGTCGAGAAAAAAAAATCACCATTTCTTTTTTGTATGATTGGCGCATAGCACATCACTACAAGAATACCTGTGGAACCTAAAAAGTCAAACTAAAGTACACCATAAATAATGCAGAAGATAACAAAAACACCATCTGCTTACAGCAACACATTGCAGACTTGACTCGGAAGAGATAATCATTATAATCACCTTCCCGGAGCAACATAAACTCTTGAAAAAAAGATCAGAACTCATATTGAAATGCAGACACGAGAACATTTCTTCTACCCACTACTACATGTTGACTCTAAAGATTAAACTAAGCTATAATAATAATAATAATAATAATAATAATAATAATAATAATAATAATAATAATAATGGGCGCACTAGGAACAGTCCCCAAAATGCTGAGGGTGAGACTGGAGGAGATCGAGATTAGGGGAAGGATTGAGATCGTACAGACCACAGCACTACTGGGAACTGCATGGATACTGAGGAAGGTGCTAGAGATATAAATACTGCAACGAATTTTAGCCCTGACATAATAGGTGAAAGAGAGAGGAGACGTTGGCTGAAGACCTGAGGAGACTTAATGTCACTCAGCCTTCAGCAATAATCACTGGGCAACCGGTGTGAAACTGTAAATCGGAGAATTACAGCGACCTACGAGTACTAGGAGAGGAGGGCTGGAGACTTGAGGAGACTTGCTGTCACTCAAACTCCAGCGGTTACCACCAGGCAACTGGTGTGAGATTCCAAATAATAATAATAATAATAATAATTATAATAATAATATCAGATCATAAGTAATCGTAAATTTTTTAGATAATCATTAATCGATCGGACCCCCCCGCCAAAATAGATTCAGCAGTAATTAGACTTAAATCTCTAAATAACTCATCGATCTTGTTAAATTATTCAGCTTAAAAACTTAGACGTAATCTACTGAATCCAAAAAGACTGCCCGCAATACAATAGTTAATAAACGAAAAACGAATAATCATTTTTTGAAACAATAAAAATCACACGTAATGTATCACATCAGCTCCATTCCCCACGCGACTGACCTTTAACATCTTGTATGTAGGGTCTGTCTATATCTGTTTACATTTGCTCTATCCCTGATATTCAATCATCGATAGCTTGACCCGTAAAAATTAATAATAATAGATAGATAGAAAAAGACCAACTTGAACTAGAAGGAGGACTACGGTGAAAGATATTATAATGGTGATAAACCCATAAAAATTCTTTTTAACAAGATGTGATAACAGCAGATGGACCAAAGTGCTCATTGGCTGGTAAACGTAGTAGGAAAAGACCAGACACAAGATGAACGTGTGGGATAGGAAGGTTGGCCAGGAAGACATAATATGGGTTAGTGCAATTGCGGTCATCATGGAAAGAAATTGAGGGGGCTTTTGTCAAACTGTGGACTTATGATTACTGATGATGACGATGATGATGTTGATTATTATTATTATTATTATTATTATTATTATTATTATTATTATTATTATTATTATTATTATTATTATTATTATTATTATATGAGGGTGGATTAAAAGGCCACCCACGTCTTAATTTCAATCTTGTGGACGGACTTGAATTCTTGCCCAAAATTGTTCTATCCGTAGATTCGTTTTCCTGAAAAGTTAATTATGCACTAATTTAATCTTTTTGGCAAATCGTTATAGCAGAAGATTGAAATATGAAATTGCAATCAACCTTTTAGTTCCAAACGCACCCAAGTCCACTACGATGGGCACGCTATATGGGCAACATAATGGTAGAAAGAAAAGTTGAGTTCAAACATTGCAGCCCGTGTAAGGAAAATTAACTGAAAGATGAAAAGGACGAAGATGAAAAGATTGAAGATTGTATGGGTGGGGGCATCAATGGCCAAAGACTAAAAAAAAAAAATGTATCAAAACTAACTGAAGAAAAATTGATGGGTTCAAAACACGATAAGTGGTCCAAAGTGCAATTATTGTGAATAAACATGATGCGCGCGGAGACTATTACTGAAACAATCCTTATCAGTGAAAGGTTGATGAAAATTCGGTGAACAGTATGGGTTTATATAACGATATTAAAATCGATCACATTTGAAGATGTGGTTCTGCTATAAAGGAAGTCTTAAAAAACGGATATGCATTCATTGGGAAATTATTCGGCATATTGCTATGGTCCTTAAGGTTACAATTCAATAAATGTTGACAAAAATAACAAGATGGAATGGAAGGATACAGTATCCATTTCATCCGCTGCCAACCTGTCTGCCATCAACAAAATGATGCTACCAACCTGATCAAAAAGTGTAAAATATTTTTTGTAGGCTGCACAAAGGCAACAAGCTGGTTTACATGTTGTTTATATTCATAACAGAAAGAACAGAAAAAATAATATGAAAGAAAAAAGAAACATTTCTGGTTCAATCAAACATACAACAAAAAAGTAAAAACAAACATTGTTGAAATATTCCCCAGAATAATCATATTCTTGTGAATGAACATTATGCATACTGATGCTACTAAAGTCTAATAATGTCAAGTTATTGAGATGGTCTGATATTATCATACTGCCAAAACAAAGTATCTGTAACATTTCTTTAGCAGTTCAGCGTGAGTTATGTTCGACCAACATCTTCAGTTTTTCGTTTCCAGTTGCAGGTGGACATGTTCTACCCTCTTGATCTTCGAGTCTCAAATCTCCACAACAAAACTTTTGAAACTAACCCCGCTCTCTACGATCGGGGGTTGTTCCTTCAAGGTTAATATTGGAAGCTGTTTGAGAGGCATTTCGACCAAGTTTATTCTCCTGCAAGAGGGTTATACGAAACTCTCTGTTTTCATCTCCGGGTCTGAGGGTTGCAGTGTCTACAGATAACTCTGAAAATAAACGGAGAATATTAATGAAAAGACTTCATGTTGATTACCACTGTGAGCTATACATGTGGGTACAATATACTATAGCTATGTTATAAGATACAATTGAAAATATTATTTTCTGTTCAACTTAATGATGATCAAAATGGATTTCATTGTCAATACTAGTTTACGCACGCCGTCGGAAATGACAGCAATACACAATTTCGCAAAGTACACTGTACGTGAAAGATATTAAAAAATTGTTTTCTAGATTTCCTTGATTATGATCAACGAGGAGGAACCCAACAGTTACCCATTTGAGAAATCGAGAAAAGTGTGAGGGAGACTTCTCAATGATTATCAGTTATCTCCCTTGGAAAGTATTACAGACTGAAAAAAGTGACCCTGATGTGGTGTATCATAGAAGTCATTGTCATTTTCCAACATAAAAGAAATGACTATTTTGAACTCCAAAATTTAAGAAGCCAATGATGCAGGAGAGAATTTATTTTTTCACATCACAGAAATTGTTATTTGCTTCACGTCATGCCAGTCTAGGAAAATTTTCTTATTGTAATTATTATTTTCCGATAGCGAGAAGAACCTGTATTCGTGAGGCTCCTCAGATAATCTTTTTTTTTCGGGTCTTTTATGAACGACTATTTTTGAAACTGTTCAGATTATCGTGGGGCCTTCTCTCAATCATTAAGTAAATGTTAAAAATAAAATCATAGCATTTGCTATAGGTAATCGTTCAGCACCCAGTGAGGGTCGACCTCGATAGTCATGGTGTAAAATACGAACAATAAGCTCTATCTAGGGTACTCAAGCCAAAGTCTGTAATCATCTTTCGTAAATTCGATCCCTCCAAATTTTATCAAGCAAAAAAATAAAAACAAACAAAATGAATAAATGGCTTTTCTCACAAGCTTTAAAACGTCATTGCTCGACTGAAACACAACTTAATCAAAGTCAGCACCATCAAAAACGACTCGATGTTTCCAGTAGTCCAGCTGTGGGATCATGGACGTTGAAAAACTATCGGGAGGTAATTTTGACCGGGTCCATTCTGGTGCACATCTTCTGATACGTATATGCATCTCGGCCCTGAAAAAGCAGTAATCACTAGGGGTCAGATACCGTGAATAGGAGGGGTGGGGCCGGACCTAGATGCAGTTTCTACCGGATGGTTTGTGAAGTATGTAGTGTTGCCTTATCCTGCATCATGGCTCTTTCTTTTACCATAGTTTGCAGAAATGTTTGCAACTTTTGATGCATCGGTCCCAAATCCTGCCAATAGGATTTCGTCACAAACTTTCGAGAGACTGTGATGGAGTACTTAATTTCTGATCACCAAATGAGGATGAGTGAAGATTTGGTTTTTAGAAGTTTTTGAATTGAGTGATCAGTTCTGTACCCAAAGTCTCAAAGAATCACATTTCAACCACATTGGACGAGGATTATGATAAACAAGTTCACCGTTGC
>OY735211.1:62204013-62219013 GCA_963457665.1 Thysanoteuthis rhombus
ATGATTATTGTTCAATATTGTAGGTTTCGTCCACGTTATTACCATATTTGAGCGAAATCGGTCATAATTTGAGAAATATACACAAATACGACGTTTTAGCTTATAAAATTCAAACAAACAATCGGATTGGCCATGACAAACGATTCTGCAATTGAAATGTATCTTGAGAACGACGCAGTAATCTAATTGAGAAATAGAGGACAGCAACGACGACGAGGACTACAGATGATAGTCCCCAGCTTATTTCGCCGCTGACCTCAAAGTGATAAGCACAGGATATTTCCAGTTCTCTGTCTGAGCTTGGCTACTCAACTTTTTTTAAAATCGTAAAATGCAGGGATGGCAATGGTACCCATCATTAAGCAAGGTTCGGTACATTCATAATGAGAGTTACAAAGTGGTTGAATTATTTGGAATTCAAAGGGAGGAATAATACCATTCGAGGTGTAGTATTATCAAAATCAGTTAGAACATAGTGATAGTGCATGATTATTGAGATGACTTGCTACCATTTGATCACAAATAGAAATCACCACTTGATGCCGATGTAAAATCTCAAAGAATAAGAAATAAATGGTCTGGTTAGTCACTCAAAAGATTGTCACGTGACCAACGTCTTTTAATAGCATGATTTTTTTTGTGATGATCAATTAGAAAAGTGAGTTGATTAATGAATGTTATTTCCCTCGACTTTCCTGGGTAGTGATCACTGAAAATAGCATATTTTCAATAAAAAGTGTTAATTCACCATACTATACCTATTTAGCTTAAAATAACATTGCAAATTGAACCCAACACTGGAAAAAAACTTTTTCATGAGAGCAGGATTGTAAACATACTGGGAAGTAAATATTTGAATGTTTAGCCCTCTGGCTACATTAGTGAAGGACCTGTACGTGTAATGCGTAGCCAGCAAGCCAGCTGGCCGGCCGGCCAACCAGACTGACTTATAAACTGAAAATACTTATATTCTGGTGTCATTTTAGAACTTGTAATATTGCTGGTATTCTCTGGAGAATACCAAATTCAGCATATGTATGTCCACATGGAGAAATAGCTTGGGAGTAGAAACACCGACAAATCTTTGTATAACCACCACTTTACGCACCATGCATCTCCAGATGCTCTTCACGAATAACATTGGTACGAAAAAAAAGTATTTGTATTTTGTGGGTGCTTACAACTACAGATGCACAAAAATGTTGAAATATTCCAATGTCCATAAGAAAAATGGACTATAAAACGAATTCTATTTATTATAAGGAAGGCGATCCAGATTCTAAATTGTTCCAGAAGTTTCAGAACCTCGCTCATTTGATGCCACAAACTGTGAATGAATAAAAAGAAATAAGAAAAATCAATGAATAGAAAAACAAAATTTGGATTGGACAGTAGAATCTGCTGCTGATAGTGCCTAATACAAATTGTGCTTTCCATTAATTCTCAGATTTTTACAAACAGGACCACCTTCCCTTCCCGAATAGGCTTCAACTGTCGATTGCTTATTACAGACAACGAAATATTTTTACTTTTTTTTCCATCCATAGCACACAGCACACATAAGATATAGAACAGTGTACACTACTGGTATATGCATATATCCATTTCTTAAATATATATATATACATATAGAGAGAGAGAGAGAGAGAGAGGTTGGGGAGAAAGAGAGGGAGAGAGAAACCTCTTGAATATATCTATATATGTTTCTTGAATACATGAATATCTTTATTTTTTGAAGACATATATATTTGTCCATCTCTTGTAAGTATACACACACAAACACATATGTATATAATGATTTCTTGCATAAATATACATATATATCCATTTCTCAAATACATACATATATATATATATATATATATATATATATATATATATATATATATATATATATATATATATATATATATATATATATATAAATTTGACCAGGGAAAATTGCCAAATTCATGGAACATGTCGAAGTGTTGTTTGCACCTAATGAACAGGAAAAAAATAGATAAATCTTCCAACAATGACTTTTTTGAATGAAAGTAAAAACGAAATCTGCAACCAGCCAACTCTTCCCCCAACAACACTCAGCCCAACACTCTCCTTCCTCAACAACAACAAAATCTTCCATATCTTGGAGCCCACACACTCCTGGAAATACAAGAAATGCCTGTCATTCCCTGATAACTAACCCTGAGTCCCATTTCTACAGTCGCAATGAGATACCAAAAAAATCTGGGGTGCCATCTTGTCTAAAAATGCTAACACAGTTCACTACAAATGAAAGGGGAAGAAAAAAACTCTTAAAATATGGGCATTAGCAGCCAACAAGTATGTGGCTTGTACACACGCTAAAGCTTACATACCGATACACATAGATGTGTGTATGAGTGCGTGCATGTGGGTGAGCGTATGTATGAATGACTGATACGCTGTATGCATACCTACAGACATCCATACACGTGTCAATGCAAGTATGTATTTATAAGTACAAACATGAAGCATATGTACATGCACACATATGTAAGTCAGTATATATCTATGAGCATAAATGATCTATTCAAAGTTATGTATATACACAATCGTTAAATTTGTCAAACATGCGTATCGGGATTCAAAATTTTTCTGTTGAGCCAAAATATCATGACTTCTTTTCTAATATTATGTTGGTCCACCATGCGCCAAAGAAACGATACTTACCCGATTAGACATGATCTCTACAATACCTCTAAAGTTTCCTTTGTGATTTGGTGCCAAAATTGCTGTGAGTTGTGCAGTGTTTATTTTTTTGTGTTTGCATGTTTCAGTGCCTCTGGCCATACAGTTTTGTCTACAGACTGTAAAATTGACATTATACTCTACTACAGCCCCTCTGAAATAATGTCTAATTTCTTTTTTTAAATGCGTTATTTCAAAAGGTTTATTTATGATATATAGATTCTTTAGATGCTTTCATTTACTCTACTTCATTCCTATTCCAATGGACGTTGTCAGTGATGTCACGAATAGAATATATTCCGGTCATATTTACTTGTAGATTGAATCTTTTTACATAGATTCAAATTTTGACGCTGCGGTTGTTCAATTATTGACTACAATAGCATTTTCTCTTTCCGTCTGTTCTTTGGTGCGAGGCTTATTTTTTTCTTTTTGGAGCCAAATTGCCACAATTAAACTTCAGTAACATATCTGATGTACTTTCCTTTGTGTAATGTAAGTGATTTTCTAGTCTACAGATCCAAGGATCTCAGATCTAATCTTGTCCACATCAGAGAGGCCCATTGTTTTTATCAACAATCTAATCGGTTATTGTTATCGTCATTGCAAATGTTTTTCTGTTTTCATCATCAAACGCAATTTTATTACCTCTGCCAACGAAGAGGACCAAGGGAAAAATCATTCATATTTACGGTTATGTCTTTCCGTCTGTTCACACGACATCCCCGAAAAGTTCTCATTGGATTTCAATGAAATTTTGTGCAAATGCAGACCGATGATTGAGAGAGAAATGATCCAATGGGGGGGGGCGAGTCTTTCTGTCTGTCAACGCAATATCTCCAAGAAGCTTTAATTAGATTTTAATTGAATTTTGTTCAAAGGCAGATCATGGTCGGAGGAAGAAATTTCTTACATTTTGGGGTCGCATCTCCCTGTCTTTCATCTGTCCGCACAATAACTTCCAAAAGTTCTCAGTGATTTCAATAAAATCTTGTATAAAAGTGGATCATTGATGAAAGTGGAAGTTATCAAAAGTTATCAATCCAGAGATATCCACCGATTTTTTTTTGTTTATTCCCCGGCCATATCATATTTCCTAATTCTTTGTGGAATAGTGAGTCATAGATTCTTGGTAGGTTAGTCTCCAAAAAGTTTTATATAATATTCCTTAGTCGAATCCTGTTAAATTGATAGAGATCTTGGTCCAGAGCTTTTGTTGAACAATCCCATCCCTGCTTCCTCCTCTCTCTCTCTCTCCCCATCTCTCTCCCTTGCTACTGCTACTACAACTAGTAATGTTAGATATTATTTTCCTCAGCCGTGTCATGTTTGATTGATATGAAACTTAGTCCAGATTTTCTTGGTGAACATTGATGAATGCATTGTTTTCGTGTTGTCAGAGTAACTCTTCCGTTCCCAAGCTCACTCTAGTGTCCACTGTAGATAGATAATCGTGATCAAATCCCAGACCTATGGTTGTTACATAATTACAATCTTTATTTCATGATATCAGCTGTCTGCCTGTCAGTTGATTGCTTTGATTGTTAGTTTTCTGTCAAGCTAAAGCAGACAGAAAGAGTCGAAGGTAGACTGCGAACACGCATACTCAAAATTCGTTGATTGTGATAAAGAAAGCTATACTGTGAGTGTATTGCTGATTTAGGCAGGCAGTTGCTGCTGGTAATATCACTTCTACTGCAATCTGAATGTTGTTTGTACTTAATTATGGTGACTTAATGTTTTGAAATATTTAAAAACCGGAGAAAAGATGGGGGATTGTAATCAATTGACATAAAAATAAATTTGGTTTGAGTCATTTTTTAAATTTTGATTTGCAATAAATGAGCTCATACCAGATTAGCTAGAAAATCATTCTGAACGAACTCAATTTCTAAGAACAAGGGAACCCAATTAATCCAAGGAAGAAGAGTATAGAATCCCTGTATCTTCCTGATTGTCACCTATGGAGCTGGAACATAGAACCCCACTGAGAGACTGACCTGCGAACTGAGAAGCATGCAAAATGCACATGAAAGAATTATGCTCAATTTCACATGGAGATATCACAAGAAAGCACAATATATCAGGAGGAAAGACGAGTTTGATGCATCATAGGATTCATTAAGAAACTCAAATGGGGATGGGCTGGTCGCGTTGCGGGAATGGTAGACAACCGATAGACATCATGACCCACAATATGGACCCCCAGATATTACAGACAGAAGTGGCAAATCCTAGGGAACGTGTATGTCCAATGACAGACGTTAAAAGACTGATGATGATGATGATGATGATGATGATGATGATGATGATGATGATGATGATGTCAAATTAGATGTTAGTATAATATATCAACTCGAAAATAATTGCGTCACATTCAAAGGTAGTTCCTTTGTTGTTTGTTTTCTTTGGGTTAATATGAAACCTACTTATCAAGCATTTTTGTTTTACCGCTTTGCCTTAGATCGTCCGATATTGTCAAAATCTTAGCACCCAGTATCTCTCACATTTTTCTGACATTTCGGTGTTGGTTTCTGTTGATCAACATCATCAGTTATTCATTTTCATTTGCAGATGTATTTCGTGTTTTCGATATTTGTGACTTGGTTATGCATCTCGTTTACATTCACAACAAACAGATTGACAAAAAAGCATAACAGATAAAGAAACGTATTTGGTTCAACAAAACATACAACAAAAAAAGTACAAACGAAGATGAAATATTGCTCAGACTAAACCATAAACACCTGCTTCAAACAGACGATGCATATTCTTGTGAATTAACATAATGAATACAGAGGTTACTAAAGTTTTGTGTTTAGGGAATATGCTTGGTTGTTTAGAAAGCGAATTTCGTTTTTTGTTGTAAATGGTGTTCGTTGAGTTCGTGGATTTTCAATTTACCAATTTGCTTGAGATGGTCCGATATTATCACTCTGCCAATACCTTGTGACATTTCTCTGGCAGGTCGATGTGGGTTCTCTTCGGCCAACATCTTCAGTTCTCTATTTTTAATCGAAGATGCATTTTGCTTTCTTGATCTTCAAGACTCAAATCTGTACTATGACAAATTTTAAACCATCGCCGAATTACACTGTCAGGTCCTTTATTCCATCGTTCGTTAATATTGAAATAATCTTGAGACGCATGACTAAGTCTATTCTTGCACAATAAAATTATACGTAAAACTTTTTTTTCAATCTTCGGGTTTTAATGGTGTACATCGTCTTCAGGTATGTCTTGAAAATGATCAGTGAATATTAGAATCAGTCATTATTTTCCGGAAAACCTTACACATTGTGTGTATGTATGTATACCATCAATATCGGCTTTTACCCTCATTGAAAGTGACTTGCAGCACACATGGCAGTTATTGATAAAACTTATTTCTGGATTTTGGCACATGGTATTTCTCAATGGTCACTTATTCAGGTATTCGACGTCGCCTTACTTCGGTGATTTTATGGAAACCAGAGTATCCTACATGATTTATGCTGTAACTCTTTATCTTCAAGATTTTCTCCAACTGTTGACTTTGAGTGGGAGATTTTGCAAAGAGACAAGGACAATCTTCGAACCACAGCCTACCAATTCAGAATCAAGCACTTGACCATTGGGCTACGCTGATCGGTAAAGTACAGAACGTTGAAGAAATAAATCAGTTTATCAGCTTAGCTCTTTCCGATAAAAGTTTCCTGTTTTAACAGTGCGAATATTGAAAATTTACCGCTATTCATTGCGCGTATTTGGCACTTTCTGCCAATTTTTAACAATCCCTGAGCTACTTCGAGCGAATATAGTGCATTTTGGCAGTTTTTGACTGTTTCTCGAGACCGATTCAGCGCGATTTTTTTTTTCGTTCAGTTTGCAACGCTGGTATCAATGTGGAGTTGACTGTGAGAGAAGAGGCTCGGTTGGATCGAACCAAATCGATTTGTAAAGATAATATAATTAAGTTACATTTGGGGCGTGCAGTTTCTGCCCTGAACGGCACGTACTGCAAACAATAGGTTCAAAGAAACGCTGAGGATTACGGCGAAAAGTCACTCCTTATTATAACCTGACACGTCAGAAATGGAAAAAAAAACAAAAAACGTTTCAGAGGATACAACAAACCAGAAAAAAAAAAAATCAAAATATTGAAAAAATAGCAAAGATGGGAAGAATCGATTTGTTTTTAAACAATGTAAACCCTGGAGTCACTTCTACTTTATTTCTTTCTCTGACGATCTGGTTGTCTTTTGATTTTGCGTGAAATACTGTAAAACTTTCGTTGTAACGGCACTATTAAATAACACACACCTTTTAACGTAACTTTTTTTTTCTCTTATTTCTGCATCGTTATCGTCGGGGATTGTTTTTTTCTCTTTACAAACTAAAAGCAGATAAATAGGTTGCTACACTTTCAAAGTTTGCATACAATTTTTTTAATCCTCTTGCTGTAACGACAAATTCATAATGATACCAACTTCCGAGTGCACTGTTATGTGGTTAAAAGAGATCGATCGAACTTTTTTTAGTGAGTATAGTGTAGAAAAAGGTTTCCTACGTAGGAAAGGCGACGGGAGGCTTTTCTCATGAATTGAAACTGCTTACAGCACGTGCTCTTCCCAGTCGGTCTCTTACGTAGGTACTGGCCTGACTAGACGTTGCTTAACTTAGGCAATCGTGCAAATATCTAACACTATTCCACCCTGTAAACAGTAAAATATCGAAAAGATACGTTTAGCTAATTTCATTCCGAGGATCCATTTCATTTTTGTTTGTGGTTGTAACATTATATGGTAGCAACGAGCCTCTCTATCTCTGTGAACTTGATTGCCTGGCTCTCGCACTGAAATATCATCGTATATTTTCTTGGGCAATACTTCTGATAACAAAAGTCACTTTCCCTTATCTAGACTAAGTTACGTTAAATGAAGGATGAGAACTTGCACACAATAGAGAGCTCTCTCCTTTGTTGAAAACCAGTGCGTTGGACCATTGCCTCATATCTACATTGAGTGCTAAAAGTATCCGATGTATCCGAAAAAGTTAACTTTTACATACAGCTTCAAAATTGACAGAATTTTGACTGAATATCGAAAGAAAAATATTGGAACAGAATTGAATGTTTAAAAGTTAGCTTCAGGAATTGGAAATCTTTGCTTTAAATTGAAAGTGAAAATGTTCAAAAAACTTCTTGAGAGGCATCTTTTACAAGCATAATATATTACAAAAAATATGTATTACAATATTTCATGTAATATAGATTATACATATTCACTTATGAAATGTACTACATTTTATGTAAACAACCACAGTATAGCGCTGAGAATCAGGTGTACGGTCTGAGTGTAAAATTGTGAATATTGTTTCTGCTAATCTGGTAGAGGCAGTTAGACAAAATCTAAATTCACCCTGGCAATGTGGATGTACCTTCTCAAGTGAGATTTACACTTTATTTCCATTGTTTTGCACTGTTATTCTTTGCCTTAAACACAAATTAAAGTTTTATAAAAACAACTAAAACTGAATTAAAGGTAGAACAAGTCGGAATTTAATAAAAAAAATGAAGCAAGAAGGTCGGGGTACACATGAACTTGAGTAAAACAGAGGTCATGTCGAAAAACAACATCGAGAATAAGATCATAACTGTCAAAATCAAGATGTGAAACTGAAAAAAGTAAACCACTAAATCTACCTAGAAAAACGAACTGCTATGAAGCTGACGAAAGAAATCAAGCAAAGAATCACTCTGAGATGGCAAGTTTTCAGCAGAAGAAGCTCAACTTTCAATCCTAAAAAGAAGAGTATACAACAAATGCACCATCCTGATAGTCATATATGGACTGAAACATGGAACCTAACCAAAAGATAGACCCGCAAACTGAGAAGCACGCAACACACCTATGAGAGAATCATGTTCAACCTCACATGGAGAGATCATAAGACAGCACAGTATAGCTGGGAGAAAACAGGAGTTTAAAACATCATAGAATCTACTAGAAAACCTTAATGGCAATGGGTCGGTCATGTTACATGAATGGCTGACAACCAATGGATATCACGACTCACAACATGCAACTCAGGAGATCATATGCTAAATCGAAGCCAGCAAAACACGAAATTGAGAGATTAACAAATATTAAAAATACTGGCTTCAGGACGTCAATGATAGAGACATATGGCAAATTCTGGTGAGGGTCCATGTCCAACGAAGGACGACAAAAAATTGATGATGATGATGACGAACGTATCTGGCCCTTTTTTAACTCACTTTAGCTTCATGCAGCGTTAGTTGATTTTTAATCTTTATAACTACAATATTTTTGCAATGACTTACTTTGACTATAGTCATCATCTTGTTTGCAATAGCTTCTAAGGTTTGCTCGAATAGTTTTACCGGCAAACTTAACCCCATATGGAAGCAACTCATCTCAATAAATAAGGAATTTTTTCAATTAACTGAGTAATCATCCGTCTGCTCTACATACACAGTACTTATCCTTGTAGTAACATTACTGGCTAATAAACATGAGTATAACAAGACGTTTCGGCCGTTGTACCCCCTGCCTTCGTCACAAGTCTGTCATGGTTGCTAACCTACAGGAAGTCAGAAACCGAGTCTTTCATTCAATTTATCTTTGGGGTGAATTGTTCTCGCCTTGCTGTCAATGCAAAAGTTTATATCATATCGGTTGTCTTTTTACTCCGTTCATCTATTTAATGTTGCGTGTCTGCCTTTTTCACAGAACCAGAATACGTTATTATTATTATCATTTGCAATCTCCAGTTGCCTGATGGTAACCGCTGGAGTTTGAGTGACAGCAAGTCTCCTCAAGTCCTTCTCTCTTAGTTCTCATAGGCCACAGTAATACTGCGATTTACAGTTTCACACCGGTTGCCCAGTGGTCATTGCTGAACGCTGACTGACAATGTCTCCTCAGGCCAACATCTCTTCTCTCCTTTGCCTATCATGCCAGTGCTGTGGTACACATTCCTGCTTTCATTTCCCATCTTTTGTTAGGTCACTGTCAACAATTAGTGTTGCAGTCTTTATATTTCTAGCACTTTCCTCAGTATTCGAGCAGTTCCTAGCAGTGCTGTGGTCTGTACAGTCTCAATCCTTCCCTCTATCCCGATTTCCTCCAGTCTTACCTTCAGTGTCTTTGGGACAGTTCCTAGTGCGCCAACTATGATTGGCACTACCCTGGCTTTCATGTTCCACATCTTTTTTCATCATCATCATCATCATCATCATCATTATTATTATTATTAATTATTATTATCAATCATTATTATTATTATTGATTATTATCATCATCATCATTATTATTATTATTATTATTATTATTATTATTATTATTTGCATAATTCTGGCCAAAGATTGAACTTAAGATCACCAGGTATTTCACTAAAAACGGATTTTCCAGAAGGTTATCAATACTGAATGGATCAGTATATAATAATGGTAGATCTTCATCTCTGAAATCCTGATAGAAGTTTCGAGTATCCATGTAGCCTAATTTTCCTTTTACACCCTCATTGAGAGTGTTGATGGTTTATGTACACACGGGCAATTGTCACTAAAACCTTCATCCGATTTGCCAGGCCAATGGAAATTTTGTCCGTGTAGTAGGCACCTACCAATTTTTCTCACTTTAGAGATGAAACGAGAACTGCTCTATCAAACCCTGGGAGAGGTTTTTTCAGTCTTTTTTAAAATTTATGTGCCCAAGTACTAAGCGTGGAGGTATTGCAAACTATTTTGAGTCTTTTCCTTTTACCACTGGAGTCTTTGGTGGATCGAACCAGGTCCCACCAATCAGGAGGCAAAAGCTCTACTACGGCGATTTGTATGACGAAGGCAATAGAGTAATTCAGTAAATCCCTAATCTCCGAGACCAGTAACCTATTTATCCGATATTTTCTTCCCTCGTAGAATGTTATCAATGAACCAAACTTCCCAAGCATCTGACACCCACTGACAATTTAGTATGGACATCGATATTTAACATAGCGAGCTCTCGTTTAACGGGATGCAATTTCGAGTGGTGTCCAAAGATAATGCCTGCTTCAAATTATTTCAATTTAGAAACAGAGGCATAGTGCTGCCTTAATCGTTTCAATAGCAGGAGACGTTTGTAAAATAGAATAAGAATAGAAGTATTTCTCACTGTGGTGGGAACTGATTAAAAATATTCCAGAATTGTTTCTTTCAGATGTTGTTAGTAACAAGCCTGGTTGCTACAGGTTCAAACTTTACTTCAACTTCTGTCCCAAGTTAAGATGATTACTGTGACTCTTGTGTTGCATATAAAACAAAAATAAATCACAAACATACACACACACACACACACACATATTTATATATATGCATATAATTTGCTGTCATAGTCAAAAACGGAACAGCCGTCTAAATTTGTCATGTAGAAAATTCCATTAAAGAATAGTTGTGGTCAGAATAAATTTTGGTCATGACATCAGTGGAGTTTCCCACAGGAAAACATCCAATATAAGGTTAAAAAAATAGAGATATCCTGACACTAGAGGTTCTAGATCTTATTAATAAACACGTCAAAATAAGATGCCCCAAAACTAAAAAAAAAAGCTTTTTTTTTTCGAAACATTCAAAAAACTTGAAAGGGTTTTAAAAGAGTTATGTCAATTTTAAAGTCTGCAGACGAAGCAGTCCAACTTGAAGAGCAGGGACACACAAACTAACTCGCATATAAGAAAGGATATAACTTTTCACCAACTTTAGTGTCTACAATTGTTCATTTTTTTTATCTAATATATTCCATAAGAATGAAATAAGCTCATGCATATCTGCCGAATAATCTTTGTCGTTAATAAGTAAGAATTGTCAATTTAGTCGAATCAGTAAGACAGCCTCCTGGCAATCACTTTGTACTGTGTTCAAATCATTGGTATCTGCATATCAGTTAACATCTCTCATTTTGTTGAGGATTGTTCTCATAGTTATAATAGCGAACAAAGTCTACAAAGTCAATTCTGTGCCGCTGAGTTTGACAGTAAAAACGTGCCAGACAACTGAACTATTTTGGTTAACTCTGGAATATTTCACTTGTCTTTTTGTTCAACGAGTAACCTAATTATCCGATCTCCATTTTCCAACGAGAAAATTTCGTCCATCAAGAGAGAAAGAAAGAGAGAGAGAGAGATAACATCGTTTAATTACTGAACACTCTTGCCTCCAAGGACGTCGATCGCCCTGAGCGCTAAACCAAACTAATGTATCCTCCCAAGCGGAAATTCAGATACGATTTCTCGCGTCTGTGTGTCAATTCCGAGGCCATTACTAGGAATGGCAATCGTGAATGGTCTTCATGGACTCGATGTATTGTCCATGAGACCAGCGGAAGGTTTCGTGGGGGGGGGGGGCAGGAATGGCGTTATTCGAGAACTGGAAGCTACATTAACTTTGTAACAAAAGTGAAATATGCTGAGGACCCCTTTATTTCTAAGAGCCCGTGCTAAAAGCAAAGTCAGTGATAGAGTACCTATGAAATGCTTGTCAATAACGATTCACTACGTGGTTTTCATGTGACACGCGATAGACCTTGGAAAAAAGTTACATGGTATGTTGGGGATGATCAATTAAAAATTTGAAAAAAAGGTGATCAATTGATAAAATTTATTACATCCATATTTCGTTTTGTAACGATAAGGAAAACGTTTGAAAACAAGACAAGTCAAAGTGAGGGATCAATCAAGCATCAATGTACATTGCAAATCGAACCCCCATCTATTGAAAATCTGAAACAAAAATCAAGGGAGAAATTTAAAAGGAAAAAAAGGCATAATAAGGAGGAATTTTGGGAATTTTCAGCCCTCTATCCATTTGTGAGATTTGTACGCGTGAGACATACATGGTCAGCCAAACTAACTCGAAAAAAATAAACAGAAACCTATGCTTACATTTTGCGAGACAATCTTGCTTGATGGTTTCTAATAGTCTGTAGACATCAGCTTCAATATATCATGCAGAGGTGTAAAGATGATAAGCTGAAGGGTATTCTAGGCTTAGATTGGCACAAGAACACGAGATCGGAGTACCTAAGAAGGAACATTTTAGATCATTTCCTCGATATTCTATCTTTGGCACCGCAAGGTCCTGTAATAGTTACCAAATTTTGCTCACTGCTGAATAGCGAGTTCGATCCTCACACAGTACCCAATGCTAGTGGGACAGCGCCAAAACTAAGCAAAACTTGGTAAGTAATAACTCACACCAGGCAGATTGACCTCCCACGGACACACTCATCAAACATACCGACGCACACACCGGGAGATGAAAAGATTTATCACAACTAATTACATTTACAGCACGTAAAGATATTCTTGATGGCAGACACAACTCCCCTTGGGCCCTCAACAGCATGGTTCACTCCCCATACCAGTTGAGCTTAAAATATATCACCAATGTTATTTCTGGACACTTAAAAACCATCAGGGTTAATAAAAAGTGACAGAATCTTCATAATACGAGAAGTCACACCAACATCTGGCTTGAGAACAACATAGAGACCTATCTTTATACTCATGAATTTTTAAGAAACTTATCTCAGACTAACAAGACATATCAAATTACGTAAAGAAACCTATCTGAAATGTCGTCTTCAACCTTCTGAGTTGTCTTTTTGCAGTAATAGATGGCAACTTCATTTCCCATCTTTATTGAATATACGTACATTGGAGTTAGAAAAAACTAAAACATTGATGGTGAATTTTGCAAAAATACTTTATTAGACGAGTATTTCCTTCCGCATATATATTGATGACAGATATACTTCGCCGTCATGGCATTTCCAGCGTACAGAGTAAACTTATTTTGGGAAAGATCTGGGTAGCCATCGATGAAATATCAGTGAAAAATCATTATCCGTAAAGAAAAAACATAATGAATGTGCATACCAGATTTGGAACTACGACAATAGCCTCTGTTTTTGCAGGTAAGAAATTTGAATGTTTAAGCTTTTAATTTTATAGGAGCTGCTGCATTAAAAGTCTGCATTTGAATTCTCGTCTTTTATAAAGCCACTGGTTACTGGTAATTTACGTTACTCTGTAACGAACTAAAGAGTTCGAAATTTTAAGTAATATACATTAGATTGAAGATTCTAACCGTGGGGGCTATCGCACCCGGGGGAGGAATTTCAATGGTGGAAAAGTTACCAGATGACATTTTGAAAAGGGTACATTTCATTCCTGAGACCAATAGAAATGGGGGTGTATGACATGAAATTTTGATGACCAGTGCAAAGGACCATAAGTAAACCTGTTGGCTTAAAATCGGCTGGATACTTATAAAACAAATATATTACAAGTTCAAATCTAGATTATTGATTTCAACAACTTTCACTTTAAATATCCTTAGTCTGAGCCATTCCACTCACAATGAGTTTGAATATTCTTGATACATTTAGAAGAGTTCATTTTGATATCTTCATACAGCTTCATAATCGACAGACTTTTGAGCAAGGACTAAACGGTACAAAAAAAATTTAAAATATTTGGAAACAACGTATCAAGCTAAAATTAAAGAGAAACCTCGTCTGTCTGCCAGCAAGTACAGGTATGCATTTATGTACACTGCGATTACTCAACAACTGGTCATAGTGTGATGTTGTCATTCGCCACTTATATTAACCAGTGCACAAGGCATTGCAGTGTTAAATTTGATGTTACTTGGATCAATGATTAATGAGAAGTCTAATAAGAAATTAATAGGGTATTGAGGATTACTTAAATTCACATATAAGAATATCTAAATTGGCAATACTGGAGAGAGGTTACCGGAAATTTTTCGTAGCTGCAGGTTCGTAAAAAGGACTGAAAACCATTTCAGGTGACGATTGATGCAAGTTGCTCTACACAACAAAACGAACGAATCACGCACTTTTCAGAATTTACATTGCCTTAGCATGCAAAGATCTGAAATCTTTGGTTCAGATACTTTTAGTTTCGAAGGTGCATGAATGTGATCAAAAACCTTTTTTCAAATGTATCGGATACTTTTCGAAGTCTGTGTATTTTCTTCGTAGCACGTGCATTTCTGCTTTCCATCCGATGGGTGGACGTCCGTGACCGAAAACAAATAATTATAAATGTGAGCATAGATTCGACCAGCGAGCAGTTTATCTGATGAAGTGAGCTTGACAAAGGAAGCACGGGGTGTATAGAGATAAGTTTAGGGACTGGACTCATGTTAGTAGCAATGAATTATTGTGAGACATTCCGAAATGTACATTTAAATGATATATTCGTAGACATAGATACGGT
>OY735211.1:62224013-62251513 GCA_963457665.1 Thysanoteuthis rhombus
ATATCGAAATATCCAAGAATGAAATAAAGGCTAAAGTAAAAAAAATTCTGATTTTTCTTATATTTCTAATTTTAATGTGCATACGTTAACTTATTTATTAGGCAAAAAGCCCCGAATGAGCATCTTTCTGAACAATCTAAAAAAATGCATACAACATTGACGTAAAATTTATACTAAAAAAAAAAAAACGGCGCTGAAGTTTGCTACATCAACTTATAAAAGTACCATACTCTTTAAAATATGTTTTGATAACGGATATATTCAGGCAATTTTCAACGTAAATTAAGATAAACCAAATTTTAAAAAAATCAGGTGAATAAAGAATGAGACGTGATAGAGATCGGTTCTGAGAAATATTGGAAAAAAATAAATACTTTCGATTCGTTGGCGTTTTTAGCTTTGCCTAGTATATTTTCGAGGAACAGGTTTTATGTCAAATCTCCCTCTCTGTAATCATTTTAGATTTTCTCATAACTTCTAAATGTTTATTATGGATTTGTAAATGTATAGGTTATCCTGTTCACCCAATTTTGTACACACACACACACACACACACACACACACACACACACACATATATATATATATATATATATATATATATATATATATATATATATATATTTATACACGTATGTGTGTATCTATATATATATATATACACACACACACACACATATATATATACACACACATACGTGTATAAAGATATATATATATATACGTATATATATATATATATACATATATTTACATATGCACACATATATATGCATATATACATACATATCATATTCATATACGTACATCAACAAATATATATCTCTCTTTATATATATATATATACATATATATATGTATATAATTATCCGTGAAAAAATTTGTTATTTTTGAGATACATAACAATATACACACACACACATACACACCTATATATACATATGCGTATGTATGTATGTATGTATGTATGTATGTATGTATGTATTCAAGAATAGATGTAACAATACGAATGAGACGAACCCAAAACATTGCATAAAACATTTGTGTCATACGTATGTATTTACGGTTAAAGAGAAGCCCATGCAATAATACATATACAGATAGCATATATATATATATTTACCCGTACAAATAGAGACTTACAGGTAAAACAAACCCGTATAAGTCTATGTATAAGTATGTAATAGGTGTATAATCTGAGTAGAAGTTAAACATAACTGTGTCTACATAATGTGAATATAGACATTCAAGTGTACAGCTATATTTGCACACTCGTTTGTACACATACCGAGGACAACCCCCAAAACGTGTATGTTTGTACATATATATATATATATATATATATATGTGTGTGTGTGTGTATATGTGTGTGTGTATATGTGTGTGTGTGTATGTGTGTGTGTGTGTGTGTACATCCCATGTAAGCTAAATAGAAAAAGAAATTAACTGCATAATGTGAAAATAGAAATTTATTTTGGAAATACTATGTTCCAATTCCTAATAAGAAATAACTGAGTTTGGTCCCAAAAGAAAATTGGCTCTTTATGTTTATTAAATTGTCACAGCAGGCGCTTTTATAAAGTATGAATAGAATGAATATGAAAATTTCCCCACTTCGCAGTTTCCTATAAATGTGTCCATTAAAACGAGTCACTTTCAATTTACACACACAGATACTGGGTAATGACCTATGTACGTTTGTCGATCTGCACGTGCAGTTAGATTTCTTACTTGGTTTTATGCTGCCACACATGCAACAACATATAAAACTCCCCACTTTTATTAGAATCATTCAGAAAGCAAACCCTTGCAAATACTATTGTCGATTCAGCTTGCACAACACCACACAGTTACATTACACGAGCACATTCACACACACGCACATATGTAAACTCTAGTTCTAAAGGCACTTGTTCTAATGATACTTTTCAGTGAGACTGTATGTATATTTTTGTTGTACTATTCTCAGCCAGATCGTGTTTGAAACACCGATTCCTGTACGTGTACTGAAGTTAAGCAATGTTCAGTCTGGTCAGCAACCGGATAGGTGACCGGCTGGGGAGGTATCTTCTAGGGTTCACGCGTATCGAACACTTGTTTTTTTTTCGAGGATTTCAGCATGGTTGAGAAGGGGCAAATTGTACTTATGCACAGCACTTCCTCCATGCTAAGCAATAAATAAAACGTAGCTACAAAGTTGTTCACCCTTGTCATCATTGGCCGCCAGGTCCTAGATTGTAGGGAACGATAACTGGGCAAATCGAAAACTCATTACTTTTCTTGTTTCATCTTTTTAACTTGCTTGCAATTCTTTTTCAATTTACTTGCCTCTATTTATAGTTTGCTCAGAAATCTTATTGTTTGCAGCAAATGCGTTATTTTAACAATGAGTAAACCCTCTGATGATGCTCCCTTATAATACACACATTAATTTGCTAACCATTTTGTCATTAATTGTTTTTTTACTCATTATTTAAACATTTCGTAAAAAATCCATCTGCTTTGACAGCTACTTTGTTAAAACGTCACACTTCGAAGGTGCCGTAACAACATACATCTGTTTTATATAGTCATGCATTCAATCTTAAATGCTTACATGGAAAGATCACGATACAGCACGTTATATGGGAAAACAAACCAGAGAGCCCAGATTATCATTTTTTTTTTAAACTCAAGAAAACGAACCCGTGATAGACATCACAACCCATAATTTACATCCCAAAATATTGTATTCAAAACTGGCCAACAAAAAATACAAGATGGTGGGACGAACAAGACTATTTAGGTATTAGCTCCTCGACGCCCATTATAGAAAGGTCTGACGAATCTTAGAAGGAGTTTAAGTCTAACGATAGACGATAACAGACTGATGATGATTCCAATATCGAATTATCTCCCGTATACAATCATCAATCAACTGATACCGAGACATTCCTACTCATCTCGATCGTCACAAAGTGCACCACTTTTATGGCCTTGTGCCAGGTTAGATAATGCTTAGGGAATAATTATTGACCCTGATTGGTAGAGTAAAGAGAAGCAATGGAAAAAATAACTATCACTATCTACAATATAGCTTATGGGTACATTTTCTCATGGTAGAGATCCGAAAATATGTGACCACTAGAAGTCAATCATGTTCATTGGATAATAATATTCTAAGTTTTTGGCCACGATTTAGCATCGATGCCTTTTTTTTGGCTCTGATCAAAGAGTAGTGTCTGCACAACGGCATTGCTTGAAGTTTAGGTACTGACACTCGATATCCAAATGGGCTAGAGTCTGGTTGGCTTAGCACATTAGGGATCTATTGACTTCTAGGTCCTCACGTTATTACTCTACCCAGTCATGGGGGAGCAGTTCACCTCGGAGTGGTGCTATCCCACTGCACTGAGCGTGATAGGTCAGGCTTGTCCTGACTCTTTGTAACTTTGGTTGTGGAGACTTGAGCTTTCTTTCTAGGTTCTTCACTCCATCCCTCATTAAAAACGACCATGCATCGCATATATTTCTTGTGGGGATTAGGGTAAATAGGAGCATTTGTGAAACTGACATTGGGCGTAGAGATACTATCTTTCGATAGTAAACATAATATGCAATAGATATCTGAGTTTTTCTGAGGTGTTTATTTCTGGTGATTTTTAGCCAATTTTCTGAGTAGCTGGACATAATAATAAATCGTCTCTCGATAACATGACGTGATATGGACCTAAAAAGTCATTTGGAGTCAACTAAGGTCATTTCTTGGTGAATTCTAGCCATTGTTGCACCCATGGAACTTGAATTTGGCAAAGATGGATATTCTTTCACAACCAAAGTATTTAAAATTTGTTTTTGATATCATGATCATTTGATTCTATTCCCGGTCAATTGGAGCGATTTTTCTAAGTTGTTGGTCAAAATATAGCACCTTCGATGCGGAGCTTTCAAATAAGCGTACATATTTACACGTCAAAAATTATAGGCGATGTAAGCTTATATATATAGATATTTATTTATATCATGTTGCCTATAATTTATGACGTGTAAATATGTTTATCTCACACAATTGAGATTTCTTGTCAGATTTGTGCTCACAAACGTTGCACTTATTAAACGAATACATTTTTTAACTCTTATAGTAACGTAAAAATCGTGAGCTGAGTATCCTTACATGCATACACACACACATACACACATATATGTATACGTGTGTATATATGTATATATGTGTGTGTGCTATGTATATGCATATATATATATATATATATAAATATATATATATATATATATATATATATATATATATATATATATATATATATATAATCATGGAAATCAATTATTCTTGGATTATTTACATTAAACAGAATAACTTTAATGGAACATGTACGAAAAAAGAAAATATATTTTTTGAATTATCTAACTGAGTAAATATAATAAGCTCTAAACAGCTAGCATCTTTGTGCAATCGAAAGTCTGTTGGTTCCAAATAAACCTATAAGTCGTGTTGCTCTGCTGTATTCTTTGTCTGAAAAGTCCAAAGCATTGGAATGGTCGAAAAGTCAGCAAAGATACACCAGACTTTTAGATAAGGTCAGCAGTCTAATTCGATGTTGTCAACCTTTTTCATCTTCTTCTTGAAGTATTGATGTCAACATTTTGACTGCCTTCATGTTTTTTATGTTTAAAAATCTATAGAATTTGATCTGATAGACTTTTGGGCAGAAAAGATCAATATTCTCCTCAAAAAAGATCAACACCTTTCTCCGAAGAAGATCAAAGTCTTTCTTCAAAAACAATCAGCTTCTTTCTTCATGGAAAATCAACGTCAACATCGCCAATAGGGATACAGAATGAATTTTTCCAAAAAATTCTCAGGCATTTTTGTGGGACAACAATGAGGTCTAAAAGATCAGATATTGAAATCGGGGATATTCTGTGGGGATTCTTTTCTGGTTTTCTTTTCCGTCAATAAACTAAAAAAACAAACCAAAACACATTATACATCTACTGCAGGGGATCAGAGCATATACGTTGGCTGCAGCGCAGAGTCTTACAAATATATGGACTACAATTAGGTAGATAATAGTCACAAAGCGTAACAAATTGGCACATCAATGTGTGTCCTTGACGTCTCCATGATAGGAGTTGATACAGGATTTTCAATAATGTCTTGTTGAGGTTTACCGACGGCAGGTATATCAATGTCTATGAAATGAGACAGACTTTCAACCATCGGTAAATGATTGACAAGATCCATCAGATAGGTTGATAGATCTGCTGGTCTGGGGGTCCTATATCCATACTGCATGACGCTCCGTCGAGAGTCGATAATAGTCCTCCAGCATCTATAATATACGACATTTCATTTTTCTGGACTGTTTTTGGTCTTTCTCCAAGGTTTGGTAATGGTTTAAATGATTCACTGGTTTGGTTGCCCATTTTTGACTGTTTCATCATTTCCTCTTGGGGAATTGCTAAAATTTAACAATATTTACGATTGGGTTCTGTCTGCAAATAACTTGCATCTAAGAGACGGAAGCTGAACAAACGATACGTTTTTCCGGACGATTCTTAATAAGGATGAATTTAACAGGGATTTGTTGAGATACAGCATAATGATAAGAAGACGTTTGGTATATTATGACGTAATTATACGATGACACTTGGATTTATTTGCTAAAATACCCACCCAAACAGCCAGAGTTTTTCTGCTTTTGGGAGGCTTGAATAGGGACGTGACCTCAATAACAGAACATATGCTGAATCATTTGAATAAAATACTTTATTACTTCAATTCAATTAAAGGTATTAACATGATTGAATGGTAATTAGTTCCATAATAATATCTTTATTATTGATTTCGTATCAAGAGGAAAGATAGTAATCGGTATAGCTCAGTGGTTGAAAGGAAACATCAAGGTCTTAGAATTCAATTTTGAGCCATCTCTGGGAGAACGTTCATTGAAATGGATCAGTGGTTCTATTGATAGATTCTGATATCTTCATTGGGAAGCATTATTGATATAGTTTACCAGTTAAAGCAAAACTTCGAAGCTTGTGAAATTTGAATTTAAATTTCTCATTTGATTGATCTTTCTCAGTGTATACACGTAGACACATACACTCAAACGGACACAGACATATATATATATATATATATATATATATATATATATATATATATATATATATATATATATATATATATATATATACATTGTGACTTCTCATGGTTAAAATTTCGTTAGTACATATATTATAAAAAAAAAGATACCTTTTGCACGGTGTCAAGAACATCTAAACCGTGAGAAAAAGTTGAATTTTGTGCTAATTATTTTCATCAAAGTTTTTTCTGAGACCTTGAGAGAGATTGCCGACCCGGTCATTACATCATGAAGTCTGAGATTGACACGAAAATTGTTTTTTACTAGCTTGCATAGAAAGAGAAAGTTGATATTTGGTTTCCATGCATTATTGCTATTGTCTCGAAAAGCAATGACCAGGGGTCAAATAGCCAGACGTAACCATCTTCCGTCGAAGTATGCGAATCAAAAATGATTCAATACCCAGGAAGATAAAGTTCAAAGCTGTCTTATTTTTGTCTGGCCTTACCACCCGAAGGTCACCCATCGAAAATGATGAAGACAGATCAAGAACATATGTGGACGTTTCAGATTTTGCTATAAATAGATTCGATAATTTCAACTCAATCAGATCGAGTCGCTCAAAATGAAGCAAACATAAGTGGATAGAGATAGAGATAAGAACGAACAATAAACGTAATGTCGATACGGCGTAGTCTTCAATTGGCACATGATCAAACCTTGACTGAAGTTTCGTTTGAAAGTAAACGACACAAATATTTTCTAACCACAAAAGACATTTGACATTATTCAAGTGAAGATTACTTTGCTATCAGAAAAAATATCCATGATGTATTTCTGAACTCTTGTGTATTGAAATTGTTCTAAAAATTGAAGTATTTTAGTAACATATACCGTCTGTACTTTGTGATATATATGAGCATTATTCTATGTTTGTTATCTCAAAGTTCACTTGATTGCTACTACAGTTTTGATCGATTATGATCGATTACTATGTATTGTATACGACAAAGAAGAAATACAAGTTTCAGAACCCATTTTATGGTTCCTCATGATTTAATTCCTGTCAAATGTTTGGCTGTCGACAGAAGACCAAATAACTTAAGCCCTGATTGCTTAAGTATTGGACCTTTCCTCACGGCAAAAACTAACAAAAAACAGATAAAATCAACACTGGTAGACGTTGATTCTCCTTGCAAACCATCTCGTACCTTATGGATGGTTGGGGAACACAATCCTGTTGTTCATCAGCCATTTCACTCTATACTCATCTCAGCTGAATAATATCTATCTATATACCCATCTATTTCAGTCCATCTATTGATCGATTTCAGTCTATTTATTTATCCGTTTGGTCATATATCTATCTACCTCAGCTTATGCATATCCATCTAAGTCTGTTCATATCCATCTATTCATATCGTCTATGTTTAAATAGTCATTCATATCTATTTAAAATCATGGAGACGTGCACTGACCCTATAAATCATACTAATATATTCTATTCACATGTGGAATTCTATATTATTGATCTTATAATCGATTCCTTTTTCAGCGTCATTTTGCTGTCGCAGCAAAGAAGAAATCTTTTGTGTGAATCTTTCAAAAAGTGGATGAAAGAGAGAAGTCCAGGTTTCAACCTCCAAAATAAATACAATGACTAATTGGGTTACATCGTATCTACATTCTGTCTCTGTCTCTTCCAGTCGATCTCTTGCATTCACACACATGCATGCACACACGCATGCACACATACAGACATATATATATATATATATGTATACGTGTGTGTGTGTGTTTGTGTGTGTGTGTGTGTGTGTGTGTGTGAGTGTGTGTAGTAGACATTTGTGGAATAAGATACATTTTTCTCTTTTACCTCTTTCATGACAGCATTTCCGACGAATAAAGATATACATAGGTTGCAGAATTAGTTCTTACGAGAACCATTGTATCCAATGTGATTCGGCCGTAACCAGTCATGGGGGGAAGATCTTAAATCCTTGTGAGGATACCTAGTGGTGAGGCATTGGGTGCCCTTTCAAAAGTATGACTTGGCAATTGATTTAACCACACCTTATAGAACCAGGGCAAGTATTTTTCAACTTGGCCACGGTAATCGGTCGATCGGCACAATAGAAAAAAAAAACTTGAGAAAAACATGTATTATTCGTCCTGTGAAAATGGAATCTATATTGCAAGGAAAACCTAGGATATGTTCGTACCATTTTCAAAACCCTCAAAGTTGTTTCGAACTTGGATATTTTGATGTTGTATATTGGTCTGAGGCAGTCGTTCCCAACCCCTTTTTCTATGAATTGCACCCCTAAGAATTATTCGAATGAATTTCACACATCCAACAAAAGTAATATCACATTTTAAGATGGGAGCATAAGGTTTCTGATTTCTGAACTACAAACTGAACAACAAAGCACGGTAAACGAATTGAACAATGAGGTTTTGACTCCGTGCATGAAATGCAAATGTGAATTGAGCAATTTCTGAAAGGAAAGAAAAAATACAAACGATCAAATCAATCTTAATTTTGAACATGGAAAAAAAAATCTTTGTTCTTGCTTTTCATTCGTGATTTTGTCAGAACGTCAAACTTTCTTGCTGATTAACACGTTGGTGGATTTGAGCGATTCTTAAATTTGCTCTCGATCGACAAAAGAGAACTGAATCAAGATTTACACAGCTTTGCCGTTGCAAATGAAATGTGGACGCTAAACGTTTTTTTTTGTTTTTTTTCTCTACCAACTCTTACAAACATATCCAAAGTTTAAGACCAGTATACCTTTAAAGTCTTGCTTTCAAATTTTAGTTCAAAAGTTCGATTTGTCTGCAAGCCATAAAATCTCCTTTCAGCTCGTCATCAGCTGACATTTTCCCCTGAATGATGGAATATGGGTTCATGCCTGTTTTTTTTTTCTTTAGGTTTCCAACCACAAAGTATCGATCAAATGATTTTTACAATATTTTCAAATGAGCCACAGCTTGTTCACGGACAGCAGATGATATGGATCCAATATCATTAACCACCCCTTCAGATGAAGGAGGGTTTGAAACATTGCCTGTTTGATGTCAAAGATATAACTTTGCTTCGAAGGCATTCAACGTTTAGTGATAGAGATGTAAAAATGGGAAAGGAGATTTCTCACTCTGTTGTGGCCCCTAAAAAAGTGCAGGCACCCCAGATTGGAAACTTTGGTCAATGAAATAGAAGAGGATGTCACAAGTTGATATCACAAATGAATAAATTTGAAATACTTTGAGACGGTAAGAATGTTGGATGAATCAATGAATAAATAACGTTATCAATTATTCAACGAGCACTTCCTTTCGATTGAAGACCTTGTTTTCTGTGCTGTAAACTCGGCGTTTCACTCAATCCATTCTACGACCTTCATCTTTGATAGTGATAAACACATTTTTCTCCCATGATATCAACGCTTATAAAGTAAGATGTGAGTGCTTTGCTTTACATTCTTTTACAGGGCTTGATTCCCAAACCTTGTTATCTTGTGAGCAGCGGAAGCCAATTCATATTGAATACTGAACTTTTCTGACTTATGTGCATATTGATTTTTACTGTCACACTACTTTTCAGAGTTTCAATCTTCCAAAAAACTCATCAAGTGTTGATGACCCTCTCCAATTTTAAACAGTATAAACCAACTCGAAGTGACGTACATCTACCCTGATATTGACAAAGAGTGCATCATCTATGTTATATATATAAATGTTATTTTTTTTATATACAAAGGAGTTGAAGCCAAATTAGAAAATTCTTTAGATGCATAAATTCTACACAAAACTTTATATAATTTGACAAAGAAAAATCCACTGAATTCATAGCCTTCGTAGACACCTTCATACAGAAAAATGACAATAACCCCCCAAACCACCCTCAATACTCAGCCTACAAACACCCATAACTACATTTACTTAAAATTGACCATTATCAAGTTCCCCAATATTCATGGCATTCGATTTTTAAGAATTCCAATCTCCTCTCACAAGCACAACCAACAGAATACAAATAACTGCTACAACTACTTCTGACAAAATATTCAACCAAACCGCCATAAACTAACTACCATGCCCCCCCCCTCCTCATTTTCTTTAAATTTTCATTTTGGCTTCCAAATGAAAAATCTCATGATGAATGTGGTGCCTACAGTAATATAATGTTTAACTATTAAAAGATACACGCATTTCGCTGGAGATGTCAGAACATGTATGGCATACTAATCAATTCATTTATTGAATTGAGTTCCCGTATACTTTCACTCAGGTTTACCATATTCCCTAATGTTCATACAAACACACATATATATATTACTTTTTCCCAAAAAATATTCTTGAGTTTCGAAATTTAACTACGTTTTTATCAAATTGAGAGTAATCACTATATTATCAATATGATATCAAACGATAGTCACTTGAAATTTATGAGAGAAAACACACACACACGCACTCACACACACACACACACACACACACATATATATATATATATATATATATATATATATCATCATCATCATCTGTCCCTCTGTGTCCGTCATTGGACATAGACTTTCCTCAAGATTCGCCAGACTTCTCTATTAATAGGTATCGTCGAGCAAGTAGAACTACTGAGATTTCTTTTTTTCGAAAGTTGAGCTTGGTTTAGCAAAAGCTAGTCCACCTTGAACCTTACTATCTACAAATACTCTTAGACGAACTAAATGAAGCAAGGAAGAAAGTTAGCCTTTACATGAACTTTAGCAAAACAAATGTTATGTTCAACTAATATATTTGGAACAGAGATGCAACGATCAAAATTGAAAATGCCGAGCTGATGAAAGTAGACCATCACATCTAAAGGATAGCGAACCTCCACGAAGTCATCATGAAGAAAAAATAAAGCTAAGAATCGCTCAAGGTACATTATCATCATCATTGGTCTTTTAACGTCCGTTGTTGGACATAGACCTTCCCCAGGATTCACCACCTCTCTGTATTGTGGCCGTTGCAGAGCCAGTATTTTCTGAATTTGTCCGGTTCGACTTCCCATCTCGTGTTCTGCTGTTCTCCATTGCGCAAGTGATCTCTTAGGATCTTTGCTATGAGTTGTGATGTCTATCTGTTTCTGCCATTCTTAAAACATGAACAGCCCATTGCCAATTGAGTTTTCTAGTGGATTTTAGGATGTGTAGGACTCATCTTTTCTCCCTGATATACTGTGTTGTTTTGTGATCTCTTTGTGTGAGGTTCCAGCATGAATCTTTCATATTCATGCTGAATACTTCTTAGTCTTCGGGCGTCTCTTGATTAGGTTCCATATCGCAGCTTCACATGTGACTATCGGGAGGAGGCATTGGTTGTATATTTTTCTTTTTAGGATTAACGGGATTGCCTTGGCATTCTACTGTAATTTTTCGCTTTATTTGTTTTTTTTTTGAAGAATTCATAGAAATTTGTTGTTCTATGAAGATGTCATGATCTACGTTTTCCAGTTCTAGGTCATCAATCTTAATAGTTTTGTTTTTATTTTCGATGAGGTTGTTACAAGACCTTCGTTTTGCTGAAGTTCATGTGTGGGACCGCTGTCGTGTTTTCTTCATTCGGTTAATCTAATAGTAGTTTGAGGCTGTGTAGGTTTTTTTTTTACGAAAAAGGTTATGTCATCAGCAAATCTGTGGTTGCACAAATATTCCGGTTCTATTTTGATTCCTCTATTGTTCCAGTCCAGGTGTCGGAAGACTATCTCAGGGCTGACTGTGAAGAATATATGTATCCTCAAATTTCTCCGTTAGGATGCAGTCTATCTAATTTCTGATTTCATGGTCGGGGCTCTTCTAAAAAGGGTCAAATGTGTCCTTTTAAATAACATATTTATAAACGTTGAAAATAGACTTAATTGTGACTGGAGATTTTTCATTTAAGAACAATATTTTTCGTTGTTCAATTCTGTTTCAAATTCGAGGATACCTGTATTCTTCTCTGTTGGTTTTAATATATCTCTGCATGGAAAAAAAACATTCCTTAACACACACACACACACACACACACACACACACATATATATATATATATATATATATATATATATATATATATATATATAATGCGTGTATATACATATATGTACATATATATATATATATATGTTTATATATATTTATGTATAATTCGTGTATATACATATGTGTGTGTGTGTGTATATATATATATATATATATATATATATATATATATATAATGTGCGTATATATATATGTATACATATATCTGTATATAATTCATTTATGTATGGGTATGCACGTGTGTACTTGTATGTTTTAGTATGTGTATTTTTTCAATAATAAATTGTTTGTTCTCGAGAAATACCTGAAAAGCCATCATGTTGAAAAAAGTTTTCCAATGAGATTAGAGGAAAGAAGACAATTACGAAAGGGCACTTGTTACTCTAATTGGGAAAACGATTGTTGATTGGCTAATTGCATGCACAAGAACTATTAAGGAGAATCGTTGGCAATCTACCAAATAGAAAAAAAAAATCCGAGCAAGAACTTTCTCTGATGCAATTTATAATGATAATCGTGAAAAATATACAAAGATTTCAATAATGACTCTACTGCTTCTTGAACTGGTTGGGGAAAAAAGTTCAACGGGGCTTTTAGACGTTTAAATTAGGATGTTGACGTTTGAATGATCAACTTCAAATTTGGATGCATCTATTTCGCAAAATGAAAGGGAAATAAAAGAAAGAAATATGTTGTAATTCTATAAGTCTATTCCGGGGAATCGGACACAAAATACACAATAAAGAATTTTAGTTTAGAGAGATCATAATGACAATTAGTTGAGTATCAATAATATATTGTAGTATATTTTAACGTTCGTGTTTTTGTAATTTTTTCGTTCTGACTATGTAGCAATGATCTTTCTGTTTTTCAACTAGATAGAAACCGTCGAGTGAGCATCGACCCCTGGCTGCGTTCCGTGATGGGATGATCAATTGAAAAATGAAAAAAAAAATGAATGATCCATGATCAAAATCACTATTTTTGTTTTTATTAGGCATTGATGATTAAAAACGTCAGAATTTTCCAAAGACAAGCGTGAATGCTACCGGACACAAATTGAGATGATCAATATAGCATGGATTTACATTTCAGATTAGACCTCCCCACAAATACTTGTTTTGGTGAGGATTTATAAAAAAAACATCATTTTTTATCGGCATATGAAGCAGTAAACGTTCAATTTTTTTTTTCAATATTGCAGCCACATAAGTGCAGCCTTCATGCGTGATGTATACATAGCCCTTCAGCTAAACCAACTTGAACACAGAAAACGAACCATGTTGACATTCTTTGCGATAGTTTCGGGTGACAGTTTCAAATAATAGAAATTATCCAAAAGATTTGTGAAATATGATTAACTAAATGGCATTCCTCTTTTCCTCTTTGTCTCTGATCTTACTTGAAGAAAGGTCTATTTTTCTTTCGCCAAGACCTGTATAAACGTTCACAGAGACAGATATATGCACACACATATATCACACATCCGTCTCTGTGAACGTTTATACACGGATGTACATGCATTCACGCTAGCAGATAAGTAATTAATCAAATATTAACAATGGAGTTTAATTGCTCCAATACTAAGTCTCTTTACATGTAAAAAAAATCTATTATCATCCCTGTGATCCATTGGGGGCAAAAGATATTTTCACTGAACCAATATCCTTATCCATGCAAATATGTATGAATTGTTTATTTCTTTTTGTAGAGAACCAATACCGGCATTTTGCTAATAACAGAGCTTTCATTGCATTTGTATATGTTGTCGTCATACAGATTTAAACTATCGTTTTATTTTTAGAAAACCTGATCAAAAAGTGTCATCAAACAATAGGTGAGTAGAATCAGTTCGTGCGTTGGGTGTGATTTGCATTGTGAATTTACTTCAAGTTGGCCCTTTATTTTGTGTATAGCAGCATTCATGACAGTTTCTGGGGAAAAAATCGGACGTTTTCAGTAATTACAGCCAAAAGACAAGAGGAAATATGTACTCTTTGATCATTCAACTTTTCCAATTTTCGAGTTAGTCAACATGACACATTGCAAACAATGTTGGCCAAGTGACAGTTTCTATTGAGTGACTAATTAGACCCTTTTTCTATTTATTCTCAGACACGTAACCAAATGAAAAGACTGAAAAATAATTAATGGGATGGAAACTGGAAGAATATAAGCATAAGATAATAGGTGTCATCCATCTATCTATGAAATAAAAAGTGTGATTTCTGAGTTTCTTTCTTTGACCGTAGCAATAAACTCTCCCACTGTTTTGCTGATAAAAATATCCCTTATCCATCATTTTGAACACAGCACATTTGTACAACCTGATATTTTTTAAAACTCATTGTTTTCTCTTTGGAAAAGAAACCCAAACTTTTTTGTTAGATTATGTTTTTTCTAAATTTAATTGAATATCTGATCTTGTCCCATGAACATTCTTAACAACGCTTCACTTTTCCTTGAAAAATCAGCTTCGATAAATTGAAAATGTTGATCATCAATATCTAACTGCAACAGTCCCTTCTTGTCTTGTTTCGCGATGCATTGTTGGGAAATTGTCACCATCAGTTCGACTATTATTTTTTGGCAATAGTCAACTCTCGTGATGAGAGTAAATCTGATCACCACCGATCTAACAGTTGACAAGTAGTTTTCTTGTTATTTTATCTTCGTCTGATTTGCTTTCCCTGTTCGTCTTGGGTATTTGTCGATATTTACGTCAGGTTAGCAGGGCAGATTGATCCTAGACAAGTCTAAAGGAGCTTAGGATTCACCCTGAGACCTAAAGACCAATGTGGAATCCAAATCGCCCACGGCACCACATTTCTATCTGTCTGGTCATTGATGGGCATCCTATTTGAGAATGACACTATTGAATTGCAGAAGTGAATGTCAAAGAAATGATCTTATACCCAGTCCCACTGAGAAAGATAAACAGGATTTCCAAATCCGGAGAAGCATCCTTGGGACACATCGATGAAAGGTTTTGATGGAAATTATTCTGACGAAAGTGTTGACAAAAGGACGTGTTACTCCCGTCTTCCTGGATGGAAAGCAAAAAAAAAAAACTGCATGTTTTTCACCTGAAGTGTCCACGTCCAGGTAGGAGGATACGTCAAAAACCGTAAGTGGATGTGCGTGGAGATACCAAGAAGATTGGATGGATCAGGATCCATCAAAAGTGTGGATGTGGCTCCTCTGAGAGAAGGTGATGATTGCCATCTTGGACGGAACAGATTCCCGATGATTGCAGATTACAAGACACCAAGACGTAACCAGTGTGCCCATCCGTCATCCTGAGTACTACTCTCTCGACCCATTGTGAAAACATTGTCTGAAACTGTACCAAATAAAATGCATGCCTATATTTTTAGAAATCTGCATCCTACTTTCCTTATTGAATATCTTGAAGTGTCATGCCTATGTGACATCTTAAGATACCACACACAGAAACATGTGGTTGAGATGACACAACATTTCTCTTTAGTGTCAGCAGTTATCACCACAAGGGCATTAGAGCGTTGGTTTTGAGGTCCCCAGCAGGAATCTTTTGGAGTTGACTACACAGAGCAGTGCCATGCCTCATGAGGCAAAGCCCCAATTGGTCACAGCACCAGTAAATTAAGCAAACACTTCAGTATGCAGTAACAGTTCGATTTATATTGAGGAGACAAAGACGATTGATTTTCATGAACTCAATTCCTAGCACTTATAAAATTCTTAAAGGGTATGTTTCTTTTAATCATCTCTACATATTTTAATACTCAAGTGTACTTATAGCCAGTTCAGACTGTTCAGAGTCTCATCAAGTGAAATGGTGAGGGTTCTGTTTTGTAAATAAGAACGACTGAAGCTGTAGCCAGTGTAACGACACCTTTTATAGTCAGATGCATATAAAAGTTTAACCTTAATCCACAAGTGTCCAGTACTGAATTTCAGCTCAACACAAAAATGTATAAATCAACTTTGATGGAACAACCTGCAAACAGTGCAGACCAATTCCCAAATGGGTTCTGTGTGTAGATACTCGCTTTGCACTAATAATGAAAATATATACATTGGATTGAAATAAACCCATCCGTATCTGTACGATAAATCTCTGTCCATATTTGATATTTCAACTCAATTAGTCGGACAACCTCCTGGTTAATCATTTGGTCATAAGTTCAAATCAAGGTAAGGGGTATGAATTTCACACACTTATTTATTTATTTATTTATTTTGAATATTGCTCTTGTTGATTTTGTTTGAAAATAGAATCAACAGTTCGGTCCCAAAGTCAACGGTTTGGAAATTCGGATGCATGTTCAAATCTTTGCACCATTCTTCCTCAGGAGAGGAATGTCCTTGGATTTTCCCTAGGATTGAACATCGACTGCTTGCGTCATTGAGATGTAAGCAGTTATTTAGTTGCGAACAAGTCTACATATTACATTCTATTCTCTGTAAGTGCAAAAGCGATTACGCCCAGTAAGAGAAAGTCACCAAAGGAGCTGATCTCAAAGGCGCTGCTATAAAATGGGGTAAAGGATTACCAAAGGCCTGCATGTTTAGGGGAAAAAACTGAGGGTATAATCAAAATAGTCAATAGAAGTGTGTTAGGCCATCCATATGACCATATATATAAGAATAAAAATAGCGCCCAAACCTTTGAGCAATTAATTACTAACTACTCGCTCAAACTCCTTCGAACAAACAACTTCCAACAACAGACAATTTAAATGTGTTGCCGAATGGAGCTGTAGCAATTCGTTTTCTTTCTATGGTTAGTTCATGCAAAGAAATATCGATTGTAACCTAGCTATTTCTAAGTTTAGCCTAAATAAAGTATTATCAATAGCTCTTTCAACGTCCAGCTCGAATGAAATATTATCAGTGGTCACCTAACTCTTTGTATGCCAAGCTGAAATTCATGCAACCTTGCTCTTTTTGAGTTCAGCTCAAATAGAAAAAAGATAATCTCTCATCACGTAGATTTCCTATATTCAGTTCAGAGAAAATGTTATCAATTGTCACTCAACACTTTTTACGTTTAACTCGATAAAGTATTATCTATTGTCACTGAATTCTTTCAACGTTTAGCCAAAATACAGTGTTAACACCCAGTTCTTTAAATGTTTAGCTCAAAAAGTATCATCAACTACCATCTTACTCTTTCTGTGTTCGACTTGATGAAGTAATATTTATTGTCATCTAAATGTTTGCGCTCGCCCCAAGTAAAGCACTGTCAATAGTCAAATAAGTTCTCCATATGTTTAGCTGGAATACAGTATCATCAATTGTCACCTCGATATTTTCCCTATCTTTTCCAAAAAAACATAATATCAACTGTCATCTAGCTGTTTCTACGTTCAGCTCAATAATGTGTTATGTATTGTAACTTACCTCCTTGAACGCTTATCCTAAATATAGTATTATCAATAATTGTCAAATTTTTCACATGCCCAGCTGTAGCAAAGCGATATCAATTCTGGCCTAGCACTTTCCAAGCTTAGCTCAAAGAAAGATACATCATTAATCACACAGATAATTTTGCGTTTTGCACAGGTATTGTCTACCGTCAATTAGTTCCTTGGTCTTGGCATTTTTGTAGCTAACCTTTTTTCTGGCTACCTCCCCACAGGATAACACTTTGTAGCGGAAAATAAATCGCCTTCACAGTAACGAATGTTCTTCCTGATTTCTGTACATACCATTTCAAATTATTCACCTGTCAATAACGTTCGTTATTTACATCAGAATTTGTTAATTTTGAATATTTGCTGGACAATCGGTGGGCGAATGGACAGATCCAATAACTGAATCATTCATTGGAGACACGTTTCATATTACCAATTATCTTTTTCCAATTAAATTCATTGAATGAATATAAGCAACAAGGAGAATCATAGTTGAATTGTTTCCATCACTTATACTACAGGATAAAGCATTTATACTCTACTTCTGATGTCAACAAAGGTGAGTGTATGAGTCAGATTTAGATTTTGAACCTCTGAAACATTGGTAAAATCTTTGGATATGTCAGTAATTCCATGAAATCCCTATGACCACAACCATGGCAGTAATAATCAACTAGTTTTTAGTAATGGCAATCACTGCTGTAAGGAGTTTGATCCCCACTGGGGAGCTCATTTTTGTCGCTATGTGTCAAACTCTGCCAAGTATGATTCTGTTTCACTATTCACAGTGTGTATATACATCTTTTTTTTTGACAGGAGGCCACAATTGTGAGAATCCAAATATTGATATAAGGAACTTTGTGACTGAAAGCTGCGATATACAGTATAACTCTTTGAAAAACACATGATAAAAAAAAATTCCAAACCTTTATTCGGAGAATTCTATCTAATATATTGAGCAACGTATGTTGTTGACAATTATTGCATATGTATATATATATATATATATAAAGAGTGCATAAAGCATGTATTGTCTCAATTTGTAAAAAAAAAACAAAAACAAACAGAAACAAAAATGCAAATGAATTGTGTATGTTTTAGATGTTTAATCACAGTGTTCAATATTTTAAGCAGTGAATAGCAGTATCAATGTATAACAAATGATTAGTACAAGGACATGTACCCGATGAATGTTAACATTTCGTGCCTCTAGCACTTGTCAGCACCGGTTGTATTTTGTTCCTTGTTGATTCTAGAAATAACCAATAAATATAATTATGAATAACGCATTCTAGAATTATCTAATCAGGTTTGACGGCGCCCAAGGCCCATCAGTTCTAACCATTACAACTATTTATGTAAAAGGATGACCTCAGAGACTTACCTATTACCTTGAACCTCCAGCAGGACCCATCCTGCCTTCTGTTTCGCTATGTATATCACACGTTCATTTAAGCAAGTTTACTCGTATTTCCACGCCTTATATTATCTCTTCACACCAAAGAAATCATCATTGTTATTGCATAAAACGTGTCTCGGGAGATATTATCAAGATGTTTACAGAGATTTCAACAAAGAACCGATTCTTTCTGCAAGAACTTGTTCTAAGTGCAATTTTGATTAAGTTGATATTAATTGTCAAGAAAATCTATACAAAGTGAGTGTTTCCAGAACTGAATTATAAAGATGATTACACAGTAAATATTATACGTAAATATGGCTTCCCCTTGCAAGGTGTTGAGTACAGATAGGACCCTCCCATGCTGTGAGTCCAATTCATCACACAAGGTTTCACACTTAATATGTTTGTAAGTCGGTTTCCTTTAATTGTATGTCTAACTTACAGGTGTTTTGGGGGGAGTTGGATCCATCGATGGCAATTAAGTATATTCATGCTCAAAACCCAACTTTATGAAAAGAATACAAACAAAACTCATCAATCTATTGAAAGCGAAAAAAGGTAAAATGGTCAAAAGAATCCTGGAAGACATCAACGAGAAAGTTGAGATACACTAAAATACAATTTATGCGATAGCAACAAAGACGTAATTGACTGGTTCGACAACATTGCAGATAAGAACAATGTCACATTTATACAGTTTGACAATCAAGGGGGAAAAAAACTTCCAATAGCAATCGACTTTGCTGAAAGATTTACCAAAATAATGGAGCAGGACATTAGTATATTCAAACATTGTAAAAAATCTGTTTCAGTCAAGTTGCGACAAAACGTAGATTAAAAAAAAAAAGCAGGACTTTCGATGAACCTATGGGGTCATTTGACTTTGCACAAATTTCAGATTTGATTTATCTTTACGTTTTACTCTTGATTGATAGGTTTCTCATTAATGAATACGTACGTATCCATAAAGCTGATAGACTGATGATAGTTTGAGATAGAAATGACCCAAAGTCAACGGGATTGGCCATAAAATAGTATTAGTGATAATGAATGCATGCTTCAAAATGCAGATTGTAATATATATTAAAATTGTTAATTGTCTAGATATCACATTGAACCTACGGGATGAATCCTATCAATATTTCATTAAAGGTACTCAACATTCAACTTATAAAAATAAGAAATCCAATCACATACCAACGATCATCAGGCAGTTAACCAATTACTAGGATAGCTAAAAACTTTCCCAACATTGATATGTCTAACGAGGTAGAAGACACTACACAAGCGTTGGATTAATACCATCATGAGTTTCACTAAAAATGACAACAAAAGAAACATTCAAAATACAAAGATGAAAAGATAAAGTTCGTGGTTTAATCCAACCTCTTGGTTAAATGTTACATCAGCAATTTGTTCCTGAATCTGATTAATAGATATTTTCAGAGGAATAGCCCTCTATATAAAATCATCAATAGAAATATTATTAAAGCAAGTTATAGTTGTACTTGCAATAAGGCAAAATTATTCGGTAATCACAATAAGACCATCTTAAACAATGGCTATACATCGAACCAATTGCCAGGGACGGAATGCAATACTGAATCAAAGAAGAATGTTATTTATACAATAGATACCAAAATAAAATAATCAATCTAGTAAATGAATCTTCTATGAAATATCTCAAAGTGAAGGAATTCCGTATCAGAGCTTCCATGGTGGAATAGAGATTGAAATTCTATAATCACAGTAGTTATTTCCAATAACCAAAACGTAGGTATAGAATTGCCCTATCGAAACATATTTGGTCCTTAAAGGATGAAAATTTGAACTAATGATTAAATGGAATGTTCCATAAAACTTAAAATCATCTAACAGCTTTAATAGTAACATAGGGATCCGTCTGGGAGAAATATTTAGAATAACGTCTTTCAGAAATACATCTTATCCATCGATTCAGCGAAAAAAAAAAACTTAGCTGAATGCAGCCACGATGGAAAGGTCAAACTGAATTTTACAGAAAGTATTATTTTTCATATTAATAAACAAATATGGTGGTTGTGAATCCTTAATCCTGTGTTACATGAGTTAGGTATGTTTCTCTATGAGTATAAAAGGGCATATTTAGAAAAAAAGAAGTTATATGAATTTGGAATCTTATTGAGATAAGGACAAATCAGATATTCATTTTGTAAGTAACAAGCTTACCTCACTGATACACATCTTATTGACAATAATCTGTATCGTCAAAAATGAAAAAAATTTAAACAAGACTGATGTAAGAACTGTACGAAGATGAAAACTAGTACAAGATGTGATCTTATACTAATATCAACAGCACAAAATGAGGAAGTATCAAAGAATTGCGAAATCACAAGTCAACCGATGGTACAATTAACTAATAGATACAACTCAAGAGTCAACACGTACAGGGTGGTATTACCAAAACCCATCTAATATGATCTCTTAACACCCTGCAGAGTATTGTGAGCTGTAATTCAGAAGAATTGTTCAGAATAAAAAATTCCTGGATTCACTCAATGAAACTGAGTAAATGGATCATTGCAATAATGTCTCACAAAGGAATTGTGTAATGCCATAATGAAAAGAAAAAAATGATCCACAATTATTGATGAATATAAAACAAAAAAAATGATTTGAATAAGAAATTACGAGAGAGAAACAAATCTCAGATGTATGATTAGATACATGCCTTAGACATGTTTAAGATTTGGAAAACTGATCCTAAAAAACGAATGTCATTAAAACTGGTTATTCAAAATGTAATGGGAGTGATATCAACAACACATATTTTCAATTCATTGAAATTCGGACTAACAACCATAAATTAAAATGAGGAAGTACTTAATCAAATGCAAAATAAGAAATTAACTAGTTGATCATTCCACTTATAGTTATAAAACAATTTAAGAGTCTGAAAAGTACAGGGGGTATTAGTGGGCTCAGATCTAGAAAAAAATGTCCAGAATTGAAATTCCTAGAATTATTCAAATAAACTGATAGATAGATTTTAAGCATTGAATTCAACATAAAGAAATAAGAAGTTCTAGCTCTTGTGATATAGTCATACCATAATGAAATATTAAAGGAAACCCATGTATATTGATGAATATAAGTCTTGTCAACACTATTAGATAAAAAAGATTAAGAAAAGTGAATAGTTCTTTGACAGAAGAATACATACGTACCTTAAATAAGGTTTTAGTTTGGAAAACTTCTTCCAGAAAAGAAATGTTATTTAACTTTTATTTGAAAAGATAACGGTCATAATTGCAACAACATTGATGTTGGCATTTTACTTCACTAGAATTTCATCTTCTGTTAACTACAATTGTATAATAACAAAAAGTAACAGCATAATTTGAATCAATACCCCTGAGGAATGAAAGCATTTGAGTTTAAAAACTACATAGGGAATTCACTTCGTCCCATTTCCAATATGCTCCACCTATTCTTAGCTGGGAATTAATGAGTTTTAATAAACAAGAATTGTTCAGAATTGGAAAGTCCAAGAATTATTCGAATGAATAGATTATTTGGATAAAAAAGTGTTAAATGAGTCACAAGTAAAATAAGTAGATCTACCTCTTGGAATGAAGTGAAATCATTATGAAAGACGGAAGAAAATCCCTTGATATTGATGAATAGGAACTCCTACACGATTGATCAAACACAAATAACAAAGATATAAATTAGGTAAACAATGAAAAACGATATGCCATAAGCATACGTTTTTCTACATTCATTAGACGTACTTGAGGTTTCGTAAACTATTCCCCAACCCCGACAAAAACAGTATTATTTTAAAAAAATTGCTTTTTGAAACTGCATCAGAAGTAATGTCAATAAGATGAATATTTGCTATTGACTGAGAATAAACAGGGTTCCAGCAACTATTGACGCCCATAGCATAGAACTGAAAAGTAGTAATAAAAATTGATAGCTCTGATGAATGATAAATACTGATATATAGATAATAGCCTTAATCATTGGGAAATGAATTATAATTAGATCAACTGATAATTAAGCTATATTACATTGTAATCATAATTATTCATGTATTCGGGGAACTGAGTTGGAGAGTGAAAATAAAGTATATTTCCTAGAAGGTATTAATCTAAGCCTTTGATTCTGATAACAAATTATCAAACATAAATCACAACTAAAGGGCTAAGCGGAAGTAAAGGAAACACTCAGAAGTAAATAACTCTTAAAACACAGAATAAAATGATTTAAAATCCATCATCAAACACTAATCTTTCTAGGAAAGCACATCGCATCAAAGTTATATGAAGGTTAATATGAAATATGCGAATTTCTTTAAGCATCTTACAATTTGTCAAGTTTTTACCCCGTTGAATTAAGAATAGTGCACTGATAGGGGTTGTTAAATTTGTTAGATTTATCTATATACTCCCACCCCCATATCTTATTAACTAAAATGTAGCGAAGCGAATCCACAAATTTTCAAAATAACTGTTAAAGTACGAAGCCCTAAGAATATGCACATTGTATTTAAGAACCGTCGATTGCAGTGAAAATGTGGTAATTTAAGTAATAGAGAAGAATAATGGCACAAGGTTTTTATGACTTCGAACAGGTAGCAATGAGGAGCTACAACTGGGTCTAAGGAGACATCCTAGCACACACCACTTCCCCTAAATAGTTAGGGGGCGTTTGGGAACTAAGTGGAATACGAACTGCCTCGATTGCTTTTAACTTCCCAACCCTTACATCCCCAAAGAAAGAAACTACTTGTTAACTTCATCAACCTTCTATCAGCTGCCATTGGACATATATCTTCCTCAGGAATCGCAAGGCCTCTCAATCAGGGATATTGTTGAGCTGATATTTCCTGAACAGTCAATCTCGTCATGTCATCTTATATTTTGCTGGCCCCAGTTTGGCGTGTGTGATAGATAGCACAAAACTTGTTCTATCTATAAACATATACAGAGGATGAATATATATATATATGTATATTGAGATCTCCGTACAATATAAAAATTGACAAAATCTGGGTAACAAAATATATCGGAACGAGATTGAATATTGGAAAGTGATGTACCAATTTGATATCTTTGGTCCAAATTCCGTCAATTTTGAAGATGTTCAAGTGTTAAAATGAATTTTTTCAATATACTATTTGCACTTGTTGTTATTATATATCTTGAGCATATAATTCATTGCAAATTATAACCAAAGGCAAAATATTGGGCTGTTATTTGTGAACTTGAACATATGCTGTACTTGCCAACCAAATAACGTTTTAGTGACACTTAATTTCACGCCGTGTGTTCTTACAATGTGATTAATTGGGCGTATGTTATTCTATCGTTGGAATTTTCAAAATCGAACAAAATGCTTTTCCCTCGGTATCCGCTTATAAAAAAGTCAAAAGGGGTAATGACAAGTGAAAATGTTTCAGACTCTCCTGTACACGCACACACACACACACACATGCACACACGGGCGTTTGCTCGCGTACACACACACATACACATATATGGTATGTGTTATATATATATATATATATATATATATATGTATGTATGTATATATATATATATATATACATATCCATATAATATATATATATGTATATGTATATATATATATATATATACATACATATATATATACATACATACATATATATATATGTATATATATACATATATATATATATATATATATTTATATATATATATATATATATATATATATATATATTATGAATTAAGAATGCCTTATATTTGAGATTGTATCTGAGATGACCTCAATCACGCAGAAATGCAGTGAGAGGTCTTGTGATCCATGGGGAAAGTTAGACTGTGTGAACGGAATAAACAGTCTAAAAATAAAATATCTGCTGCAGGAATCAAACTTGCAACTGGAAAGGTAGCAGCTTGAACGTAGCGTTGCTCTTCCCATTGAGCTAAACAATGAAAAGGCAAAGGCAAAAATAACTGCTTTATCTTCACTTTTCGATATTGTTCATTAACTGTCCATGTCTGTGCTATTGTTTCTGAATGTGGAAAATTACATAATTAAAAAAATGAATATATGATCTGAGACAATAATTATGGATACATTATATTATTTGAAGCTATTGGATATAACCTCCCTTTATGACTAACAAAGTGTCTTACTAGGCCTGGATAGTATGAACAGAATATTAATTTTGAAAATTAGAGGCTGCAGTGGGTTTCATAGAGAAAGTAGCCGCTCCAACGTGCGTGCATATATATATATATATATATATATATATATATATATATATATATATATATATTAAAAATCCCTGAAATAGTTACAGGGTAATCAAGCGATGACTCCCAGAAGAGGTTATTTATAAGTTGTACCGTAATAGCAAAGTACATGTGAATCAGGGTGAAAACATTAAAGAAAATTGTATAGATTACATTGACAGATCATTGAAACAAAAAAAATTTAGAGAGAGGTTATTCTTTTTTTAGTGTTCAAAGCTGTAAAGCTGTAAAGGTTCCTAGAATATATATATATGATAGAAAAATTTATCCAGCAAATTCATATCATCTATCTTCCAAAATTGCCCTATCATTTCCTTGTCCACCCGAAAGTATTGATGCTTGGTAATATTTTTTACAGTAGATTATGAACTATTCCTGGATCTTAAATTCTTTTGGAGGAAAAATCTATTCATTTTCGCTACTTAGATTTTGAAATTGACCTCTCAAGTACATTACTCTGTCTTATTTGTTTTCTTAAACATCTGAATTCCATATTTTGTAAAACCATTTAAAACCTTGAATGCTCCCCATGCTCTTTTCTCAAACAAAGTAGCCTAACTTGTCTGGCTAATTTTCATAATATGAATCTTTCATATCACATATCATTCTGGTTACTGGAAAAAAATGTTTTAAAGACGTTTGGTGTATTGTTAAATAGATTCAAAATCCTCTCTTGAATCTGGGTCAGAAAACTCAAGGAGGCCATTGCATTTATTTATTTTATGACAATAAATTGCCAAGTGTTTAACAATTCTTAAATTGTTATTATCTATTTTTCATTAGTAAGACAGCTAAAATCAAAAAGATTTTTCTCGAGATTTTGAAATTCTCTCTTCAGAAAAAAATGAAACGAGGCAGCACTTATGTAAACAATAGATACGTTTCTTGCCGAATCTTAAACAAAGGAGATGACACATAAGAATTTAGACAGTTAATAGTAGCGAAGATGGTGTCATTGTTTGCATTCCGAATTCAAATTTTGAAGAGGTATTTGACAGGACACATATTTTTTTCGGAATACTGAAAGAATATTAAGAATGAATATTGTCAGTGAATATTGTGGCCATGAATATTCAGAACAGAATACATAAAGCAATATAAATATTTATAGACATGCACGCTCATACACACACGTGCACAACACATATGAAAACACACACGGAAACACACACACAACACATATACAGGCACACATCATCTGCAATATTATAATTTCCTGCAAGATAAACTTGCAAAGCATTTGACAGAATTAAGTTCAATCACTTGGATATCGGACTGATATGGCCTTATGTCTCATGATTGAAAACACACACGCACATACACACACACGTGTGCACACACACACACACACACACATATATATATATATATATATATATATATATATATATCATTTGCACAATATCCTGAAAGATGGTCATGTAAAGTGCAAAAACGGTGGAGGGAATTAGCAAATTAAGAGAGAGAGAGAGAGAGAGAGAGAGAGAGAGAGAGAGAGAGAGAGTGAATCGCATAATTGCTCCTGGTGGTGTCAGGTACCAACGTAGGACACTGTCCAAAGTACATATCTGACCATGGTGCAAATTTTCCACGGTTAAATACAGTAAGACAATAACAACAACAATGAGAGCAATCTTCACCAAAATAAGAGGTGTAAACTTATATGTAAAATTCATATTTCCGTGATTTTTACTAACGATCAACTCATCTCCAAGAGACTGCTTAATTGGCTAAACTAAATCGGCAAAAAGTTGATACCTAGAAAAACTCAGATATACACGGATTTATTTTGTTAGAATTAATCGATACATTTATACACAAAAAGCCTATATATTTATAATTTTGTATTTTCTCGATATGCAATACGCAGATTCAGTAATTATCTTCAGTCAAAACAGCCTACCATCGAAGTTAGAGTGAAACATGTATTAGACAGTGTCTTTCCCCTTTCCTCTTAGTCAGTTCACGTTATATTTCCACAATTTCTCGATGCATTTCATTCGTTGAACGTTGAGCCTTGGGCGAAGGAAATAAATAAATCTTTTGGTGGATTCAAGAATATTTTTTCCAATTAAGAGAATTCTTTTCTTTTTTTCTTTTTCATATAATCGGCTGTGATGGTCCAAACAATATTCCTGAAAGTCCTCCATGAATTTTAATGGAATATCATTGAAAGAAGCGATAAAATCTTAAAGTGAATCCAAAAATATATTCTGATCAGGTCGGGTAAGGGTTTCAGAGGT
>OY735211.1:62259013-62291513 GCA_963457665.1 Thysanoteuthis rhombus
GTGTGCTCGAGTTAGTAATGACACAAAATGGATTTGGCAAGCCGATTTCAAACTCTGGCTTGAGCAGTTTGTGCTCAACTAGCACAAGTGTTCTTGGTAAAAGCATGGATCGATTCCACAAACTATGGGTAAAATATCCCAGGGTGAAGTTAGTGAAAAGTTTTGGGGTTTCTTGATGCACCTAAGTCTTTTCGATAAACGGGCTGAGTATTTAGTGACGTGTAGGGCCCGGGCATGGACTCCATCCACCACCAGTGTAAAGAAAGAAAGAAGAAAAATCAATTTTTGACAGCAACAGAAGTCGACAGTTCCTTGCAAGCAAACATGCTTTTTTTTTTTCGTTCGGACCAATCGATTAATTGCGTTCATAGGAATTGAAGGATAGTGCAATCGAGCAAAAATGAGTATTTACTTTTTGCGTGAGACTACGTCATTCATTATTTCTTTGAAACAATGCTCCAAAGAAAGGAAAAGTACAACAAAGATGAGAAAGATGGAAAAAATAAAAAATAACAGATTGAGGGCAAGACAAAAAGAAAGAAAAAAGAAAAGGGTGAAAAGGAATACATTACATATTGTTTATTATTAGTGCATAGACATATAATTTTTCAAATAAAGTATATTGCATTTTGGTTTATAATGTTTTGTTTTATCACTGATGCAGCGATTATCTATTTATATATTTTTTATTTCGGGCTTCACAACGGGGATTGAATTGAAAATAAATCGATCGGAAGTACTTTCATTACAGAAACAAATATTGACAAATGTTTCCAAATACAGATAAAAATGTACCATATTTTTTGCTGGTTTTCAACAGAGTCTGTTCTTTTTTGTTCATCAAGGAAAACCTGGCACGAGAATTACAACGTTAAAAAATGAATACTTGGCTCTGGAAAGGTTAAATTACCTTGCTCTCAAATGAGACGAATTGATTCCAGATTTGAATATTTTCTCGGGAGATTTTGCAGGTAAATCTTCATGATGTTTAATAGATGATCTTGAAACTGAATCAAAATCTGTTGTCGGGAATAGCTGGAATCACCAGACATTCAGATTCTGTCTGAGAATTTGGAATATAGGTTTTACCACTGCCATCGAAGGTAGACGAGGTATACAATGAGTGCAATAAATATCCGATACATTAAAAAAATGTAGCATCACGATAGAATTTCAATCGATAACAATGATCAATGGTAGAGTGCTTGCTTCTGTTCCGTTCGTGTCGTGAGTTTAATCCATGAAAGGATCATGCCAAAAAATCTTCTCCAGTTTTTTGACAGATCTTCACCTTCCCAGTCCTGCGTGGTTGTGGTCAGCTCGCCGCCCACCAAGCAAAGTTATGCTGTGACAACCCTCATGGGCTTTGTAGCCGTCCGATACTACAGCTGCAAAATCTACAGCTCTTCATGCGAGTGTTCCTACAGGTTTCCACTGTAGTTGGACCACTTTATGGACCATAAATACGGATTGGAAATTTCAGTTTGGATCAAACATCAAGTAATGTAAAACAATCGGAAATTTTGGTTCAAATTTTGTCAATTTTTAAAGTGTATGAAGATGTTGAAATGAACGTTTTGGAATGCATCGGTTATTTTTTGAATAATCGTCAATAATTTCAATTGTTAAAAACTTTTCTGAATGTTTATGAAATCGCTCTAAGTTCTGTCAATTTAAAAGTTATATAACGATTTTGCGTCGGTTTGTATGCTTGCCCACACAATATCTGTCATGTTTCTCTATAAATTTTAATTAATTTTTGCAGAAGTATTGGCGATTGACTACGAAAAAATTGATGAAACTCGGAGGTGTATCAAGGAATTGTTCCCTACCTGACATCGTAGCTATATATACACAAGATTCAATATATCTACAATTTCTCAATGAATTTGTTTTCTTGCGAGAGGTGCATATTTCAGTATTGAATAAGTGATTTAATTTCGAAGCAAATCAAAGAATATTTCACAATTATCTCTCTTGCATCGTAACTATCCATGAACTGATTTTCATCTGGTATTTAGTAACAATGATGCTGGCTGAGGAATGCAGTCTTAGAGTGCATTTTCGTTTCATATATCTTGCAGAAGTTCAAAACAATACAAAAAGACACAAAGGTCTAAAATGTGTCTGCCTCCGGTAACTTGCATAGTTAACAGCACGGAGAGCAACACAAATGAGATCCTGTTTTCACAAAAGATATTTGAAACAAACCTTCCAATGAGAGTGGTTGGTGAACTTTGATATTTATTCTTGGAACGGCGTTTAGTTAAGTTCTCCCTTTGTATAAGACCCGAGGGTGAGATCTTTTCAGAGCGATCATGTAATAATCACAGATTCGTATTCAAATATCAAAGGTGTTTGATCAAGATGGCCAGCAATCGAGAGGGAGAAGGCGTCAATTTGGCACCGATTTAAGAAAGAATCTTCTTCAAGAATTTTGCCTAGAGGGTTATTCATGTCTTTGTTGCTATAGTTCGAATGTACGGAACTTGGCTTTAGGATTACTGCAACTATCAAATGTCAGATTAGTGAACATCGTTACGTACTTTGGGGCGAATCAAATCACCTTTATGAAGTTTTAGATGAAAGCAATCAACGTTTCATATATCCAGGTTTCTTATATGCAAATATATAGGAATAAAAATTACATTTATTTTGTTGTGATAAAGTTTTCAGTGGAAAGTAGTTCGAAGAGAAATGTGATGATGGACTGAAGAAACAAAAAAAAAAAATACATGCAAAATGCGAGAAGAATCCATTACGGTTAAAGAGTTTAACTTGAACGTCGCCATAGGGCTTCAAAATTAACGAAACATTTTTGTTCTTAACATTTCGACGTTCAATTTTGTTTTAATATTTTTTTTCATTTTTGTACTTTGTAGTCTTCAATCTGAATTCTCAAATAATTATGATCCACAAAATCAAACCCGTATATTTGTATTACACACACACACACACACACACACACACACACACACACACACATATATATATATATATATATATATATATATATATATATATATATAACATGTATGATTAGATTTAAAACAAGACGTATGCATTGGAACCTTTCCGCACATCGGAATCTCTTCAATAATCATAATCCACAGGTACCCGTTCGTTCATTCATAAATATATATATATATATATATATATATATATATATATATATATATATAATCATACCCACTGAAGGTCAACATTTTGCGCCCAATGCAATTTCAGCGACCCGTATTATTCTTATTTCTTGCTATCCTGAAAGTCAAAAGGTCATTTCGTCTGAGTAATCTATTTCTCTCTTATCTATCATGTTCAATCGAATTTGGAAAATTACCATGGTAAATTATGCTGACTATGTATTTAATAGGACAATCCTCTAGAATAATTTCCTTTATACATAGAAATGATAAAATATAGAATATGAGAAAAAGTATATGCAATATTTTCCCGATATAACTATCATTCATTTAATTCTGTTTACGTTTGTTTATTTTCCACGTATTTTAAAACTTGTACTATTCCTGAATAAGTGAAATGTTTTCAAAATGTAGAATTCATAAATCTATGTTGAAAGTGGCTCACAAAAATCCTCAATACTTAATAAACATAAATCGGAAAAAGTAAATTATGAAAATCGTTATAGTAAGTAAATGATTCATAAGATTAAAAAAAAAATCACCGGTCTTTTGATCAAAGGACAACTCTAAAAACCCATTCTAATTTAATTCTCAATTCAAAGATTTTAAAAATTTGAGATATCGTAGATTTGAAAATTGAAAATTCCATGAAAGTTAAATGATAAATATTATTCATATCTGTCCATTTTTGTTCCATAATTTTTTATAATTCAATTTAAAAAAAAAAGTATTATGAAAATTGAATAAGTGATCTGAAATATATTACATTTGAAATAAACAGGTGAGTTCCTCTTACAAGGCATTAAGCCTACCATTCGATATTTAATGAAACAAAGTTTAGTGATCAACTTCTTATCGTTCATTTCATGAAAAACAAAATTTCATTCTCTTCTATCATGCTTATTCTGATTCCTGATCACATCATTTTTCTTCAAATGATTGAAAGTTGAAACCGATATCAAATTGATCACATTCTGCAGTTTATATGATGGATTAATTCTGTTTCTAATGTCTATATCCATATATCTACCTATTTATTCATTTCTCTCTCTCTCTCTCTCTCTCCCTCTCTCTCTCTCTCTCTCTCTCTCTCTCTCTATATATATATATATATATATATATATATATATATATATATGTATGTTGAAATTCGGTTCGTTGAATGGGCTTAGTTGAGAATGTAAATCAAAATTACTGTGTTAAAAATATAATAAGTTCAAAACTTTTAAAAATGTTTCACTGATTTGTTTTTCTGTGAACTATTCCAAATATGGTAAAATTATTATAGTTTGCATGGCCCTTTAATTTAAATGCTTATTATTCCTTATCATTGTCTGTTCTAGTTTCGGAAGGCTTCGTTCATAATTGTACTCTTCTGCTTTAATTATCACTCTTTCTCTTTTAGTGACTCTCATTTTCATTTGAATAACGAGTTTCTTTCAGTTACCTTATCTGATTTAATTATACATGGAAAGTAAGGACTCTAGACGATATAACACTATAATCAAATGTCAATAGCAATGGACATTTTTCTATCCATCTATCTATCTATCTATCTATCTATCTCTCTCTCTCTCTCTCTATATATATATGTATATATACATATATATATATATATATATATATATATATATTGAGAGAAAGAAAGTTCATAATGCAATGTAAGAAATGCAATGCTCTTCCAACTCTGGGATGGAGCACTCTGGCAGATCAGGAATTATGTGTCAGTGAATATCAATATATATTTTGCGTAGGGCAGGGAAAGATAATCTGCCTTAAGGTTCGGGTTGAAGGTTTTGTTCCTACTTAGTGGTACCGGAAGGGATATCAAATCGGTAATACAACGAAAGAGCTCTCTTTGCAAAACACAATTTTCAATTTGTTTTTTATTCATATTTATATATATATATATATATATATATATATATATATATATATATATATATATATATATATATATATGAAACATTATGTGATATACGGACATACTGACCGAAGATAGAATTGATCATTCATACATGGATAATCTGGTCATTTTTCACGTGATCAATGTTATTTCAAAAGAAACAGAGAAGCGTTTCAAATCTAACGTCGTTATCAGGCGTGGCTCTAGATGTACAATTTTGATGTCAGGAACAAATCACCTCCGCATTTAAGAGACAGAATGCTTATGATGATTTTGGTATCATTAACAGTTCTCTGCCCAACTCATGTCATACACCTGCGATAAATGCCATCAAGGTTATGGACTAAGACTTTTATAACCTGCTACTCGACAAAAACCGATAGAACCAAGATCCAAAAATGAATCATAACCAAAGAAACCATAACTGCATGAGTTGGTGATTGAACTGCTGAAAAATACAGTTAACCGATTTAATGACTAAGAAACTGGTGTCACAGAGTTTATTGAAAGTCTTCACGACAACAGTAAATGACCCCGGTAAAAAAAAAAATCATATTTTTTTTCATAATTTCCTGATAATTTTCATTTATTTTAGAATCTTCTGGTTTCCACACGCACGCTGACTCACTGGAAAACACACGCATGCGCATGCACGAACGCACACATATATACATACATATAGTGCGGCTGATAAAGATTAGTTAAAAAAAAACGTTGTTTCTATGGCTTGGTTTCGAGAGTTAAAAGAAGATTATTTGCTTATTCTGAAGAGCAATACTTTTTTTATATAGAAGATGGTTTGTTAGTATAAAAAAAAAAATCACCGCTCATCAGTAAATACATTTATACCACACATGTATAAGGGAAATAACTATTTTAAATCTTTAAGACATATTTACCATTTATCTATATTCTGATGCTCATCTGTATTTGAAGAATCACATAATCAGTGTTTCTTGACTTTGACTGTATTTTTCTCAAAGTTGGTTTTGATAAAAGATATTTAACTAACTCGTATGGCAACTCTCCAAACTAGTTACAGATCTCAACTTTTTGATCAACTCTGAACAAAATTTTAGGAAGATAAAACAATCTTTGTTTGATTATAGCAAATGCACACTTTGATGTGTTAACGGGAATAAAATTGTGCTTCCTTGTGTGAAGTTTCAGTTTCCCACTCTCAAAACCAAGGTATGCAAGCGCAATTTCAATTTTATTCAATGAAATATATGTATATATTCATATATATATATATATATATAGAGAGAGAGAGAGAGAGAGAGGGAGAGAGAGAGAGAGAGGGAGAAGGACGGATATAGACAGAAGGAGAAAATATTTTTCATCTGCAGAGGACAAATGATTCTACGACTACGTTCTCTGGGAAACAATTTGAGTTGAAACTGCAAACAACAAGAAATGAGACGAAGATTTTTAATAATTTCAAGAAATCGCCCGAGGCTCAAAGGGGAATATTAGTTGACAGTCTTGCAGACAAAGAGATTCTGAAGCTTTTAATGGGAAAAACTGTAATATCGGACAAATGTGACTGACTGAAAAAATTATGATAATGGAAAGCTGCAAAATGGAATTTTAGGAATTATTATTAGTCTCTTTTTCGTAGCTGCTTACACTGATTGTAGATGTGCCTACAAAAACTTGATACATATCAAATCCATCAATGTGAAATATCATGAAAAGAGTTGGAGAGAAACAAGTCAAATATGCACAATGTAACTCCAGAGTGCAAGAGGATGTCATTGATATAAAAATGACTCCATATCTATCTATCTATCTATCTATCTATCACAGTTTGTTTGAAATTATCTATCCATTCATTTGTTCGGATCTATCTATATTTTCATCTACCTTTCTGTTCATATCTATGTATCTGTTCCTATCTATCTATCCATCTATCTATCTATTTATCTATGCTCATTTCTGTATACGTTTATCTATCCATCCATTTTTCTAGTCAGTTCATACTTATCTATCTATCCACCTATCTAGATGTATCCAGACGTGTGTTGATACATGTGAATGGCCTCATAAAGCTAGTCGGCCCTAGAGATTGTTGAATATTTCAAAAAGATTGATAGAACTGATTGAAATGAATAGAAATGATAATAATGGAGAAATCAATATATCTATATGAGTGTCTGTGTTTATGTGCCCTCATGGGTCCACTGCCGGACTGTCAATCCCATTTCTGGTCTTCTCCTACTGCGTTTCCAATTTCAGGGGTTCGGTTGATCTTTTGTGTCATTATCTTTACTTCTTTACTCTTTGTTACGTGTACTGGACATCTCCATCTTCTCATCTAGATTATTTCTATGATATTTCTAAACTTCGGCCAATTTTCTGATCCATTTTGATTCTTTCCTATTTCTTTTTGCCATTCCTAGTATTGCTCTTTCCGTCACGTTTTGTGTTAGATTTCATGTTTCACTTCCGTGCATCATAGCAGGTACTACATATCCATTATGCACTTCACATTTTTAGCCTACTGGCGAGGTGATTTTTCAATAAGTCTCTATATTTACAAAATCTTTCTGAATTGTTATACGTCGTTTTATTTCGCTTTCATCGTCTCTTTTCCTGACTTCCCCTGTTCTTAATATCAATCGGGAGGTTATTGTTGGACATAAATATTTTTCGTGATTCTGTTGATCTTTAACCTTATTTCATTGCTTTTACTGTTTTTTCTTTTTAGATTTCTTGACGTGTTTTTATTTTTTTATTTTTTAGGATCATCTTTTCTTTCTAATAATAATGCAATATCATAATAGAACTACAAAACGTTTTCGTCCATCTATACCTGCCTTTTTCCTATTAGGTCTTTCGAAAAATACTTTCAAGACTTTCGGCAAATAGTTTAGGCGAAATTATATCATCTTGTTTATTTCTTTTTCCCGCAATTATCTTATTTCCATATTTATGAAATGAATATTAGCAGTCCCCTTCCGTTATTTCTCACAACTTGTATATAATTCAGGTTAATACCCTGTTCTCGTATAGAGTTTGAAACTCCTGTATGTTCTACCGAATCAAATGCTTGTTAATTATCAACAAGAGAGAAACAAAGCAGTTTATTGTATTTTATTGTCCTTTTGATGGGCCGATTTATCGTTTACAGATGTTCAGCTCCCAAAAGCCAACAGCAGATGAATTGCTTCAAAGAATGCAAAAGGCAAAACAATCAGATATAGACATAGGATTGAAAAAAGACAAAAAATTTGAAAAAAAAAAAGGAAAAAAAACTGAAAATTATAATCAGAAATTATATGCTTCAAAAATAAAAGTAATTTCAAATGATACCGGAATAGACACTACCGATGTTCCAGACATAACAGCAGAGGAAGTAGAGCTTGAGCTTATAGAAATATGGAACACAAGAAAATCTAAGGCGAAAATGGTAAATCAAGAAATCTTTTGGATGATGCAAGGGAGAATATTCGCCTAAGTCTGGCATAACTCTCCACACAGTGTGCAAGATAAAAACAGGCGCCAGGGAACTTCTGTCTGGGAATGGTAATCTCACTTTACAAAAAAGGAGATAACACGTCATCTTAGTCATTCAAAAGAAACTGTCACGTAAGCAAGGTCTTTTGGCAGCATGCTACTTATGTTTGGGGGTGATCAATGGAAAAAAAGGGTGATCAATGGAAAAAATAGAAAAGGGGTGATCAATGGATGAGGTCTTTCTTTTGCCGTTTGTTGCAACAATGAACATTCTGAAAAAATGTAAGGAGCCAATTCAATATAAACCCTGCATATTGAACCTTCCTCTGAAATTCATTTGGAGATGGGGGTTAAAAAAAAAGGGAATAAAAAGATCTCAACGTGATGAGGAGTAAGTGTTTGAATTTCAAGTCCTCTAGCTCCATTGGCGATCCTGCGCAAGTTATACATTCATAGCCAGACACACCAACGTGAAACTGAATAAATTCATATTTACGGTTTTGGTGACAGTCTCGATTGACGTTTTCTAATAAATATCTTGGAAACTATCACCCTATTACGTTTTTTCAAATGTATTTAAAGTTTTCTAAAAAAAATAATTACAAACAGACTAATATACACTCTAAATAGAAATCAAACACGCAAACAGCTAGGTTTTGGGAGCAGCTACTTAACAATACACCACTCACATTTATATATATATATATATATATATATATATATATATATATATATATATATATATATATTGTGAATAAAAGACAAACTGCTTATTTCTTTTGCTTTTTTACTAGCATGCGTACACACTTTTTATTGATATCATCGAAGTTGGTGATTTGAGAGCCTTCGACCATAATCAATCATTATCAAGACAGTGTGAATGCGTTATCTAAAGAGTGATCACTAATACTTTTCATTAAATTTTTATATTCATATTCCAATCGTCGTCGTTTTTAACTAGTGTAGCCATGAATAAATCTGTTCAAGTATGTAACTGAAAATAATGTCATCTGCGGGCGTGGACGCTACATACAATAAAGAACACACTTGCTGATGTTGAAAGATAGCCTACTAATGATATATTGCTTTGTCCAAATCAGACAAGACTCCATTATTTGAAATCCTTCCCTGGATTTTGTATGAAATGCTTGTGTTGTTCAAAATGAGCTGACTAATATCGGCTGTTGGGCTATGATTCTTCAAAATGTACTGGTAGGTGGCGCTCTTGTTGTTGAGATGGCCAACTGCAAAAGAGCGTTATGATATATATATATATATATATATATATATATATATATATATATATATATATGAGAAAAAGACAGAGAGAGAGAGAGAGAGAGAGAGATATGAACCAACTGAGATTACTAGATAGATATGAAAAGACCAGGATGGATAGATTGGACGGTATGAACAGACTGACATAGATAGATAGATAGATAGATAGATAGGTAGATAGATATGAACCTATTGAGATAGATAGATAGATAGATAGATTGATTGATTGATTGATTGATGGACAAATAGATATAAACAGATTTTGGTAGATTAATTCATAGGAGAAATATTGGGATGGATAGATAGATAGAATATGAAAGAGATAATTTAATTCATATTGATTGGATAAGGTACCTTTAATGATGCAGCTATGTGATTGTAATTCAATTTGATTTATTTTCAAAGCAAAATCCTATATGGAATGATTTTGTCCTTTTTCCGATCTTTTTTGCATCTATCTTATGAAAGGCCAACATCATTCAAATTGTCAGTTGTATTGAAGCTATGGGAAACTTATGAAAATACATATGATGAAAACATATCTCCTTAGTTGCAGTCTTTTCTTCGCCGAAACCGATACACGTGAACAAGACATTTGCACATTAACTCATCTATAGGTCGAACCATGTTTTCGTGCAATTAGGAATATGGTTAGCATGGTAATACGGATCTATTCGTAAATAAAAATGAAAACATGTTTTTTTTTCTTCTTTTCCGTCGTCTTCAGAATGTTCATATTTATAATTTTATCTACTGTCTTTCATTGAAATATTTCATATGATTTTTCAAGGGAGGATTAAATATAGGCCTATTGGTATACGTGGGTCAAGATTACGTTTGGAGATGCAAGTTGTGTAGATGTTAACGGCGTGTAAAATAGAATCAACAATCCAGGGCAACTTAGGTTAACTCCGTACCAGCGCCCATGTGAAAGTCATAGATCCATCCTCACTCCTCCTCGACTATACTTGAAATAGAAAGGCAAGCTGGTACCTCTACCCTGAAGAAGACTATCCATTCACGAAAAGAATCCCTTTGATTCAAAACCAGGTGAGTCGAGCCCCTTAAGATGGTTGAATGCTAAGTTCGATGTCCCCAGTTAGCATCAAATGAATAGGTGATCAATGAATGCTACTTCTCATGCATTTTGTCGGAAAGTGATCAACAAAGAGCCCAAATTTGAAAGAAAAAGAACCAAAAAAACAAGTGCGAATGCTTCCTAAACAAAAGGCCAAATTTAGCATAAATTGACATTGCAAATCCCCCCCAAAGAAAATAAAAACAAAACAAAAGAAACAAACAAACTGATTTTCAGAAAACAAACTCTCCAAGGCATAATAAGGAGTAGATATTTAGATCCTCTGCACCATAGCTCTATTGGAGCGGCCTGAAAGTTTGAAGCATACATAACTAAACAGTAAGACCAACTGAAAAACTGAAGAAACCTATGCTGACAGTTTTAGTTGACTGTTTCTAAAAAGGAGTGGCGTAAAGAGAGGAGGTAGTAAAGCAAATGGGTAAAGGAGAAAATAAAAATACCCCTTGGGGGTATTGTGTGGATGTATATAATTGCGATGCAGAGGTGAGAAGACTGTGAAAATTAAATCCTGGAATCGCCCTAAAATTCAATCCTTCTTGTTTTTCATGCTATGGCCCATCTTCCATTAAATGTCTTTTAAATGTATCGATAACTTCCGACGGTATTGTGTGGAGAGACAGACACGGGGACTGATAGGCTAACATATAGGAATAGATAAACAATCAGTACAAAAACTATCTGATACATTTCAAAAAGTTTTTATCAACATCCTTATACAGCTTCTAAATTGGTAGAATTTGGACCAAGGATTTCTTCGTTTTTTTCCATAAATTTCTTTGTCCAATTTTGTTTCAATTTTCTATGATTTTTCATACTTTTTTTTTTACCTTTGTTCCAAATTCTATCAATCCAGGTAGTGTATGGTTATGTTTAATACATTGAACCCTTTTGAAAAGTGTCAGATAATTTATGTACTTACTGTACCTCTCCCAGTTTCATTAGCAGAGGTAAATAACGGGATATAGAAACAATCACAGCGAGAAAAAAGAAAGAGACGAATAAGAAAAAGAATGAGAAAAAGACGGAAAAAAACAGAAAAAAAAGAAAAGCTTGAGACGAATTAGTGAAAGAAACATGGCGGCAGCAAACGAACGAGAAAAAGAGCAAAGAATACGCGCGTAGCAACCAATTACGAGAATATCTTGGTCGTCGTTGCTGATGGGGATCTCGTTGAATCTCGTTGATCCTTTTTCAGAGCAAATGGTGCGCAATTTGTTGCTCTCCTTTCAGGCCGGGTGAAATAAACATCGTCTTTGATGTTTCCCATGAGAAATAGATCCATCGCTGTCTTTGTTGTGATCTTGCTTTCCTTGCTGCATCGGGTTGCTAAGAGTTTACCGTTCCTCTTTCATCATTATTTCTCCTAGCACCGATCAGCAGGAAACACTTTGCAGGTTTCAGATGCTTATTTACCACAGTTTGAAGACCTTTATGTAGGTGTGTATGCCCGAATGCATCTATCTGTATATGCGTGTGTACCTGGGCGTTTTCACCTGAATATGCATGCGTGCATGGATATCTATAGGATTGTGCCTATTTTCACTTGCCCTTATTTAAATCTAGAAGCGACGGGGAATTTAAATACCTTGTTCTTTGGGTGAGCCTCTCCAGTTTATGAGTTCTTTTTACATTTTTTCACTCTTTCAATATACAAACAATAATTTTTGTTTGATTGATATGTAGGAGCATGTACATGCCTGCTGGTGAGTTAATGGTAATGCAATACGTCGAGAAACACAGATAATGCAGGTGTGCAGAATTAAGGTAATTTAAAAGTGTTTCGATTATTTCAGATGAATTATATGTTTTTTAGTCGGTAATTTCCAAATCAAACTATTTCCTCCACCCCCAAATTTTTTCAATAAATACCGTTTTTAGTTGTGGAAAACAGGTTTTCAAGTATCTCATGCAACACGTATGGTTCCTTTGAAGGATTTTATATTTATTTTTTGGATGGTGAATCTGAAAAAAATAGGAGTATTTTTCCTCCATCAGCTAATTCTTCATCACAAAACACATTTAAATACCTAAAAATCCTCTCGAATAATCAGAACTCCCTTTTTAACGGACTTCTGTGTAATTACCTGCTAACATATTTACCGCAGTTTGAAGAGTTGTGTACGAGTATTTGCTCAGGTGGAGGTCTCACGGATGTCTGACTTGGAACTCATATTCATTTGTTAATTGGCTCAATTTTCATGGTACAAGTGAATAGATATTTCAATATAGATAATCCTAATGAGTTAGTAATATCAGCTGAGAATGTGAATACTTTTAAATAAACGTTTTATTCACAATTTCTCTTAATATGTAACTTGGATAGAGCAAGTTTTCAGTTATACTTCGCCATTTTCTCACATAGTTACTAATTATGCATTTTTCCAATAAACAAGGGCCATCTTGGCGCGCTCATAAAAATCTGCTCAAGCAGACGCGACGCTTTTTTTCATAGCAACGATACCGACATTGGCGTCAGGAAAAATGCTGTCTACGTAGCCCAACTTTCATCAACCCGAACAGATGAATGTTTGAAGGCGCCAAATCGGGATTATACGGTGGGTGTGGCAGCAACGTCCAACCAAAACTTCCAACACAGTCTTGATCTTCAAACCGGTGTGGGGCATGACAATATCATGTTGCAAGAAAAAGGTTGTCTACTTCTCTGGACTATAAATATACGAAGCTGGATCTATAAATTCGTAACTTGAGATTTATCAGGCGAATGTGGATCTGCAATTTTATGAAATATCAATTTCGTAGAGAATATGGCAAAATGCGCCACACAGCGGGGACTGGAGTCAAACTAACGCTCTTGTTGTCAATATATCAAAGACGATTCATTGACAGCAGCTGGTACGCTGATTGACTACCCTGGAGAAACAAGTTTGAGATGCTTTACTTATTCTTACATGCCAGGGTTTTCTCAACAGAGACTTCTCACAACCAGGGGTGAACTATTTTCAATTTCCCTCGCGTAGAAACATCGGTAGATCAATGCATATATGAGTCTTGTTGTTTTGACCAATTTGTCAACTGTAAGTATAAGTGAGAAATAGATTATTCCCTGCTTCCAGCAGGGACATCTAATTACCAGACTGAGAAGGCCCCTGCCTTCTATGACACGAAGGGTTATATGTAGGTTTGACTCGTACGAGATTCCGCTTATGATGTATCAAATGACGATCGAACTCATTCATTAAAGCTTGTGAAAGAAGTTAGCTGACAGACACTTTGGCAGCGAGGATAATCTCTCGGTGTCACACGAGTATGCGAGTAGGGTGACTCCTATGAGAGAGCATTGTTGTTTTCCATAGAGCACGGTGTCCATGAGAAAGGGTGCGGTGTACAGTCTGATGTCTGCTTGATTAGATGTCCCATTGATCATCGGCAATAGATAGGCTTGAGACAGACTCATATTGCTCTCGTTGCTGCATATAGTACTTTCTCACCATCGTTCTATGGTTGTATCCATAGAGTGACGATTAGAAAGTAGTACACTTAACACTATTAAACTTTCGAATTCATATGCGTATCTGCACGAATACTCTCTCTCTCTCTCTTTCTCTTTTGAATTCTTATGAGCCCTGCGCTTGCTCGTGTGTACACCTGAAGAAAGCGTAAGCTTACTAGTGTATGAACATTAAGTGTAGTAATTATTTTAACATTCTTATACTTGTTCAAAATTGACAGAATTTGCACCAAAATTTTCTGTCTTTATTTGCACATAACCTTTCAATCTTCCATCTTGTTTCAATGCTTAATACTACAATTTTTTTTATCTTTAGTCCAAAGTCTGTCAAATCTAAACTCTCAGCATCATCGTCATCCCGGTAATGTCAGTAGGTGGAACAGACCTTCCCAAATATAATATTTTTATTTAATGTAATATGCCGTCTTTTGTCCACGTAATGCTTTACGTGAACCTTTCTTGTGCACGTTGCATGGTTCTTCGTTCAAGAGAACAAGTCTTTTGGTTAGGTTCCATGTTTCTACTCCATGGGGGAGTATCGGAAGGACAAAATGGTGTTAGAAAATAGTATCAACCGCTTGTCTACTGAGGGTGATTCTTTTTCTTTTGAGGATTTTATTGAGATTACTTACCCTGGGTAGTTGCGGTGGTCTGCTCTCCTCAGTTCTGCCGTTTTGATTTTTATCAATGTGTCTTTGTCCTCAAGATATTTGTTGTACTTGGTATCAGTTCTACCAAAGTTCATGGAAAAACCTAACTCCTTGCTTGTTCATTGAGATTATCTAACATTATTTACCATTCATGAAAAGTTCTCGGCGAGAAGAACGATTTCGTCAACAAATGTGATGTTACTTAAGGTAAAATTAACTTTTTGTACTCACCGTGTATGAGTATATGTAAAAAGTTCGAATGCGTAATCATACTGGTGTATGCCTGTGAATATTTGCTTGTAATTTTTTTTTGGTGGTACTGCCGATTCCCTTATATTTGCGAGGAAGATTTCCCTTGTTAAAAGGACAGTCGACCCTCACTTATGTTTGAGAGACAAACATAAAGTGAGAAAATTGGCTGAATTTGATGTGCCTTGAGCAGCATCCAACAATCTTGGTCTTTTTTCTTGAGTGGAATGGCGAGGTTTCAGTTCAATCCAAATCAATTCCTTCCGAACAGAATCGAGATAAATGTGCAAAAACAATGTTTGCTGAGAATACATTCGCAAATTAAAGAAGCAGTTTCCTTCACAGACTCGTCAATTGCTTTAACAGATCCGTCCATTTACAAAACTTTCTCCTCACATACGTACTTTTTTTTTACCTCCGTTTACCTACATCAGTTCTCATATATTACCATACACATTAGAAACTATCAACGAAAACTGTCAACATAGGTTTCTTCGGTTTTTGAGGTGATCTGGTTGGTTTATGTAAATATTGATCATGCGTAAAGGTCAAACGAATGGACTTAGAAGAGTTGAATTCTCAAATCCCTTCCTTATTATGTGAACCTTTTTCGTTTCTGCTTTTAGTTAATACCTAAAATGTTTCTGTAAGGGGTTAAGTTTGATTTGTTAGTAATATGATAAGTCACTTAGTATGTTGCTGGCAGTGTTCATGCTGTATTTTTGTTTTTTCAAATATGGACTTTTTTTTTAGTGATTACTGTCCAGCATTAGCGAGGGAAGTAATTTATCAATTGATCACCCCTTTTTTCAATTTTTTAAATTGATCATCCCTAACATGACATGTTACTAAAATACATGGCCACATGACGATATTTATTGAGCCAGTCCTTTTTAACTATCGCCCTTCTTACTTGAATACCTGAAAACCTGCTACTCTATCTTACTTGAATAGACTCTGGGAGTGCAGTTATGAAGAATTCTCCGTTATACCGGGTGTATCGAAATGAGACCTGAAAATTAAAAACATACTGAATACCAATTAGCAGATGTAAAAAAACAATTATTTATGTTTTGATTTGCTTGCATAATTGTATTATCTCTGACAGTAGACTTAGAGGATATAAAAACAAACGTGCCGTTAGAACACGTGTCATAACCATCTGAATAAGTTCCATAACAAAGAGAGTAAACTGCAATCATTCACCAACCGATATACTACTCATTTTCCTGACTCCTTATTTACATACCTTGCTACCTTCTTGTGTACCTACTTACTTAGCTAATTACTTACCATTCTCCTTATGAGCATTCTTTTTACCCTCCCATTAACCTTCTTATCTGTAGATGTATACATGAATATTACATATGTATGATATACGATTTGGCTGCAGATTTTCTCGAATACATTTTCCATTAAAAGTGACAAACAAGGAGCTCCTTCTTAATTTGTTGTTATTATATTCATCTTAGGATATCTGGTTTCAATGTGTTTAGATACTTTCCAAAAAATTGAGCATTTTCAGCAGCATCTGACATTTTCCAACCTGATCTTGAAAACGGTATAAGATTGCTACTGAAAGCGTTCTATCTTTTAAAAGTATCTATATACGAGGGGACCAGAAATTCGTTTGCTTGTACGATAACAAATAAGGATTTGTGGAAAATTGAACGATGCCCCCGCCCACTATATATATATATATATATATATATATATATATATATATATATATATACATATATATATATATATATATATGTATGTATGTATGTATGTATGTATTATATATATATATATATATATATATATATATATATATATATATATATATATATATATATATATATATATATATATATATTCATATATATTCATATATACATATATATATATATATATAAATCCTATTCTCACATCTGCCGTTCACATATTTTCACATATTCACTATTCCAATTTACTGCCGAATTAAGTATCCATTTCCTAATAATATTGATATACATATAGATACATACATACATACAAACATAGATTGAGGAATGAATATATGTGATCCGACAGAATGAATTATAAATTGCGTTATATTACATAGAAACTTATCTGAAATGATCTCTTGTCATTACACAGCTAATATATCACTCAATTTAGACAACGTAAGCAGAATAAACAATTAAAGAAAATGAGGCAGCTGCAGGAAGAGAAGTGACTACCCTATTGATAGCGAATTTGATTCTTGCGTCAGCCCTATTCTCTTTAATTGTCGAAAAAAAAAAGAATTAAAATAAGCCAACTCATTCTCCCGAATATATATATATATATATATATATATATATATATATATATATATATATATATATATGCCCTGCGTGAAAGTGTTTGGTAAATACACAGTGCTCCATATCTTATAAAAAAGGATCATTGAAAATAAATAACAGTTATTGTAATATGGTAATATATATATTATACGAGTGTGTCTATCAAATTATCCCCACCCTGATATCGATCATATTATTTCTCTCTACGTATCCATTTTTCCCTATAACCTTTACCTTACCTTTACCTATTTCTCCCTGTATATATTCTATATATCACTCCCTACGTTCCTCTTTCTTATATATATATATATATATATATATATATATATATATATATATATATATATATATATATATATATATATATTAGTAATTTAGTAATCCATTAACAGCTGTTTTTTGGTATCACAACACTTCAGTGTGGCTATAGACTACCAAATATCCCACCCAGTGCCATTCCTTAGGTTTGAAACCTCTGCTTTAGACCCAGAGGCTGGCTTGTTACATACATCTATTTTTTTTCTGATTTTCATATCAATGATGCAGTGTACGTATATAAAATTTTGGACTATTTGCTGCTCTGTCTGTCTGATGGGGATGTGCAGGCTTTTGCAGACTTTACAGTCATCTTCATGTTGACTTTTTGTTCTAAGGGTCTTTTGACCCCGGTTTTATATATTTAAAGAGACGGACAGAGAGAGAGATAGATAGAGAGAGAGAGAGAGGAATGGATAGGAACTCACTCATACACACATATGTGCGTATGTATGTGTGCTTGTATGTGTGTTTGTGTGTGCGCGCGTGCAAGCCCAGATTTTTGAATAAAAGCGTATTAATCTTGAATACGTTGATTTTTTCTAGGTATTCGTCTGTTGACTTTGTGCTGAATGGAGAATGTAATATTAGGTAGCGGGACATTTTGCAATCCTTTAGGTCGACCAATAAAAGAATATCTTAAGGAATCTGACCCATTACCATATATGCATATATCTATTCATCCATTGCTAACTGCACGCGATAAAGACTGTTCACTTGGCGGAATCTTCTGAAATTCTACGGTTGTTAATGCACATATTAACAGCCACTTGTGTTGCTTGGCGTGTTGTCAAATGACGTGCCACGAGATGTTACGAGATTTGCAAAATAAGGGAGTTGCAGAATGAATGTGATAGCATGAGTAGGTTGTAGAGCGGGTGGAAAGCCAATGAAGGCTGATGAATTGTCGAAAACGAGGCGGTTGGCGCGAATTAGTTTCGGCAGGGACTTAGAACCGTCGGATTACGTGAGGAAAGCGCAGGGGTTTTTCAAAGAGTTGAGGTGGCATTTCTCGCAGAGAATCTGGATGATAATATGAATTACTGTGTCAGGTTGGTTGCGGAAGAAGGAAAGGATGCAGAGAGTGAGAAGACGAGACAGGACACGCAGGGAGAAGAAATAGTCAAAGATTCCAACGAATTTCGACCAATAAAGAATTTCGAGACGAAACGTCAGATTTTTAAAATGAGTTGTTTTACTTGTACGAAATAGGAGTGACAATATGGATTACTTCATGGATGATGTAGGAAATAAAGAAAAAAATGTGAGGAAGAAAATCTACAAGAACGGATGAAATAGAATAAGACTAATATAAGAAGGAACAGGAAGAATAAATGAAAGAAAGAAAAAATGAGGAGTGAACGAGAATTCGAGAAAAAGATTTACAGGAAAAGAGAAAAACGAACTAAGTCAAAAATGCAGAAATGAGAATTGAAAGGAACAAATGAAGGGAAGAAAAAAAACCCCGAAAAGGTTACAAAAACGTCGAGGTTTCACAAAAACTCGTGGGTTCTTCGATGCATATACAATGTGGGGTATAAAATGAATTACAATGTTAGAATAGTTTAAGGAGAAAAAAAAGGGAGGAAAAAAAAGAGAAAGTGGAGGAATACTGAGAAAAAAAAGAAACGTATGGGAATGAAACATTTTAAAAAGGGTGATAAAATGGGAAAAAACAGAACTCGTAAAAAAAATGAACAGAATTTGGAAAATATGGAGAACGAGGAAGAGGAACGAATTTGAATAATCTGCACAGTATGATTGAAGATGATGTCGGTAGAGAAAAGAAGGGAGACTGTGATGGGAACATTTGAGGTTTCACAAACAGTCGAGGCCTCCATTATTCGTATAGAATGTAGATAATATTAATTACTTCGTTACGATGGTTGTAAATGGAGGAATAAAGGCATGGGGCTACAGAGGAAGTGGGGAATATGCAGAAAAAACACGTCTGGTGAGTCTCTTAATAAAACAAAAAAATATCACATGGCTAGGATATCGTGTAGGGGTGATCAATTGAAAGAGTTAGAAAAAATTGGAGATCAATGACTAACTTACTTCTCTCGACCTCTGATTGGCTGTGATGACTGAATTTTGAAAAAGACCAAAACGAAACAAACGTTGATGCTGTCAGAGATAAAATGAATGTTTGATTTAGCATAAACGTACATTGCAAATGGAAACCCCTTTAAACATGAGGGCATTTGCAAGAAAAAAAAAACAACACAAGACATAAGAAGGAGTAAATGTCCAGTTCCATTGATGTGGAGGACTTATCATACGATACATACATAGCCAACCAGGTAGATAGAGCAACTTGACTCGAGTGTTTCGGTTGGCATCATCTGATATTCTGGAGAATTAATTTATAAAACCAAAATGTCTCAAGAAAGGTATGGAGCAAAGAGATGGCCGTAAGATATTTACCAACCTTAGTTGTTCTGGCAGAACTCCAAGAAGAATTCAAGACAATGAATGAGATTAAAGCAAGATGATGAATAAAGTTAAGATTTCAAGGACGAAATATAGAGTAGGGTAGCCATTTGGTATTTTTCACGACCAAAATTGAGCGATTGGTACTGAATAAAGCTATTTGGTTCCCAAAAATGAAGACTTGGTCCCAAGTAAGATAAAACCTTACGCACGAATGGAAAGATCTAACATAAACATCTATGAACAAACAGAGAAAATATCATGCAGAACATTTTCGTGTACTTGAGAATCAGTAGAGAATTCACGTTAATTTTGATAATTACAAAAGGATTAACATAAAGATGTGCTGAGACAATAGAAAGAATAGCGATCTTCCTGACCGTACCTAAAACTAAATGCTCCTAACGCAACGTTACTACATAAACAGAACATACCTTTAAGCTACCCTGTAATGGGACAGAGATTTGATGCTTTTCAAAATTAAAATTTGGCAGTTTTGGTACTGAAGAAAGATATATGGTTCTGAAAATAAAGATATGATACTGGATGGGAATTTACTGAAGATAACTATCTCTTGCACACGAACGATTTGATACAACAGAAATATGTTTGTATTCCGATCTATTTTTCCTGTAAGTCTAATCTGGCGATGGATTCTAAGTTAGTTAATCCCATGGTACTGAAACCACTAGATTTGGTCTCAAGATCATGCAAATTTGTTCTTGTGTAGTAAATGACATCTGGCAACCTTAGTTCACAATTTAATATTATTGATAAGGAAATAAGTCACAAACAGCTGGTCTTTTTCAAGAGACGGCTTCTTGCTGGGGAATTTCCAACACAATTCTGAGAGGGAAAATGTCTATTCATTATTTAGAATGACACAGCAATAATGCCAGTAAAGAGACAACGAATATAATCGAATACTGCACCGAATTATTTGCGAACCAAGGCGTTCTTGAGTTACAAAATCTGATATTCTCAAGATATCTAACATTGAATGTTGGTTTGCTACAAGTATTAATAATTTATGAATATTGTTTATATCTTGCTTTCAAGAGTGCAGTAATATTCAGATAAATATCAATTTCTCTCAAGATTTACAGTGTACCAAAAAGTAGGACAACTCGTATTTCAATCATTTTAAATCTGAAAATCTTTTTTTGAAGGTGTGAATTATAAAAACATTTCAGAGAGATGTTAATTTCGCATATTTTTTTTTTACTTTACATAAGACTCACTATTACAATGATTGATACCATTGAATAAACTGTAGCGTCAGAATCTGAAGCCATGTTAAGGAAAAGATTTCATTGGAGCTTATATATAACTAAATAAATTTTATTTATGACATCAATGGCGTTTTCTTTTCGGCAAAATCTAGAATAAGATAAAAAATATCTAGAAACATAAAGATTCTATTAAACCTGTTGAGATAAGCCCCCCCCCCACCTACCCATACTTTTTTTCCAAAAACAACAAACATTTTCAAATGGGGTCTACTGGAATGCTGACGCCATTTCTCATGTTTGCTGACAAAACGGAATGGTCAGGAGTGCTAGACAATGAACATCTAAAAAACATACAAATCTACGCAAAAAATGATATAAACTTCTGCCATCTCTGATGGCTACCGTTGTTCAACGCAGGAAGTGATTTCTTTTACCTAGATGCAGATTTGCACCTATTCCGTTACATTTGAAAACAACATAGCAAACTCAAAATAGGGGAGTGGGTACTCGAATGAGACTAGTGCATGATTAAATCATTCCTACCGCCAAATGCTCTGATTGCAATGTTGCCACGTGACGAAGATTATTGCGTACAATTATTCTTAGGGTTGCTTCCTAAATAAAATATCTTGTGTCTTCTTTACGAGAGGCAAAAAACTGAGTTTTTCTTACAACTACAATAACCTTGGCTAACACTGCTTTAGGGAGTAGATATCTTTCCTAATATCATTCACTTTTAGATGTTCTAGCATTTTCATCAACGATCACCGTCACTGACTGACAATTTAGCAAATTGACAAAGTGAATGCCTCACACCATCTTCAGCATATATTCCCTCCGACTCTTTCTATGAAAGAGAATGCTTGAATTACGTGTCACTCAAGTGACATTCTATTACTGTGTCATCGGATCATAGATTTCTATCTTACTAAGTCAAGACACAAGTACGTTTCAGCTGCATGAATTGGATTCTCTTTTTCTATTATATTAGCGTGGTAATAATTGTGTGGAATAATTCTGACTACAATGCACCGTAATCTTTTTAGATACTCTTTTGATGCGCAAGCATTAGCAATACTAGTTAACGTCACTGACCGGCGGACAGAGTGACATACCAAACCATTGAGCTACTCGGGATGATCTTCAGAAGACTAGACTGGGAGATACATATATGAACATGAACTTCAGCAAGATGAAGATCATGTGCAACAAACACATCAGAGATAAAAGCACTAGGATCCAAATCGAAGACACAGAACTGGAGAAAGTAGACCACTACATCTACCTAAGACAACAAATCTCCCTGAGACCCTCAAAAGAAAAAGAAATCAAGCAAAGAATCACACTGGGGTGGCAAGCCTTTAGAAGAGCAAGCTCAAACTTTGGAAATAAGAAAATCCCATTGATCCTAAAAAGAAGGGTGTATAAACAATGCATCCTCCCAATAGTCACTTATAAAGCAGAAACGTGGAACCTAACCAAGAGACAAATCCGCAAATTGAGAACCATGCAACATGCACATGAAAGAATTATGCTGGGCCTCACATGGAGAGACCACAAGACAGCGCAGTACATTTGAGAAAAGACAACAGTCAGAGACATCATAGATTCCATTAAAAATCTCAGATGGCGTTGGGCTGGCAATGTTGCAAAAATGGTGGACAACCGATGGACATCACGACTCACGGCATGGATCCCCCAAGATCACATGTGCAACCGAGGCCAGTAGAATATTAGATGGAGAAACAAGCTAGACAGGTTCAGGAAGTACTGGCCCTGCGACGCCCATGATAGAGGATCGAATCCTGCGGCAGGTCTATGTCCAACGACAGATGTTTAAAAACTGCTGCTGATGATGATGATAGCTCCTTTTTCGTGCATATAATTCCTTCAAGCCAATAACTGACTGATATACCAAAATTGCATTTTAATAAACCAGCTTTCCAAAGTTATGATTTTGAAAGGGACGGGCTTGTAAACAAAGTAGATTTTAAACACAGTAAAGATCGAACTATCAAATGTAAGGTCTGACTTTCAGACTTGTATTTATAAAGATTAGTGCAATGATAAATGGGGGACATTGTGTTTAAAGGTCATTAATCGTAATCACTACTCTTACCTAAACTCGTACCCCAGCACTACCGGTGACCATAGCTTTCTAACGAAAGATTTGTACATCAATAATCCATGTTCGTCATCAATCTCCAATGCAGAATGTCGGGTATACAAATATATTCCCAAGGATAATACGTTCTCGGATATTTTTAACTAAATACAATCCGAAATAAAATGCAGTTATAAATGGAAAAATATCTTATATTCCAGGATTTCTGTAACTACGTCAATGAATATATATATATATATATATATATATATATATATATATATATATATATATATATATATATATATATATATATATATATATATATATATATATATATATATATATATGTCCCGTCAATCCGTTATAAAAGTCCACTTGGACGTTTTAAATCAGTCACCGAACATTTCAATTGGTTAATCTTGAGATATTCACGAGTGGGAGTTGATGATTTATTTAATTGAGGTAAAAAAGACGGTTTCTTTGCGTGGTATTTTGATGGAATCTTGACGGAAACTGACACTCACTGAAAAACTCACTCCGGAAACGGTATTTGCTGCAATAAAAAAAAAAATATACAAAAAAGAAAAATAACAACAACATGAAAAAAACCAACAAATGAATATTATCGACAAGTTGCAGGCATCAGGGCCTGTGCATAAACAGATTTCCCGGGTTGCCAAAACCAAGCGAATCCATAACTTAGAAATGGCCATTCACCCATGAATAAACGATAGGTGTAATAAATATCTCCGTGACTTGCATATGTTTATCTTCATCTTCGGATACTGGTTGTGGAGTTTCCCTGTGTGATTTTTTTTTTTATGGAGCCCATATCTCACACGTTGTTTATGTACCAACTTGTACATGAAATCTCACTGAAACGTATAGGGAAACACAGAACTTCACACACACTACCGCACACACACACACGCACACACACACACACACACACACACACACACACACATGCAAGCACACACTCAAACACGCGCGCACACGCATATTTATTTTAAAAAACAACAGGGATTCTTATTTGAAACATTTGGAAAATATAAGTGTAATTGGAATGAATAGATCTCAACCATGCATACAAACATGCACACAATCACATGATTATATATATATATATATATATATATATATATATATGGGTGTGTTGGGGTGTGAGAGAGAGAGAGAGTGTGCGTAAGCGTGAAAATGTGCATCATTACCGATGATAAGAAAAATATATACATATAAAAGTTTATGGTTCTAAAATATTGCATAACTCCGAAGGCCTGAAATGTATGACGTTATATGTTCAGATGATGGCTTCATCACATTTGTTGAAGTGGTTATAGGCAGTCTGTTTTTGAATTCTACAGAAGTGAAAGCATTACTGCACCAAAACCGCTGACAGAACTGGAAGAATGCATATATATGAAATTTGAAAATTCAAAGTCAGGGTGGGACATGAAGTGGAAAATTGATGTGCCAAAGAGAATACGAATAGATTTCACGTACCATTCGGGGATTTCATATATATATATATATATATATATATATATATATATATATATATATATATATATATATATATTACTCTTTATATAATCATATATATGTGTGTGTGCGTGTATACATGTATGAGCATATATGTAATATATATATGTATGTACATACATATTAAAACTCTATCTCTCTCTCTCTCTCTCTCTCTCTCTCTATATATATATATATATATATATATATATATATATGAACATATACTCATATAAATATGCTGACCCACACACATACATATATGAGTATATACAGAGGAATATACAAATATATATATATGGATACAGAAATATATATAGTTGAATATAAATATATATATGTATATAATATGTAATTATGAGTATATATAGATTCATATATATATATGTATATATACACATGTACATACATGCATATATATATATATAAATGTGTTCATAATGTATGAGTGCTTACATATATATACATGTATATACAGTTATGTACATATATATCACACATTCAAATACATAGAAATATCGACACATACGTATATTTGCATCTATACATAAATACACACATATGCATATTGACTATACATATATATATATACATATATATATATATATATGTATATGTATATGTATATATATACGTATATTTATACACATATATATCTATATATATACATATATTCGTGTGAATATATATATTTACACACTTGTTCATAGGTATATATGCGTATACAGACATTTGTATACATATATGCAAATATTCTTCACATTTATATATGCATACTTTTTATATATATATGCATACATAATTATATATGTAATTATATACACATGCAAATACACCCACATATATAACTATATGTATACATATACACATAAACATATATATACATATGTATTGATATACTTATGAATACACATATAAATATATAATTAAATATGTATATTCATAATCATCTCATATATATATGTATATGTTTTTATATGCATACGCATATATATATATATATACATATACGTATATATATATATATATATTTATATACATACACCCCCCACATATATGTATATATATATATATATATATATATATATATATATATATATATATATATATATAGAGAGAGAGAGAGAGAGAGAGAGAGAGAGAGAGAGAGAGAGTTAGGATTTAGAGAGACAGATAGACTGACAAAGAATGATAGAAACATATATATATATATATATAGAGAGAGAGAGAGAGGGAGAAAGAAAGAGGGTGAGGGAGATAGATAGATAGATAGATAGATAGATAGATAGATAGATAGATAGATAGATAGATAGAATCAAAGATTAAAGATAAATGGAACGGTTTGAACATATAGAGTTAGGTAGTCAAGTAGATGTAGCCAAACAGAAAAAGATAAGTAGATAGTTCGAAGCAGATATATAGATCTTGAGAATTTTGAGAAAATTGACACAGATTGATAGAAGGAATCATAGAAAATGACTGACATAGATAGATAGATAGATAGATAGATAGATAGATAGATCGATAGATAATTAGAGAGAGAGATAGTGATTTCGATAGATAGATCAATATTCAAGGGATAAATAGATAGATTAGTTAGAACAGATTGACAGATAGATATATAGATTCATATAGACAGTGATTTGGATATATACATATATATATATATATATATATATATATATATATATATATATATATTTATATATATATATATATATATATATATATATATATATATATATATATATATATATATAAATATATATTCTATATTTATCTTTACATCCCTCTATCGATCTATCTGAGACGGTTTCTATAACTATCTATTTATTTATCGATGTCAGTCGATTCTATATCTATCTATATATCTGTTTCGATGTATAAGTATGTATGTATGTATGTATGTATGTATGTATGTATGTCTGTAGCTAGCAATCAGTCTATTTCCAAATCTATGTATAAAGGTCAGTCTGTTTTTATATCAATCTATCTATCTATCTATCTATCTATCAATCTATCAATCTATATATACACATATATATATATAGATTGATAGATTGATATACATATATATATATATATATATATATATATATATATATATATATATATATATATATATATATATATATATTGATAGATTAATATATTGATAGATGGATAGATTGATATAAAAACAGACTGACCTTTATACATAGATTTAGAAATAGACTGATTGCTAGCTACATACATACATACATACATGCATACCTACATACCTACATACTTATGCATCGAAACAGATATATAGATAGATATAGAATCGACTGACATGGATAAATAAATAGATAGTTATAGAAACCGTCTCAGATAGATCGATAGATAGATGTAAAGATGAATATAGAAACAAACTGGTATAGATAAATGAATTTATAGACAGACTGGCATAGATAGATGGATAGATGGATAGGAACGAAGAACTGAAGATACAGAAATGAGACCGATATGTGGAGCAATCAAAATCTTAAAGGTAAAACAATTAACCCTCATCGAACGCATATGACAACTATATTTTAATGAGGCTTGATGTTTGATAAAAATCTATGGGCCATTCAGCAGAGACAGAATTATAACCTGGGAAATCATTGATTTGTTGAATGCCTGGGTTACGTTCGCAGACACATCTAACTATACACAAATAAAAACGATAGGAGTCGAAAGTTTTGCTCCAGAATAGGGTCTTTCTATTGATATGCTATTTCTAAGATGATGGACGAATATTTCTAGATTTTAGTAAAGAATATTTCGATTCACTTAATTGATCATCGGGTGATGTTAGTTTTGATTCACAGGAGTTTATATCATGAAATTGCACTTAAGATTCAGATGACCTGTATGACTAATTGAGTAACTCTGAAGAATATCTTTCTTCCCACAAGCAGTATCATAATATCTCATGAATAAAACATAAAACCCGCTGTGGAAAATTATGAAAATTGCATTAATAGATATTGTGAAATAATTGACTGATATGACATATTTTTTTGAAAAAAAAATGTTCAAAGCTGTACGGGTTTCTAAATCATCTCCACCACTGTTGAAAAAGTCATCGCCGTTTCTTTTTATGAGAACTGCGTTTGTGTCTCTTTTTTTCCAACTGTGATAACCGTGGTATTGGCACCAATTGGTTTCACCTTTTCTCTTTCTACTGCCATCTCTCCATGCTAAGTGTCCACTCCGTCTTCGTTTTTTTGTATTTGTTTATCATTTGTATGATATACTTTACTCTGATTCTCCTTCTGATCAATGTTGATTATTTTCTCGTTGAGATATCCTTAGCATCTCTGTATAATTCTGATTTGATTCTCATTTTGTTTTTTCCAGTTTACATGTTTTGCACCCGAAAGTTATGGCAGGTATTACGTATCCGTTGTGTATTTCACGCTCTGAGCACATTCATAAGTTCCTTCGCACTATCTCTTTATCTTGCTTCAATAATCTTCACTTCCGGACTACTTGATCGTATTAGCCAACCTCTAAAAAGGCCTCGCTCTTTATTTCAATGATGTTTTGGGGAACTTCATTGTTTGACATTACTTTTGTCTTCATTTTGTTCATTTTCAACCCCATTTTTGTTCCTTTCACTATTTAGATCACTCAACTTACATTGTAATCCTCCTGATGCCCGTAACGCAAGGGACAAGTCATTGGTGAATGACAAGTCTTTCGAATATTCTCCATCTGATTCATTCCTATTCCCCACCCACAAAAAGTTTTCCAAAAATTGGCTTAACGGATGCATATTATTTGGTATGACTTACGGCTTCGAGCTTTTCGAAAATCACAGTTTATGAATTCGTGTAACAGGATAAAGAATCAGAGAATGGATTCCTAGTACTGCTCATTCACGTTGCACTAATTCTTTTTCAGAAGGCATGAATCCAATCTTCCTTATTGCATGCTTTCATATATTCACAGCGATTAGGTTTGTTACCAAAACTCGTATATTCAAAATCTTGTCAAGACGTTACAGAAATATTTGTAGTAGTTTCCCCATAAAAAAACATTGTGTGTGTGTGGCAGTGTGTGTTATGTAAGTGTGTGTGTGTGTGTGCGTCTTTATTTATTAGCCATCGCAATGATCGCTAACCAAGCCAACAAATAGCAGAAAAGTTTGCTAGAATCTAATCAGTCATTTCAGAAACATTCAACATGGCACACTGATTCTGGATAGTGTCGACCCATGACACCTGGTGGAGAAATGTGCAACTACTTTCAGTTTGCGTGCCACATGTTTTTTTTGTTGTTTTTTTTTTTTTTTTTTTTAGAGTAGGGTACCATCCTGTACACGAACATGCAGAAATATAAAACAACTAGAAAATCAAATCATAGGTGAAAATACTAGGAGCAAGCAATGGATGCAATAACTAGATAAAGATGAAGTGAGGAGAAACTGATTGTTTGAAAATAGACCTATATAAGAGACTGGTTGAGGATGGTATATGTTCACAGCTTGGCCAGTTTAGCATTTATATTTTGTTATGTAAGAAAACTTGTTTGGTTACTGCGAAATCGTTCTAGATATACTGACCTTGTACGATCATTGTAATTAAGTGAAGCAGTTTGGTCAGTATTTGTATAGATGATCGTGTTAAAATACCATGAGTATTCCCAGCAGCCATGCCAATATTCAAGCGTATGAACACTTTTGGAAAACTTCGGCATATTTACCCATTTCAAACTTGGCCAATGAGTGCCTTCAGACAACTGGAAGGGTGCCTTAGGTATTAAATAACCAACAGCGAGGTTAAATCAGATAAATACATTTACGTGAACACTTTTTACCTCGTGTATTATACGAGTGACTCAACTGGTAACTGCTTACTTTTAGATGTTCAAATTCTGACTGCAGAAGTAGTGGCAGTAGGAGGGATACTAATGTGTAAGGATGGCTGGTTGGACGGTTGATATCAGGGGTGGAGCGAAAGCTCCCTAATCTTTTCACCGAAATCGTAGCGCTATCTTTTTCTGCCAGCCACAATTTTGCATGATCTTTGTGATCCAGGTTTTAAGTCGTAAAGCACAGCGGTCGTCTGACATTCTGGCAACATTGTACTAGGAGAAAAAAAAGAGGACAAAATCCTTGATATGACTTTGCCAGGGATTGATCCCCGATTGCTCCTTGCACCTTGTACTCCTAGGAAAGTAACTTCGATTGAAGCAATTCCAAACTAACAAAACTTACAATATGTATCGACGTAATTGCATGTTTTCAGTTGGATGTTTTTTCTCAAAAAAATGTTTGCGTACCGACGTTGAATACATATTGTATAGTTACTATTTGCAAAGAACACAAGGGCTGAATCAATATTCTATTTAGGTGAGTTTTCATCGATGTTAAAAATCAAAACTTCCAAATTCCTTTATTCAGTGTAACCTTCTTTGAAATCTTGGGATCAACCATTTATTTGTAATGGGCCAGTTATCTTCAAACTATATTCAGGGAATTTTGTTTATTCAAATCAAATTTCTGGGGGATCCCTTCAAATAACAACCTTCCCTTCCACCCTTCATATATATAAATATATGTATATATATATATATATATGGGAAGCAATGTCAAAGGATTGATCTCATATCAAATGCTCACTGATAAAGATAGGATATATAAATGCAGAAAAGCATCGTTGGGATATGTCGATGACAGGTCTTGATGAAATACATACTGACGTACATCCTGATGAGAGTGTTGTAAAAAAGACACCAAAAGGCACAGGTAGATCCACCAAACGCCAGGGCGTAAATCCTGTATAATATGTAATGATTGCTGTTCTGGGGAGACCAGATTCCCGGTGAGTGCAGGTCACAAGATACTAGGACGGCTCCCATATACCCATCCCTTATCCTAATCACTCAAACCGTTCCACGCGACGCTGCTTGGAACTGTACAGATGAGAATAAATATCTATATTTTTCATAAATCTGCATCCTGTATTAGTTCTTGAATGCTTTCAAGTCCCATGCCGATTTAAAACTTGTTTATTGAACTATCCAATTGAGTATAACACCAAATGAAAAAGATACACACTTCAATGGGAAAGTCCGAACGAAGCTTGCAGAAGGATAGACATAGAAGAGCAGTGTCCATATCACGTCAAATGACCATGATTTTTCAAGTTTCAAAAGAAAAATGTTGATTGTTCTTTTTTTAATAGAAGTACTGTTTGTGATGAAAAATAAAGTAAAAACACGTGAAAACCATGAAAGAAGTGTATGTAACGAAGAATTATCAAGTATATAATGACATTTTCGCTTTGAAGTCGCAAAAAAGCCTTGGGATCTGCGAAACACAGTTTGAATATTGCTGTGATAAACAAGTGCTTCCTACTTAAAAAAAAAACAAAAAAACAAAACAAAACTTCAGCAACAATCTCCTAAGAACATAAAAACAAACTTATCATCAGAATGCGTGTATCGTTAAATATTGCTCTTAAAACAGACTCTGTTTGATCAAAAATGAAGTTTGCAACAGAATTGTCAACGCGTATTTATCTTCAGCTGAGTAGATTATTTCCCTTAAATTTGAATCTCGAATAAAAAGGGTTGTTTGGAAAAGTGAGAAGAAAATTGAGTCCTTGTTATATCGTATCGAAATAAATCCTATGAGTATTTGAATAGGTTCTCTATCTCGATTTATCTCGCATCATCCTGGGTCCTGCTACCAATCATGAACAAATGTATTGTGATGTAAACAAACAGCACAATGATTATCAGGATTCGGTGAAACTAAAATAATAAAACCATTGCGAACCTTATAAACTTCTCACGCACGTGGAAAACTGATTATACGAGGGTTTGTCTCCGGAAACTCTCAAACAATCTTCGTTGTATATTGTATTGGAGACTTCAACTTCCCCACCTTTTATTATCTTTGATCTCTTACTCTGTGAATGACACTATCCTGTCTATAACTATGTTCCAATGTTTGTTTGTTTCTTCACTTTTGTAGGAACACCTTTTTTTAAAAGATAAATCCCATTTGGTATACAGTTCAAAATCATAGAATCTATTAGGAAACTCAAACGGCAATGTACTGGTCATGTTGGTAGAATGTCAGACAACCAATGGACACCATTACTTACAACGTGGATCCCAAAAGACCATATGTGAAACCGTAACTGGCAAAGTATAAGATGGCCTGACAAACTAGGCAAGTTCAGGGAGTATTGGCTCTGCGACACTCATGATAGAGAGGTCTGCCAAATCCAGAGAAAGGTCCATGTGAACAAAGGACGTTAAAAGGCTGAAAATGATGACTCTCATACAATCGACCGTGCCACCTGCACTG
>OY735211.1:62294013-62309013 GCA_963457665.1 Thysanoteuthis rhombus
AGAGGGTAACATTTTTATCCCATATTTTAAAGACAAAACTTGGTTGAAAGAAATTAGAAGCGATTCCTCGTTTAAATTCATGTGGTAGTATTTATATATCTGTCTATATTTATGCTTGAAACAAAATTGAGAAGAAAAAAATTGAATGGAAAAGATTATCTTCCAAAGACATCTGAAGTTGGATTCTATATAGATGGAAACTTCATCATAGATTAAATGTGAAAAACAAGATCCAGCTTTTATTAGCAAATATTTAAGTTTATTTTATTTAGTTGCAGAAATACATCATGAAATGATAAATGAAATAATGAAATATCTGATAAATCTATGTTAAATAAATGAAATATGAACAGAAGCAATAATAATAAACATTTAAAGTGCAGCTAAGGTGATCACTCTTACAGTTAGTCTTACCACAAAACAGTATCAATTTTCTGAACTGGAACTCCAAATATAAAGCACAAAGACCTGAAGGCACTGCATGTGTACAATATCAGCTGACATAAGATTATAAAAGAGTACAGTGAATACTGCCTAATACGATCATCTGTTATTAGGATCAGCTGTACAATTGGACCAATCTTGTAGGAAACGATTCAAATTCTATGTCATCATCATCAGTCTTTTAACTTCCGTCATTGGATATAGACGTTCCCCAGGATTTGCCACACTTCTCTGTCATGGGCGTCACGGAGCCAATACTTTCTGAATTTGTCTGGCTCGTCCCTCCATCTAATATTCTGCTGGCTTCGGTTGCGCATGTGATCTCAGGGGATCTATGTCGTGAGTAGCAATGTCCATTGGTTGTCCGACATTCTTACAACATGGCCAGCCCACTGCCATTTGTGATTTTTAAAGGATTCTAAAATATCCCTAACTCTTGTTTTTTTCCCGAATGTACTGTGCTGTCTTGTGGTCTCTCCAAGTGAGGCCCATCATAATTCTTTCATGTACACTTTTCATGATTCTCTATTTGCAGATCTATCTCTTGGTTAGGTTCCATGTTTCAGCTCCATAAGTGACTATCGGGAGAATGCATTGGTTATACACTTTTATGTAATCATTGCTCATTTGCCCCGTTTATATTGACTAATATGCCACTTATTCGGATTAAGCAGCAGTGATTTGAATTACCTTTTTTGATGAAATCTCAATAGATTTATGTAAAATATGTAATTTCTTGTTCTCAAAACAATTACCTCTCCAGTATGTTTTGCTGGTATCTGAACTTATTTGCAAAAAAATTAAATGTCAGGAAAAAGTAGAGGAGGAAAGGGACATGCGTTGTTGCAGATTTTCACACAATTTGTTCCGTTTGAATTTTTTGAAGAGTTTGGTATTTTGTACATGCAAAATACGTTGTTCTGTTAATCTGACCAGCAAATTATTGGGTCAAAAACCGTTAACGATGCTGTTATAATAATCAAAATCCTCGGTATATAGATTCAAATCACTTCAATATATCCTGGTAATAGTTCTACAAAGTGAAAACATTGAAGCACGCATATATATATATATATATATATATATATATATATAAACCAAACTCCACAACACTACCCCTTACCTTGACATACTCTGCCCTCCCCAAGACCAACTGCTGCTGCTTTACCAAAGTTCTGATACCTGCTGGTCATTCATCCATTCAGCAGGAGGCCTCTAGTAGCCCTGACAACAAAACTTACCCACAATGGACTCTGGTTCCACATGGTACATTTTAATACACACTCACACAGCACACACCATTGATGATGGGAAGAATCCTGAAACATGTATGGACTATTGACATATAAGGATTAATAAACCTTCCCACCAAAAACTTCACTCCCGAGTCTGTCTCACTCTCTAAAGTACACATTATAAATATATATATATATATCATTCTACGCTAATTGACTACACCATTTGCTTCATCTAATAGAACCTTCGAGTTACTTCAAACAATGTGTTTCTGGCAACCCTGACAGAAAATGGTACAGGTGGGTGCCACCCAGAAGCTGTATTGCAGATGATAGAATATATGATTCTTTCGACTCAAGAATGCAGAACTGTCAACTTATGTTGGCCACACCAACAGGTCTACTCATCGTGAACTATTCCATGAATACACAGACCGAAATTGAAAGAGGCTGAAAAACTAAATGAATATTTGTTGCTGGAGAACTAAAATCGATGTTCAATATCGGAGTATCCGTTGCACTCATAGTCGTTTGATTGTTGGGAAAACTGGCTACCATTTGTTATACATAAACTGGGGTGAATATTATGGACTGAAGTTGATGATTTTTTAAATAAACATTTGGATAAATAAGTGTCGTGCGACAGTTCACTAATAAAAAATACGATGTATACAGTCTATGAATTTTTTCTGCTGTAAGGTTCTCACTACGTACAGCAGAAATTAATTGTTTCTACATTTACGCAAAGATTATGAGTAAATTTATCTTGAAACACACACACACACACACACACACATATATATATATATATATATATATATATATATATATATATATATATATATATATATAAGTAAAATAATTAAATTGCTACGCAAACCTGTTTATGTTTCCGTCTTTTTGGTAAATTCACCAAAAAGTTAGAAAAATAAACGTGTTTATGGAGCAATTCCATTATTTCACCTTGTTTAAATCACTGCTCTAAATGCTTGTGTATAGAGCATCTTATGAAATACACCCAACACACATCAGGCATTGAATTACTGATTTGTGTTTTTGTATTATATATATATATATATATATATATATATATATATATATATATATAGATAGATAGATATATATATATGTATGTATATATGCACACATATATATATTAGGTTGGTCCCAGAACATTTATACATTTCCATAGTTGTTGTCAGAAACCCACTTGTTTATTGTTTATTGTTCTCGTATTGAGTGGGTTTTTTTTTTGTTTTTTGCAAATCCTCCGCAAAATCGGATTGCAATTATATATATTTATTCTCCATAACCAATATCGATCAAAAGATGCTCACATTCTAAAAGATAGCCAAATTTAGATTCTCAGTCAACTTTCGTTTTTGCTTCACTTATTGAAATGGCACATTGGATTATATTTGCTGGGACAGATGACACAAGACAGCGTGACACTGATATCCCAAAGGAAGATATGATATCTGTAAGAACCGACACTCAAGAAATCTATGATATCACAACTGATGATGTCATGTCAATCACGATTCTCATGCATTCTGCATGAATACGTCCATTTTTGCAGCGTTATTTGCATTGGTAAAGTTACCTCTGCCAAAGAAGAGAGAAAGCAGAGCAGAATAGAGAAAGGAGAAATGTTTGATGAAGGGCTATCATCATAGATAAGAGTCTCGAAATGCTGGAACATCAACACTCGTCCTCATTTTCATCTTATTTAAATGTAGATGAAGAGGGCCATAATCCATCGATTCAAAATCTCTTCCTTGAAACTTACTCTTCTTTGGGTCTGGGAACTGATAGTCAAAACTCCAATGAAGCTCTGGCTTCAACCCAGCCTGGTAGATGGAGAGGAAGAAAGGAATTTACACACTGAAAATCTACCTTTCGGAACCAGTTCATGTTCACTCACGACAAGTAGAGAACAAAATGGTTTTATTCGTCTGTTTAATTTAGCGTGAAGCACCAATGATGACATGCACTCCTCCCAGTCACTATGGTGAACACTTTGGAGAGACATCGCAATAAAAGCAGTGTAAGCAGCTCGAAGGCGTAATCCTTGATACTTGTTGGATTGTTTGATTGAATCGTTCAAGATTAATGCAAAAACGAATACAAAAATGGCTCAAAACCCATAAGGATCATTGTTATCGACGCATCAACAAAAAGGACTCTGGTCCTCTTTGATGTCCAGAAAATCACAGGAGGGGGAGAGGCACATTGGTCCCTCAGGTGAGATCACAATGTTTGGTCAGATGATGACCACTACGAGGTTTAAGGATCATGCCTTGAAGATAAAAATTATTGATCTGGTTTGCTCTCACCCAACGTTATAATGGACCGTTAACAGAACACAAATATCAGAACCAGGAACTTTATATTTGATATTAAACCCAAGTTTTCACCAGAGTAAGATATGCCAGTCAGTCCAGACAGTGTAAATAGATAAACAAAAAAGAAATTGAATATTCATTTTTTTATCATATAATTGCCTGTGTTTCGAAAGCATATGGGGACATTTGATTAACAAGGCGAGGTAGGGCACGTAGTTGTTACTTGTGCATCTTTTAGGCGTTAACTCATTCGGTAAAGCATTAACATAGCCTATTTGGTTGGATGCATAGCTTATGCAATGCTCTTCTATAGGAATAGAGCACTCTGCTGGATGAGGGGTTTCTGTGTAAATGAATATATCGCTTAAATTCAGCCTTACTGACGTAGTCCAGAGGTAGGATATAGGCCTGAAGGTCTGAAGTGAAGGTGTCTGCCTCGTGGTACTAGATGGGATATTGGAATGTCTACAGTCACCCTGGAGAGATGTAATACATCAAAACAGCTGTCTGTGGATGACGTAATAATTATATATATATATATATATATATATATATATATATATATATATATATATATATATATATATATAGTATTGTTTTACTCTGTGGAAACAAATGGAATTGTTTCGAGCTGACGTAAACAATTTATTGCAAATTCAACTTTTGTTCTGGTACAAGTGTCACCAGGGAAACCAAATGAAACAAAGAGACCAAAATTCGTATTTGCCAAAACTTTGCTTGGAAAAGCGTGACGCTGGCCGCTCGCAGTTGTCATAAATAAAGCCTAATTTTCTGTATTTACATGTCCGGTTGATTGAAATTCATCTTGGATCGTGTTATCTGATGGATTTGCAATAAATTGTTTGTATGCGCAAAAAACAATTGTTGTTTTCTTTCCGAATTTTCGGCCCCTAATATCATCCTTTCAAATGATCCATATCTGTACAATGATTTATATATATATATATATATATACATATATATATATATATATATATATATATATATATATATATATATATATATATATATATATATAGTCCCAAAGTATCCACGACTACATCCCATACAGATTATCTTTAATCCGATTATAGTTATTCCAATGTGTTTTGCAAGAACTAGTTTCCAATTTATTTCAAGACCTTGATGCATGTTATGCAGTTATTATTATTTTTTTTTTCACTTTTTTCCGAATCTTCATTTTTATATATGTTGCTCTCATTCTTATATATCAAACCATAATGACTCTAGGTACAATGGATACTTTCATATTCAGTAACAATTTTTTTAAGATACAAAAATCAAGGATTTGTTGAACCAAGATTGAAAATCCGAGAATAATGTAAAAATAAAAACTTGAAAATTTGGTCCGAATCGTGTAAATTTTGAAAGGGTGTATTACTGTATTTGAAAATTCACTGGAGGAAAATGAATCTGTTTGGCAAAAACAAATTCGTAAAAACAAATAGATTTCCCCCCAGAGAACTTCGAAATACTAGAATAGCTTACCGATTCCCAAAACAAATAAAATAAGTGTAGATGCTTTCAAGCCAAATTTAGATAATCTAAGACAGAAAACAAATTAACAGGGCGATTCCTAGGGTAACCAACTAGAATATATGAAAGGATTTTTTGTTAAAAGTCAAGAATAAAAAATATTGTACCTGGTAAATCTTTCACTGTACGGATAAGCTGGTAATTTTTTTAGATTCCTTTACACATTTTAACATTCAATCAATTGAACTAATAATTACTTAAATCTTAAATAACAAGCACTTTTTAAAGTAAATCTATCATTAAGAAGAAGTCCACTGAGACATGGGCTGACTCAACAGCCATAGCGACCAAGAGAGTAATGAACAGAACCAAACAGGAAATAATGAAAATACGACAATAGCACTGCTATATGGCCAATAACCCTTTGTATCAAAAGTATTCATGTAGATAGGAAAAAAGCCCACCAGTGGTTGTGCAGCTCAGAATTGTAGGCAGAAACGGAGGGTTGCATACTGGCAGCACAGGACCAAAGTCTAAAATCACGGAACTACCAGGCTAACGTACTCAAAGATCATGCTGCCCCTAATTGTGGATAAGATTGTGGTGATAAGATTTGTGATGATAAGATTTGTGATGATAAGATTGCAAAAACTGACTACACTGACCTCGCACCAATGAATACAAGAATGTGAGACTAGGTAGAACTTAACAGTGGTTACAAAGGATTATCCCATATGCTAAAAACTGGCAAAAACACTGGCCTGAATCATTTGCAAAAACAAAACATATAAGTATATCATGGAACTTCACTATACATACCGATAGAACTATAAACGCAAGCAGGCCAGACATTTAACTGAAGTATGACTGTTCCAAAGGATTAAAGCATTGCTGTCAAGGAATTCGGAAAACGCGCAGAAGAGACTATTTTGAAACAGAAATTGGAAGAATGTGGCATCTCAGGACCAAAACAATTCCTGTCGATATTGGAACCGTTGGACTATGCAAAAGAAGAATCAATGAGTATGTTGACTGTTATGGGATACGGAAAATAATTCTTACTTCCACTGCACACAGCATGAGATCCTTTTGTTGATATGGATGCATACTACTACTCCAACATACATCCTTTTCTGTATTTGTAGATATAAGTTTATGAAGATTTTGTATCTTCTGTCAATGTAAATCGGCTTTTTCTCCAAATATCATAATCTGAGTAACAAGGTGACCCTCATAATGATAATTATATGATAATAAAGAAATAATTCAACGTCATTGATGTTGACTAATTTTAAACCTTATTGGAATATGTATAAAACAACTGTACACGTAGACAGGGTTATCAATCTTGAACTTCAAAAAAAATCCCCGTTCACCCTCATATTCCCCGAAGATATCACTACCAAATACAGTGTGCGGATCAAACATAACAAAATATATGATTTATCAAGCATTCCACCCGGAAGCCGATCAGGAACTACCATGCAAAATGCAATACCCTTAACTCCAACACACACACACACAAACATATATATATATATATATATATATAGGAATAATTCTAAAAAAGACAGAGTTGAAAGAAGAGAAAAACACATAGTAAGAACAATAATACTCAGTTTCATTCGAAGGCAAGATAAAACCAGTCACAGTTGTCAGTCGATTGCAAGGGTTATTCAAAACTGATCAGTAACAACAAAATCCTATATCAATCTCTCTCTCTCTCTCTCTCTCTCTCTCTCTCTCTCTCTCTCTCTCTCTCTCTCTCTCTCTTCATATATATTCATAACCATTTCCAATGAGTGCGTATATATTATACTGGGATTACGGCTGGAAAATGACGATGCAATCCTAAGCAAAGCGCACAGATACTCTTATCCTAGGCAGAATTGTCGATCTGGACGTAAACAATCTCGGCATTTTCACGGCTACTGTGCTTGTAACGCAGTAAATCAAGGCCGTTTGGGAGAGATACTTGTTGATTTTTTGCAAATATTTAGAATTGCACATGCTTTGGATTATAGCAAATAAAAAAAACAATAAAAAAAACTGCCTTTCCCCCATTAATTGTAGCACAATATCGAAACATCGCATTCTAATAGATGACTATTGAAGGGACCGGTTGAAGTAAATAATATGTTCATTCCTATGCCAGGGTCATTAGGCTTGAATGAATAAAGACCGTTGCATCTCTTCGATTTTCTGATGTTTTAATCGCTCCGCTATTTACTATTCCAAAGATAATTCCTGTTATTATTTTCTTTTCCGGGCGAAACGCACCCAGTTTTCAAACATTAATAAAGTAGAAATTATACGCATCAAACAGAGAGGCATAATTAGCCCTAACCAAAGCAACAAGACCTCGAGAATTATTTAATAAAATATCAAATCAAAAAGTAGATTGGAAGTTGAAAAGGAAAATGAATAATGACACTAATTGATCGATGTTTTGTTTAATATGGTTTGATTTATTGTTCATCGTACTTTGTAATGGGGTTAAATAGGGTTGAATTACAAAAGTGATGTTTAGTGTATAATTATTGGTTTATTCCCGCGGTTTTCGACTGAAATTGTATTTTGCATCATACACGACGAGAATGTCTGTGTCCCTGGCCATTAATTGGGATCGCTCATATTTGTAGCGAGTGCATTAGATTATAAGCATCATCAGGATGATTTCCATCCTTTCTACGTATCCTTCTGGTTATTGTAATAATCAGTATATTCTGAATATTGAACAAATGGTGAAATTGATTTAATATCGAGCTTGGCTGCCACGGGGGAAAAGACCACTCCTTTTATTACGATTGGAGATCATTAGAGCATTTTCCGTGATGTATACATAAAAAGGAAATTTCAGATTTCGTATATATTTATCTATTCATCAGAATGAAATAATCCCTGGTGTATCTGTCCGATAGATCTTTGTAGATATGTAAGACTTGTCAGTTTGGCTCAGTGGGTAAGAGATCTAGCAACCAATCACTGGGTTTTGATTTCAAACAACAGTCGGGAAATTTCAATCACTTTTATTTATTGGAGCGGAATACGTATTTCTAGCATAAGTTTAGGCATACATGGTGTCTGTTTATCTCAGTCGATTAGAGACATGACTGCTAAACATATCATATACGCTGATTATCAGGAATCATGAATTAGAATGTTTGCACTTGTTGCCTCGTGGTTGTCGCTGAAGACTGAATAAATGCATGTCGCATAAGACCTCCAGCGTCTTTTTCAGTTCACTGGTAGACCCCAGCTCTTCCATGGATTCATTCCAACGTTCTTTCTGTGTTTTGGGCATTGTCCCAAGAGAAACAACTATCACAGGCACAACCCAAACGTTTTAGATCAACCTGTTTTGGATGTCCCGGACGATAGACCAGTATTTGTACGTATTTTCGATTTTTGTCATCAACAATCTGTCACAGCTACGAACACCAAAAAATACTTTCTAATGATTTAAATGTGAAATGTACAGAAAATCACTGCAACATCCGTATGCCGTTGTATTTCTTACTTCAAGTGACCTTTGAAGTTGCTTGAATTCGTCTGCTATCCAATACGACTCAAAATTGAGTTTAGACTATCACTGTCCTGGTCACAAAAGCAATGTTTGGAGGGAATAATAGCTATTGAAAGACAAGATATCGAAGGGTTGCATCTTTTTCCCCCTATTATGTGTGCCTGTCCATGTGTCTGCTTGTTTCAGCGCTCCTGGCCATACCGATTCATCTACATACTTGAGAATTAACACCGGTACTCCACTAGATACTTTTTGAAGATTTTGCTTTTAATTTTTGGAAAAAAATCTCTTTTGATGTTTTCTCACGGGTTTATCAATACCATTTATATTTCCTACGAAAAACGCTATTAATGTTATAACATTCATTCAGGCCATATCAATTCTTTGATGAGATTTTCTCTCTAACAGACTTCAAATCTTGACGCTGCAGTTGTTCAACTATTGACAGTTATGGCGAGTTCTGTATATTTTATACAAAATCAAATATAAAATCTTATTTTTATTCGGGAATAGAAAAAGAAACGTTAGAATAGTTTGCACATTGTGATCGGTACAAAGACCACCTTCCCAGTCTATCATCTTTGGGTTCTTTCAAACACCCTGTTACCAGAAACTGTTAAACAAAACTGATAAAAAAGGTTTAATCAGTTTTGAAGTTGGTTTGGCTTGTTGGCTGGCTATCAATGTTTAGATCATGCGTAGGAGCCACACCAAAGGAATTAAAGGGATGATATCATGTACATTTACTCGTTATGTCAACAAAAAACTTCATATATTTTGAGATTCTCCCCCTGATTAAGGTTTTTTATAGAAGCTCGATTGGTAGTGTAGAACAATGCTAAATGTATCCTAGTTTATACTAGCATTTATGCTTGTTTTTTTATATGAATAATACAATGATCGCTGGTCAACAAAAGGCTAGAGAAGTTCTTCATTGTCCGTTTTCTTAGTGATTGCCCCTAAAACAATGTTGGGCATATAACAGTTTCTGTTGAGAGACCAATAATACTATTTTTTATTTCATTTTAAATCTGTGTTCAAGTCTCACTCAGTGGGCTGCAACAATGGCAATGCACAAACTTTGATGGAGTTTCATATCGTCTATTCTGATCAGTTTTCCAAATTGAGATACCATCAATATGGGACATCTGGCAACTGTTACAGACGACTTGGTCTCCATAAATATCGAATTCATTCATCTATGTCAATAGCACCATGGCTCAATCAGTTTTCATTTTCCCATTGATCACTAATTGCTACAATCATTCAGCAGATACGATCGCCACGTTCATAATTTGATATATATATATATATATATATATATATATATATATATATATATATATATATATATATACATACATACATACATATATATATATATATATATATGTGTGTGTGTATATATATATGTGTGTGTGTGTGCGTGCGTGTGTATGTGTGTGTATGTATGTGTGTATGTGTGGGTGAGTGTGTATGTGACAGGAACAACAAAACTTGCATGTTGTTATTCTTAATGATCCCTTATCAACAGATACATTTGGGGGGGGGGAATCTACGTAAGTATTGCCTTTGTTTCAAGAAATTAAATGATGCATAGTATTAAAAAAAAAACATCCACATATAATACGTTATAAGGATACCCTGAATCAAATAACAAACTACATGTTTTATTCAAAGGTTCTGAAAATGATCAAATAAAGCTACATATCAAAATCATTGCTTATGGAGAGATGGTAATCGGTCAACACTGCCGAGAAACCATGTTTTGTTTGCAAATCCCCGAAACAGTTCCATGGTAAACAACTGATGATCCAAACAGAAAGAATCATAATTTCTAACATCGTGTAAAACTAAGTCCTTATAAAAAAAAATACACACGAATCACATTAACAAATATTATGAAATGATTTTTTTGAAACCGTTTTTTTAAAAATCTATATCTAGGTTGTAGAGTTGTAAAATTTTCTTGACCACCCTCTGTCTCTCTCTCTCTCTCACACACACACATACGAGCACACACACACACACATATATATATATATATATAGGAAATTAGACGGACTCAGGAGTGGAAGCGTATGGAAACTAGGTTCATTTATCCGTAAATGTTTTCATTGTTGGTCTAGAAATGTTTCGGAAGGTATTCCCTTCTTCAGTAGTGTGAGCTCGGTATGTGTGTGTATGCACCATTTATTGGTTATAAGTTAGCTGTGGATAATAACTCCATTATCAGTAGCTTGGTTTTGTGAGCAAAAAATAGAATCCCATTTGCAAGGATTATCCAGTTGTATGGGACTTAGTTCAGTCTCTGATGACGTCTGTGGTGTTAGCAGCAGTAGTTGTTCTTGGAGAGAACATAAGGTGTCAGGGTAGGAGAGAAGTGTTTCGGTGTTAGATGGTTTGGATAGGTTAAGGATAGTATAGATGGAGGGGTAATGAGGTTAAAGGACTCCATACATTTGTAGAAGTGGGATACCCTACCAAGGTTCTAGTTCTTGTGTCTGAGTGACTTTGGAGTTCCTAATATGTACCTGAAAGGGGGTAGATGGGGATGTGAAGTTACTGTTAGCGGAAGGATTATGATTTAGAGATCTGTGGGATTAGGGTGGTGAAGTTTTGTGTTAAGTCCATTAGGGGAGAGGGTTTTTCCTCATGTCCTTCTAGAATTTTAGTTATGTCAGTCGGAGTATTTTTCAATTTTTTTCAATATTAGTTAAACAAGCGTTTGTGGCAAAATTGTGACCAGGTGTGCAGAAGTGTGATTCTACGAGATGTGGACAAAGATGGTTTACGATTTAATTATGTCTGTAGTTGTTACGTTTAATGTTAATGAGTTGGGGGTGGGCTGACTCAGAGTGGAGGTAATTGTGAGTGTCAGTGGGTTTAGTGTGGAGGGTAGTTTCGAGGTTCTTGTTACAGTCTATGTATATGTGTGTGTTTAGTAAGGCTACAGAGTCAATGGATCTCATAAATTCAAACTTAATTGAATTCTGTGCAGAGTTTATGTGTGTAAAGAAATTCTCTAATTTTGCTCTATCTCCTGTGTATATGAAATCATTTCATCTATTTCTCCCCCCCTCTCTCTCTCTCTCTCTCTCTATATATATATATATATATATATATATATATATATATATAAGATTGATCAATTGAAATCTGATTTGATGACATTTATATACTTAATCAGCGTTTGTAAAACAGTTCACTACGCAATTTGATAATCTGAGAAAATATTATCAATTAATTTATTACCTTCATTACCTATAATTCACCTTAATGAATTTTGCGTAGATATTTGACTGTTGGAAATTATACATTATTGAGGATTTCTTTGACACTGATAACATCTAATTGACGTTTTCAATAGCCTTCATTATTTTGTGAACCTGTTGACTGGTCTTTTTGACCATTTTTTTTCTATGCGAGAACTTTCCAAGTCTTCCAGATTTAATGTATTCAGTTTATGAACAGTGCACCACTGTAGACAGCATGAGAGTTACTAGTCTTACAGAGCATTTTTGAGAGTTACCGACCTTCATAGAACATTATCGAAGCATGAGAGTGCCTGGCCGAGGGCTACATAGGCAGTCAGCCATATGCAATCAGGGGTCGATCCGATCTTAGACACTTGCGTTTTCATAAACAGAAATCTTAGATTCATGCCATGAAATTTCGATTCGATTTATGCTTTGCGATTTGAGAGGATATTCCATCAAGTGGTTCTCTAAAATCATTCCAAGGAACAGTTCGGAAATTTCCGAGATGAGATGCATTACGAAGGTATCTTGACGGAGAAAAAGGCCAGATTGAAACAGAACAAAAGAAACAGAAAGAAACATTGGCTGAAGAAGAAGAAGAAGAAGAAGAAGAAGAAGAAGAAGGCATTATTTACTGAAAGGGAAGAAAGCAGTGAGCAAAATTTAAAAATAAATATGGAGGAAAAGAAGAAGCTAGACAAAAGATACAGGTCTGATTAGTTACTTAATAAAGTTATCAATTAAAAAGGATGGGGAAAGTGATCATCAATGGAATGATATTTTTTGCCTCCTGTTAGGCAGTGATCACTAAAAATTCTAAATGAAAAAAGAGGGGATGACACGAACCTAGTTCTCAAATAAACATAACTTCACCGAAATCTAAACCCCTTATTAAAAATCTATTTTGATTTTTTAAGAAAACAACACACACACACACACACACACACACACACACACATATATATATATATATATATATATATATATATATATATATAGATAGATAGATAGATAGATAGATAGAGAGAGAGAGAGAGAGGGAGAGAGAGGGGAGATAAAGAGAGTGAGAGACAGAAACAGAGACAGAGACAGAGATCTGCTTGAATGCCAAAAAAAATCTATATGGGCAGTTGTGGTTAACAGTGCTGCATAAAAGGAAAAGTATAAAAAAAAAAGAAAGAAAGACAGAAGAAGAATACATTTAGCAATAAAAAAACAGAGTAGACCATAAAGAAAAGAAATGAAAAATTAATCGAATGTGAAGGAGAAGGACAAGACGAAAGGGAAAAATGAAGAGATGATTTGAGGAAATGGAAAACGAGGGGAAACCGTATGGCTAAGAGGAATACGAAGAAACACATTAGCCTCGGCAGGTTTCCAGTCAAGGAAAAAGCCGACCTTGTATTCAAAACCATGGTAAAAAGCAACAAGAAATTGTCCCACCCCAAAACTTTCTCAGTAATAAATCATAGCATATATCAGTTGATATGATATGATTCCTCTTACATTTGGGGGGAAAAGCTTCTTTTTTTATCCTTTACTGGGCCTTATTCTGATGGGTGTAATAATAACATCTTGATTCTAGACTTTCTACATGTTTCAGACGTGTTTATTTCGTCGTATTTTAGATATTTTCCTGTGAAATAACGCTCTGGAACTTCTTCTGGCCATATTCATTTATCGATGGAATTTGTTTGCTTGACATCAAATTTTGATGATACAGTCTTCCAATAATTGACTGCGATGGTGACATCATATTTCTTCTGGATTTTAAAAATTTATTATATATACTATATAAAAAGTTGCAGTAATAACAGATTCAAGATTTATCAAGCTGATATATACCGTTGTTTAATTGGGTTGCATGGGGTCATTTATCTTCTGTTGAAATACAATGAAATGTTAACTCTCTTTTCAACGGCACTCCTTCAAACCTTACTATTTAATGATACCTGCATTGTAACGGCACGTTTGTTTTGTAGTGGTGCAAGATTTTTGTCGGGGCGTAGTTTGCAGCAACTGCACATGATGATTTAAGCGCACTTTTCTAAATCAGTAAATCTTTAAAATAATGCCACCCAAAAGAAAATATCACATTAAACTATGAAATAGGCGAAATAGATTATTTTTTGTGTTTTTTCAGGCTTCTCCTTATTAATACTCTTTGTGTGAAACCCTCCCGTGAGACAGCAAAATACTTGTAACTCCAATCCCCAGTGGTCCCGTAATATTAGGATTTTACTCGTTCTTCTTGTTTTTTTGTTTTTTTGCATTAATTTAGTTTGATCAACCTCGGGTCAATATATATTTTTACTGATTCAGTTTTTTTCAATTTCGCAGAGGTCTTTCCATTGTTTCTCGAGCACAATGTACAGTGAATTCTGCTTTGGATCATTGGTTATTAGAACTCGTCGTACAACTGGGGCAACTTTGCAAAAACCGATTCAAAAGTATGTTATCATCGTTAATTTTTTTTTGTATACTAAGACCCATACCCCTTTGTTTGGACCAAGCAGCAATGCTGCCTAATTATTATTTTTTTTATATAAAATCTGATTGAATTACCGAAAAAACATTTTTTCAGTTCTCAAAACAACTATTTTTTAAATATATCGTGTCAATTGTGAAATTTCCAAAATAAAGAAGGGCATTAGGTTTTTATTTATTTTGTTCCCTTTGAATTCAACAGAATA
>OY735211.1:62314013-62321513 GCA_963457665.1 Thysanoteuthis rhombus
GTATATCAGAAACCGTCAACAAAAACTATCACCAAAAAATGTAAGAATAAGTTTCATCGGTTTTCAAATTGGTTCGGCTGACTGACTGTATGTATGTATATATGTATGCAGGTAAGTCGGTAGGTATTAAAGAATGTATGCATGACGCGTATAGGCCACCTCGATGGAACTAGAGGGCTGAAGTTTATAACAATTGCTCCTTATTTGATCTAGGAAAAACGCCTTTTTTCATTTTTTTCCCAAATTTGTCCCCTAAATAGGAGTTTATTGGGGATGGGTTCAATTTGCGATGTCAGTTTACGCTAAATTTATCTTTACATCGTACATGGCTACGTTCATGTTTTTTTTTTTCATTTATTCAGACTTTTTAATTATCCTACAGAAGGCAAGAAGAATAATTTTTCCATTGATCACCCCTTCTTCACCATTGAAGAAAAAACAAAAAAGATTGATCACCCCAACCCAGCATGCTGCCAAAACACAATTGCTATTTGACAGTTTCTATTGAGTGACCAACCAGGACTGTTATGTTTCGTATCGTTTTCACTTCTTCGTTATTGTTTGCTCAACTATTCCATCTCACTCCCCGAAAGCTGCACTGTTTTACGATCTGGCAATTGTTTGCTCTAAATTGTTTATAGTACGAAGAGCCACGTTGTTTGCAATCGTTTTTCTTTTCTTCTCTTGTTCCGTGATTTGTATCCATTTTTATCAATATACAGCTGCAACACGAAGAGAGACAAAGACAGAGAGAGAGAGAGAGAGAGAGAGTAAGAGAAAGAGAAAGAGAAAGAGAAAGAGAGAGAGAGAGAGTATGAACGTGGTAGAGAAAGCTGACGACAAAAAAGGTCGACCTAATACTTTTTTATCACATAAAACACCAAACATTCCTTCCGAATGCAAAAAAACAAACAACAAAAAAAGCAAATAAAAAGCACTTTTTATATGGCAGGTTAGTCACTGTGGTCCAGTGGTAGAGTGCTTACCTCCAGTTGTGTAGGCTGTGATTCAATTTAAGTGAAGAGTCATGCAAAACACTTTAAAATTGATACGCAATGCGTCTCTGTTGAACACCTGGTTTGATCCAAGTGCAGAACCATTCCGAAGAGTCGACAGTAAGACTCAATGTCTTTCTCCTAAAAACCCAGCACAAAGGCAACGATTGAAGAACTTCCTTCTAGATCTAAGGGTTTACAGACAAATCACGATGGATACATTAGCTCTTGTAAAAACACTGAAGTTAAGCAACGTTGAACCTGGTCATTACGTAGATGAGAGACCGTCTCGGAATACACGGTCCATTACGTAGAGTAAAGATTTGACAGGCCTAGATTGGCGGGAGTGGGTTTTTCTAACAATAATCCACCAGTGACTAACTCAGCGACGATCTCGGTCAAGGTATAACCTAATAACAATGATCCATTTTGAGATAAAGAAAAATGAAAGCCGGGCGAGGATTAAACGAAACCGCGTTTAAATATTTTCTGACACATAAAACACCGAACATTTATTTCGTGTCCGATAGGAATACAAAGGGAGTTGTGGTTTGCTGTAAAATTTGACTGATTGAATATATGCCCCCACTGAGCACTATGACAGCACATTTGCTATAAAATGTATCGAATTTGTCTTTGAAAGTATGGTCTAGATAACATCTTTCGTTTTTGTATGGTAGCCCATAATTGCCATAAAAGAACATTGATTCGCTGAGGGGACGTCAACATGATACTTTTTTTACGTTAAAAATCAAAGGTTTCTTCCTTATGCGACCAGAGCACTTACTATATGGCTCAGTGGTATTGAGTAGGATTAGCCTTTGAGTTTTGCCAGAAATTCTGTTTGAATGGTAGAACGTTATCGATCAAGGATATGAAGGAGAATGAAAAAGCTAACTAACACTGCTATTTGGAAGCAAATTAGTTAAATTGCGTTTATTGAACTACATATTCGTAAGAATTGGCAAAAAATACTCAAATACTTATGAACATGCACATACATATGTATATGCATAAGGTATATTGAAAGAATATATTTTATTGGTTTATATTTCTCTCTGTGTGTTATACCGAGATAAAATAATTATTCTTATCTATGAGTGAATATATTTTTTGTAGACATATATATATATATATATATATATATATACATATATATACATATATATATATATATATATATATGTGTGTGTGTGTGTGTGTGTATGTGTGTGTGTGTGTGTGTGTGTGAGTGTGTGTGTGTGCGCGTGTGTGTGTGTATTCATATTTGTATTTTTTTCCGGAATGAATAAGCCATATAGCAGCTGCATAGGAAGAAAAATAAAATTGGGAGAAAAAAAATGACGAAAAAAAAAAGTTCGACATGATATTTTTCCACATAAAACACCAAACATTTCTTCCGTTCGAAGGAGAGAGAATACAAAAAAGGGCACTTATATGTCAGATCAATCAGCGTGGTCCAGTGGTAGAGTGCTCACTGTTGGTTTAGTAGGCCATGGTTTAATCCACTGAAAAACATTCAAAAATGATGCTCAATGACTCTCTGCTGAGCTCTTGGCACAAGGAGTAGGATGATTCTAAGGGCTCATGGATGAATCACAATGGATGTATCAGTTTTTCATAAAATCACCAAAGTTAAGCAAGAAACTGTCAGCAGATAACTGGATTACCATTGGAAAATACCAGATGCAGAACACAGAATGAAAATTTGACAGGCTTGGTAAGCTTAAAAATGGATCTTATAATGGTTGCCCGTCAGAAACGCAAACGGGAGAGTGAAAAATGCTGAAAAAAAGTTGACACGATACTGTGTCAACATAAACCATCGGAAATGTGGAGAGAAAATTACATTCAATGATACGACTGAGTAGTTTAAAGGAAAAATTGTCCATGCAGAAGTTTGCTCAGAGACTTGGTCCTACTGAGTACTATTGTAGCACACCCTATCGATCAAGGTGACTGCAAGGGATAACTAACGTTGCCATTTGGAAGATTTGCCAAACTACTCAGTCGAATTGCCTTAAACTAAAGTAGTGCACATTTTGGATTGAATGCAATCGTAAGCAACGGACACAGAGTTTATCCTTCGATTGACCATATATATATACATATATATTGATATGAAACAGGTATTTTGCTTATATATGCGTGTTGAATTGATATAGAATTGATTTTTGGTTTATATAAATACTTCAAACTATTATATGGAGCACTTCACTAGATGTGGGATTATACGTAAGTAAATATACCACTTTATTAAGTCCTATTGACACTGCATAAGGCAGGGATAAAATGTCTGCCTCAGGGTCTGAAGTGAAATCTCGATTTTAGTCTGTAGTACTGGAAGAGTTGTTAGATAGTTAATACCCACACTTATGAGCGGTGCAAAACAGCTCTCCAAGGATGACACAATTATATATATATATGTATATATACATATGTATATATATATATATATATATATATATATATATATATATATATATATATATATATATATATATATATATATATATATATATATATATATATATATATATATATATATATATATATATACCACGAAGTAGGAATCCTTTAGACCCTGGGTTAGACATTTTACCAGTGCCCTACGCGGAACTGGACGGTCAGTAGAACCGATCTAAGCTAGATATATTGACTTATACATAATTTGCTGACTACCAGAGTGCTTCATAACAAAATTCACATTTTCAAATATCAATACCTCTTTTTACTGACTGAAATATTGCGAAGTGTGTTTAAATATCATTAACAGCAGAAAATTTTAGTCGTATTCTTACAAATTGAAATAAAACATTTTGAACTACAACGTATATATATATATATATATATATATATATATATATATATATATATATATATATATATATATATATATATATACTTTAGTGAGCGTGTTTTATTGATACAATACAGTTTTCAGTTCAATTTGGAGATATACTCACGTACGAGTGATGGGTAGGATCTATAGCCAGACTGGCTCAAAATATGAAGGCTACAGATATTTAATGCATATATAGATATATATATGTATATATTGAGTGAAAAATTATATATGTATATATATATATATATATATATATATATATATATATGTATATATATATATATATATATATATATATTGAAAAGTATATATGTATATATATATACATACATGAAGGAGGGAGAGAGGGGGAAGTGAAAGATTATATATATATATATATATATATATATATATATATATATATATATATATATGTATATATATATGTATATTGTGTGAGAGATTATATATATATATATATATATATATATATACATATATATATACATACACATATATATATATTTATATATACATATATGTATATATATATATATTATTATTATCATTATTATCATTATCATCATTAACTAGAAGAAATGCTTTCATATAATCGAAACGTACAACTGCAGCAGGACGAGCAAGAAAAAACAATTGTCCATGAAAAATGACGATAAAAAGGTCGACGTAATACTTTTTATCTAATAGAACAGAAAACCTTTCTTCGACGAAAAAAAATACACAAAGGGGCACTTACTGATATTATTCAGTGCTATCGACTAGGATATGTATTTCAGAAGGTTACTCAAAGATATGGTGTCTCTGAATATTATCGTAGGTCATATTTACCATATAATACATCGAAATTGTTTTTCGAAGTTTGCTTAGAGATTTGGTCTTTTCAAATATTATTGTAGCACGTATTTGTCATAAAGTTTGTCCATTTGTTATTGGAAGAGAAAAAAACATTTCAAAATTAATTGTCAACCAAAGCCTGCAACAATGTTCTATTAGTAAAATGAACAAAAGATTCGACTTATAATTTTCAATGGTATGTACTTGGCAAAAAGAGGTATTTTTAAATATAAGTAAGGAAATCCTGTTTCAGGTCAACTTGAAAAATCCATATTTCTTATGTACACAAATACCATTATGCGCTAACACACACACACACACACACACACACACACACACGCACACACACACACACACACACACACGCACACACACACACACAAACCAAACACACACATTCATGTAAGTGTAAAGGAAGGCCACAAAATTCTTAGCAATCTGCAACCACCCTCAACCGATTTTTCTAACTCGTCTAACATGTTCAGACTAGATAACTGGCGGTCATCGCTGAAGCCTTACTGATCTCTTGTCTACCTATTTTGAAACATACCTGGTTTATAAGTTTTTCTTGTGTTCTATCATCTTCTTCCACACTGAAAGGTTAATACAGTGATTCCAAAAATTGGCGCTGCTACCCCGTTGAGGACACTGAACTACTCCAGGGGACGGTTTTGTTGAAAGCAGGGTAGCTGTTGCGAGTCGTTGATAGACAGTGGATGGGGTGGGACAGGAGAGCCAAGAATACTAACCAATTCCCCCCACGTAAAAAAGTCGTATATTTGGTAAGCTGATTTTGTAATACGGTCGGTTGAGGTGGAATTATTTATTTTCTTTTTTTTTCTTCTGATTAGAAGAATGAACGAATCTAGCTAATTCAATTACAAGAGAAACAACATAAATGCAATGTGAAACGAAAATCTCCCACTGAACTTAAAGAAGCTTCTGATTTAAGATCAGCTTTTTAGTTTTTAGACCTATGACTATATACTAAGAACATGTTGAGAACATGTAGAGCTTCTATCATCAAATATAACATGGCAAAACAACATGCATGATCTCACAGTAGAATCGCTGTTGAACGTGTAGGGATGGAAATCAAAAACAGTCTTGGGAACACTGAAATTTCAGATTCATCTATCCATCTAGCAAACTAGCTAGCAAAGTATATATATTTCCCCCCAGTATCTATTCACTGAAAACATAATCGTTGCGTCGAAATAAACAAATACAGAATATAAAGACCGTGAAAAAACAAAATTTGTCTTTGGAGTTGAAACAGTTACTTGGGTTTTTGCTTCATCGTTGGCAGTTCAGCTCTATGGTAGGAGCAACGTTATTATTCACGTTATGTAAACCTGATGGTACATTCATCGTGTAATAACGGATGATTTTTCAGATAATTGTTTCAATATGATATATGACAATATGTAAACATATACATCTTTCTATATCTTTCCTCCTCTCTGTATATCTCTTTCTATCTATACCCTATCCATTTATCTTCCTCTCTATCTTTCTTTCAATATATATATATATATATATATATATATATATATATATAAAGCTTTACAGTTTCAAACACCACGCATTGAAAAAATATTCAGTTTGTTTTGTGTCACTTCAGTCATCTATACCCAAATATCTGTTAATGCAATTTATGCAATTTCTTCGGTGGTTTCCCCTGTATCTCATATATTTTCTTATTAGGGTACATTGTATAACTTGTGTCTTGATGTGATAATCAGTTGTTTACTATGTTACTCCTTCAGTGATCTTTAATACAAAAGAGTTATATTAACATGGCACCCCAGCAGCATTGATCAAACACCACCTCCCTTATTTATGTAGTTTTTGCCATACATGTAGTTTTTTATTTTATACAAAGTTTGATGTGAACTGTATATTGATATTACTTTGTACTACGTATTTATTTCTTGAAACAAGTCTTACTTTCGTAGGTTACCCTGAAAATGTTTTTTAATGATGAGGGATCAGTGATATCAACAAAAGACATGACTTGATTTTCGTGTCATTTCTATTGATGTTCAGCCATGGGAATATTTAATCCGTTGTGTCGGTTTTAATTTCAGACAGCATGAAACAAACTAATGAAATCATCTTTAAGAATACTAATTATACAAAAAAAAACTTGTTGGGTCGATATTCTATCAACATATTCAATTGAAGAATTTGATTATCATTTTCCACTATCCTTAAAGTTCATTTCCAACGTCGTATAACATCAATTTTCCATCAAATGTTTTTCTAACACTTTATATTATATTTTATAAGTTGGATCAAAACCACTCTTTAGCAGGTAGTAACACCTAAATGGGCGATTCCATTTGTATATTTGCACAATTTGTTACTTGGCATTCCACGTTCAATCTCCCATCCAGCCAAACAAACCTATCAGTCAGACGGATCCACCAGAGCTTATTGTTTTTCCAATACAATATAATGATCTTTCACACTGAAAAGCATTTGATCCATGTCTTCTGGTTACTTATTTTCCCTAATATTAATATTATTAACTTATAATAATATGCAGTATTCATTCATTCTATTTTCATATCATCGTTGACACCTTCTGTTATTTCCATCATTATTTCACGATGGTCAAGCTGATAAGTTTTAAAGAGATCAGGATGTCTGATCGTAGCATTAGTAAATTGTTAAAAAAACCTAACTATTTTCACCACCTTGATCGACTTTTCTCACAACTACAAAAACAATTCTTGGTATAAAATCAATAAATTCCATAGTTGCTCAAGCGATTCTCAAATATTCTTATAATATTATTCCGTAAAATATATAAGCTGG
>OY735211.1:62326513-62444013 GCA_963457665.1 Thysanoteuthis rhombus
CTGTGAAAAACACCAGTGATGTCAAAACAATGTTTTGATGCTGTGGATGATCAATTATTGATTGTGATAGCAGGCTTTTGTTTTTTATTCTTGGTTTTTTTTATCGTCTCCCTTTCTTGGAGAAAAATACTTTGGTGTGTGTTGGGGGAGTCTTCAATTTGCTTCAGTGTATTGGCTTTCACTGTTTGTTACCTATTTTAATACGATCGTTAGTTATTCATATCTGATCATGACCCTGATTGGTGTCAGTCTAGGAATACCAAATGCTGTATGCAGCTGAGGATAGTAAGGAGTTTATCATGGCCATCCTGTTAATGTTCCTAGGAGGATACATACCTGTATAATTTGATCGTTAATGCAAGCCAAATGTCCTGCTCATACCGCGCAATTTACTTTTGCAACGAAATTGAATAGCTGTCATCGTCCGATGTATGATAATTTTGTCAGGGGCTCTTTTATCTATTTGCTCTATTACGGTTTTGTTCACACGAATTTGGTTCTTTTTTGTTTTTGTTCCCTGTAATCGTTTTTGTCTTTCAGCCAAAATATGTTGGGTAAACCTGTTCATGTACTATCAGCAAAGATGAGCCATGCGAAGCCTACTCTGTAAACTGAAAGGGAGACAGTCATGGGATAGTATGTGCTGTAGGCAGCAAGGGATCATATGCAATGCTTTCGGATACGATCTGGTAAATATTCCTAAGGAGGATACCGATCTCTATCTTACACTTATGCCAAACCCCTTCTCCTGAACCTCCTAACTGGCTTGGCTGCGAGTGACAAGAAATGAATAAAAAGGTAATCAAAAGAATTCCATCTTCCTCTTTTTATGTGCATGTGTTTAAGTGTTAATCTGATTTTAACGACACAATTAAATGATGCAAGCAAACAAGCAACACGTTCGTTTTTATATCCACGTAAGGCAATTATCGTCGATAACCCCAATTTTTGGGGCAAATTATTAGTAAATGATATGCTTGTCGTACTTGTTGAATCAGCATGCAATAATTTTTATTCTTTGGGTTTTTACAGTAAATTAGCTATGACAGCACTCCCTAATAACAGGAGTTTTCTCTATATTCTTTCTTTCCACTACTGATAGAGTCCATTTATAGTCAATGATATTCCTGACAATTATTCCCATTCTCACTGTCTGTAACAAAACTTTTCATCCTGTATATTCCTGGCCTCATCCATCACGTTACAAACATAAATATATATGGACACGTACAAAAAAAATTGGGCATTTGAAAGCATCGCGTGGCATGGGAAGGTAGTGGAACGATATTTGAATTAAACATGATTGTTTCGCGCCAATAGGAATGCATTTGTTGGGTAAAGGCATTTAAAATCTTGGCTTTATTTTGAGTACTACCAAAGTTGAGTGTTCCATGAATGCCAAATGCTTTTTTTCATTTAAACCAATTTGAACCGGTTCAAAGGGTTCAAGCTGAACGGAAGATAGATAAAGGGAGAGAGGTGGAGAGAGAGAAGAGCCGTAAAAAGAAAATTTCACTTCTCCTCTCAATGTCATACAGCATCATAATATTATTTATTTTAGATTGATTCACGGTATACAGAAAGAAAATTATTTTTAAAAAAAGAAAGTAAAATTGAAAGGAAAGAAGATAAAATAACCTTAAACTGAATTACACGTTTCATATATATATATATATATATATATATATATATATATATATATATATATATATATGTGTGTGTGTGTGTATATATATATATATACACACACACACACACACACACACACACACACACACATATATATATATATATATATATATATATATATATAAACTAAAAAAATACCATTTTCACAAGCTCTTAGAATGAGAAGAATTCCTCCACGGATACAACTATAACCTATTAAAACATTTCACTAAACAAAGATACTCCCTATATGATGGAGAGAAAAAAAACAAATAAAAAGGCAACTCTGATACCCAGAGATGAAACCCTTACGCTCTCTAACAATGATTAGCCTGACCACCTTCCACTTATGATCACTTCCAACAACACACTCCCACTCTTAGCACATATCATAGATATAAGATTGGACATCTTCACCCTTTGAACAGATCACGGAGTAATATTTACAGATCCGTGCATCAATGCTTACTGTGGACCCCATAACATCAAAGACGTGATCAGCAGCAAAAAAATAATAAACAATAAAGTCTCACACAAGAATATCCATAGAACCACTAAATTCTGTAAACCATGCTAGAAAAGAAATAGTCTATGTTGCAACCACCTTAAGTACACCAACACTTTCACTAGCTCTACCACCAAAGAGAGTTTCTACATGTACCATAGCACTAATTGTCGTAGCAAAAACATTATATACCCCCTAGAATCTATTAGATGCATTTACAATATACAGGTAAGTCCGAATGGCATTTCAGTATTAGACATACGGACACAGAATCAAATCAAAAAAACCATCCAGGTCCACTTCCTGTACAACTACCCTTTAGCACACCCGGTTACAATTTTAACACCAGACACTAGCTTCACGATCATTCAAACTATAGAAAAAAATACTCCCACTGCCAAAACAAAACTCCTTGAAAGACATGAAGATATGTTCATCGACAAACTAAAAATTCTCTCCCCTCATGGACTCAACACCAAACATAACCCTAATCCCACAGATCTCTAAATCATGTTCCTCCCACTAATAATAACCTCACATCCTCTATTTACCCTCTGTCAGGTATATATAAAATTGGGAAATTTATAGTCATTCAAGCCCATACCAACTAAAACCTTTGAAGGGCATACGACTTGTACGAATTAGAGCCATCATACTTTCAATGATCTGTGATATTAATACATATGAAGTTCCCTAACCTCATCACCCTTCCATTTTTGCTATCCCTAACCTACCAGCACAATCTCGCACTAAAGTATATCCCTTCTACTTTGACACCCTATGTCCCCTTCAAGACCTACTACTGCTGCTAATATCTCTGAGTTTATCACATACTGAACTACGTCCTGCACAATAGGATGTGTGTTACATCATATTGAAATTATTTTCGAAATGATTTCCCATTATTGCACACTGAATGTATCATTTGGCTTAGACAACGTAAGTAGAATAAACAATTAAATAAAATGGAGCTGCTGCAAGAATCAGGCCTGCATCTGATAGGATAGCTACTTCAACATAGCGTTGCTCTCACTATCGAGCTAAAATACAATCTGTAATGCAAATGTTGGAAGAACTTCGATTTCCCCTTTTCGTTTATTCATTAATCTATATTCACCCAAATTGTTTCTTCAAACATGACAATCACGTTATTACGAAATGGATGTATGATCTGACATAATGATCACAAATTGTCTTATATTATATTGAAACACTTATTTGGAATGATCTTTCGTTATTATTCTGTGAATGAATTTTTTGGCTTTGAGAGCATACACACACACACTCGCACGCGCATACATATATAGATATATATATGCATTTTGGATATTTTTCTGGTCGTCTTTCCCTGCAATGATTACTTAATTTTGTCTTGGACGTTTCAATGGGGATTATCTTGGAAAATCAATGGGAAACACATAGTTTACTCACGGAAACAAAACTTGTGAAATTCTGTCAAAAGTTCTGTATTGATGTCGCGAGTTTTGAGCCAAGCCTCTCCTCTCTGGAACTGATGGGAATTACGCAACTTTGTAAGCCAGTAAACTTCCTCTCTCTTTCTCCTTATTCCCCTGCCCCTATCTCTATCCATCTCTTTCTTTCTATAAATATATATATTGTCAAATTCCTCGAGAATTGACTTTATTATCGCAATTAGTCAGACGAAGAAAAACGAAGAAAAAAAGGTGATTCTGTGATGTCATGCCATGTCAACTCGCGTTTTACATTTTTTCTCTTTTTAAATCTTTTTCTTCTGTTTTTTTTTTTACTCTCTCTAGTCTCAACTGTCTATAATAAAAACTTGAAACCTAGCACGCACATACAATTCCCTTCATAAGTAGGGGAATCATTTTATTCCTCTTTGTGACTGAAATTGTTGCGTTTAATGTAGAATTCGACCTTGAAACTGTTAGGCTTGTATCTCTTTATGTATATGAGCAAAATAATCGTGACAATCAAAAAGTGACCAAAAAAAAAAAAAAAAAAAACAAGCTTAAACGTAGATTTTTTGATCAGAAAAAAAGTTATTACCAAACATTGATATCAGTTCTTTTGTCTCTTGAATTGTGGATTGATTTTTTCTTCTGTCTTTCATCCACTTATTTATCTCTACCTACAAGTACATAAGAGATATATCTATTCAATGGGGTTTATCTGCTGATCTTTCGTGATCTTAGTAAATTCCAATTTAATTTCCAAGAATGAAAGGGTATGGGGTCGGGTGGGGGTTATCGATAAAATTTTCTGGTATATCCATGTTTCTTCCTTTGCTGAACACATTGGTTACTTTTTTTTTTTCATGCATGTGTCTTACAACTCACGCTTGTTTGTACAATATTTCTAAACAATGTAAATTATATTCAATGGCATTTTGTGGAAGGATAGTCCATGGACAGAGTTAGAATAGATTGAATCTCGGGGCAGATCCAGCTGTTTTCCAATCATTTGCCCCACGTTGCAGCCATAATCATATGAACTGATTTTCATCGACTTTTTTCAGACGTTTGCGTCGGGAGAGGTTTGTTCCTCTCTAACAACGTTCTAGTTCATCTACTTATCGTCATTTGAGTTACGTATTCAGTTGACCGTGCCTAAGATTCACATATTATTATTATTATTATTATTATTATTATCATTATTATTATTATTATTATTATTATTATTATTATTATTATTATTATTATTATTATTATTATTATTACTATTACTATTACTATTATTATTATTATTATTATTATTATTATTATTATTATTATTATTAGGAATCTCACACCAGTTGCCTGGTGGTAACCGCTGGAGTTTGAGTGACAGCAAGTCTCCTCAAGTCTCCAGCCCTCCTCTCCTAGTACTCATAGGTCGCAGTAATTCTGCAATTTACAGTTTCACACTGGTTGCCCAGTGGTTATCGCTGAAGGCTGAGTGACAATAAGTCTCCTCAGGTCCTCAGCTAACGTCTCCTCCCTCTTTCGCATATCATGACAGAGCTACTATTCGTTGCAGGACTTATATCTCTAGCACCTTCCTCAGTATCCGTGCAGTTCCAAGTAGTGCTGTAGTCTGTACGGTCTCTATCCTCCCCCTAATCCCGATCTCCTCCAGTCTCTCCCTCTGCGTTTTGGGGACAGTTCCTAGTGCTCCCACTATGACCGGTACTACCCTGGTTTTCATGTTCCACATTTTCCTTAACTTCCTTGCTAGGTCCTGGTATTTTTCCCTTTTTTCACCCTCCTTCTTTTTTACTCTATGGTCTGCAGGTACAGCAACGTCTACTATTTGGCAGGCCTTCCTTTTTTTTGTCTACTATTACTAAGTCCGGCCTTCTTGCCTGGATGAGGTGGTCAGTTTGGATGTCAAAGTCCCACAGTAGTTTGTGGTTGTCATTCTCCAAAACTGCCTCTGGCTTGTGCTGATACCACTTTTCCCCATGGTTGAATCCCATTTGTTTACTTAGTTCCCAGTGTATCATCGTTGCTACTCTATCGTGTCTATGCTTATAATCCTTCTGGGCGAGCTGACTACATTCACTAGTTATGTTGTTTACTGTCTCATCTCTTTCACCGCACATGCGGCATTTGCTGTTTGTCTGAGTTCTGTCGATTTTTGCTTTTATGTAGTTTGTCCTTATCCTTTTGTTTTGGGCTGCCATGATGAGCTATTCTGTTTCTCTCTTAAGGTTCCCCTTTCGTAACCACGTCCATGATTTCTCGTCTGCTATATCTTTTATCTGTCTTTTAAACTCGCCGTACAATTTTTTCCCTTCCCACTTTTCTTTTCTAGTTTGCTGTACTGTTCCATTGTTTTCTACTTTATTGTTTGTTGCACTATCCCTCGCGCTCTTTATGATTTCTTCACTATTTGTTTGCACATATCTATCTAGGACTACTTTAGCTCTCTGGACACAATCTTCTATGCTGATGAGCCCCCTACCACCTTCTTTTCTCTTAACGTATAGCCTATCTGTATCATCCCCAGGGTGTAATGCTTTATGCATCGTCATAAGTTTCCTTGTTCGCCTATCCATTGATTGGAGCTCTTCCTTTGTCCATCCTAGGAATGGTCCTGTATACCTAACTACTGACACAGCCCAGGTGTTCATTCCTTTTATTAGATTTCTGCTATTTAATTTGGTTTGTAATATTTTCCTTATCCTTCTGAGGTATTCTCTCTTAATTTTCTCCTTCATCTCTTCCCGTTTTATCGTGTCACATTCAAGGACACCTAGGTACTTGTATCGGTCTTGTGCAGTCAATGCCCTAATCTTGTTGTTGTCCGGAAGTTCAATTCCCTCAGTCATTGAAAGCCTTCCTTTATGCATCACCATGATTGCGCATTTTTCTATCCCAAACTCCATTCTTATGTCCTCACTATATTCCTTCACTTCGTTGAACAGAGTCTCAAGCTCTCCCCTGTTTTTTGCAAACAATTCAATATCGTCCATGTACATTAAGTGGTTGACCTTTCCTTTTGTTTTAGAGAAGTGGTATCCTTTGCTGTTTTTCAGGATTCTGTTAAGCGGTATCATTGTTAGAACAAATAATAGTGGGGACAACGAGTCTCCTTGGAAGATTCCCCTTTTTATCCCTACCTCGGCTAGTTTGTCCCCTGCGGCTGTCAAATCTACTTTCCAGTCTTTCATTGAATTACCAATGAATTTAACCACCGGTTCGCTAATTTTGAACATTCTAAGGCATTCGAGTATCCAGCTATGTGGAATCATATCGTATGCCTTTTTGTAATCTATCCATCCCATTGCGATATTCTTTCTCCTTTTCCTTACTTCTTTTAAGATCATCTGGTCTATGTAGAGTAAATCGTTTGCCCCTTTGGTTCCTATCCTACACCCTTTCTGTTCTTCTGGTAGTAGCCCCCTTCTATCCATTGACATGTATATTCTCTCTGCTATTTGCCCGGTCAGGATTTTCCACATAAGTGGTAGGCAAGTGATTGGTCTATAGTTGCTTGCTATGTTCCCCTTCCCCAGGTCTTTTTGGATGAGGGTGGTTCTGCCTTTAGTCATCCATTCTGGTGCTTTGCCTTCATTTAGACAATTTTGGAGTAGGTGGGTGAGTCTGCCGTGTAACGTGGTGAACTTTTTGAACCAATACCCATGGATCCCGTCGGGACCCGGTGCTTTCCAGTTGGCTACTTTCCTAAGAGTATGTTTCAATCTCACACCAGTTGCCTGGTTGTAACCGCTGGAGTTTGAGTGACAGCAAGTCTCCTCAAGTCTCCAGCCCTCCTCTCCTAGTACTCATAGGTCGCAGTAATTCTACGATTTACATTTTCACACCGGTTGCCCAGTGGCTGAAGGCTGAGTGACAATAAGTCTCCTCAGGTCTTCAGCTAACGTCTCCTCTCTCTCTTTCGCATATCATGACAGAGCTACTATTCGTTGCAGGACTTATATCTCTAGCACCGTCCTCAGTATCCGTGCAGTTCCAAGTAGTGCTGTGGTCTGTACGGTCTCTATCCTCCCCCTAATCCCGATCTCCTCCAGTCTCTCCCTCAGCGTTTTGGGGACAGTTCCTAGTGCTCCCACTATGACCGGTACTACCCTGGTTTTCATGTTCCACATTTTCCTTAACTTCCTTGCGAGGTCCTGGTATTTTCCCCTTTTTTCACCCTCCTTCTTTTTTACTCTATGGTCTGCAGGTACAGCAACGTCTACTATTTGGCAGGCCTTCCTTTTTTTGTTTACTATTACTAAGTCCGGCCTTCTTGCCTGGATGAGGTGGTCAGTTTGGATGTCAAAGTCCCACAGTAGTTTGTGGTTGTCATTCTCCAAAACTGCCTCTGGCTTGTGCTGATACCACTTTTCCACATGGTTGAATCCCATTTGTTTACTTAGTTCCCAGTGTATCATCGTTGCTACTCTATCGTGTCTATGCTTATAATCCTTCTGGGCGAGTTGACTACATTCACTAGTTATGTGGTTTACTGTCTCATCTCTTTCACCGCACATGCGGCATTTGCTGTTTGTCTGTGTTCTGTCGATTTTTGTTTTTATGTAGTTTGTCCTTATCCTTTTGTTTTGGGCTGCCATGATGAGCTATTCTGTTTCTCTCTTAAGGTTCCCCTTTCGTAACCACGTCCATGATTTCTCGTCTGCTATATCTTGTATCTGTCCTTTAAACTCGCCGTACAATTTTTTCCCTTCCCACTTTTCTTTTCTAGTTTGCTGTACTGTTCCATTGTTTTTTACTTTATTGTTTGTTGCATTATCTCTCGCGCTCTTTATGATTTCTTCACTATTTGTTTGCACATATCTTTCTAGGACTGTTTCAGCTCTCTGGACACAATCTTCTATGCTGATGAGCCCCCTACCACCTTCTTTTCTCTTAACGTATAGTCTATCTGTATCATCCCCAGGGTGTAATGCTTTATGCATCGTCATAAGTTTCCTTGTTCGCCTATCCATTGATTGGAGCTATTATTATTATTATTATTTTGAATCTCACACCAGTTGCCTGGTGGTAACCGCTGGAGTTTGAGTGACAGCAAGTCTCCTCAAGTCTCCAGCCCTCCTCTCCTAGTACTCATACGTCGCTGTAATTCTGCGATTTACAGTTTCACACCGGTTGCCCAGTGGTTATCGCTGAAGGCTGAGTGACAATAAGTCTCCTCAGGTCTTCAGCTAACGTCTCCTCTCTCTCTCTCGCATATCATGACAGAGCGACAATTCGTTGCAGTCCTTATATCTCTAGAACCTTCCTCAGTATCCGTGCAGTTCAGAGTAGTGCTGTGGTCTGTACAGTCTCTATCCTTATAATTATTATCTATACATTACTGATTAATCACCTTCTTTGATCTGTGAAATAAACCTTGACGTGGCAAACACCCGAAGCAGTGTCACTCATATCTCCCGGCGCTATTTTACCCATTTTCAGGGTGAGAAGTGGATCCATTTCTATCTTAAGGGCATTATTGCAAACCGAACTCGAACTGTTGTTCGCTTGGACACCCTTAGTCGTTCAGCTAATTGGGGGAAAAATTTCTTTTTTTCTCTATCATCATATGTTTGCGAGAAAGCAAATAAAAAAGAAACTCCCAAATTCCAATCTACGTTCCTTGTTTGATGTTACGATAATTGAAAGATGTCGACAAATAAACCAACATTCAAGTGACGTCTTCGTTAATGATGAATTGGAAACGTCACCAAAGTCGGAGCCTCCATTACAATATAGATTGTCAGAGTGTCATTGTTTTAAGACAAAAAGTCTGCTTCGTCAATCCATAGAAATTGTCAAGTGACTAACATATTTCGGCAGCACGCTGTGTTGGGGTGGATCATTTGAAAATATGGTAGAAGACATGGTCAATGAAGAGTAACTTCTCTTGGCTGTTGAGCGATGACTGAAATACTCCTTAATTAGAAAAAAAAAACAAAAGAAAAAACAATCGTGCATAAAACAGGGACCAATTTAGCATACCCCAATTGCAAATTGGACCCCACTGAAGAGCTATTTATAGGTGATTTTAAAACAAAAACAATTTTTTTGTCAACATTTGAAGTAAATGCGTGAACTTTCAGCCCTCTAACTCATAGATTCATACAGAAATACCAAGCAAGACCGGCTTTTTACTGTTTTCGTGACAGTTTTGGTTCCAGTTTTCTAACAATAGTGGTAAGATTTGAACTTTGAGACACAGATCCCTTGCTGAGGGAGAATGTCGGTTTTTGATTGCAAGATCAAAAACCCCCATGATTTTGTTTTTTCTACGTGATGATTGAGGGAGAAAACAGCAGATCCAATAATTGAACAGCGGTACTGTCAACTTTAGAAGTCATCAGAAAAAAAGGCCAGTTGAAGAACGAAGATGGTCAGAATTATTTATATTTACGACATTACAAGCATTTTTCCTTGAGGAACCTCTAAAATCGAGTAAAAAAAGCATTTAAATCCAGCAAAATATAGACACATCAAAATAAAGCCTCCAAAAAATCAAAGTATATATATATATATATATATATATATATATATATATATATAGCACTCTTCAAGTGAGATAAATCATCCATTAAAAGCTTATGCAATGCTCTTCCATAGGGATAGAGCACTCTGGTTGATGGGGAATTTTTCCGTAAATAAATATATCGCTTAGATTCAGCTTTGCTGACCATCCAGTTTGGAAGCTCAATGGTAGGATATCGGCCTCTGCATCGAAAAGTAAGGTTTAAATCCTGCCGCTTGGTACTGGATGGGATAATGGAAAGTCTGCAGCCTCACTGAAGAGAGGTAATACATCGAAACAGCTGTCTGTGAATGATGCAATAATATATATATATATATATATATATATATATATATATATATATATATATATATATATATATATATATATATATAGTGAAAGGATGTGACAAAGCAGTAAACTTTCATTCAAAGATATATTGTTATAAATAACAGACAAACTATATTTTTTTGATGAATTTCCAGTTGATGTCATCTAGCTTTTCAAAAATATTCCAAAGTTAGTGATTTCTTTCAACCATCATCAGTCATCATCAAGTAAGAATAATTGTGGTATTTGAAGATCAATTAGTTTTTTTGAATTGAAACATTCAAATTTCGGATGTGTCATTTTTCAACTGGTGCTATTGTGAACACGACAAATGTCTCCTGATGGCATGTTGTGTTGGGGCTAAACAATTAACGGATTGGAAAGATGGGTGAATCATGAGTAAGTAACTTTCGCCTTTTGTTGGGGTTTAATCACGAAATTCCAATATTCCTGAGAAACAGGCGTCAATACTGCTGGACAGAAAGGAAAGGTACAAATTCAGCATGAACTTACATTCTAAACTAAGTCCACCATAGAAAACAATATTTGGGGGAAGCCAAGCGAAAAATACGAAATGGTGGATCCATTTGACAAGATAGCCACATCAGACGGAATAAAATGTACATCACATTGGCTCCATCGGTGTGGCCCGTACGCATGATACATATATAAATACATCCGTACACAGCCAGCCAGCCAGCCACGCCAATTTGAAAACTGAAGAAACCTTTATCGATAGTTTCGGTGACAGTTTAGGTAATAATGTGGAGAAAAATCGCACGACAATATTTGGTACCGTTTTTACTCATATATATATATATATATATGTGTGTGTGTGTGTGTGTGTGTGTGTGTGTGTGTGTGTGTGTGTGTGTGTGAGGGAGTGTACGTGCGTGCCTGCATGCAAGCGTGCATGCGTGCGTGCGTATCTGTGCATGAGCAATTAAGTATGCGCGAGTCTTTGTGTGTATATAAGTCGAGTTGTAGAGGATATTCATATATGGTTGTCTAATGCATTGTACTCCTTTTTTTTCTGGTAAACTCATTCAGTTGACATTAAAAAATATGCCAAGTGTAAAATTGAGTGAACCAAAAGAAAGAAAAAAAAGGGAAAGGAAACAAGACAGACAAATTCAAGGAAGAAAAAAAAACGAATGAAAGAAGATGGAATTAATAGACACATATTTGTAAAATATAGAATAAAATCTAATATTAAAATGGAATAGAGAGAAAAAAACGAAGAGCGAATGGAACAGAGAAAAATAGCAACAAATAATACATAAATAAATGAATAAATAGTAATAATGATAATGATAATAATAAAAAACTAATACGTATAAATAAACGAGAAAAAAGGCAGCTCTAGATAAGTAGCAAATAGATGGAAAAAATGTCAGACAACCGACATTTATTTAAAATTCTGAAGACGTCAGTCTGATCAATAAAAATATTGAATCGACAACAAAAATAAACACACACGCATACACACACACACATATGTATTCATACATATGCATACATACCCCTCTCTATATATGTATATACACACATATATATATATATGCATATATACACAGACGTATATACATACATGAATATATGAATATACAATGTATCTAAAAGAGACGCGCACACATGTATGTGTGTATGTGTGAGTGTGTGTGTATTTATATTTAAGTAGTGCATCAGTCTGACACAAAAGCGACATCAGATTTTCCAAGAAAAAAAAAATGACGATAAAAAATGCAATTGAGTGTAAATGAAAAAAAATATATATAAAATTTAAGCTAAGATTCTCAATGTATGTTGTTTTGCTACGTTCTCTTCGGAATCGTTTCAAGGAACATTATTGGAAACATTCCAAATATTTTGTGTGGATACATGAAATAATTTACAAGGCTCTCTCTCTCTTTCTCTCTCTCCCCCCCCTCTCTCTCTCTGTCTCATTCTTTTTACCCCTCTTTCTTCCTCAATCTGCATATCTACAATCCCATCTTCACGTACCCAATCTCTCCCAATTTATTGATGTTCAACATGCTTATCTATCGAACTTTCTAAAGTAAATCCATTCATTTCCGCTCGTTTGCAACCATGCCAGTCAATGGGTCCAGGGTTTACGTTAGGGGTATATTTAGGGTGCATTATAGAGCATAGTGTGAAGGTCGGTCTTCTGTGCTTACAGATTGATGGGATCACCACGACAGTCTCTTTATATGGACACTAGCTGCTTACAGAACCAGATATTCCCAAACGGTCATCCATCTTGGTATTAACCAGGCTTGACGTTGCTCAACTCGAATTTTGCTGTAACATCTACAAACTTATCGATTCCCCTGACTATACGAAGCTCAATTTGAGTCTAACGGTGAAATAAGCATTGATCGTACACACCAAATAGTCTCCTTCATTGTTAACGCACTAGATTCAGTGGTTTATATTAATCAGAAAGATCAAACATTATGCACTGATAATTTTAGTACCAAAATTAGCTACTTCATAGACTGACATGAATATTTATTATATAGTCGGCTATTCTTGTTTACAACAGTAAGCCCTCTCTATAAAGAGCTAATTGGGGGATCGATTGGTAGTTGGAACGTTTGTTATACCCGATGGTTGCCCTCCGTTCAGTAAACAAGTCGGTAGTTCGATAGTTCGCCAAGTTTAGAAAATATTTAAAGGCAGATCGGTTGCCCCTCTTTCTATTTCCTTTCTCAACCTCAAGCTTTATTTCCATAGACCGTGTATTTCTCTTGTGCTTCCATTGAAGGAGTAGACGTAGGTGTGCTATTTTGGAAGCCATGGCATTTATCAAATTTTATTCAGTGAATAAGAGAAGAGCTCCGATAGATCCACGAGTACGTTAAAACCGAAATCTGTTCGATCAAGGTTCTTTACGGTAAAGTTTTACTGAATTTTGACTCTTTTTGGATTTGGTAGATGTTTCCTACTTTCTGTTTGTCCTGTTTATTTCTGCAACATTTTTACTCGAACAGTTTTCGAGCAGTTTGCCATTGTGCTAGGACTGTCTGTTTGGATTTATCTGTATAACGACTCTGTTGGTTTTTTGCTGTTGATCAGTTGAGCAGTCGTTTTGGAACTTTGAAAAGACGAGGACCATTTCTATTAAAAAAATATTCCGTTGTACCCCTATGTTTAGAATTTAATTTTAGAACGGGATGAGGCACAATAATGAGCAACTTGAAAAACTATCAATTTAAACCTTAGATGGATAACATCTTTTCGAATCTTATTATGTGGTAGGGTTCTATGTTCAGTAATAATGCATTTCTATAGTTGTGTATGGACAATGTTTCTTAGTAGCAAGGTTCAGTAGTTGATGTTGGTTCTTATTTGACTCTCTTTCATCCTGTAAAGCCTCGGGGATGTTTTCGAGCTCAGCTATCTTCAATTAGAATTCATTGTAATAACTTAACTTTCAAACTACAGACTCCAGACCAATATATAACAGACTTCCATTACTGGAGAAAATCTGACAGGGATATAAAATTAGTAGGAAAGAAAGTATCCGATACATTTGTAAAGGAAAGTTAAGTTGAACATCCTTACAATGCTTCCGAATTGACAGAATTTGAACTTAACGATTGCTGATTTTTGTTCATAAATTTTCCATGGTCAACCCTGTTTAGATATTTTTCAGATTCATGTATTCTTTTAATCTTTTGTCTAAATTCCATCAATTTTGAAATTGTAAAAGGATATTAAATTAAGTTTTTGAAAAGTATTCCATACTTTTGTCGCTCAATGTACATCCAATTTTGTATCTGATGTTTACTTAGCTCAGCCTTTTATGCAACAAAAGCAGATAGATATAAATTATGAGAGATAATAGGTTCTTGCTAGGAAAATCATAATGCAAAATTGTATATTCTACCTCCGATCGAAAACTGACCATTGGCTCCGGTTTGAAATACGTAATCACATCTCTGAATCTATTTTTGTCGTATCAGTGCTCTTCTTTGTACTGATTGGTATCTTCATGCATATGAACCCTGTCCAGTTACCAGCCATTCGATGATGATAAAAAAAAATGGGCAACGGTATCTCAGTCCCATTTCCAAGCATCTCCCCTTGAGATCCCACACATTTATCTCTCCGTCTATTTTTCTTTCTGAAACAATCTTCAGAATCCTTTTCTGGGATCAAAATTAGCTGCCTGGTGGCATTTATCTTAATCTCTTCTATAGTCTGAAATCTCTTGTAGAAATGGTAGATGTCACGGGGAGATAATTCTTACTGTACCAGAGCTGATTGACCTTGGTGATGCAATGTGAAAATTCAACGGTCATACAAGGTATGAACTTATTCATTGCAGTCTCGCCGCCGACTTTGTAACTACTGAGGAGTGTGATTGCTTACACATGCAGGATAAAAAAAACCCCAAAACAACAACAAGAACAAAACACCAACTTTACCGAATTAACCATTTGTTGTATCGTTTAATTTTACCAAAATCATAATCCACTCTGTGATGCGAACACCGGTTGAGAGAATTCGAAAAATAATTGAAAAAAGTATTAATGTCATCCACTCTTTCTGATTTCATTTACCTTTCATTTTACCTCATGATTTTATTCACCCCCGAAGTAAATTTCCCTACCCTTGTCTGAAGTAGTCACCAGTTTCAGAAACACTGGGCCATGTCTTTGAAAAAAAGCTGGAGAAGTTTCTAAGCATCCTCTTCAGATACAACAGTGATTCCTTCAAATCCTTTCCCGATTGCTAACGGTGTGATGTTCTTGCTGTCACACTGTTGGAAATAGACAACCAAAACAGTCATCAAATTTGAAATATAGCTTTCTTCAGTTATTAGCTGGTCTGGCTAACAGGCCATATATGTATATATCGTACGTAAAGTTAAGGGGCTAAAATTCCAAGTTTTTTTGATTTATCAAAATTACCCCGAATATTTTTTTAAAGGGAGTTCAGTTTGCAATAGAAATTTATGTTGAATTCGTCCTCAGTTCATGTCCGGCATCATTAACACCTGTCTTCTTTATGCAGATTTTTTAGTGATTACTTGCAAACGAAAGGCGAGAAGAGTGACTTATTCATTGATATTTCTATTATTGTTTGGACTATCCTCATCTTGGTTGTTTTTCATACAGTTCAATCCCAGTGTGAGACAATAATTATACTACTAATGCTAAAATACCCCCGTAATTACCCCGGTAATATACCCCCGTCAGTTAAATGAAGGGTTCAGTTCGTTACTTCCCAACACCTACCAGATGATACCAGATGAAGGCCGTAGAGTACAACGGCCTAAAAGTTGTATGAAAAACAACCAAGATGAAGATAGTGCGAATAATGATAGAAATAATAATAATACCTCATCTCAAAAGTCAGAGGTATATTATTCATTAATATTCAATTTTGTTTTCAATTGAGCATCCCCGACGAAGCTTGATGCCCAAAGATGTCGATCACGTGACAGTTTCTATCGAACGACAAAGCAAGTTTGTTGTGTCCATCTCTAACCCTGATCACCCAACTCCACAAAGCTGAACTCATTCCATTCTGACGTGACAGTGGCTTCTCGATTCCTTTCCAAATTGCTAACGGCATGAAGCAGGATTGTGTTCTTACCCCCACACTGTTTTCAATATTCCATGACATGCAGTTGAAACAGGCTACTGAGAAATCAGATAAGAAGGGAAACATGTACAGCTGAAAACGTACGAATGGCAAGCAAAAGAAGTAACGCTGTTCATTGTACACATAGATGCAGCTATTGGAATCTATCCAAAGTGCAAAAGTGTCGTCCAACCATGGTATCTCTTCCCAAAGAAAGATTTATAACATGCAGAAGCAGCGTTTGAATGACAAAAGCAAAAGAGACGGATGATAAGTACCTTACAGTATAGGTGATTGGGAGAAAAATCTTTCCTGAGTGTGCAGCCTCAGTGACGTGGCTACAGATTCAGTGTCGAGGCTCCTCATGAGGTCCATTAGAATTTTACGTGCGACGTAATGAGAAAGAAAATTTTACAACGAATAGAAATGAACTATCCCTCTATTGGAGAAAAGCAATCCAAAAGAATGAATTACTATTTATGCAATACATTTATGCACGGATATATCTATCTTTGTTATGTCAGTAGAAAATCATTGGTTGGACTATCATTTTCTAGGTATTTGTGGGGGCCCCCTCCATAATAGACGAGGGGCATTTAAATCGTATCCGTCAATGGGATAGAGGCTAAATACGTCACGTTGTGGCTGGCCAAGAGGAAACACTTTGTGATAGTGACAAGAGAAGAATTGAATGTGTAGATTCGCTCAGTTAGATTGAACAACGCCATTCACGTTGTGCAGGACTTGTTTGACTTTTCAATCGATTTATAACTGCACCATTTTGCAATAGATTCACAAAGGCTTTCATTCTCCCAAACTCTCTCTTTCTCTCTTTCTCTCTTTCTCAATATATTCGATACATATATATATATATATATATATATATATATATATATATATATATATATATATATATATATATATATATATATATATATATATGTATGTATGTATGTATGTATGTATATAAAATGAAATGAATATATCAATATCTATCAGAATATTTATGATTGTGTTATATTGTTCAAAAATATTTTAAATGACCTCCGGTCACTCGGCCAGGAAAGCGTAAATAGAATAAACAATTGTAGAAAGATGGGACTGCAACTTTAACTGATTATACTACTTAAGCTGTCTTGGCAGATTGATTCATTCTCCGTATAATAACGATATGTCATTCAAAATAGAGTTATCAATAGTATAACGCATTTACACACACATGCACACACACACATATGTTCAGGTCTATCTATCAATCAATCTATTTATATATACATATATATATATGGATCTGAAACGGAGGTTTCGATCTTACTTCGTGGTACTGGGAGTGATATTGGATATTCTATAGCCACACTGAAGAGTTGTAATACAACTAAACAGCTGTTTGTGGGGGATGAAATGAATATATATATATATATATATATATATATATATATATATATATATATATATATGTGTGTGTGTGTGTGTGTGTGTGTGTGCGTATGTGTGTGTATTTATACATATATATATATATATATATATATATATATATATACACACATATATGTGTATATATATATATATATGTATATATATATGTATATTGTCTCATTAATTGCAGTCTGTTTCAATTTCTATAAATCTCTCTGTTTATCAGCTCAATTAATGTTACAGACAAATCTTGTCAGACACTCAGTAGAAACTGTCACGCAATCAATATCATTTGGCACCATGCAGTGTTGGAAGTGATCAATTAAGATTTGTTCAGAGTGGTGATCAATGATTAAATTGTATTTCACACTTTTCCTTGGTCGATGATGACTAAAAAGTTACCCCCACCCTGAAAAAAAGCAAGTGTAAATACTACCAGACTCAAAATAAGGCACCAGTTTAGCATGAAATTATATTGTAAATTTAACTGTCTACAAAATACCTATTTAGGGAGAATTGAAAAACTTTCTTCTGGGTACAATAATGAATAAACGTTTACATTTTCAGCCTTCCACTGGTTCGATCTGTAAAAGTCGCGAATACAACTAGCCGGAACACCACCCAAACGCTCGGTAAGTCGTCCCTATAGACTCACTTGAAAACTGGAAAAACCTTTGATAATAGTTTTGGTTGCAGTTTTGGTATATACCATATACGTGTTTGTGTGAGTGTCTTCGTTCAGGTATATCTATTTTTCCATCCAATAATCTATCTATCTGTCTGTTTGTCTATCTATCTATCTAGCTAACTACTATTATTGGCGCACATATACACATATGAAACTGTCAATTGTTTCAAATGGTGGATATTTTTCTTCGGCTAAATTTTCACCTTCAAATGAAAGAGTCTATGGTTACAGAAAAGCAAGAAAATCACACAAGCTATTCATTATTATTGCAACAGTGATACTATGAACGATATATCTATAAACATCGTAATAATTTTTATTGAATAAAGCCCATTATTGATGAGCCCATTTCATATCTAAACGCGAAGTTAGATTCCCGTCAGGGAATCGTTCTGCAGGATGAAAAATCGGTCTTCAGCCAGTTTGACCATCTCAGATAGAAAAAATTACACCAGAGGAAAGTTATTTTTGAGAAATCTCTAAACATTGGATGATTTTATCTTGTTTTTAGTGGTTTGTTTCTCGACGTCTTCATTGACAGCATTAGAGTGTCTAATCTGTAAACTCGTTACGTAGGTCTTCCGAGACATTTATTGTTTCTTTGTCTGTATAAATGGAAAATATATCCAATTATAATTCACCAAATATCTTTCCACCCATATGTGAGAACGTTACCCAAGAATTATGTAAATCCATGCAATTTTCTGTTTGCATCTAGGTAGACCCAGGTATAGATTTGCACCTATAATTTCGAAATTTCGGTCCACATTCTGATGATAAAGACCTATTTTTCTTCTTCCTCTCTTATTTATCCATGATTAACCTACTATTTGTAAGATCAACCAGATATTCAACTCAAATATCACCCAACGGATCAGGAGGGTACTCATTTTCAAGTGAACTGTAGTCCAATGAGTATAGAGCTCAAATCCCTGATCTCTTTTTGGGTTCACAGACTCCATTAAGGACTTCCGTGGGAACCTTTTCAGAATCCCACCGAAAGCATGATTTCAGCTTGTTTCATTTGAAAGGATATTTTGATCTTATCTGATTTTTCGAGTACGGATTTTATTTCATAATAAGCACGGTGTCTCACACCTATGATCAATGAGAACTCTTAGAGGATAATGAATCAGTTGGAGCAATAATTCTGTGGTAACTGCTGATCAGTGGGAAGTGATATAAAGACGACTGGACGAAAACAAGGAACTCTATGATCAACCAGGTCGGCCCAGAGGTGAGAAGAAATAGAGTGAAAGACAGGTCCACATCAACCACCGGCCCAGTTTGTGATTCGACGCACTTCCTCACCGTCTTTTAGTATGATATTGTGTTTTTGATAAGGGTTCACGTAGCCCTCTCTCTCCTTCGTCCTCTGACGACATGAAAAAATAAACAAGATATACATTTTTCTATACATTTTGTTTACCTAGTTCTTCCAAGAGAAGTATAGGATTTGTTACAACCACAGTTTCCCAACGAGTATTTTCCATCCACGACCTTTGTTCTCGGCTGTACCTGAACCCCCAGAAGTTTCTTTCTGCAAACTGAACACTGTTCAATGCTGGATCAATAAGTGCTACTGCAACCAAAAGATGAAAGAAGATGACAAAAAGGATAATTACAGCGGAAAACAGAAAATAAAACCAATAATGCATTGGGAAATTTTGAAAGTAAGCTAGCACATCCCAAAACATCATATAAAGATTATATCCGACGCACTTTTAAATGATAATAGCCAGACTTTCCACAATTTTTTCACATTGATCATATTGGTTCTGTTTTAACCACGCCGGCCTTCATTTTCCGTTCTCCTATACCTTTTAATCGCCGCTTTTAAGCAGTTTTAAACACCCTAATCACAGCCTCCCAGATCTCCAATCAACCTTGGTAATCATGTCACCGCCCTTTTCACCGCAGCCTACAACACCATTTTGATAACCCATTCTCGGACCATCAGATCATAATCATCATAATAAATATTTCGAGGTTTGTTGTTGGACAAAGACCATCTACTAAATTGTCCATCTCTCGTTACCTTCCCCTATTCACTTTCTATGGATCTAAGCTGGAGAATGTCCACCAAACTTGTGTTACAATCATCGTAAAACCTTAACTTGCTGGACCAACCATAACAAACTATTATTGTCTGTTAATACTGCGCTTTTCATGGCTAAATAACCCTTTAACTCTTTTTCCTATGATGAATTATTCCATGTTGTATTATTCACTACACATTGATGATTAAAATTATGAGTTATGTTTCGTTAAAAATGCCCCAAATTAATTCGGGAACCGAAAGAAGCAACAAACCAAGAGTAAATAAAAATGTAGAAAAATCCTTGCACGTATCTTACGAAAAAATGTTACATATATATATCATCATCATCATCATCATCATCATCATCATCATCAGTCTTTTAACGTCCGTCGTCGGACATAAACCTTCCCCAGGATTTGCCACGGTTCTCTATCATGGGTGTCGCAGAGCCAGTACTTCTCGAACTTGTCCAGCTCGTCTCTCCATCTTATATTCTGCCAGCTTCGGTTGCGCTTGTGATCTCGGGGGATCCATGTCATGAGTTGTGATGTCCATCGAAGTCTTGTCAATTTAGCTCAGTTAGAAAAAAAAACAACTTCTAATCAGTTACTGATGATTACAAATCAGACTAGGGAATGTTTATGTTCCCTCTACTAAATTTTGGGAGGATTGTTCTTGTAACAGTAGAAAAACAATTACAGTTTTAAACTGGATTTGGACAGTTTTGATTTGTAACAGTTAAACCCATCAACTATTGATGTAATAAAATCTGTAAATCTTGGACGATCTGAAAAAAATCCCCTAAAAACTGCAGCCTTTTGACATCTTCAAAATAAGCTATTTCATTTACTCGGTTCATAGACAGAATGTCAAATTATGAAGAAATACTGAATAAACTGGGTATAACTATATTGTTGGAGCGTAGAATAAGTGAAGACTTCATAGAAATTTTGAAATTTAAATGGATTTAAGATTTACATAAAAAATTCCTTCAACTTTTCTGATTGGATGAAAAAAAAAATTGTAAACCACAATTTTTTTTAGCGGTAGAATATCAAATTACAGGAATAAGTTAGTAAGTTATGTTCGGAATAAAACTAGTGTCAAATAAAATTTTCAAGATGAGTTAATTGGATTTTTTCTATCTCCCTCTCCCTCTCTGTATTTCTCTGTCTTTTTTCATCTTTCTATTTCTCTCTCCCCCTCTCTCTATATATATACATATGTATACACACACACACACACACACACACACACATATATATATATATATATATATATATATATATATATATGTGTGTGTGTGTGCGTGTGTGCTAAAAAGTGGATATATTATCCAACAAAATGTTTATGAATAGTGTTGTCTTAGATCTAGTCTTATCTGAATTGATTTTCCTTCATCACACAGCGATTGGATCATTTGGACTCGACAAACAAATAAGATAGACAATAAAAATGGGACTTGTGCAGGATGATTACCTCACTGCTTACGTGGAAGCGGTTCGATATATATATATATATATATATATATATATATATATATATATATATATATATATATATATATATATATATACATATATATATAAATACATATGATCCAAAAAGAGGAAATTTACACATATCACTATAATATCGAAGTGAGTGTAAAACAATCACTGAACAAAATTACATAAATTATGTTAACAAACATTGGGAAATAAATGACAGAAGTGACACAAAAAGATTCATGAAAAAGTTTTTTAATGTGTTCAGTCTTTGAAACCGTGGGGCTTTCTAGACTACACACACGTACACACACACACAGACATATATATACATATATATATATATACATATATATATGTGTGTGTGTGTGTGTGTATGTATATATATATATACATACATATATATACACATATATATAAATATAATGGTCCATTATGTCCAATGAATGAATTGATATTCTCAAATACTGCAAATGTAGACATCAGTATTGCTGAAATTGAAGTTCATCAAATTCTGAAATGTGCCGCGCGTACACATCAACTTTGCTATCATTACTCCCCCACAAATAATGTCATGATGTCAGCAGATAATAAAATGATCATGTTTCTGGCTTAATACACGTTTTTAAAGAATTTATTTCCATGTACTTCGGAGTCACGACCTTTGCAGTGACGTGTCATTGACGCAAACAACCCGGTTTCATCCTCTGCCAAAAGCCTAATTACGTTTTATTTTCACAGTCCAATTAAATTAGATATAATAAAGCTACTGGAAAAAAATTGGCTCCCAAATCAACTGTCTGCTCTGTTATTTGTCAGAAGAGTGAATTGTGTCTAAGGGTGGGGAAAATATGTAGCTAGATAAGAATAAAACATGCACAAAGAAAATCTTGCATAGTTCTGAGATTTCTCTAAAAATTGGATGATTGTATTTTTTGTAATGGTTTTTGGCGTCTTCTTGACAGCATTATGAAGTCTAATCTGTAAACTACAACACTGTTACATTGGTCTTCCGAGGCCAATACTGTTGTTATATTCATGTAAATGATATAACTTAATTCTGAAGTTTTGAGATGATGAATTATCATTGTTACTCACTGATATATTTGGACTATTGTCTCAATTTCAGTTGATATCGCCTTAACGTTTTGGCGGCTGTACTACCCAGCATTTTACAAGTGTCTGTTGTACTCGGTAACCTTCTTGGGATTTAAAACCGAGTCCTTGTTCCACAGGGGTTGATTATTCTTCATAAGTCAACCATTCAGAAGAAGTCACTGAGTACAGTACACACCAGGGGAATTACATTTTTTGCTATCGAATATATGAGAACATATCATGGTTTGCAATTAATGTATCTTCCTGATAGTCACCTATGGTGCAGAAACATGGAACTTTACTATGAGATTGATCCTCAAACTTAGAAATATATGCGTGCACAACGTCATCAGAAAAGACCATGAAATATATATGAGGAAAGACAGGGATATCAGAGAATCCATAAGGAAATACAAATCAATGTTAATGGGCTGATCATGTTACAAAAATGTCAGACAACCGATGGACATCAAGATTCACAGGGAAATTCGAAACTGTGGTTGGCAAAATACATGGTGGTGTTACAAAATGGACAGAATATTCGATCCGCAACGCCCATGATTGAGAGATCTGGCGAATCCTTTGGAAAGTTTGTCCAACGACGGACACTAAAAGGCTGCTGTTGATGCTGATAACTGATTAATAGCAACAAAAATTCAATTTCAGAAGGCATTATACTTTTTTAATACGGCTCGTACAAAAATAAAACTCATTGGTGTTGATTGGTTAAATCAGTTCTAATAATCTGATACATTTTTGACGGCAGAATCGTTAAACTTTGCCAATGGCATAGTGACATAGTTGATTTATCCAACAAGAGACACTTGCAGGGGATCTGTATAATTATTACTGTTCAGTTCTCTTTCCTTTCTGGATTGACTGTCCATTGCAAAGATACGTTCATCCCATGTATGTCTCACAGGCATGTTTTAACAATATGGTTCCAGATGATTTAAAAAAGGAAAAAATGTGCGAATCATCGGATTCCATCTATCTATGTGTCTTTAGTGACTGCAACCACGGACAACTGAATTAATTGTGATCCAAAAGTTCATGATAGTTATGATTTTCGAATAAAATATGATTTAATGAATGCATATCTCAAATCTATGATCCCAGTGTAGGTACTATCTGAAAATCAATACGTAGCACGAATTTCCTACTGGTTAAAAATAGTAAAGACCAATTATTCGAATTCAGACAAGTTGTTTCCAGAAATATATATTATATTCGAAAGAACATATTCCCAAATTGTGGAATCAGTTATCGAACTTAATGGCTACAAAACGAGCGGACTTGTCTGCTTTTAAAAGTGAGTATGTTTGTGCATCTGTACATGTATATATGACTCTGGGTATGCTTGCATATACAAGTAGGTATCTTTGTATCTGAAATTTCAAGTGTGACTCTATACGTATGAGCCTGATTTCCTTTGAGTGTGTATGTGTGTGTGTGTGTGTGTGTTGTGTATCTATATATACACGATCTTTAGTTCCGAAAATAATGTATAATGATAAGATACAAAACCTAAAAATCAAAGCCCACACAGCAGAAAAAGAAGCATTGGCGAATCAGACTCCATGTAAGCCATTATTTATGTGAACCATTATTTCTTTTAAGTTTGAAATAAAAGAAACAAAACATTATCTTATTAATGTACGACCTTTACATTCGAGGTTTTCACTTGTTTTGAACCGAACACCACGGCTAAGTGGTAGAATGCTCACCTTTATCTCGGTAGGCCGTCAATCAAACGACCCTGGATTATACTAGAAAATTTTAAAAATAATACTCAATGACACTTTGCTAGGGACTCAGCACAAGGACCTACCCAAGACACTAAAGGACTACGGACGAATCACGATGGATACTCCAGTTCTCGTAAGAGCAACGAAGTTAAGGAACGTCAATCTTGGTCAGGATTTAAGTGGGTGATTGTTAAACTTTTAGATACCGTAAGCAGAGCGGAAGTTCAACTAGCCTTGCAAGCCCGAAGTAGATCTTACTATCAATTTCTTGTGTATACCTGACATTGACTTCTCCAGTGAGTGTGCAAGCGAAGAACCCTGATAAATAAATGCACACATGCCTACCATAGTCATCCGCAACCACTCTTCCAGAGAAGGGAAGAAGATATTTTTTCAGGAGCAAAAGAGTATATTCGCAATATATCTTAGTCACAACCCTGTTGCCAGTTATTAATGATAGAAGAATCTTTTTATATGGGAACATTAAGTTGAGCTCATATAAAACGAATGTACTGCACCATTATCCTTTATTGACTATAAGGTTAGAACTTTCAAACCATCCTCACCCTTGATGGGAAGGCTTGATTCTGGTTGGGGTGGGGACAAATGCTCTACTTGACCCCCACCCACCAGGGGATGCTTATGATACATGCACTATTTTTTTCAACTTCTGGATAAGAGGAACAAAACACAAAATCCAATTTATATACGACCTTTCACATTTTACGGTCTTTGCTTCTGATTTTTTTTTCCCTATTTTTTTCCTTTTTTATTTACAATACTTCTTTTCTTTTTTTGCGTTTCTTCTCTGTCTCTTTGGTGTTTTTTCTTTATCATCTTTCAATTTTCTTTTTTCTTTCTCGTTCATTTGTCCTTTATTTATTCCTCTTTTTCAACGATTTCGATTCACTACACTTATCTTGCGAACATTGAGTTTTTAGCCGTCGTTATTAGATTATTTGATCAGAACTTTTTGACACTTCACTGTGTTTTTTTTAAATCAATGCTGAAATGCTTTGCAGTTCTTCATCAGGTGAGCATTGATGCAAAATCTTCGCACGCCTGCGCACACACAAAGTTGAAAATAGCGTATGAATAAAAAGAATTGTCAAAATCAGTTGATAACTTATTACATTTGTCCCCATTCTATTTATTTTTATAACAACAGTACTCAACAAATTAAGGGGAATTAACTCTTCAATGTCCGTCTATCGCATTTTTTTAAACCAAGCCTAAACATGAAAATTAACATTCCCGAGACATGATTCGAAATCACGCTTATGTGATTGGCAATCTGTTGTCTTACTAATTGATTTAAACTGACAAAACATATTCTAGCGAATTCATTTAACATACATAAAATATAAAAAGTCGCAGCACTCATCTACAACCCTGATATAAGTAGAAGAGTACTTTTACCTTATAGTAGCCACGCTTGTCATCAATATTCTCTTATTTTTTATTTTCTTCTTTAATATAATTTGTTCCTACTGAATTTTTTTTTCCTTTTTCTTCTTTATAACCGATGCCAACGAAGCCGGAAAAGGTATCAGTACTTACTCGTGCTTGTCTGTCTACACAATATCTATGGAAGTTCTCTATCAATTTCCATGATATTTTTTCTCGAATGGCGGACCGTTGACCAAAAAAATGTGATAAGACATTAGAGTGAATCCCGAGACGTTCTTTGAGATAGTTTTTTTTACTTATTTAGACAATATACGAAGCAGTGTCCCCTCAAGCCGAGTGACTGCGTCAGCGTGGAGAAAAAATGATTCCAGTCAGTAAATTTTTTTTGTCTCAAGTGTCTTATCTATTTATTTTATTACTTTTAAACCAAAAGTTTTCCCAAAATTTGAATATATTCGGCACTTACACTTCCCCAGTTTGTTGCCAGAAACTAGAAAAAAGATACTCACCAAAATAAGGGCAGGAAACCCAAATTCCCAAACTATTACTAATACACGACCAACTGATGGCTATGAGGCTGTCTTAGTTATTGATCCTAATTAACAAGTCGTTGATAGTAACGATAATTCATGGTACGGAGAGTTTTTGATTGCTATGAATAAATGCATGTATAAAATGTATACTACCTTCAAGAATGTTGAGGTCGTCTATGTATTGGTCGGCACCAAGAAGCATGAACTTAGTTCATTAGGAATCTATTCCTAATAATTAGATTATTTTTTCGTCTCAATTCAACCAAAGCTGTTTCAATGTGTGATAATCAGAGTTTCTATGACGTAACAGACATTGTTATGTAATTATAGGAAGGTAAATTGACCAATGAAATACGTCAGCGACAAACAAACAGGGAAGGAATTTGCATATATGCTCACTGTATGTATAGATTTATTTTCGTGTTCGTAATATATACAATAAAATAGCTGCCGAAATCATCTTCAGTTGGAATAGAAATTGGAGTTGATTTTGATCCTATATCATCCAGTCTAGAGCAGTACAAAAATTGTGAGAGTTTCAGAAAAAGAAAGATACAATAATAAAAGTACGTTGCCGAACGAGCCATTGTCATATCTCTTTTGATTTAGATAGAAATAATTAATTGCATGTTCTTGGCAAAGACTACAATGTGTACAAACTGCTTCATAAATTCTGTCTCTTGGATGTCTACCAAGAGTTCATGAATGATTATCGAAGAATAACCTATGTACCAAATAAATGATTTCTTGTATTCTTCACTTTTCTGCTCATTTCTTTAATTTTTCCTGTCATTCTTCTTTCTCTCAGAATTTTCCCTCTCCTTCTTTTTGCCTTCAATCTGTCTTTCTTCTTCTTCGTTTTTTTTTCTCATTCTTCTATCCACATGTTCACTTAGTCTTTTCTTTCTTTTCTTTCCTTATCTAACCCATCATCTTTTTTCTATATTTTTTTTCTTTTGATTTCCTTTTTGTTTCTATTTTTTTTCCACTGTACTTTTTCCGTTTCTTCTTTCTCATGTTTTTCTGTTTCTTCTTCCTTCTCTCCCCTTACTTATTCTACTATCCTTCAATTTTTTATTTACCTCTCTCTTCTCTCTTTTCTCTCTTTTTTTCTCTCCGATTACTGACATCTCAACTCCATTCCCTTTTTTTAAATTCTCTTTCTTTCTCCCGTTTTTTGCACTCATTTTCTCTGTTTTCATTCCTCCATCTCTTTCTTTATTCTATTACTTTTTTATTCCTGCTCTCTTCCCTTTCTTCTTCTTTTCAGTCTTCATTCACATTCTCTCTTCTTTTTCTTGATTGATCATCTCAATCAGTAATTATCTCAACAAACCTATAAGATCATAACAGAAGACGGCTATTTTAACAGACTGAACTTCAATCGTACCCAACAACTGAAAATCAGGCTCTCACTACGTCATGATTTGCAATTTTGAATGGAAGCCGCCATCACAGTCAATGATTGACTAACTGCAGCGTCAAAATGTGAACCTATGTAAAAAGGAATCCGATCAAAGAATAAACGTGGACCAAAAGTATTATACTTTTTGAGATCACTGGTGTTTTACACTTGAAAGCATCTAATACAGAGTTTTAAAAAAAATTGAAGGAGGGAATCTGACAACTTAGCATCCTAGGATCCCCAAACACTTTGGCCTGGTATGCAACCTGTAGACGTTGGACGTTCTATTACCTGTAGAGACTGGAAGGAAGCTGCTATGTATGTATGTATGTATGTATGTATCACTCGTACTGGCTGACGAACTGAAAATTGGAAAAATTATTTGTGTATATGATTGCAAAATTTTTTTCAGTGGGGGTTTTAATTGTTAAAATTGATCTTTAGTTTATTTCCGCTTGATTTTTCCAAAATCCAGAATCCGTTTAATAATCATTTTTGAAAAAAAGCAAGAAGAGAAGCTTATCCTCTGATCACATTTCCCAATTTCTTAGATTGATCACCCTTAACATAACATGCCAACAAAAGATGTTGGTTACCTGATGGATTCTATCGAGTGAATAACCATACCTCTTTCTCGCTTTTTATCCCTATTTCATATATCAATTTATCTCTGGCAATCAAATTGGCTGAGGTATTTGTCTCCAAAAGTATCTATCTATCACTGTTCTTCCTGTCTATCCGTCTATCGATACGTCGGTTTGTCGATACAATATCTCTAAAAGCGTTAAATGAATTTCAATGAAACTAAGTGGGAGTTTTGGCTTTGAGTTATGAAAGAACTGATTAAAATTTGAGGTCGATCTTGGGATTTTCTCCCTCCATGCATTTCAGCTATATATTTATACCAAATTATTAGTCAAAATGTTCCTATTGAAGTTCCATTTACTTATGTGGTCAATGGGCAAGGGTAGATAAGATAGAATTTGGGCTTAGATCAAGACTAGAAATACATACAAACCACACTCGGAAAAGGCTCTAAATTCAGTTATTTCTCCTGCATCGTAATCGTCTTTGAACTGATTTTCATTCTTTTTCTAGTTCTAATTAGATTATAAGTAACAGTCAACGAAAACTTTAATAAAAAATCTGAAAACAGTAGGGTCATCTGGCTGACTATGTATGTATAATGTATACTGGCAGCATTGATGAAGTTAAGGGACTGAAAATTTTAATATTTATTACTCATTATATCTACTGAGAACTTTTACTGTCTCTTTCCCACCAATAGGTCCTTAGTGTTGGTTTCACTTTGCAAAGTAAGTTCATGCTAAACTGGTCCCTATTAGTTTCCGCTTGTTTTTTTCCCCAAAATTCAGACTTTTTATTGATGACTGCCCAACATATGTGAGCAAAGTAACTCATTATTTGATCACCCATGTTTTTTTAATTGATCTCCCCCAACATGGAATATTGCCGAAAGACATTAGCCACGTGACGGTTTATATTGAATGACAGACCAGACCTTTTTTTTATTTTCTATCTTTGCTTTTAGATGAATTTTCGTAACATGCCTTAATTCCACATTTCAGTAGGTCGTTAGTATCGGTGTTCATTTCCCATACCAATGCATCCAATACCAGAGAATGATTCACCCCGGAATGAATAAAATGCTTTAGGGCTGAATAAAACAGAACGGTGAAAGAATGATGATCGACTCAATCAACTCAGATGTCTGTTCTTTTGTCTTTCAATATGTGATCTAAAAATCTCAAATGACTTTTCTGTGTTCTTTTTTTTTCGTTCCTTCTTTTCGGCACATATGCTACAGGATATTTGAAAACTTGATTGAAATAAACACTTGGGAAATGAGTTGATCTATCTGTTTTTATCTAGGATACAAAATTAATCGTACATGAAATTTTGCACGATGAAGTATAAGACAAAAATATTTTATAAGAAGAACAGGAGGAAATTTAGTATGGAGGGAAATCTCACTTAAAATAGTTTTAGAAGTACTGTCATACCATTGATTCATCTTTGTCGCTGATATAAACAGGACCGTTACTGAGGGGGGTTGCTGGGCGATCTTATATCGCTCCCAATATAGTTAAAACCCAGAATCTTTATGAATAGTATTAAAACTTATTTTATTTCTACAAATGTTATGAAATACAAAATGATATAAAATGATGGTGGGAGACTGTTAAGGGACTTAGCTTTCAGGTAGATCCCTCTGAATACAACACTGCATTTAATGATTTCCAGGGATTTGAAAAGTTATGCCAACGCAATAAGTTTACGGGTCTTCATTGATAATCTGCAGTCCTAGGTTGTAAATCAAAAGCCAAACCCTTGGGGCTCCGAATATCCACAAGGATATGTATGACCAGAAATGAAAATTAAGAATGCAAAAAAAAAGTGACGACTTAAATACAGTTAAATAAATGAATGAATGGAATATAGTTTTCGATTTGGAAACTTACGTACAACGGTAGATAGGTCCCAAAAAGAACATGGTACCCAGTAATTGCAGATCACTGGAATTACAACCATTGAAATTCTATGGCTCGACTGTAAAGGACGAAAATTCCTGTCATATTGTTGCCTAGCTAAAGACGGCACTGTGTATCCGTCATATTTATTTTAAGTTCTCCAGAGAGGGAAGGTAAGAAGACAAAAGAGCAGACACTTTTCAAAGTTGAGCTGATGACTTACGTAAAGGAACGTATTGGATGACATCTGTCCCTCTTCAAGAAGGTGTACGGGACATATGTACGTTATACAGGTTTAGGTAAATACGTATGCCATTGTATATCATGTTGTGCAATGCATATACTTCTTTTAAATCTATAATAGTCGACTACATCAAGTAGCATGTATGCCAGTGGTTAGGCGACTTGATTTATCGTGGAACCTCTTTTGCAAGACCCACAGTTATATTTTACAGACAACCACCGCCACCCTAATTTCAATAAGACATCATACGAAAGGAAATTTTTTTTATAGAGAAGATATATTCATATTAAAAAAAACAAAATGAATGAAATATTACAAGAAAAAACTTTCTTTTTCAATTTTGTAATCGTAGTAAAGAAATCATTAAAAGCACTAAAATGTCTTTTATCAAAAAGATCACTTTATCACGCAGAAATCCAGATTTGAAATTTTTTTTTTGTTTGCAGAACTTAAGTGTTCCGTGAAATCAACTTGTTGAAAGGTTGGTCTATGTAATCAGAACATGACCCGAGCACAAGTTGACCCTTGGCTTTGATAAAAGTCTACAAACGGATATAGAGTAAGATAAGGAACGATTGGCCAATGAAAGCCAATAAATTTGACTTTTCGGTAGGCATACAGTAATGCCCTGATGAAAACATCAATTTTATGTGCATCTTGTCAATCGTCTTGGAATTCCAATAAGGAGGGAGAAATAAAAGTGTCCATCGTTGTCATAGCGACAGACTATTTAAAAACAAAATATTTTCTGGAAGAGATTTTGTAAATGTAATTACCTCTTCTTAAAAGACTACGGGCAAACTATAGAGGAAAAAAATAAACATGATTTTTTTTATTCTGTTCTTATTTAATCTAATTACTCTGAGATTATTTTCTACAAGGCGGCGTGTGTGATGTGCTTCGTTAAGATAAAAATTACTATTAATGTCTTTCGAGACAAGTTGGCTAATCTTGCTCGACATTGGCTTCTTTTGTTAATTAATTTACTTGGATGTTTATTGAGTTTCTCTCCGGAGAATTTATTCGGTTACTTTTCTTTTTTGCTTTTTTATGGGTATACTTGCATTTTCATGGGGAACTATATATATATATATATATATATATATATATATATATAGAGAGAGAGAGAGAGAGAGAGAGAGAGAAAGAGAGAGAGAGAGATAGAGTGAGAGAGAAGAGAGAGAGAGAGACCCTTAGTTTTATGAGTTTTTTGCTGAGGACAACCCTTGTTTAAAAGCTTCAGAAGTGACAAATACATTTCACATTAGCCAAAGAACTGCAAAATCTTCATCAATTTGGTAATTATCGATGAGATGCCATGAAGAGGCTTCTTATTGATATTAACAATTGACAAAATTCGCTCAAGTTTTTGATTTGCATCAAAAGACTTTCTTGACTAGGACAGACCCCTGATATGAATCCCATCGAACAAGTGTGGATAAGAACTTGTATAAAAAGTTTGAAAATCCTGCAATAAGTTGAAATTGTTGAATATTCTACCCCAACTATGTTCTGATATACCTCAAAGTGTTATTTGAAAAAACTTATTAATTCTAGGCGAAGACCAGTTGTTGCTTTTTAAACAGCTGAAGGTGAGTCAACAAAGTATCAAATAAGATGAATTTTTATTAGATGAATCTAATACAGGATTGAAACTTCCTTTACTCTGTACTCCGAAGTATCACTGTTAGTGTCTTTTGATTTCTTGCCTCTCTGTCCATCTTTTTCCCTTCTCTATATCTCTATCTCTTGTTGTCTCTCTTTTTCTGTGTCTCCGTTTCTGTGTCTGTCTGTCAGTCTGTCTGTCTGTCTGTCTGTCTCTGTCTGTCTGTCTGTCTGTCTCTCTCTCTCTCTCTATATATATATATATACATATATATATATATATAATATTAAATACGATCTTAAGTGAGAGGTCTAAAAAGCCAATGACACATTTAGATTTGTCGAATTTCTACTTTTCCTTCTTCGTTCCAACTGAAGTTGATACACATTTCTTATTTGGTGAATTATGCACGGAGTAAAATAATGCAATATTTTGAAAAATCTCATTCAACAACCGTAGCCATGAAATATGATAGAAGATTCTATTTTTTATGGGTGTTTTTGTTTATGTGTTTGTTTGCTTACCCGAATATTCGAGCGTTTTTCAGCATATTGTTTTGTCTACACACTTAACAATTGGCATCACTACTCCACTAGCCTTTTATCAAAAATTGTTTTTCTTTATTTTCATAGGAAAAAAGATTCGTTGATATGTTTTGCCTTCATTATAACTGGTTTATTAATAACATATCGATTCTCCAGAATCAATGTTTCTCGTTTACTATATTTTAGATGTTTTCCAATAGAACACGCCTGTGATGCCATAAATAGAATTTATTCTGAGAATATTTATTTCTCGATGGAATTTTTTCAGAATATTTTTGAATTCCGATGATATGGCTTTTCAATTATTGACTGTGATGACGAGTTTTCATGATCCTTAAGGAGTCTCAAAACCTTTGCATGACACAGTATGCATGTATGTATGAACAAGCCGCGTAATTAGAGTAATGCTGCTGAAGATCTGAACATGTACTCTTTATTATGTCGACAAAAGAAACGTATTTTGTTTCTTCTCCCAGAGTCTGCCCATAAGTTTTTAATTGGGTGAGGGACCAATGAACAACATAAGTTTATGACGAATTGATCCCTTAGTGGTGGGGTGCAGGGGAAATTCGGATCTTTCCAGTGATCATTGCCGAGCAAAGGGCAAGAGAAGTAACGTATTCATTGATCACACCCTTTCAATTTGTTTCATTTGATCACCCCCAACACAGCATACTGCAATAATACATTAATCATGTGACATTTTCTATTGAGTGAATAACCAGCTCTGATAATTATATGGATAAATTCTTTTTCATTGCTTATAATCCTTCATTTAAATATCCTCCCCTTTTCTCTTCTTATTTCCACCTAGAACATTTTCTCATAGAGTCGTTAACTTCCTAACAATAACATTTTGATTATCTCCCCTTGGTTTAATTTCCCTACATCACAATACAATCTCCTGTATATTAATATCTTCATTCCATTTTGATTACTTACATAACCCTGTTTCTAGCCTCGAGAGGGCAACCAGTCTTAGAGAAGGAAAACTCTAATTTCGAGCCAGGGAGTGGATAAGTCTTCAGCTGGTTAGATGTCATCTCTGACGTCTTCAAGGTAGTTCCTGCTACTGATGCCAAGGGGATTGCACTCAGCGTTTGCATGGACAATATCAACTGGGCAGACTGTACAGGTAGGGATCTGTCCAGACCTGCATCTTGAGGGGAGTTACTTCCTTGTCATTCAATTATTTATGGACAGAAAAGGAGGCATTTCATTCCTCTTTTTTATTCACATCTATTCAAATCTGTCAACCAAAACTTTCACTAGAACTGACAACAGATTTTTCATCAGTTTTTAACCTGATCTGCCTAGCTGCTTGGTAGTGTATGCATGTATATCTATATGAAAGAATGAATGTATCACGCGTATAGGAAACACTATGGGGGCCAGAGGGCTGAAAATGTCAACATTTACTCTTTTTTATGTCGGGGAAAACTGTTGTTTTTGTTTTTTTTAAATTCCTCTCTTAAAATTGGTTTCTAGTGGGAGATCTGATGAACAATGTAAGTTTACGCGAAATCGGTTAGTAGTGTGAGCCTAGATTTGCTAACACTCGTTTTCTGGAAATGCAGACCTTCCACTGTGCGAGGAAATGCGAGATGTAACTTATTCCTCATTAACACTGTTTTTCCAATTTTCTTCAGCTGATCATCCCCAACACAGCATGCCGCCAAAAGACGTTCGCCCTGTGAAAGTCTCTTTTGAGCAACTGACTCGGCCTATTTTATATTCTTTTTGAGCCGTCAATTTCTCAACATTAATCTCTTGCCTATTCTCATCTGGATTTATTATTATTTCTCCTCCCCTCTTACGCTTTCATATTTATTGCTCACTTTCTTTTTCCTTCCACGGTTTCGCTCCTTCCTAAATGATTCCATGTGACAGCTAATAAAACCTCTGAAACAAGAATCTGAACACGGTTATCGGAAAGAAACATTACAGGAACCTCTTGCCATCTCATCTCCAAACCATTAACCCGGGTAGCCAAATTACCCTGATGGAAACCCAATTTTCAGATGTAAACGCTCATACGAAGACATGAAACAATGCTTCCAAGTTATCATCATACCCTAATACGACCACGTTACAAACGTGATCGGATTTTTGTTTATATCTTCTGTTTGTAGTCGGGGATGTTTTGCACTACAGTGCCTATCTTCTCTTTCTCCTCTGTATTCTACCAGAGCAATCTTCAATAATCTACTTCCTGCTTGCTAAGCTCCTAGGAGTTTACGACATGGTTCTACTTTCCCCAAGTAATGAAATGTGTGAGGGGTAATGAGCTTAACCCTGTCATACGGGTCCATGACGTATTGGTCGATTCTCCATGTCATTAACCGTTCAGCCATTCTCACCTTCTACGTTTCTAAGTCAGAGTTTCCCAATCTTTTTTTTAAATTGGGGTACTCTTTAAAGATATTTTTTGTGACACGTTACTAGATATCTGTACTCCAAGCCGAATGGAGTGTCATCCCAGCAGTTCAGCTGACTCAGGTAGAGTATCTTTTGGGAGATATAAAAATCAAGTCTGGTCAGTCAGCCAATAGAAACCACCACATGACCAACATCTTTTGGCAACATGCCGTGTTGGGGATGATCAGTTGAAAGATAAGAAGGAGTGATATCAATGAATAAGTAACATCTCTCGCCTTTCACAGGACACTCTGAATTCTCAGTCAATGCATCCGGTCACAAACTAGGGGCCAATATAGCATAAATTTATATCGTAAATTCAATTTCAAAAAATCGCAAATAGGGGTAGTCGATGAATGAATTGTTTGTCTTTTTTTGTCGTGCAATGATCACTAAAAGAGTGTGAATCTGAAAGAAGTATTAGATCGATTAAGCATTGTATTGTATTAAATATTGATGACCACTACTAATGATGTATTAAGGGGGAAAATGTTTAGAAAAAACACAGCGGAACGTTATCATAGACATAATAAGGAATAATTGTTATGATATTCACCTAGTCTGTGCGTGTGATACATGAGCCGCCAGCTAGTCAGGTGGCTCACTTTAGAAACTGAATAAATCTATCTTGATGTTGACAGTTGAGGTTGAAGGTTTCTGATATGACTTTGCGAAAAACTTAATTTGTTGTACAAGGAGGAAACCTCACATGTGACAAACACAAAGGCACGATGGCCTCATAGTTTTATTTCATCTCACAAGTCTGTTGAGTTGTATCCGTCAAAATAGCGACTTCGAACATGGCAGAGAAGGATGATCAACAAAGTTGATATTTTTCTAAAGATTTACCTTGGTGCATCAGACTTCCCGTTTATTTATTTATCTATTTTTAATCATATACCTGAAACTCAATGATTTCCTCATTCTGGGCCACAATTTTGCTTAGCCTCAATAAATAAAAATAAGAGAGGAATAATAATAATAATAATAATAATAATAATAATAATAATAATAATAATAATAATAATAATAATAAAAATAAAATTGGTGTGAGATTCCAAATACTACTACTACTAATAATAATAATAATTATAATAATAATAATAATAATAAGCTGTATCAGATTATCAAACTTCACCAGGAGCAGCCAGTCAGTGTATATGTAGGCTATCATCATCATCGTCATCATCATCATCGTCTTCATCATCATCTTTTCAGCGTCTGTCATATGGCATTGACCTTACCCAAGATTCGAAAGACTTATTGGGCATAGCGGAGCCAATATTTCCTGATCTTGCTCAGTCGTCTCGCAATCATTTTTGGAATGCTACAATTATATATTTAATTTCTGGGGAGACATTTTGTGGGCTGTGATGTCCAGTAGTTTTCAGACATTTTCACTACGTAACCAGCCCATTGCCATTTGCTTAAGTGGTTTTTCATGATCTCTCCGTAGAATGTTGAGCAGGATTCTTTTAGTAAGCGTCAATATTTGATCAAAACTATTTTGGATTCTCTGCCTAGAGCATCTATATTTAAATGTAAAATGTACCTCTGTTAAACGACAATTATCCAATTAACACAAAAATACCAAAAATTGTTGTTGAAATGGGAAAACCGTTTTTCGTATTCCTCCCGATATTCGGACTGTTTTCCCAACGGGAAAACCCCGCAGGCCAAATCCCTCTGAATTTACCCTCCGCTTCGTTCTCATGAGGATTACTGATATCAAATGCAATAATCCATCTAAGTACCTCTACTAATTTACTCTAACCATCTGGGACGATTCATGGTAAATCCCTTGTTAAACTTTAAACGGAATCTAGGTTCATAGACTATACATATACTACAAGTAATAAATGCACAGAAACTTACAATCACAGACAGATACACAAACGCACGCAAACACAAACACTCGCATATAAGCATGCGCGCGCACATGCCTTTTGCTCTCCTGCGTAACAGCTGAAGTGGTAGTGACAGAGAGAAAACCGATATGAATGCCAGGCCATCTATCAATGAGTGTAGCTGACCATACAATCAATGATCCATTTCCAGAGAACTGTCCTGAAATTGCCATGATCAAATAACCAGAACAGATTAATGGATTGGTGCGATTTGGGGAATATATAATCAATCGCTCTGTTCTGGATCTTGCTTGTTGAATCAATTTGAAGTCTGTTCAGGATCTCGCCTGTTGAATCGATCTGGTCTGTTCTGGATTTCGCCTGCTGGATCAATCTCAACTAACTTAATCGGGTTAGTGAGCATCGTTATCATATAGATAACGAGATGCAATTAGTGTTAATGCTAATAACGGAATTATTGTTATCAATGGAATAGATGAACTGAATCTAAACTGTAACCTAATCTGTTCACCTTAGATTTGTACTGAAGACCTTGGGAAAGGCATAGATGCATTTGCTATCCCATCCACTAAATATGAATATGAGACGAACAAAGCGCGGTAGAAACAACAGTAAACAAGTTAGTTTGAGATGCAAATGCTGGAATGGTGCAGACAAATATATAAAAATATGTCTTTAAATGGTATACCTTATATTACAATAAGGTTGTTTGGAGCATTTCTGGTAAGTCATACAATGGAAACCGTCATGCAACTGATGTCTTTTGGCAGCATGCTGTGTTGGGGGTGATCACTTGAAAAATTAGGGAAAAGAGATGATCAACGAATAAGTTTTTTTTTTCGCCTTTGGTTGCGTAGTTATCACAATGAAAAGTCTAAATCTAAAAAAAAAGTTGGTATGGTACCGGACAATTCATGGACAAATCTACCATAAACTTGCATTGAAAATTGAATCTCCTCCCACTTAGAGATTATATAGGGGGAATTAAAAAAGAAACAACAACTTTAGATGTAATAAGGAATAAGTTTTTAAATTCTCGTCCCTGTAGCTTAATCGGTGGGGTTTGTATGCGTAGTATACACATAGTCAGCCAGCCAGACTAGCTTGAGAAATAAAGAAACTTACGTTGACAGTTTTGGCATTATAGTAAGTATTAATATGTTCAAGTTTCGTGGAAGATCTAGAGCAAACAGTCCCGTCCACCTGTGTATCGAACCATCGAATAAATTGATATTTTCCCTGACAAAGAAAAACATCTTGCAAATTAGATTAAAATAGATCATCAAGTGCTTCCGTACGTCAGAGGAATTTTATGTTTCGGATGAAGTTTGATCTCTAATTATCTTCCTCAGTTGTCATCCTACTTGTATCCATTTTAACTCTCAGGCTTCAATAAACACGGAGGTTTCATTGAATACCCAGGATATGATATACCCACTGCATCCCCTCTCATAGGCTCTGCTCTATGTTTACCAGGATCAGAATTGGTCAACTTCCTTCAGTACAAGATATGCAATCTGAATATTGATGTATGAACATATTGACCTTAGATAAGACTGGGATGAAGGGTATCGTACAAACAATTGAAAGACGAGCAACGAGGTGGGCTAGGCACATAGCAGAAAGACGAAGCAACGGGTGGTTCTCGTAGGACAGTAAATAGAGAAGGGGAAGACCAGATATTATGGAGAGATAAATTGAGATACGAAAGTTTGATGGTAAGACACGGCAGAGGCTAGCACAATGATGGTTGCTATGGAAGGTGATAAAAAAGGCCTTCGTCCTGCTTAGGACTTACAACGGATGATGAGGATGATGGTGCTCATGGAATTAATTAAATTAGTAGTGTCCTTACGCTGACTTCAAATTCAGCCTTCCCTGTTGAGATCCATATATCACATACTCAATTTACTTTATCGACGTTTGTAAAAAGTGAATTAGACTAAAAGGCGTCAAACTTATCAGCAAATATTACTTGCTTCAATCTATAACTATTTTACATAGAGTTGGGGTTGAGATGTGGATTCGAGTGAACATAATCTTGGCTGGAGTTTGAACATGGTTCGCTGGGTTTAGTCTACGTGCCCTCATTCGTTCGGCCTATCCACACTTCCTACGAATAAATTAAGTTGTCTTTTTCTATCCGTCTTAATGTGAGGAAAATGCAGATTTGAATCGGCGCCACTAATTTCAAAACATTAAATAAGAGAAATGTAAATAGTATGCGTCAACACACACACACACACACACATACACACACACACACACACACACATATATATATATATATATATATATATATATATATATATATATATATATATATATATATATATATATATATATATATATATATATATATATATATATATATATTCTGATCTATAGCACGATTTGTATTACATGCACATGTGGTTCTTTAAAGCAGGAGCCTTAATATAATTAAGTATTTCCTTTGATCAAACCTTGTACGTTCCACTTCCTAACTCCAGCAAGGCTGTATCTGCGCCAGTCATGTTCTCTATGCCAATTAGCAAAGCACATGTCAGTTCTTTACTGTCCCATCTTGTATCAATCACATATGGAAGCCTTGTTCTTGGAAACAAGATTACTTTATGCACATATGGACTCCTTACATAATAATGTTTTAAACATACGATGCATAAACATCTTGGGATTCATTGTCATCAGTTGAATCAGATTTGGAATATCATAACCAAAACAAATTCAATATATATATATATATATATATATATATATATATATATATATATATATATATATATATATATATAAACGTTGCCTGGTAAACAACTGGTGATACCCCTCCTTCCAACGAGAAGAAAAAGAAGGAAAATGCACACATAGTACCATAATATCTATGTTAGCAGATATTGGGAAATAAAAGACTGGAAGTATTGGACAAATTTGAAAAAAATGTATATTAAGAATTTGAAGCAGTGAAGCTCCATATATATATATATATATATATATATATATATATATATATATATATATATATATATATATATATATATATGTATTTATTTGTGTTTGAGTGTCTTTGTGTGTGTGTAAGTGTGTGTGAGTGAGAGTGTGTGTGTGTGGATAAGGTTGAATATAGACTATTACATGGATACAAAAACTAAGGAATAGGGAAAATAATTTACGCATGCATAATTTTATGCTCCGATATTTGACCTTTAACGATAAAACGGAATTCTGCAGTTAAAAAGTTTGCATCCTGCTTCAGCGACAATATTGTATTGATTCCACTACGTCCGTTATCCAAATGTATTGATACGTTTATGTAATAAAATAGGTACAAACTTCTCATCTAGGTTAGAATCTCCCAATAGACAGCTGTTTCCTAAAAAACAAATGATCTAAATAGAGATCTAAAATAAACTAAACAAAGAAGATCGATAAACCTGTTTATATAGCAAATCTTTTACTTAGTCATAGTCTAAGCTCTATTCTAAATCATTTAATACTCAATGTTGAATATATTGAGCACTTTGTGAAATTAACCCATCATACATTGGATATTGTATCATATCATATTATATAATATTCTTGATTCACACACACATATATATATATATATATATATATATATATATATATATATATATATATATATATATATATATATATATATAGCAGTGTCTGTTTCAAAGTTTGTGTCTATCGAAGTATAAATATATCTAAAAAAATGATGCAACTGTCTTCTTAAAAATATAAAATCTATTTTCGTACAGACAAATTACAAAAAGATGCTAATTACTAATATATATATATATATATATATATATATATATATATATATATATATATATGCATATATATATATACATATATACATATATACATACATATATATATATACATGCATATATATATATATATATATATATATATATATATATATATATATATATATATATATATATATATATATATGTACGAGTTCATTTTTTTCATATCCAGTGGAGGATTTTAAAATACTGAGGAAGTCATGTAGACATATTAATAGCTAGATGTGTACATGTATTTTCTTCAGATAAATTGTTAGATAACTCAATAATTTGAGATATTTATTTGCAGAAACCGAGATGAATCGAGAGCAGAGCTGGCAGATAAACACTTAATTGCTCATTCCGATTTTGCTATTAATTTTAAAACCTGAATTAATCTCGTTTTGACACTGCAATTAAATATAAAGTCTTTGAGTATACGCTCCTTTTCCTTTCATAACTCAAGAAAAATAAAAGCAATCTTCAGGGATTAAAATTAACTCTGTTAACTGACACATAACGTAGGCTTCAGTTTCAGAGCTTAAATTGAATCGTTCACTCTTCTTCAATTACCTTCCCTAACTCTTATGTTGTAAGCCAAAATTACTCGATGCATTTCAGAATAGACGTATTTGGGATAAAAAATTAAGAAATCAAAAAAGAAAAAAATGAAATGAGACTGAACATAAAAAAATCAGGTACAAAAAATATCTATGGTCTTATTCCGTCAATTATGTAGGTGTTAATTTTTCTTTCAGAAGAATAATTATATTCAGTTAGCGCAAGAGGAATCCAATGCAATTAAAAAAGTTGATCATATCATTCTTACGCAGCTTCAAACTCGACAAAGTTTTTAACAAAAGATTAAAAAATGCAGAAAACTATAGTATGTTAAAATATGATTGAGCATTGGAAAGTAAGGTAAAGAAAATCATTTTGTATCATCCGAAGTGCGATTGGCCCATAATCATTGAAGTTTATCTGCTGAATAGGTTCAAAGGTCACCCAATAGAGCAAAGAAACACATGACAGCGCTTTGCTTTTATGGCGTGTGTCAATAGTGACCATCGAGGCAACACGTTCTCTGTTGTGATGACGAGAATTAACAAGGTTGATAATTAGAATGAAAATGTCCATAAACGTTTGGATTATATGGAAAAGATGACCGACCCAGAAAGTTGATTGAACCATCAAGAATCTTCCCCAAAATAGAAATCTACATTTATTTTAATTGCACCATTTTTTCTCTCTTGTACTTTCTATAAAATTGATAGATTGTATCGCGACTTCTGAGATCAGAAATCCTTGGTTTGAATTTCATCATATGTGATGCAGTCCAAGTATACTGAAATAAACTTCAAAATGAATCGGATTCTTTTGGCACTCATTGTATACTGCTGTATATGCGTGTGTGTTTGCGTGCATGTATTTCTTCACTTGGTCTTGAACTCTTATCTCGATCTACAAATCTAGCTCACGCCATCGGGAGTAGTTTTTTGTTCCCACAAAATCCCATTCCACCCTTCATCTGTTCGTTTCTGTTTATTATCGATATTATATCCTCCCTGAATCCTCTTTCGAGGTCGCTGTTTACGTCTTCCTTGTCTGAAATCACTCAATATTTTCCCCCAAGATTTTTTTACCCCGATTTAATTACTGTTTTCACTGATCATATTTCGCTGTCTGTGAAAATGGCAAGCCTCTCAAGGCACATGGGTAGCGACATTTTTCTTTCCAGACTCAAGACTGTTTCGGGAGGGTTCTGAATAAAGAATAAAAGTGACACCGAATTTCATTACCTGTGATAAGTATTCCCACGTACGGTGGTTGAACTAAATAAACAGCACTCTTAAGTGGATTATAAGACATCTAAGGTAGAAGCTAGAAGTATTAATATAGGTCAAGTTATTCCCTAAATAGGATCCGTGGCATGACCAACTTATTTTGTAGTATACTGTGCTGGGAGGGGATCAGTTGAAAATGTGAAAGGCTGATCCATAATCAAGTTGAGAAGCGATAAATAAAAGAATTTGGAATTTTTAAAAGATTAAGCCTGCATGCTGCCGGACACTAATTAAGGAAAAATATTATCAGGAATAGTAAACTGGAACCCCGACTAAACCTATCAGGAAGATATGAGAAAACAGAACATAGATATTTTCTAGACATATTGAAGGGTACATGTTCAAGTTTTCAGCCCTTTTACTCCAATGGTGCAGCATGTGTGTGCGACTTGCTCATAGATAGCCAGCCAGCCTCATTTGAAAACTGGAGAAAAATATTGACAGCTTTGGTGATAGTGCTAATTGATATTTTTTCTTCTTCAAATGACATGGTATTGTGCACGGGATGAAATACAGAATGGTCTTGCTGTTACCGAACGGAATTGCAGAACTAAGTTCCAACTTTGGCCAATGCTGTTAACGTTAACTTTGCACTAATGCCCCTTGGAATATCACCCCCAACAATAAGTGAGCAATGAGACTAGTGGAGTCCTTTAGTTGTGTTAGGCAGCGCATTCCCAATATCGGTTGAGAAATTGGTGTTTTTTTGGATAACCCCTCAGCACTGATAACGTTCAATTGCAACAGAAGTAATCGATAAAAGAATCTTTATGGATTGGTCAAAATGAGAGAAAACTTTTTGCCAAATATCACTTGAAACGACCTTTTAGTCTGTTTATTATCAAAACCATACGGTGGCTGGACATATCATATCGATGTATTCAACAAACTAAAACATTGAATGGAGATTTTGTATCTCACATATTGTGCTACATCAAAATGAATTTAAAAAAAAAAAAAAAAAAAAGCCTCTTAAATGATACAACTAGTGTATCCAACATAATTTGGACCGTAAGTTTCGTAGAGGGGCTAAAAAATGCTGCCTCTTGTAGCAAATAGAGATATTGAATACTCTTTTCGGTATCTTGTATGTCTCGGCAATGGATTGAACCACGACCTCAGGAACCACAAGTAAGCCCTAACCCACTCAGCCAGGCTAATCGGTTGTAAAATGATTAATTATCTTTCACTAATGGACGAAGGAAAGATTCCCTGATCGAGTTATCAAGTTGTTTAATATCCAGTGATCTTTTTTTTCGCTATTGTGAATCTTGAACGATTTCTGTCGGTAAAAATTAATGATTAACATTTTCTCTCCGACAATCTTTTTCTTTATATCACACCGTTCTATACCCGTCTCAAGCATTTGTTTACGAAAGCTTTGAAGCAAGAGATGGAGATAATTCGTGTGAGACTGATAGAAGTGGATTGGTTGTTGAAATACGTCTTGAAACTGTAGTGGCTGATTTCTATACAGGATGTAATGGTATTATGAATGGTATGCAGGAATGGAAGGAACGGTGTGAGCAGGGTGGAATCCCGTGTGGGAACAAACATCTGTTTGTTATATTCGACATAAGCGGCCCTACTCCTCACGACTCATAACATCGCATCAATATCATTAGTGGTGAGTCACGATGGGGCGCAGATAAGATACAAGCATGCGCACAAACATGCGCAGTAGGGTACCGGCTCACACAATCGGCCATGTTTTCATGTACGCAAAAAAATTATATACTATGTGAATATTTTTCGTGTTTTGGCACCTGCCGTGCTGTAATATATGGTATATCAGACTAATTCTTCAAAATTTATATAAGCGTTATTCATCTCAAAGTATTTATCGAAGAATGATGAGATTTCATTGTTTCTGAACATTTTCATCTAATACTCCTTTTCATATAATTATTCATTCGATCCTCTTTGTATCATGGACAAAAAGCCGAAATTAGATCATTTTATGATCGTTCTTAACAAATTCTAGCACAAACTTTATTTTCTTACAGTACAAATAAGAACAATCATTACCGAAATGAATGTTTTAAAGCGATATGTAATATACACTGAACTCCCAACCAACTGGTAGCTGGGGGGCTGTCGCACTGATTGTACTGAATTGACAAGACTAAGATATTAACGAAAAGGTATCATATAGATACACACGGGCTGGTTTAATGCTATTGAATGAATACACTAATACAAAAAAAATGTTTAATATGTTTTTTATTCTCTCCATATAACCTACAGAAATTGTAGGGACCTTTTTCTGTCGGAACAGAGTTTTAAGTGAAATTTTACCTGGCAACATCCGGTCTCATTTTATTATTTGGCCAGATATCTATCAATTTCAAAGCTGTATAAGGATATTGAAATTAATTCTTTAAATATATCTCATACTTTTTGCATATAGTGTAATTTTGATTCAGATTCTAGAACTTGATTTAGAAGAATCCAAAATTGAAGTCTTTTTTCGATCAGTTTTTACGGCACCAAGTCTAGCCGTAAATCAAATAATCAATTCTAAACAGTAAATAATTACCAGAGACAATTCCCAGCTGCTGCGAAATCGTGATTTACAAATTTTTCAAAAACATTATTTTTGCAACACATTACTCAAGTTTTGTCTGCCAAGTCAAGTATATAATGTCATCCAGGTTGTTTAATTGACGCAGAATTGAGATATATTGAAAGATTTACACGATTATACGTAATTACGTAACACACCTACAAATTGTCGTCAATGCGTTATAAAGGTGTCACGACACACAGTTTGGAATTCTTTAGTTTAGAACTTTTTTTTTTCAATCTGGAAACGAATGTCATCACCCATCTTATTTCCTTTCTGTACCATCGGTGATGGAATATGTGATCATGTGTTCAATTCCATCTCTTTCCTGGGTGTATTATCTTGAAATACAGCTTGTTATCGGCAATAGAAATTTTGTGCTTGTGCTTAAATAATGACCCCTTTAATTTTGTTTTTTCTGTTGTAACGGCCAAGTCACTTTGGATATATTGGTTTTCGTATGATCATCGATGTTAAGCAACGTCAGGCCTGGCCAGGACCTAGATGGGATATACAAGATACTGCAAGCTACTAGGGTTGATCTTGCCAAATGAAATTTCGAATGGATTTCATATAATCTTTGACCCTGAGTCCTGTTTTATCTGTAATATAATGCAATGTCTTGGGATCTCTTCATGTGATTGATATTGAACACGATTCTCCCCTACACATAGCATAGTTCTCAGTTTGAGAGCCAGTATTCTGATCAGGTTCCATATTTCACCTTCATAAGTGACTATCGGGTTTACACGTTGGTAGGTTACCCTTCCCTACTTTACTGACGGTATCTTCTATTTAATTTAGCATTGGCTTCCTTTACCGTGAGCCTGCAATTCAAATTTTAAAAAAATTCACAATACTTTTGAAGGTTGGATTGGTCAGACGGCCAGGCACGCCGTCAATGTTTTTCTGTAATTTTTACAATGAGAATCCGATACTGATCAATCAGGTTTTGGTTCCTACATTTTTCATCTCTTCAATCTTCATCACAAAACTTCGACCGGTAAAATCTTTCGTACTTAAAACCTCACAACCTTTTTGAAATGAAAATAATTGATTATTTTGTCACGTTGTATTCATTGTGGCCATTTCTTGATTTTCCATTCACACATAAACACAAGCAAACACACACACACATGTATGTAATACTCTTCCATGGGGATAGAGCACTCCGGTGGATAGGAATTTTAAGAAGCTAAATAAAGTCAGCCTTACTGACCGTCCAGTTCCGTGGCTCAGCGGTAGGATACCGGCCTCTGAAGCGAAAGTTTCAATCCTGCCTCTTGGTACTAGATGGGATAATGGATTGTCTATAGCCACACTGAAGGGTTGTAATACAACGAAACAGCTGTCTATGGATGACACAATAATATATACATATTCCGATTTCAAAATCAACTTTATTTAGAAAAAGAATATATAAAGATAGCTATATAGATATGATAAAAGTCCTAAAATATATATGTATATGAATAGATTTATTTGACTTATTACAGAATTATCGGTGTTTGACTTAATGTTTTTGGGAGTGACATTTCGATTGAAGTTTATTTAAGAGGGAAAACTAAACTTAAACTAAAATAATGGTTGAAAGCCTAATGTAATCCTTTCTCCTTCAAGAGAAAAAAACATGGACCCTTAATGCAAGCCATAAATATTAACCATAATTTCTATTAATCCATTATATGGATCCTTTTAGGGATAGTTTTTGTTGTCATCACCGGGACTCTAAAATAATTTTTGTTCCTTGGTTTCAACATCAGCTTTTGATGTGTGTATATATAATCAAATATGCTTCCTTTTTATTTCACTACCGTTTCCCCTAATGCTGATTCAAATACTGAATTCCTTTATTTCTCTCCCTCGGTCTTTGATATTTTTTTTCTTGTAAAAGACTCAATTTCTTTTTTGCGTTTTATAACAAAGATTCAAAAGAGAATAAATTGCAGTTAAACTGTTTTGCTTCGATAAAAAAAGAGTTAAATACTTCAATTGCCTAGCACAAAGGGGTCTTCTTATATTATTCATGAGACATGGACACACACACACAAAAACACATGTACAAAAATGCACACACGTACACACACAAACATTTATATATTCATATATCTTCCTATACATTTAGCGCAAAAAGTATTCAATACATTTAATTGAAGATGGACATTGATAATTATTCGTTGCCGTTGAGATTTCCAAGAGTTGAATATAGTTTGATGTTTAAAGAGAACCATGAAATACACTATCCATTTTGAATTGTATTTTTCCAACAGTCTGATTCTTGATATCTTGTTTGAATAATCAAAATTATAAAAAGGAAAAGAAGGTCAGGTTAATCACTCAATAGTAACTGTCACATGATCAATATCTTTGGAAGACGTGCAAGTTAAAATCACGTATTCACTTTGATCATAAAAAATACTTTTTTATAACCTTGTTTTCAATGAATAGACTTTTGATCAACGAAAAACTATGCATTCATTTATCTTTTGTGAGAAAGAAAAACAGAGGCGTTAAAATTCGTCAATTAGGTCATTCCACCAATTTGGCGTAACCGATATGACCGTTGGTGAATGCTTGAAAATCATCGTTTATATCGACCCATGACAAAGGAAATGCTTTTTCTTTAATCTGTAGAAGCGAGTTTCTTTCGTTATTGAATTGATAAGGATCTATGAGTCGAAAATCAACGTTGCTTTTAACACCAGATACTTTTTTTTTCTTATTGGGGACGTTCGGATTGCACCAATTGAAGATTTCTTGTAGGTTTATTAATAGGAGCAAGTGAGTGATAGGAATAAATTAAAGAAGGAATGTATTTAGTACAGTTGGGAAGCTCATTCTCCCTCTGCCTATTGATATATGTAAATCCTCTCTGCAAGACTTTTAGACGAAAACCTGTTATGAGCCTTAGAATGCGTCAGAGTTCAAGACTAAAACCAACTCTTTTTGGTAACCAGTGCAACCAAAGCCTGTCACTTCAACTTAGTTTATAGGATTTCAAACAAAGCTAACAAGCTACACTTTGAAACAAATACTCCTCGAAGAAATCTTTGATTGTTAATATAGAGCCCAAACTCACACATTTCTGCAGATGTGAGCATTTGTTGCAAGAATTCTCTGGATGACATACCTACAATTTTCTCTCCAGCTGTATTTCCGTATTTTCCTCTGCCTTCTCTGAACATAAAAACATATTTGGGACCATATGGGATAGTGTTTATGCTCCTATTTCGCCCGCACCAGTACTTTTCCCACAACAAAACAGTCATTCAATACGAGGCATTTCGAAATATTTCACTGCGATTCTCAAGGTAACACTCCATAAAACAGTATTTCAGGGAAAATCGTTCAAAACGTGTGAAAATGTTTATATTCTCTTACACATAAAAACAAAACACAGTGGGAGAAAGCGCTGGGGAGAGGGGAAGAGGCTGTGTGCTGTCCCTCTAAAAGCTCACCACAAAACAAACACTGAATGCTATTTTCATTTTCAGCTTTTTTCCGTTAAAGCGGGGAGGAAGCGGAAAACCCCGATAGAGACCGTGGCGCTTTTCATCGAAAATACAAATATACAGGAGTTTATGTGTGTGCATATGCAGCCTTGTGTGTGGATGTGAGCATTTAATGTGTATGTGTATACGTGGCGTATACATGAGGGTACGTGTGTGTATGTTTGTAACGTGCATTTGTATTTGCGTATGAACGTATTTTGCTCCTAACAGCACAGCAATCTGCATCAGTTGAGCTTTTTGGATTTGCAAGTTAGAATTGCACAAGCAGAAATGTTTATTTCACTTGGATTCATGTATTGTAATAAATGTGATAATTCAGAAAGAAAAGATCTTTATTGAGAGCAATGAATGAGAGAAGGCTCAATTCCTGAGCCGAGTCATCAGATGAGTAAAAATAAAATGTCTCCTTTTACAAGATCATGTGCCCTGGAAGTGCTCAAGAGGGAGACAAAGAAACTAGATTGAATCCATGTATAATTGACCCTGCAAGTTATTTTTCGATGTGGAGAACCACGATCATCGAAGCAGACAATTCACAAGGCACATAAAGATATCTCATATCGTTCATCGAACAAGAAATCAACCCTCATGGAGTATAAAGACCGGTTGATGTTTTATCTCAGTCCATTTTGATCATTTGTGGGTTGGCCTGTAGATTACACAAGTTTTTTTTCTCAAGCTAAAGCTAAGGTGTCAAAGAATCTACAGGAATAAACAAATTAACCGGTTGCTAATTTATACACAATATAAGTAACTCACACATACAACTATTAGATTTACTAACTTACCTGTCACGCCTGCGTCATCAGTGGCGTCTAGTGACGTAACTTAAAAAAATAATGTTATATTCTTGAAGTTGAATCTTCTACATAACATATTTACCTTTAGATTAGTTTTATATTCTGAAAGAAAATGCAGAACGATACACTGTCATCTTGGACAAAATGTTGTGAAGTATTCTGAATTTATGCATAAGTTCAAAAAGTCACTCAAACAGCTAGGCATAGCCAATTCCAGCCAGATTTAAATTGGTTCAGTTCAGATACAAATATCCCGTGAAAAAATTATTTGCCACTGAAAGGGCATCAGAGTACTTGCGACCCTTTGCTTTGAAAGGAGTCAATAATGAATAAATAACTAATCAAATCATCCCCAAAGTTAAGACATCAAAAGAAATCCCCATTGTAAAGACAGAAACCCATTCGATCTTGTAATGATACATGAAATTCCTGTTTTCAAAATCATTGTTGTCATAGATAACAAGCAATTGTTAAATCAATATAAGATGGTAAAAGTACGGATATGTATGCGTATAATGATATTGTAAGTCAGATTTAACTTCAGATGTTTTATATACATATATATATATGATCTGACAGAATGATCATGAATTGCGCAATATCATATAAAAAAAACTTCTTTGAAGTGATCTGCTGTCATCACTTGCCTATTGTATCATTTGACCAGGACAACGTAAATAGAATAAACAATCAAAGAAAATGGGGCTGCTGCAAGAATCAAACCTTCTTTAACGTAGCATTGCCGTCGGTAATGCAAAGGCCGAAATAACTGTTTCCACTTCGAATTCTAATTTTCTTCTTTCTCGATCTGTATCTTCTCTATTCCTTTCTTCAAACGCGACAGTTATGTATGAAAAAATGGATATATTATCCGACGGAAAGATTATGATTTGCCTTATATTTCATAAAAAACATTTATTTGAAATGATCCCCCGTTATTACTCGATTAATATATTACTTGGCCTGGATCATGTAAATTGCATGTTTGATTTCTGCACCAACTCCATTTTTTCAATTGTAAATTCTGTTATTATACTTATACTCAGATGATACCTGATTTGATATTCGACAGTTGGAGTGAGTCGTAATTATTCACCTTGCAAGCAATATGTGATATTTTTCCTATCAAGGTTTTCTCAGTTCAGATTACAATTATTAGCTTGCGCTTCCAATATTTCTCTGTTTTTCTCATAAACTTATTTCATTTTTTGTTAGATTGAAAGATATCGTCTATTTAAGTAATTTAATCTTCGAATAACATTATATACCTGTTTTCAAGCATCCATTTTTTTATCATTCTTTTTACAAAAAGAAAATTATTTCCCTAATTTGCTTTTTGGTTACTCTGGTTTGTTATTTCATTATATCATTTTATTCCATATCAATCTGCTTTATAGTTCTCCTTGATCGTTTTGAGCAAAGTTTATCATTCAGTTTGGTTATTTCGCATTTAATTCCGATCACAAAATGCAGTTAGCTGATCTGGTCGGGTAATCTAATATAAGGATTCTTGAGTTGAATTTAGAACCATTTTTATTTGGTTACGTATATATTTGTGCTCTATGCACAATTTTTAGTGTTGGGCAATTGTATTGTAGTACCCATTTTTATGATTCTCTACACTTGTATTTCCCATCTAGATTTCTATTTGATTTTTTTTTTTCATTTATTTGATTTGAATTTCATCATCGTGGTTATGGATTCCATGATATCCATATTGCTGTATGACAATTTCAGTTTATTTGAGTCGAAAATTCGGTGAAATATGTTGTTCGGTAGGACATCTTCAATTAAATCCAATAAGATAACAACAACATTTCTTATTACCTGCATGTAAAATGCAAGGGTAAACCGGGTAATATTTCTTTTTCTACATCTTTCGTAAGTTTTGCTACTTTCTAAAATATATTTTCTATTTCATTATTGAATTCTAGTTTTTATCTTACAGACCCACTTCCCAAAAAGCACTTAAAGATAGTGGATTTAATTAATAAAAAATTGATTAAAAAATATACAGAGATGTATTGTGAAAAGTTAGAACAGAACTGGAGTGTGCTGCGTATATCAACTAATCTATTTACATTCCAAATATGTTTCTAAGCGAAAAAGCTGTTTCATCAGCGGTGAAATCTGGTATATTCAGGATTGGTAGAGCAGTAAATTTTTATGTAATAAGTCCCATCCCCCCACTACTGTAGGTTAAAAAAACTGCACTGATAATGATGGCTGTCCTGGGAATTGGTCAATGGCTTACATGAGTGTGGTTTATCCAGAGACCAGGTCTCCTACAGACTAGATGATAAAACTCAGATGCTAAGAGCAGTGTCGCGCTAAAACGGCTTCCTAGTGGCTGCAAGTTTCGATTTCTGCAGCAGTCCATTTCATTTACGATTTACGCTGTCTAGGCCAACTGCCATATTCACCGTGGAAGACAGGCTGTTGGTTCAAATGGTTTTTCGAATAAAAATAACGCATTTTCAATTACTCTGTTGAATTTTATATATATATATATATATATATATATATATATATACACTTCTTTTCGATAGAACTGTTTTAATATTTTTTCCTTTTTGCAAATGATAAATAAACATAAAAATGTATTCGTTGAATTCAATAAAAGCACATCAAAGGAAAAATTCCCGCCAAGTATACATTATTTAGAAGATATATATTTGAATATATGCATAAACATATGCATACATAGAGAGAAATGTGTGTCTCTGTATTTGTGTGTAGGGCGCACATTGGTGTATATAATTTTGAATGAATATGAGTATACGTACTCTCAAGATTATACACGGTGAGCGGAAAGGCCTCCATGCATTTAATATATATAACACCCAAAAGCAATTCTACAATCTTATTGTTTATTATAAAAACCATTCCAAAATAGAGGTTATATTATACGGTCCACGTAATATCTCTGTATTTATGCATTTTTTGCAAGCTTTGATTTCACATAATCAAGGCCTTGATGCCCACACTATATTAGCCGTTGGATATGTACAAGAATCCGAACCCCTTCAGTTTTCACTACCCTTCTCATCACAATATTCCCTTGCATCTTCAAGCAGAGTATTACTTTTAAATGGGTACTGGGTATCTGTGAAAAAAGAGTTTAGGATATAACATTCACCATGATATTATGCAAACACTTGTAGGAGAAATTCTAAAATAGATAAAGAGGGTCTTACTTTTTCTCAACAGCTCACGCTGTATTATCCACGAAATTCAGTTTGTGTTCAGATTTGAATGATGAATGATATTTGATCCCACGGCCTTGCATATCGAAGTACAAAAATATCAATAAAAGGTTTGGTTAGTCACTCAATAGAAAACATGACTTCTTTTGGCAGTGTGCTGTGTTTGTGTTATCAATAAGAATAACTGGAAAAAATTGTATAAATTTATATTGCAGATTGGAAACAACGGTTGTTATGGAGCTGAAATATGGAACCTATCTAAGAGACAGACCTGCAAAGTCAAAACCATGAAACGTGCTCATGAAAGAAGATGCTCACCCTCTCACGGAGAAATCACGAAGAAAACAATGTATCCGAGAGAAAAAAAAGTCCAAGACATTATAGAATCCAATAGAAAACTCAAAAGGCAATGGACTGGCCATGTCGCAAGAATTGCAGACAACCAATGGAAATCACGATTCACAACCTAGATCTCAGGGGATCGCATGCACAATCGACCCCGGCAGAATACTAGAGATGAAGTTAGCGAATCCAGAAAGTACTGACAATTCGGCGCCCACGACAGGAGGAATGTGGCGAATCCTGGAGAAGGTTTACGTACAATGCATAATAGAGCAAAATAGTAGAATTTTCAGCCCTTTAGCTCCATCTGTGATGCCTGTACGCAAAATACATACATAGCAAGCCACTCAGACAAACCAGCTTAGAAAATGAAGTAATCAATGTTGACGATTTCATTCACAGTTTTGGCTTGCTGCTTCTAAAGGTCTATTGAGAAGCAGATGAAATTTACAATTGACGAGTTGTGTAAGGACGAACTTACTTCAAATCATAAATTCTAATTAAGAAAGAAAACATATCTACATCCATACACATTGATATTTATGTACAATTATATATTGAGGAAAACATATGAATATAATATGCAATAATTAATAAGTTTCGATCGTAAAAGAAAACATATGAAACTTAGCTTAAAACAAATATTCTTTGTGAATTTTCTTATAATTTTGACATCTGAATAACCAAAGGCAAAATTGTATTTCAATCTGGGAAAAAATGCTCCACCATCTGCTGAGAAAACAAGTTAACCCTTCAGCGTTAGCGTTTCTGGAGAACTAAAAAAATGTTTCAGTATTTTAATTACTCAATCTGATGATGTAATGACTAAACACGGATTGTTTTAGGCAATGCAACACACACACACACACATACACACACACATACACACACACATATATATATATGTGTGTGTGTGCGTGTATATATATATATATATATATATATATATATATATATATATATATATATATATATATACCACAAGTAGTATTTATTTATGCAAGAGATTTTTATTGTAGTAATGCTGAATGGATTTTAAAAAGTCAATACATCGATTAAATGTAGATATTTGGTCCATAATGACGGTGTTATAGACTATATTTCCACATTTAATCAATACATATCTTTCCAGCCGCTCTCTCTTGTAGAAACTGTCAACCTCAACAGTCACCAGATCAGTTAACGTCGGTATCGTTAGTTTTGAAGTGGGTCTGGCTGGCTATGTATGAGTCACACGTTCAACCCACACCAATGAAGATTGATAGCTGAAATATTGACTGATCTTGTCTCGTAAAAGCTTTTTTTTTAAACTATTTTTTCCAAGAGTACCTCAGTTTACAATGTAAGTTTATGCACAATTGAATTTTTTCTGCGTTTCAGTGAAATTTAAACGTTTTTTTGAATCCCTGCCCAGCAAAAGCTTATTCATTGATCTCTCCTTTTCCCTCATTTATTAGTTGATCAACCCAACATTGAATGCTGCTAAAAGACATTAGTCGCGTGATAGATCCTACAAAGTGATTAACCATAACTTTCTATTTTGCCCTGATCAACTCCAAATTTATTAATCACATCGGATAAAATGAAAACGATAAAAACTGAAAATATTGCAAACTCTTCACGCGAACACATAAATTACTAACAATTACAAAGTCTAAAGAATTGTCTGGCTGGCAATTTGCAATGCAAATTTGCATTAAACTAATCTAACGTGGTTCAAGTTTTCTGATCACCATGTTCGGGAAACCAGAGTGGTTCATCGCAGACAGGACTGAAAATAAGAGCTGGATATTTCAGATTTAAATCTGAGGTTGTTATTCAGACTGTAGTAGATGAATATGTTTACATGATAAGCGTATTGTTCACATGTAGTTAACTGTACTTACATGATATCACACACAGAAGTACACACACACACAAGCATATATATATGTGTGTGTGTGTCTGTGTAAGAGAGAGAGAGAGAGAGAGCAAGAGAGCGAGTGTTAGTGAGGGTGTGTCTATTTGATACAAAATTTTAATATATTCTAAAAATGAAATATCGAATACGACAGTTGATGGATATGATTGTATAATTAGTGTGCTGTCACTCGAAGTTAATTATATCTACATTATAACAAACGCACAAATATGAGACACACTGGGAACCTTTCTGCCTATGATTTAGAGAGGTTGTTCACTCGCCGCTCCACTTCAGCAAGTTTCACATGAAATGGAGTCAAGGGTAGGGGTCCAGGCTGACCAAAAAATGGGTCTTGTCTCCGCAACAAACATCACAGAGACTTTGGAGTAAGTTTAACTTATCTCAAGACGATTCTTGAGCATGCTTTTCAAAGTTTGTCATAGCTAACTATGCATAGTCACACCACGCGTCATTCAACCCTCATCAGGAACGGCATCATGGCTACCTTAAGCTGGTCAGAACCATCGGGTGACAGGAGCTGTTGACTTCTGTGCCAGCTGAGTTTTGTCATATGGCTGGAAGAAATTTGTAGAACGGAAAAATAACAAAGTGTTTTCTCATTCTGTCTACTTTTTGTCCAAGAAAGTGTTTCGCTTGAATGATCTTTTTTCCCCTACTCAAACATGTAGTTTGAAATAACGCAACGGCGTTCTTGAGTTTGCGTATCGTACACTTGTACAGGTGACATTGTCAACGTGTTGCATCAGTTTCACGGACACTTTTAACAGATGACAGAACTTGTATGTATATAAATATAACAGATTTGGCAGCATGACGCCACTTATTTTCCTTCTAATCAGTGTCGTTCGTCATTGTTATATATGAAAATCGATTCAAAAAGGTCTACTCAGCCTAATGGTTAATCTTCAACTGATCACAAAAGCAAGGAAAAATGTTTTGCTCCCAAATATATATACATATACATACATACACACACAACCACACACACACACACACACATACACATATATATATATATATATATATATATATATATATATATATATATATGTATACTTGTTTTACACAGAAATCATATTTTTCACGACGGTAAGTCATTGTTTACGAAAAGGATTCTGAGATTTCGGAAACACTGGTTCTCATGGGATCTCTCCCACTCTCTCTCCCCCTCCCTCTCTCTTCCTTTCTCTCTCTCTCTCTCTCTAATTGTTATAATGAATCCAACCCTGTAGGAGTCTGACAAAATGTTGATAAAAAAAGTATTAATCACTCTTTGAATACCACTATCAGACTTTCTTGGTAATGTCAAATGTTCGACGAAAGGTCTCGAAACATGTAATTCACAAAGTTTTTAAAGAAAACTTTGATGACATCAATAAGAATTTCGTATGCAATTTAGAAAAAATTAACAAAAATCTTATATACATAAAATGACAAACTGCATGAATGAAATAATCAATAAAATAAGAACCAAAAGTTTACATGGTAAACAGCAAATGATTCCAACAAGAGAAAATCCTTACATATTACCTTGATATCAAAATATGATTAAAACAGGGGAAAGCACTGAAGAAAATTATGTTATTTGCATTGACAGATATTGGGAAATAAGTGACTGATGTAACACAAAAAGGTTTTTGATGAGTTAGTGTTGAGTGTTGAGTGTTTAAAGCTGTAGATCTTTCTAGAATATATATATATATATATATATATATATATATATATATATATATATATATATATATATATATATATATATGTATATATATATATATATATTATTGAATACTTGCCTGTGGTTCTTAAACTGTTGAAAATTATTGCTGTTTTCTTGTCATATATAGGAAACCTTCCATTGATAATCGAGTGAAATTTGCATCAGATGCATTGTGTAAAGACTTACCAATTTGATATCCTGAGTTCTTGATATTACAGAAAATATTCCAATTCGTATCCAAAAATAAAGAAAGCATATGGATATATAACAGATAATTATGTAGGTTTGATTACGCAGAGAAAAAGAGGAAGCCTTAAAGACTTTTGCAAAATTTCTAATGATCTTCGAATCAACATTTGAATTACCGAATCTCGTTTGCACCTATGAAAAATATTGCAAGATTCTCCTCAAGCCTAATCGGTTCAGTTGAGCTGAGAAAATATCTACGTGTTATGAATGCATTCTTTGGCTAGATAATTAATAGTAATACATTGAATTCCAAAGTCCATCGCATATGCACGCAAAGTTTATGCTGAATTTAGTCGAGCTGTATCAATATTCATGGGGAAATGGACACGCTGTCAAATAGGGCGACAGGTTATATATATATATATATATATATATATATATATATATATATATATATATATATATATATATATATATATATATGTGTGTATACTGCTGGCCTGTCAATATTGATGTTTAGTTTTTAGAATCCCTGAAACGATTACATTGTAAATAACTAATGATTTCAAAAAGAGAAAATTTATGACGAGATATATGTGGAATAGGGTAAAAACACTGAACAAAGATATACCAGAAGAAACATTATAACCTTTCAACCACGAAAATGTACATGCATGCTACTGAAGATGTATATCACCTTTATCATTTCATTTACAAATTAATTAATTACCAAATAGTGTCTCAATATATATTTCTCGTGTTAGCTCACACACGTGCACACACATACACACACACATACACACACACATACACACACACACACACATATATATATTTGTATTAGTCTGTCTCGATATCATCCTGTTTGAACCAGTCTCAGTGTTAACGTATGAATATTAGTCTCTCTGATAACAACTTTATTCAAATGATGCTTTTACTAAAAGAAAAAAGTTCCCTGCCTTACAACAGATTTGCAAATGTTCTTCTTTCATCCGACATACCAAAGGCATAATTGTGGTTGAATATGTTCGAATCATTGAAAAAGTTCGTCATCTACCGAGAAAGCAAGTCTACCCTTCAGCGTTAGCTTCTCTGTGGGAGTGAAAATATGATTTCGTTTATCAATTACTTTCTCGCTTGTGTAAAGATAATGACACATAGATTGTTCTAAGCTAATATTCATCAATCAATCAATATTTCTTTCTTTCTTCCTTTGACTCTCCTACTCTCTCTCTTCCTTCTTCACACACATATATATATATATATATATATATATATATATACATATACATATATATATGTCTTTGTGTGTGTGTGTGTGTGTGTGTGTGTGTGTGTACAAATACATTATTCTATTAGTCCTTATTAGAAAGCGTCAATCAAAATCGGAACAGTCAACAGTCTTCAGGTTGGTCTGCCTGCCTGACTGGCTAAGTATGTATCACATGCAGAAACCGTAGCAGTAGAGCTAAAGTGTTTAAAATGTAATCATTTACTCCAAATTATGTTTGGAAAAAAAGTTTGTTTTTGTTTCTTGAGAATCTCACACTAAATAGATGTCTCGGAAGGGGGTCAATTTGCAGTGTAAGTCTCATTTACACTTTTTCTTTTTCATAATCACTGCCCAAATTACAAGTAAATTCATTTTCACCCATTTTTTCCAATTATAATTGATCACCCCAACATGGCATGTTGCCAAAAGTCGTTGATCATGTGACAGTTTCTATTGAGTGACTAATCAGACCTGTCTCAGCGTATGTTTGGACCACTTTTCAGTCTGTATATATATATATATGTATCCTTCTGAACTAATGGTTTTCAAAGTGGGCGTTACCTCCTCTTGATGGCTGTACGGGGTGTTGTGAGACAAGGTGTTAGGGGAATAGTCGACATGGGGTATTTTGGGGATGCTGCTTATTAATATTTAGAAGGATGTAGAAACATTAATTTCGTTAGTTAATACGCCTCCATCAAATTGTGTTTATAGTAACTAATTAGACCCTATATGTATCTACGTTTCAAGATGTTTATTGTAACATCTTCAAACAGCATCAGGATTGACAGAATTTGGTCCGAAGATAAAGCTAATGAAATATCGGAAATTCATTTAAACAAGATCGAATATTAAAAATTATGTACAAAATTCAGAAATCTTTGGTCGAATCCAGCATGAGGACTTCAAAATAATCTATTTGAAATGTCTCGGAAACTCCTTGCACACATTGTATATTGTTCATTCTTTGTTATGTTAAACGAATACAGGCAACATAACGGCATTTTTATAACCTTGCGATTAAGACCCCCAAGTAAGGCTCCTGATTTTAATTCACTATTCATAGTCTCGAAATGTTGCACGTGTGAAGTAAATATTTACGTTGTGTATAAACCAAGACATTAAGAAGCATTTGTACACTTAGTGGCATTGACATCTGCAATACGTTAACACGACATTATTTGTTATCTGGTATTCGATAATTACGTTACTGCCATGTATCCGAATACCACTAAGTGTGCGAACGGCCCAATCGTCCCAATTGGTGCACTTTGTATATGCGAATTGAAATCTGGGGCCTGAGTTTGGACCTTTGTAAAAATGTCGAAACTACAACCTGAATTAGATAAGCAGATTGGTTCCTTATCCTGGAGGGGTTTCCGAATAAGACAGACGATTAAAAAGGGCTTAAGAGTTCAACTGTTAAAGCATTCAAAGTAGAAGAACCAAAATGAAGACATTTTTCCATATGATACGGCGTGTATTAATGATTAATTCAAATCCTGAAAACTCGGACAAAACTGTAAATTTCCATACCTCATCTATACGCTCAGTAAAGCACAACGTTTCGGTCGCGTAACCCTCTATCTTATATTTGATGTTCTTGGTTCTAAATTTGGAATACACTTCCTGGAGCGCACGTCAAATCTGTATATATATCGCAAGCACACACACACACGCACACACACACATATACACACACACACGCACACACATACACACACACATATATATATGTATATATATATATATTTTTTTTTATTGTGTCATCCAGAGACAGCTGTTTCGATGTATTACATCTCTTCAGTGTGATTATATATATATATATATATATATATATATATATATATATATATGATATATAGACATTATCCCATCCAGTACCGCGAGGCTGAATTGAAACCCTCACATCGGAGGCTGATATCCTACCTCTGGACTACGGAACTGGGTGGTCAGTAAGGCTGAATTTTAGCGATATATTCATTTCTACACAGAAACTCCTCATCTACCAGAGTGTTCTTTTCCTATGGAAGATATATGTATGGTGTTTTATTGTTGCAAATTTCTGAGTTACGTCCCTTTTATTGGGTGCTCTGTTTACTTGCCCAGAAAGAGTCCTCTTGTGGTTCCCAGATGCTATTTATACCGCTTCTTGATCGGCTAACGTGGAGAAAAGTTATGAATAAATAAACATATAAACGATGAAAATAACCCGTCCATATCATATACAACGATTAATACACAATGTCTAACAAAAATCAGACAAGAATGTATGAATTTGGATTTAACTTGATTGATGATGTTATTATCAGGTACGAAATGACTCAAGAATGGTCGGAGAACGTTTGGCAAAAACAATTTCATCAAAATAACCAGGATTACGATAACAACTTGAATATTTCATGGAGAAATTACAATACTTGATCACAAACATAGATTGAGTGCAAAGGATTCACAATACCTTTAAACATACAAAGTATATTTTAACGTAATTATACAAATTGACGAATTTGAATTAAAGATTTTTCTTGTTGGTACCAATGAACAAGTAAAACCCATACCTCTTAACTTTGAAGAGAAAGTTTATAAAGATAATTTCTCGGATAGGTATATTCATTTTTGGACGGCATCATATTTCAGGTGTCAGAGTATCGATCCATTACAGTTGGGCCATAAACAATAGATGACAATAGCGGTTTGGATTTTTGTGATGTTCAACTTAAAATGATAAAATCATGCAATTTTCGATTTAGAAGAAAAATTACTTTCTCTAAAACAAATGGTTTAGATGAGTTGGCGACATTGTAACGTTTAAATCAAATGCTCCAAATCCTATCGATAGTCACGTTTCATAAGAATCTTCTGATTAACTTTAAAAAAGAAAATGTATCGGATACTTTTTTGCATGCACTGTGTTGTAATTCTGTGAAACAGCTATTTCATTATTGCAACCTCACATTATTCAATGGCTATAAATACACGAGAGCTTCGGGATCCAGACTTTGGGCACCAATACTAAAGAAAATTATGCTTTTATAATAAAGTATTTATTTAAAAAATCTGGTTGATATAATAATCATCAGTTTCTCGTTATATAAACACAGGAACACAAAGACGCTCTCTTTTTCGCACACACAGATATAAATACATACACATAAATATATATATATATATATATATATATATATATATATATATATATATATATATATATATATATATGTGTGTGTGTGTGTGTGTGTGTGTGTGTGTGTGTGTGTGCATATATATATAGGTGTGTGTGTGTATATATATTCATATGTGTGTGTGCATATTTATAGGTATGTTTTGTCACTCAATAGAAACTGTCACTTGACCAATGGCAGTTTGCCGAGTTGGGGGTGATCAATTTAGACACTGGAATAGTAGCATAAAGTAACAATGCATTTCTGTCACTCCACTAATAACCCACCTCAAAAGGGATCTTTGAAAACATAATAAAGGGTAAATGTTCATGTTTTGGGTCATCTGGCTCATGGCATCGAAGCGGCTTGTGTGCATGACACATACAAACTTAGATAAACAGCTAGCCAGTCAGCCAGACCATTGCAAAAACTGGGGGAGCTTCTGTTGGTAGTTATGGTGACAGATTTTGTTATTGATATATTACTGCATAGTTACATTACACGTACGTGTATTTGATACGTATGCGAAAAAAATTTTCCACAGAAGTCACGCTTTTTTTTTTTACTGTGTATCCAGTCTTTACCTCTCAAAAATGAGTGCAGGGAATTTTGGCAAAAGTTTCTTACTAATACTTGGCGTTAATGTCCTTCGAAGTTGAATGAATATACTTTTCCCACGACTCTTTTATACACACACATAAAGATTCAGTATGTGTGCGTGTGTATGTGTGTCCGTATGTATATACTCAGGTATATACAAAGCAATATGTCAGACATATGGACAAAGATATTCTGTCTATGGCAACAGATATCGAAAAAAATAGTGGATTAAAAACTATTTAGACAGACCACTCTCTCATAGGTATAACCTAAGAATTAGTGACTGTAGAAAGTTGCTATGCACACATACATACGAACACATATTCACACACACACACACATAAACATATATATATGTATACTTGTGTGTGTTCGTACGAATATGTATACACATATTTGTACACAAGAATACCTTGATTCCTGTGGTTCTTATTGGTGCAGGTTTTAACGTCGCACGATTGGAGTATTGCTGTACAAATTAATGTAACCAAGTGTAAACTGAAAGAAAAGAAAAAGACTTTAATAATGCAGTTAGAACAGTACGGACACATTTTGTAACGAATTAACCACACTAAAGAGGGTGTAACTTAATAACTGTATGCTTAAAGAACATTTATACAAATTTTACGTGCTTTAATATCTTACTGTATAATTTTAAGATCGTCTCAATGTAGGTATATGATTAAACGAGGTATATACAGGGTGTTTCATAAAATACGTAACTATATTTGACACTCTGCCATGGTATTCAGATACAATAATATTTACCAGTTGAAATGATTGCATCATGCGTTAGCCACATTTTCGTATCGATTTATTTGTGTTGAGTCAGTTATGTAGTCTTCCAAATTCAATATAATGAAACGTTTATACAATAAAACGGGTACGACGCTGACTCCAGGTTAAAGAGTACCACTTTCAACATCAACTGTAATGTTGAAATGTATGTGCGATTATGATCTTTTTGAAATTTGTGTCTTTGAAAATATTTCTTAGATTTAAATATAGTTTGAATACGATTTATCAAACATATGGTAGCATTGGTTTCGTCCGTCTAACTAGATTTCATGTTGTAATATAATTGAATCTCTCGTTTGAACTATGCATATCAGCTATTTTTAACTTTGTTGTTTTCTAAAAAAAAATGAGAAACAAACCACTAATACACTTCCATTTTGGCAAAAGCTTCGAAGAGAAATATTTCAGAAATTCGAACACAAACTCCAAATCTCGTGACCCACGTGATCAAGCGAGAGATCAGAGTATCTCAGCTGTTAACTGTAGCACGTTCAAAAGTCCTACTGTTATTTTCATTTTCATTTCATTTTATTTTATTTACTTTTGCCTTTGTAGGTGACAAACAAAAGACTTTCTCTTACGTTATTTTTTTACAATGTGCTTCCATAATCATTTCAAACATTCCGTCAATAGGTTAACATTTAATCAAAGACTAAAGCAAAGTTAATTCTTTTGTTTGCAACACTTTGCTCTGAATAAGATCCGTCACGGAAACATGGAACAGTTTGATAGATATTCGGCTAATCCAAAATTATGCTAGCTATGCATGTGAGAAAGAGACGAAACGTAATTGTGGATGTGCATATTTCCGTCTTTCGCTTATACCCTCACTGAGGCTGTCAGAGTTGGGTGCATTTTACATATATGCATCGGACGGCGTGCAAACACACACACACACGCTCACACAATCACATACACACATGTACACGTATGAAGAGATAGGTAGATATGCATCAATTGATTGGAATAGATAAATAGAGAGATAGATAGATACGAACAAACTGGGATATAAACGGACACACACACACACACACACATATACATACATACGTACGTACGTACATACATACATACATACATACATACATACATACATGCATACATACATGCATGCATACATACATACATACATATATACATATATGCTTATATACATATATACATAGACTTATAGATATATTGATTAATTTGAACAAACTGGGATCAATAGATAGATAGATAGATAGATAGATAGACGGATATATAGATATGAACAGACACATGACATAGGTGAAATTACCTTTTGATTTCACATCGATCACATAACACGTTTTTATATCCTTCTTATGATTGGATTAGCTTTACAATAAATTAAAACTGCGTATTCATCTTTTGTTACCGGAGTCGAAAAAATTTGCTAATTAGGCAGTTTCGCCGATTCGGCATATTCACACATATAGATGTGTGTTTGTCAATGTGTGTGCGTGTTTGAGCACATGCGTATGTGTGCACATGTGTGTGCCATGAAGAGCAACATAGTTGACGTGCTCGTGATTTACGTTCCTTCATAAAAGTCTCCTCAAATAAATCTACGTCTAAAAGCCCGAGAGGAAAATGATACCTCCTGGTTTGCTAACATCGCAGGCTGGATTCATATCAGCCTCTATTGTTAAAACATAATTTTTATCATTAAGATCGAATTGAAATACAAAAGATTGAACATTTGAGAATATTTAATGAGAATAAACTAATTAGCAGTTTCTATTTTGAATGTTTAATTGGCATCAGGAATATATTATTAGCCTGACCTTTACAATACAATCAATTAAAATAAGATAATTGCTTGAATTATTCAATGCATACAATGGTGTTAATTACAAGTTGGGTTTTGATAGTCGCAGACGCAAAAGACACCACAGAATCAAATTAATGATAGAATTACAATTAATTCCTGAGGAATTAACATCTTTTTCGCTATGTTCAATTGTATAAAGGCCATGTGCGGCCTAAATATAAAAAGGGAGATAACACAGTGATGTTTTTTTCTTTCTTTTTGAAACCAAATACAAAAGCCTGATTTTCTGAAAGAAAACTAAAGAACGTGTTTGGTTACAATTAGGATCGACGTTTTGTTTTTGTCAACATACAATTGGTTCAAAAGTATCAGATGCATATTAAAAGGTTCCATTCACAGCTCTTGACAAAAGATTAAGAAATACTTGAATCTTGAAATCATATAGAAAAGTTATGTTCTAAATGAACTGAATTTATGTATAAGAATCAGAAATCTTTGGTCCAAATTCCATCAATTTTGAAAGTGTATAAGTATTTAAGAATAAACTCTCTGAAATTTATCAGATATATTTCCACTTTCTGTAAAAAAAAAAATGAATAACACAGAGTTTTATTCTTAAAAATACAATAAGACTGTCTTATTCCCTAAAAATAAAATCAAACATATGTAGCTGCAATTATAACCGAAACGATGTTTTCTCCATTCGATTACAATAGTGATACATTGTTAGTCAAATGATAACAAGACAGTACGGTAGGACCAGATGCACGCAGATGCAGTCTCTGTCCGATCTTACAACCTGTATATTCCCTTCCTAAGTAGATGGTAATTCGAGTCTGCTCAGGTATTTACATTGCACTATGTAGGCATAATGTCTCGAAAAGTGTATTTCAAAATGCTTATATACCTTCAAAATTCAAGATAGCTTATATTTGTACAAAAGTTTTCAGTGTTGAGTCTTAAAAAGATTAACTTGATTTTTTGTATTTTTTCCATTTTGGTCCAAATTCTATCAGATTTGAAGCTGTATAAGAATGTTAAAATGCACTTTTTTAATGTATCACTCACTATGATAAAACACACAATGGTGTCTTTAAAAAAATCAGGACGGATGCCTAATTATCTAAGATAAAGCAAAACGTAATGCATGGTTACAACTAGAAACGAAGTTTTATTTTTGTCTATATACAGTGCATAAGAAACGTATCCAATACATTATTGAAAGTTTTAGCATCCTCATGATCAAATTTGCAGAAATTTTGCCCAAACAGTCCTGATCTTTCTTCTTAACTTTTCAATGTTTGATCTTGTCTCGAATTATGTCAATTTATCATCTCTCTCTCTCTCTCTCTCTCTCTCTCTCTATATATATATATATATATATATATATATATATATATATATATAGAGAGAGAGAGAGAGAGAGAGAGAGATGATAAATTGACATAATCTAAAAAAGATATAAAAATAAAAAAATGAAAAAAATTCGAGACAAGATCGAACATTGAAAAGTTAAGAAGATTTCTCTCTCTCTCTCTCTCTCTCTCACTATATATATATATATATATATATATATATATATATATATATATATATATATATATATATATATATAGAGAGAGAGAGAGAGAGAGAGAGGGGGGAGAAGAGAGGATAAGATGGGTTAAGATAGGCTAACTGATTGGATTATTCAGTGAATACAATGGCTTTAATTATGGGTAAGACTTTTGATAGTCGCAGCCAGAGAAGATACATCCGTATTAAATTAAATTACAATTAATTCCTGTGGATATCATGTCATTTCCTTGGTTTCTCTTTCTATAAAAGCCATGTTCAGCCTAAATATAAAATAGAGATAACACAGAGGTGTTTTTTTTAAGAAAGATATTGTAAATGATTCATTTTCTAAAATAAGATTCCTGATAATGCGCCGTTCTCATCAAGATCAAGTATCTTTTTTTATACATATAGTCAGTGATAAAAGTCTCTGATATATTCCAAAAAGTCAATATTTTACCGTCATCTTAATTTTCAAATGCCTCTCATCACGACTTTGAATCGAACCGTTGGGATGAAAACAACTGAAAGTTATGATGAAAGTAAAAGCTAGTCAAAATTAATGTTGCAATACTCCGTTCAAGCATGAATTTTAAAATTTCTCCTTTTTTAGATATTGTTGTATCAAAAATAGTGTGCTGTTGCAATTAGAATAGAAGTTGGGTCTCGGGTTTTTTTTATGTTGCGTAAATAAAGATTTGCTATTTCTTGAACGGACGTTCAAAGCTAGCAAATTGATCTAACAAGTTGCCGATAAAGAAACGTCTGATGAGTCATTCAATAGAAAATGTTATGTAACCAACAGCTTTGCATATCATGCAAATTAATTTGAAATAAATAATAAAGGAAAAGATGTGATCAATTAATACGATTACTTCTCTGGATTTTTTTTTTCGGGTTGGGGATCACTAAACAAGTTGGAATTGGAATAAAAAAAAACAAACAAGGAAGCAGAAAATAAAGAATCAATTTAGAAGTCGAGGGGGATTAAATCTTTTTCTGAACAAGTAAATATTTAAAATTTCAGCCCTTTAGCTTCCTTAATGCGGTCTGTATGCATCATACATACAAACATAGCTAGCCCAACCAACTCGAAAAATTAAGAAACTTGTGTTGATAAGTTTGATGGCAGGTTTGGTTGACGGTTTCTAATATATACTCACTGGGTGTCCTGGTGTTGCAGTCTTGGACTTGTCTATTGGCTTATACAGAATATTAATGGTAACTGTGATCTAATTCATATGCATAAAAAGACGTTATTGAGAACGAATATCATTTTGAACAATTTGGTTTTGTACTTTCCATAGAATTATTCGTTCACACTATTGGTAACTTTTAATTATCCTGAGTTAAAAACCTCTATGAATATTTTTGCATCCTACTTAATCCTACAGCTTTTCAGTCTTTTTTTTTTTCCATGAACATAGTGTATTAGTTTCTCTATCAGATAATGAATTGTGTTTTGAGCTAATAATGAAATTCCAGCAAGAAACACTCTTCATTTAGTATTGTGAACTGTAATAACCGAAAAAAAAAATAGAATGAATGTGCTTTTATTGCACTAAAAATATCGTGATACCCGAGTAAGGAAATTGTTTTATTTCTTATGTTCTCAAAGTGTTTGAGATCACATTGTTTTGATTTTCATCTAAATTTTATATTTTTGGATGATTAAATTCAGGATTGATTGGCCGAACTATTAATAACTATTTCGAGAAAGCATTTGACTCAGTAGAAATTCCCAGGATTAATTATGCTATCATTCAACAAGGTGTAGACCCCGTATTTGCCAGAGTGTTGCAACATATACACCGATACCATTTCGTGCAGGTATCATCTGCAACTTTTGTTACATAGTAAATGCGACACTCGAGATGTGATTGGCCTGGTCAGTAACGGTGCAGACGATGCAATCGACGACCTGAGATCGGACACGGGTCTGTATTGGTTCACTTTGAGATGCTACCCTTGGAAAAGGCATGGATCCACCACCGTTCCCTCAGCTATGGATAAAACAGCCGGGGTCATTGTAGATCTTAAGCCATTCTAAGTGAATTAGTCTAGGAGATTAACGACTCTGATTCCAGACAAGGAAATGGAGCCCCCGTCAGAACAGTTGGACGCCCAATTCGACGTCCTCCCGCTGAGCCCCCCCCCACCTGCTTCTCTTCTGAACTACACCAGTGAGGCAGAGAGAGAGAGAGAGAGGGGGGAGAGATTCTAACAACCGTGCAACCTAGAATCCCCATTCGCTTTTTCAAGGCATACAACATGGAGGAGACGTTCATCATCAGCAGAAACTGAACTGAGGACATTAAGTCATCCAGCACCGGGTATGCAAGCGAGTTAGATTACCCAAGGACAAACTTTGAAAGAATTATTAATTCATTGCAGACTGCCTAAATGTATACTGTAATGTTGAACAACGTCATTGCTATATAAACCTTTCCTTTTTTTCTTACGTAATTCCACAGTAAATTATGCTCTTTGCTTTCACTTGACCCTGAAAAATTCAGTTCATGTAAGTGAATTTGATCAACAAAAATATTTCAGTTAGAATCCGTCGACCAAAACTATCAAAATCCACCATGTCAAGATCAACATTGGTTTCTCCAGGTCTAGCTGGTTGGCTATTTATGAATATATGTGTAGCTCATGAAGGCTACACGAATGCAGACACAAAGCTGAGAACTCAAACATTTACTCCTTGTAATTGTCTAGTAGAAATCTTTTCATGTAAATTGCCCCCGAAAGGCTTATAATGTTGGGATCAATTTACAACGTAAGTTTTTACTAGATCAGTCCCCGTAGTTTGTGTCCACAAGCGTCCATAATTATTTTCTGAAAATTAAGACGATTTAGTGATGCAATAAAAGAGAGGAAATAATCCATCCATAGATTACCTTTTTTTCCAATGTTTGAATTGATCATCAAAATATTGTTTATGTGGTGGCTTCTTTTGAGCAATCGATCAAACCTGTGTAATGTAATCGGGATAATGCAAATTGAACTCAACAATAGTGTTCGATAAAACATGTATTTTTTGAGGGGATATGAAGACAATACCAAGTTGCTGTAGATCCAATACTCTAATTATACCTCCAAAACCGGATCAGCATTGAGAACACGTCTGAATAGTCATTCAATAGAACATTGTCAGGTCACCAACGTATTTTAGCCAAGTTCCGTCTTGGGGCAGCCAATCAAAATTCGGAAAAAGGGTTTAGCACTAAATACATCTCATGCCTTTTGTTGAACAGCTGAAAATTCCGAATTCAGAAAATCAAACACCAACGTGAGTTCCGTCGGACAAAAACTAAAGGGTCAGTTTAGCTGAAAACTCGGATTGGGGATTAACCCTGCCCTAAACCTGCACTGGAATAGTATCAGAAAAAGGTATAAATTTACTCGTGGCACCTACATTGTTAACCAGCTTGACTACCAGCTAGTCAGCCAGACCCACCTAGAACATAATAAATCTATGCTGATATAAATTATGCTGACGTTGCTAGTTTTGATTGAGGGTACCTGTTTCATGCCTCACAATGGAGTTAGAAAGTTGATCACTCAAACTATTATTGCTGTTATGAGTTCGACCCTCACCGATTGCCCAGCGTGTGTAGCCAGGTGCTTGATTAAGCTATGTTTGAGTATTTAAAAACAAGACGGCTATACTCACATGGATCCCTAAAACTGTCGATTAAACACCATTCCCACTTGAGCAATGGTTTTGATATATATTTTTATATCATAATTTTCAGGGCAATGTCGTATTGCGTTTAGTATGTTATTTCATATCATCATCATCATCATCATCATCATCATCATCATCATCATAACTTTTAACGTCCATCGTTGAACATAGACCTTCCCCAGGATTTGCCACACTCCTCTATCATGGGCGTCGCGGAGCCAGTACATCCTGAACTTGTCTAGCCATCTAATATTCTGCTGGTCTCGGTTGCACATGTGATCTCCAGGGATCCATGTCCTGAGTCGTGATGTCCATCGGTTGTCTGCCATTATACATCGTATATAAATGTTACATATTTAATCGTATGAAACAAAGACTTAACTTATGTTGGTTACCAGAAAACATATTCAAAGACGAAGGATCAATAGATGTGACTAGCAGTTAGTGTTCATTCATGTCGATATTAAAACCCTACTCTCTGTTTTAATCTCGGAATGCATGCAAACCAACATGTTATTATCTTTAATAATATAAGTTGGTCAAAAAAGCTTGAGAAAGTTGTAGGTAATGAGACAATACCAAATCGTTTTGCCTCAAACTAGTTTGAGCGTTCTAAGCAGGGGGTACGCTAACTCATCCCTTGAAGTAAAGCCCGGAACTGGACGACGATTGTTATTTTTTTTTCTTTTCATTGATCAAGATCAAGATTTAAGAGTCCAGGTAAAACAGAACCTGCAGCTCCAGTTGACAAATTTCAGGAGATCAAAAATTATAGAATGATGCCATTTTTAACACATTATATTTCAATAGAAACACTCAATAGCTTTCGAGATATTGAAACAAAGACAACCTTTTTGCCAAGCTGTAATAATGAAACGTTCCACATTGGAGGGATACGTAACGTTTGCACTTTTCGAACTTTTCACTCGAATGTACCATCAGATCTGTTTACCGCCAAAGCACGATAAAATCATCGTTTCTCGATCGATCACTGTACTTGACGAACTGTCGAGCATGAACAGTACTTAGATGGGTGACCCCTTGGGAACCCTGGGAATCGTCAGCATGTACTTCCCATGCATGTGCGTGCGGAGCCCAACATTAAACCCGACCTTGTGTCATATTCTGTCCTCTTGGGAAGTTAGTTAAATAACTACTGACATGCCTGTATCATGATATTAGTGATTAACTTAGGCAGCGAACCGAACAACAAAACATTAACATGTTTTTTTTTTAAATTTGTTTTAATTGGTGAAAAGGATAAGTAAAAGAAGAATGAAACACAATGAATGCTTCAAGATGTGCACAGCAGCATTAATGAAACGAGATTGAATCGTGTGCAACGACGCCCGGAGGGTCATTCAACTAATGACAAATCCTGACGCCCGGGCGATTTTTGTATGATTAGAAAAGAATGGGGGAAAACTTTGCCATGAACATAAATAAAGAGATGGGAAAGAAAAGCACGTTTCCTATAAGTGATATATGCATATAATACGTATATTTATGTACATGTGCATAGATAGATGGATAGATAGATAAATGGATCGATATGAACTTAGATAAGAACAGTCTTGGGTTGAGGGATAGATAAGACCACTTATATATGTACAGAGAGAGGGAGGGGGAGAGAGGGAGGAAACTGAGGGGGAGAGAGAGATATGTACTATGTAATAAATAGAGAGATCGATAGAATAGTGATAGATACCGTGATAAATGCATAAAGTGATAGATAGATCGATATGAACAGTGATACATTGATAAAATATGGAGATAGACGGATGGATAGATAGATAGATAGATACATGTATACATAGATAGATAGATAGATAGATAGATACATGCATACATACATAGATACATACATAAATACATACATACACTGATAGATTGATAAATATCTGGATAAACTAATATGAACAGTGATATATATTTACATACACACACATATATACATATATATATATATATATATATATATATATATATATATATATATATATATATATATACATATATGTATATGTATATATATATATATATATATATATATATATAATTATATAAATATATATATATATATATATGTATATATATATATATATAGAGAGAGAGAGAGAGATAGATAGATAGATAGATAGATAGATAGATAGATAGATAGATACATACACATACATAAATGGATCGGTAAAAAGAGAGAAAGGCGTATTTTCTCATTAAATTGACGCATCTACCTGCATGTAAGTTAGGTTCAGTTCATTCTATTTTAATTGACCGCTTTTTGAATTAATCGAACGAGCTCTTTTTTAATTCCCTCTTTTGATTTGTTCATCAACTTTTACTGATTAAAATACACCAACAGACATAAATTGTTCAGACTGGCATGATGGGAGCTAATTTGGCTTCCTTCGTTTTCACTTGATACTACCATGTTTTATTACCTCATTACCGTTAAATGGTAACAGATATACAGTGAATGCAAAAGTATCCGATACATTCCAAAAAAAGTAATTTTGACATTCCTATCCAGCTTCCAAGTAGAGAGAATTCGGACCAAAAATTAAAAAAAAAAAAAAAATAGTAAATAAATATCAGTCACTCAATATAATTTGACCAGTGATCAATGTCTTTTGGCAGCTGCCTGTGTTGGCGATGATCAATTAAGTAATTGGAAAAAAAAGTATGATTGATGAATGAGTAACTTCTTCCGCCCTCTGTTTGGCTGTGATCACAGAAGAGTTCGAATTTACAAAAATGTTCATATGCCTGTCCATACAATATCTCCTGAAGTTCTAGATGAATGCAAAGGAAATTATCTATTTGGCAAAGTCATGGGGTTTGGAAGATTCGCTTTAATTTAGGGATGGATCCACGAATACTTTCAAATTTCTTTCTCATCTATCTATGAATAAATACCCATCTTTGCCAATGCTACACCACCAACATTTCCCAAAGAATTAATGGCAGTTGGCAGAATGGTAGTCTATTGGCTAAGAGGGAATCTTTTGAATTTGGAGTGGATCCAGGAATTCTATCTCAATCTAAAGATATTTTTCCCTGTTTTTTCTAACACATTTATTTGTGTCGACTAACGTTTGTATTTTTTTGTCCACGCAATGTTTCCAAATGTTCCCAGAGAATTTAAGAAGCATTTCATGAAAGGGTTGGCCATGGTTGGAGGGAAATCATTGAATTTTGCAGTGCGTCTAGAAATAATTCTCATAATCAAAATAATAGAAAAAAATGCCAACTATGTATGAACTGATTTTCATGCAGCTTTTAGTTCGTCTTTGGAGTTGTCGAACTCTCTGAGTTCCCTTTAGTTATCGAAGTTCCGTAGAAATCTAGTTCGAATTTGGACTCAATCTTTTTTCCTGCAAACTAATAATGTTGGAACAAACATAGATTTTTAACAGACGTGACATATAGACATATGTAAAGATGTGTAACATACATGTGAACACACATGCACACACACACACTCATACATACTTATGTATAAACACACTTGCATGTATACACACTTGAATACATACAAGTAGTTTGAAGTAACCAACTTTCTCTCTCTCACTCTATACATATGAGTATATATGTATTTATATATATATGTATATGTATATATATATATACATATATATATATTTATACTTATATATATATGTAAACATATGTATGTATGTATGTATATATATATATATATATATATATATATATATATATATATATATATAAATATAAACCAAATTTGTGTAAGACGTAAGCTATATATTAACATCATGGCTGAGAAAAAGATGGTGTTTAATCAACACTGCTTGGGTACCATGTTAATATAGCTGTTTCGTTTTTAAAATCCCCGCAACGGTTACATGGAAAATAACAGATGACCCCCGAGAAAAGAAAATTTATCGGTTGTACCATATTAGCAAAGTATATGTGAAACAGGAAAAACACAAACTGGGAAAAAATACATAAATTGCATTGATGGATATAGGGAAATAAGTGACAGAAGTGACACAAAATGATTTGAATGACAGAAGTGACACAAAATGATATATATATATATATATATATATATATATATATATATATATATATATATATATATATATATATATTGCAATCTCCTTTTCCCTGTACAACTGATTAAAGATAAGGCACAATAATTTAGTCGTTTTATTTGGATTTTTTCCAAACCCAGAACAGTCATTTTTGAATTTATCTCGGAGTGAGTGAAGCAAATGTCCGCATTTTGGGAAACTTCCAAAGAAAATGGATTAAAAATACATCTATCAATACATTTCTTTCCTTGAACTGTTTTTTTTTTCATGAAAAGTAAAAACAAATATTAATAAAGTTAAGAGTTCAACTCCACGACCTTTTTTTCTCTATCTTTTTTCCGTATCTTCTAACTGTTTCAGAGGATCTTCTTCGTACGTGAAGATTGATGGTTTTACATCAGAGATTTATACTATCTATTCGTATGTTGTTTTTTTTTTCATTATTTTAGAGTGTTTCAATTAAAGGTGCGCTTTGCAAATTGATCTGAGCATTTCCCTAATTTCCAGGTACACGGTAACCACGTGATGGTGGATGATCATTTCTGGTTTAACCCTTCATGTTCTAATAGTGACTACCGGGAGAGTGCATTCTTGGTTGAACTTTTTTCCCAGAACTAATGGGATCTTTTTTCGAAAGCTTGCCAAACTAGAAAAATATTCTCAAATGAACATCCCTCCCATAGTCATCTATTGGGCTGAAATAATGGAAAATAATCAAAGATTTGGCTCTCAAACTAAGAACCATAAAATGTGCGCAAGGGAGGATCATACTAAAGTTCTCATGTGAAGATCACAAGGCAGCAAAGTATATTAGGAAGAGAAAGCAGTCATAAATATCAGAGAATCCATTAGAAAACTCAAATAGCAATGGGCAGGCATTTTGCATCTCGACTCATGACGTGGCTTTCCAGAGACGAAATGCGAAATAGTGACCGGCAGGAAATAGGATGGCGTGACATTTAGATATTCATACTGCTGTGACGCCTGATATTGAGAGGGTCTGGCAAATCTTGGGGAAAGTCTATGTCCAAAAAACTGATATTGAATTATTTTATCGATTAATTTGAGATATGTGTTTGCTCATGGCACGTGTACATCCAATTTTTATTTCCTAATAAAAGTTATAAATTGCGTTTTCGGGCTTTTGCATAACTGGTGGGCTGTTTAGTGCAATGGAATGCATTGCTATGCTGTAGCAGCTACCTTATTGGTAGCAGGTTCGATTCCTGCAGCACCCCTATCTTATTTCATTGTTTATTCTATATATGCTGTCTAAACTTGATGAAATACTAATGGTGTAGAGGAGAGTGATCACTTCGAAAAAGTTTCTATGTAACACAACCCAATTCATGATTAAAATAAATACACACACAAGTATATATATATATATATATATAGTTGGACTGGCCCTTTCCACCGAAAGACTTGTTTGTTCCGGCAGCTGAGCTAGGCTAAAAATGGTATATATCAATATCCACTATGTCAATAAAATGTAATTTGGCGATGGAGATAAACTTGATTGACTTTTCAAACATGTGAAGATTCTGGGATGCCCTGTCGACAGAATCTCTATCTCAGCCTGGCTGATGTAAGAAAGCGTAGAGCAATACTTCTGACTTCAGCATGTCTGCAGGAGCTGCCTGGGCGGTATCAAATGTGGCATCCAAAAGCTTCACTTACAAGCTTGAAATCATAACTATCCTTTTTTTTAAAATTTTTTATTGATTGCTTCTTTCAGGACAGAGAGCTCAGTTGAGGGAAAATTGAATGAATTCATGCCTCTCCGGAGGGTATCAATCTGAAGTGAGCTCAAACTGTTTCAGGCACAGTTCGAGCTCATGGATTTCGATGTCCGGGTCGTCAGCCATCGAAGCCATCAAATTTGATCAAAGATACAATCGAAATATGAGGCTAGGTAAAATTGGGTAAGACAACCTTAATAAATCGTTCCATAGTTACCAGGCTATAACGGGCTCATCGAATAGCCACAAATATTGATCGACCGACTGATTCAACGCCGCCATATTTAACTGACTCCAAATTCCTTAGGTGACCATCCCGTGCGTAAACAACGGATTGACCATTTTGGCCCTGCCTAATCTAGACGAATAACTTTGAGAAATTCCGGTTGCCATCCAGATTGCAATGGAAAGTTCGATTTATAGACTGGTTTCCAACTTTGTTAACCACCTCAGTGATAAATAAAGATTTATTTCACAGAGAAAGAGAGAGACACACACAAACTTTCTCTAATATATATATATATATATATATATATATATATATATATATATATGTGTGTGTGTGTGTGTGTGTGTGTGTGTGTGTAGAGTAATCTTTTATTCGAAATGCCTGAGACCAGAATAGCAGATAGGGACAGTGAATGAACATGTCAGGATTTGGGTATCAAGCAGTTATTTGGGCACTCTGACAACTAGCTGGCTGATTATTTCGGATAATAAATTTTGCATCACGAAAAGGCAGACTTGTTGGACCCCTGCTCGATCCCTGAGGCAATTCATTTCTTTAGATGTTTATCTTAATGATGCTGTCTAGACCAAGTGGCATATTCACTGTATAAAAGCGGGATACTGGTTAAAATTACCAGCTGACTCAAATAGTAAGAGCGACATCACATAAAAACAGGATGAAGGTTCGATACTTAAAACTTAAAGAGATAGGATTATCTCTTTAATTATTTATTCTATTTTGTTGTCTGGGCCAACTGATATGAAAAACGTATTAAAACGGGGCATTGGTTCAAATAGAGTTGCAAATACAAATAACGCATTTATATTTATGATGAGAATACCATATACACCTTTTTTTCTTATCCCTGTTACTCATAGGTGTTATCTGAAGCATTTTACATAATCCCATCAATATCCTTGTACAGATGAGAGAATGGACAAAAGATACAGTGAGGTCTGGTGATTAAAATAATTGTCTTGTTTTAGACTTGTTTGGTCTTTCACTGTTCGTAATGTTAATACAGTTTTCCATTTCTAAACAGTTGAACAAAGATAACCGAGATAACTCGCCAGTACAGTCAATAACTGAACAACTGTAGGGTCAAAATTTGAAGTTATGTGAAAAAAATCCATTGGGAGATAAATATGGTCTGAATCAATTGCATGTATGACACTTAGGCATTTTTCACTGTGAAACATCTGAATAAGTATTTAAAACATCTACATACACCTTAATCCTGAAGAGTCTAGTCGTTATCAATAGACCTGTCAAAATAAAGGGCCCCAAAAGAAAAAAAAAACAACATCTTTCGGAAATCAAATAAACGATTTCTAAAAAGGTCCCTGGAGTACTGATGCCGATTAAAAAAAACATCTTTAAACAACTAGATTTTTCTAAATCCAAATGTTTTTAATGAACTCCTAAGGATAGGATCCCCCAAAAGGTAAAAAATAAAAACATTTCGAAAATAAGAAAAAAACATTTTTTACAAGGAGTATAGTGGAGTACTGATGCCAATTTCCAAGTCTCTAGACAAAAGGATATGGCCAAGAGCGCTTGAGAATACGAACACAATAAGCGAACACCCGCAAATATGAAGAAAGATAAAACGATCTTTGATGGCAACGGCTGTTCAATCTACTGAAGTTTGAATGATTCAAATGCTTTGAAAATCAACCTCGAGTCTTGTCTTTGAAACGTACTACCGTGAAGAAAAGAGTGTGATTTTCCACTTGTGACGTCATGTTGGCTTTTTAAAAGTTACGGATTTTGGAGAATTCCGGCTTTTTGAGTGCCGGATGATAGGTACACAATTGGTATTAGATTTCATAGAAGTATAATGGGTCTTGAAAGCATGGACTGTCCTTTGGAAGAAAAGGATTCTTTAGACCGAGACACACATGTTGCCAAATAACTTAACAGCTTCCGTTTAATGTAGACCATGGGTTGACAATCTTTTCAATTTTATGAGCCTATTACATAATAATTTGTCGATGACTGTCCAAATAAATTCCATGAAAAATTCGAAATATATATATTATTCTGTTATACATTCTACGATACATTTTACTAAGTTTTACTTCAAATCACTGAATAACACATTCTACAGAATCATTAGTGTTTACTCAAGGATACCAATTAGTTACCAAAAATGTTTATTCACAATTTATTTCAATTGAAGTCTTATTTGAATCTATCAAAAAAGTTTTTGGGGGTTACAAAATTCCAAATTTGAATAGCAAATGCATGAAAAGTTGGAGAACAAGTTTTAGATTTGATAAATCAAACATTTTCTGGCAAATTTTCCTTAGAGAAATATCAGAGTCTGGGATCGATTTAGACAAGAAAATAACGATAAAAACAAACAAATTTAAAACTTGTCCGTTAACTTTTGTGAGTCTGCTAGGCGTCCACTAATTACAGCAATGCTGAAATCTATCAAATTGACACAGAAAGAGGAAACAAAGCGTAGCATTCGAATATCTGCTTGCTTGCCGGTTAAAATACCTTTCCAGATCTCGCACGTGGGTCGTAGGTTGCCCACCCTTAATTCATAACAGATGCTTTCACGCACCGAAAATAGTATCAACTGCAACTATTGTGCAATGATTTCATTCGGACAAATGACCTCATCTTATAGTCACAACATTTCAGCCGTTATACGAGTCTATTTTTCTTCAAATCTCTATCTTAGTCAGTAACTCTCAGGAACTTAGAACTAAATACTTTTTTTCCAAATCATCCACCGGAAAGTTCAATTTGTAGCTTGACATGTCACGTGACCAACATCTGTTGACAATTGGTGTTGGGGTCATGTATTGACTTTTCGGTAAATACTCGTACTGTTTCAAAGATGTCGGTGAAAAAGTCATGAATAGTGTTGTCGTAACGAGGATGTTTACAGTACTGAGAAGTGACTTCGCTTACTTCTAAGAAAATCGTCAACAAAACTGTCCACATAGGTCTCTTCATTTTTGTAGCTGGTCTGGCTGGCTGTATCTTTATGTGTCACGCTAACAAATGGCAACAATGGATCTGTAGGGCTGAAAATTAAGAATGAACTCATTCCTTGTCTTTTGGAAGGCTGCAAAGTAAGTTTATGCTCAGTTGGTTTCTCACTATGTGTCCGGCAACATTCACACTCGATTTTTGAAAAATCAGACTTTTAGTGATCGCTGCGCAACAAAATGCGGGAAAAGTAACTTTTTCATTGATTACCCGTTCTTACAATTTTTGTAATTGATCATCCCCAACAGAACATGATCCCCAAAAGACATTGGACATTGGTCACGTGACGGTTTTTATTGAGTGACTATTCAGACCTGTCAGTTTGAATTTTTTCCAGTTTTTACTTACAGCATCTGGAATTCTGGAACATTGATTCCGGCTTGTGATTAAACCAAATTCGTTCTCTTCTGTAATTTTTTTTTCTTTTTTTGTTTTTATTATCATACCAGCTGGGATAAAGCAACAAAATTATCGCTTTGAAATTAGAAAATGATAAAGGAGAAAAAGAATCCGTATATTGATAATACGAACAATGGACATTAATTTACCTTTTAAAGATAAAATCCAGTATTATTCTAGTAATTACATTGAAGAATATCTCGGTTACAGCAAAAAAGAATATTTCAGATACGATTCCACAAAATCCTTCAGCTATTACTATTATCAGGAGAAGTCAACTAAAGCTATGATCAAAACAGTCAACATGGGATTTTTTTCCAGTTTTCTAGGTGGCCCAGCTGGCTAGCTGGCTGGCTGGTTATCTATAGTGCGTTAAGACTGAACCATGGAGCTAGAAATCTGAAAATTTAGACATTTATTCTTTATTATGTCAACAGAAACGGGTGTTTTGCTTCGATCACCTTCCTCACAAAAAAAGGTTAAGATGATTTAATTTACAATGAATATTTTTGCTAAATTTTGCCCAGCTGCATTTTTGGTGTTACAGCAAAGGTGAGAGAAGTAACTTATCCACTGATAACTATCTTTTTTTTTTCTTCTTTTAAATTGATCACCCCCAAGACCAGAATGCTATCAAAGGACATAGGTTACATGATGGTTTCTATTTAGTGATTACCCAGACCTGTTTTGTTATTGTTTTTGTTTTATGATTCCTTTAACTACTGTGATCCTTTTATCCATGGAAGCTTTGAAGTTTTATGCATGGATTTTCCCTTCCAGCTATGATTTCACCTTTTTTCCTCATCCCTTTCCTTTTCACCCCCCCACCCCTTACTATTTCGCTTTCATTCTCCTTTTCTTTCTCTTACTTGTTGCTTCCTTCTTTGTTCACCTCTATTTCTCCTTTTTTGTTGTGCTTCCTTTTCTTTCTTCTTCTCCTCTTCTATTCCTTCTCTCTAATGTCTTTCTTTGCTTATTCCTCATTCATTCAGTTCTTTGACTCTTTTCTTTCTTTCTTCTCGTTTCTCTAGTCCCTTATGTTTACTTCTTTTTACATCATCTCCTTCACCTTTTCTTTCACTAGTTTAGTTTTCCTTTTTCTTTCTTTTCTTCATTCCATTTCCAATTATTTCTTCTTTCTTTCTTCAGAAAAAAAAAATTCTTCTCTCAACTTTTTTGAGGTCTTGGAATTTTGGAGAGAGGAAAATTTGATTTTCATAAATATTTGTTGCTTCTTGGAGAATTAAAACTGACCTGTGAATTATCAGAGTTTAATTGTACAGATGTCATCGACTGAAAGAAGAAGAAGAAAAAGAAGAAGAAGAAGAAGAAGAAGAAGAAGAAGAAGAAGAAGAAGAAGAAGAAGAAGAAGAAGAAGAAGAAGAGCCATAGGAAAGGCCCGAAAAAAAAGAAGTGTCAGAAAAAGGAGAAAAATGTGAAGATGAGATAAAAGAAGGTAAATAAGTATGAAGCCCTGAAAAATTTATTGAAAATAAAAGGAAGAAATTAAAAAGGAGAATAATATCTTTAAGAATGGACGAATTGTTGAACATTCAAGGAAATGAAGAATTCAGAGAAGAAAAGTTAAAAATAAAGGTCTATTCCGTTCATTCCGGCAATTGACTTGGATATCTGGATAAAAGAACAGACAAGGTTGGCTGCCTCAGGGCCAAATTCAACTCTGACAGAAGCTTATAAGTTTTTAAAATATCTCGACTTCAGTAAGAAAAAATTTCTTTTTAGGTGAAAAAAAGTTCCTTAAATTTGGAAATGGAATGAGAACTTGATAAAGTTATATCTGAATATCTCTCTAGATAAATGGTATGAAAATCTAAATAATTACTGATAAAATTTGAGGCCATCAAGATATTAACTGTGTACTCTCTTCATTTCAACCTTTGTTTTCTCTCTCTTCTCTTTTTCTCTTTCTGTCCCTCTTTTTTTTTTCTCTAATCCTTTCTTTCTTCCTTGGAATCTGTCTTTATCTTTTCCCTTCTTTTTCTATCCGTCATTTTGAACTTTTCCTCTTTGGGTCAAAACAAAGAGACTCAAATAGTCATCTTTGTTAAGATGGGAAAATAATGTAAAAAGGTTGTTGGATTTTGATCATGAAGTTGATTGATGGAGTATCATTTCTGTTTTAAAAAAATCCGGCCGAAATTCGTAATCTCTTTTTCCGCCTTTTAATTCCCATTTGATATTCTTATAACAATGACACCCACATAAAATTACATTCTCACTCAAATAACACCATGGGTCATTCTGTTGAGGTCCGGTTTTATTTCAACCAGTAACGGAATAGATACATTCATTTCATTCAGCCTTTCATTCAGTCTTTTATTCATGCATTTCTCTTCGCTTGCACCTGTCAAAGGGTATAGTGGATACTTGAGAGTGGTTTTTGGCTTGCATAATTGAGCGTATTCTGGAAAACAGTCTCATCATTAGGAATACCACAGGAGGCTCTCCACATGACCCAAAGCTCCCTACAAAACCTGGTTTTCCAAGATAATCGCCCACCTAAGTACTAACCAGGCTCAACGTTGCTTGATTCCGGTGGCCGTAAGGGAATCGGTGTATCTAACGGGTTTAGGCTGTAAAGATGACAAAATAAGTTGATTTGAGAGAATTGTTTGTATCTCCGTCTTTTTTAATTCCGTTATTATTCAATGCAATTTCACCTTCGCCTTGAGACAATCTTCCATTATTGAAGGATATATAATTTCGTTGCTAGAAATTTATTCATCGTGTGATCCATAAAGACTGATATAAAAACAAAAATGTATTGAGATTTTTCCACTCAATGTTGCTTATATTATCCATTATAATGAAATCAAATCGCTAGACAATGCGACCCGAGGCTTACAGGAGTGAGATGATCTGACACAAAGAAATATTCCTTCCATCAAAGAGACACCGATAGAGCCGAGAGGAACGCGCAGGTCTATAAAAAAGCAGCAAATTTAAAAGTTATGATAACCCTGGAGGTAGAAACGGGTGAATGTTTATTTTTTTAAAGAAGTCTATCTTTTTGTTGACATTAAAAAGCTATATAAGTGACTGAAATTCTTTTAAGTGAAATTGAATCGACAGAACATTCTGAGATTTAATTTCCTACTTGCGTAATTCATTTTTCAAAAAATGATCAAAATGCAGTCGCTTGCATGCATTTCATCTTCAGTGGGGGAGGGAATAATGTTGCTGATCCTTCTACAGATTCATGATTTCTACCAAAATTCGAGCAAAAAATTATCTGCCCCCTGGCTCCGTACAAAGAAAGAAAACTCTTTTACATTTGAGGGTTTTATAAGTAAAAGTTCACGATGAAAGAACATATTGATCAATTCCTTAAACTTTTGCGAAGTTTCAAATCTTAGCATTAGAAGTCTGCTTAAATCTATCTGTTTATCTATCTAACTATGTATTTTTAGGGTTGTTCCTATCCATCCATCGATCTATCTATCTATCTATCTATCTATCTATCTATCTCTCTGTCTCTCTATCTCTGTCGGACTGTCTCTCCCTCTCTCTCTCTCTCTCTCTCTCTCTCTCTCTATATATATATATATATATATATATATATATATATATATATATATATATATATTCATCAAAGCTGCTCTGATCTATCTATCTGTCTGTCTTTTTATTGGGTGGGGGTGGGGGCAATCCTAACCTATATATCTACCGATCCATCTATCAGTCTATACTCAGTGCGTTATCTCTTCTCAGGATTTCGATGTAAAGCATTTGCTTAATTTTTAATCATACCGGACTTTGACAGGAGCCACAAAATCTCAAACGGCTATGGGAAGGCCATGTACCATGAATCTCAGACAATTGGACATCACGACCCACAACGAGGAACCCCAGAGATAATATGCCAAATTGAGGCTGACAGAAAAAAAAATGGTTTGACAACTTTGACAGGTGTCGGAGATTATGGCGCCTCGACGCCCACGATTGAGAGGTCCGGTGGGGAAGTTTCGTATCGAACGACGGACGCTAAAAATCAGATGATTATGATGATGATGATGATATATCTTCTCCTTTCATCCTTTGGCCTTCTTCTTTTTTATTTTTAATTGTTGCTTTTGTTTGTTATATTCTTCAATCCCCCCTTCCTTTTTTCTCTCCACTTTTTCTTCCTTCTATTCTCTTTGTTGACCTGAAAATGATTTTTTCAATTCATCATCATCATCATCATCAGCAGCAGCAGCAGCACCATCGTCATCATCAGCAGCACCAGCACCAGCACCAGCACCAGCAGCCACAGCAGCAGTAGCTATTCAATGGCTGTTGTTGAACATAGACTTTCCTCATCTTCTCCTGAACCTCTTTCTAAGTTGTGTCACTTTCTTTCCGTCGGTGACAATTCTGCATATAACCTGAGTGAATCAACGATGCGAGAATAATGCTCAGAATAACATGGGGAGATCATAAGACGGCACAATATATAACAGGAAAGAAGAAGTCCGAGATATCATAAAATCTATAAGAAAACTTAAGTGGCAATGGGCTGGTCATATTGCAAGTATGTTAGACAACACCTGGGCATCATAAGCTACAACATGGATCCCTAGAGATTATATGCGAAACCATGGCTAACAAGATATGAGACGAACTCAGGTTCAGAAATTACTGGCACCAGGAAGCCCACGGTAAAGAGCTTAGATGGAAGGTCTGTGTCCAACGATGGACACTACTGCTGCGGCTGCTGCTGCTGCTGATCATGATGAATAAATCCATATCACAATTGAGTTACTGTCCTGAAACCTTAAATGCAGTTGTTATAAAAAGATTACAACTTTCTCTCGACACAAAGCCGAATAATCCTTGTGATTCTTTTGACTTCTCTCCTCTTTCATCATAATCGAATCAGGAACCCATCTTCTAAACTTTCCTTTTCTTCTTGGAATCCGCTCGTCATGGCCCCTGCATTCTGTTACAGAAGATTTTCGTTGTTAAGGCTGCCTAGTTTCTTTAGAAACCGTCAACCAAAACTGCCGCCAAAGACTTTTAACATAGTTTTCTTCAGTTTTCAAGTTTGTCTAGCTGTCTGTCTGGCTCGTTGGCAATGTAGGTATGTTTATACGTACAGGGAGGACCAACATAGCAAGATAGCTGAAGTATTAAACATTTAATCCTCATTATGTCAAGGAAAAATTGTGTGTGTTGGGGTCAATTTACAATGATAGTTTGTGCTAGATAGACGCTTGAATTTTGCTTACTTGAATTCTCGCATGATAGCTTTGAAAAATCGGACTCTTTAGAGAAACAGCAAAAATTGAGAAAAGAAACTCTTCCATTGATTGACTACACTTTTTTCTTTTTTCTTTTTAATTGATCTTACCGAAAGCGACTTGCTGCCAAATGACGTTGGTCACGTGACTGAACAGTTCTGTTTTTGTTTTTTTTATTGCACCTTTGCATTCACGTTCCTGGAGATAACTTTGTCATAATATATCAATGAATTAAGCTGTAGTGTACATCTAACTACAACGGGAGGAATATATCTGTGTGTGTGTATGTGTGCATATGCATGGCGATTATGCGACAAGTTTCCATTGTATGAATTTGAGATCTAATACATTAGTCCGCACCCAAATCCTTGCAGCGTCAGGTTTGAAGTTTCGTTGAATCAATAGTTCTCGAGAAATTTAACAGTAAATAAGAGTAAATTGTAGAATTCAATTTTTGTCTGAAATCTAAATTCACTTATGGAATATCTGAATCAGCAACATGGGAGAAAAAAGTTGCCAAAATATTTTGCATCCGTAGCATCGTTCAACGAATGGTAAATAAATTCCAGTCCCTTTCAAACAAGCATCTTTGGAACGGGCACTGTTCAAGTATTTGATAAACTTAGTCTAGCTTGTCAGAGAGCAACAAAAATGTCTTCCAATCAGTAGGGAAATCTCTGGAAGCGTTGTATATTTTTACTCCCTCGCGAGAACAAATATGATGTTGGATTCGTTCAATACATGGATATTTAGGGAAAGGTGACGGAGAATATTGTCATCCTTTGTGACCCAAATGCGTCAAAGCGACTCATGACCTTACCTCTTCGGTGTAATTGGGAGGTTCTAATCTGGAGTTGAAACCTCCAGAGACCAGATTGCCTTTATTTGAGCCATATCACGCCAAAAGAGGAGATATGAATGATCAGAGCCCAAAGACCGATGGTTGATAGATTCTACGGTTCAATCCTCGATGCCCGCTACACTATTTACTCTATGTCTAACAAAAACTTTGTCCCAGTTTTGATTTTAAAATAATTCTTGAATAAGCTTTTAGAGTGGGGTTCAATTTGCAATGTAATCTTATGCTGAATTGATCTCTCAGTTTTTGTCAAGAAGTATTCACGTTTGTTTTTTTAAAAATCCAGACTTTTTTTTAGTAATCACCGCCCCCGCCCAAAGGCAGAAGATATAACTTATCCTTTGATTGCTTTTATTTCTTAATGGTCGGCTCCAAATCGGCGCGATGCCAAAATAAGTTGATGGTTTCTATCGATTGACTAACCAGATCTGTCTTTTACTTTCTTTTTTTTTTGTTGTTCTTTTTTTTTTCATTTTTGAATTGTTGCAATTTCATGTGAAACATACAGGTATTCCCTGCTTTTAGAAGGTTTATCATAACCCATTTTCCACTTGAAATTAAAAGAAAAGGCAAAAATAGCGTCTATTGTTTCCTTTGCAGCTAATTGTTATAGAGCAGCGGGCACCCTCTTCTTCTTCTTTTTCTTCTTCTTCTTCTCTCACCCTTGACATTTGTAGCAGAAATCATCTCAATCTCTGACCATTTAACATACCAATATCTCAATCATGGGGTTTGTAGTTGCTCAAGGAATTCCTCATGTCAATCAACGGTAATGTCTCCTGCACTTCACGCCATTTTAGCTAAAAAAAAAACGTTCATAGGAACAGTTTATATTGGTACAGCGAATAATAGTCATAAAATACACGTATGAATATAAGAGAAAGGGTCTGCTGCAGGGATCGAACCTGCAACCGATAGGGTACTTGCTTCAATGCAGCGTCGCTTTCATCATTGAACTAAACATCTGCCATTGATGCAACGTTTCCAAAAACTGTTTCAACTCCGTATTTTCATGTCTGTTTATTCTTGGTCTACATCTGTTTTGTTTGTTTCTTTCAACATGACGGTTATGTAATTAAGAAATGATATAAGATCCGACGGAATGATAATAGTGATATATCATATTGAAACTACATTTGAAATTATCTCCAGCTATTACACGGTGAATGTATCATTTGGCCTAGACAAGGTAACTAGAATTTAAGGCTGCTACATTGATATATATATATATATATATATATATATATATGTGTGTGTGTGTGTGTGTGTGTGTGTGTGCGTATGTGTGTGCGTATATGTGTGTGTATAAACATATGTATACATATACACACACTTATACATGCGTGCACACACACGCACACACATGCACACATACATATGTGTTTGTGTGTGGGTGTGTATATAAATGTATATGAAAAGAATGAAAAGAAAGGAAAACGAACTTTTTAGTTATGGTTTTAAGGTATAGAAGTTTTTAATAAGCCTTCTGAAGACATGTACAAAAACGCTTAAGGCTCATTGAAAAATCATTATACCGTAAAAGCATGAATAAAAAGTGTTTGTTTTTTCACCTTCTTTAAAATTCATTCAGCCAATATTGCAGAATTCATCTACCAATTTTCACACACACACACACACACACATATATATATATATATATATATATATATATTAGAAACTGTCAACTAATACTGTCTGTCGAATTGTCAAAATAGGTTTTCAAGTTTTCCAGCTCATTGGTTGGCTATGTATTACGCGTACAGGCCGCAACAATGGAGCTAGAGGGCTGAAAGTTTGGACATACACTTCTTAATATGTGCAGATTTTTTTGCTCATAGATTTTTCCCCATACTATGTTCATAGAGGGGTCAATTTGCAATGCAATTCGTGCTGAATTATTCCTTTACTTTCCTTATTTTTTAATTGATCACCCTCTACACCGCATGATGCGAAAAGCACTCGGTAAAATGAGGTTTCGTATTGAGTGAGTAACCTGGTTAGATTTGTATATAATGGGCAGTTGAAGATCTCTGTTGATTTAACAAAAAACTAGGATTCAAATCACAATCTCCAAAACAAAAATAAGGTCAGCCCCACGCCTCTGTAAATCATTAAGAATGGCTTCATCCGAAATCCAACCATATATAACTACATAAATATACAAAAAAATAGAGATAAAATTAAATTAATAACAGAAAAAAAGAAACAAGATCAAAATCATGAATTTTACGTGAGATGTTTCTGGAGATATTGCTTTTCTTTCCAGGATCCTACCATAAATCAAAATTCTATTATCAATAAATTTTGTCCTGTAGAGGAAATGTATCTCATAAATAAGGAAAGTTAGTGTGTTGGCGTGTGTACATGCACTTGCTAGTCTGTGTGTGTGTGTGTGTGTGTGTACGCGCCTGTTCTGATCGCATTGGAACTGAATCAACTGGATCAAGTTTGTGGCACACACATGCATTTTGAACCTGAAAGCGACTCAGCCTTATTGGTACTGTATAAAATCTATCTATACATCGACCAGTGCAATTTGTTCAGTCCATGACAATGGACTCATCCGCCTGAAGTTTACAATTTCACTTACAAAAATATCCTATGTCCACTATTTGAAACAAAGGATTCTTCCACCTGAACGGACTCAGTCACTTTCCAGTAAAACCTCTGATGTCCATAGAACAAACATTTATCAAAAAAACTATTGACAGCATTGAATTTAGTGTACTACGAAGTATTACAGAGAATGTAAAGTAACTTCTCAAACAATATATATATATATATATATATATATATATATATATATATATATATATATATATATATATATATATATATATGTGTGTGTGTGTGTATCAAAACACATATCTGATAGAAAGGAAAAGGTTATCACCTCAATAACAAGTCGGAATTATTTGCATTTCTCCATAACGAGCAATGATAATAAGTTTGAATACAAGAAAAAACAAATTTGAAAGTCGAAATCATAAATATACCTCCATGGAAAGGGTAGCAATTATAATATATTATAATCAAATGTGATTAATTTTATTGATTTGTTCTATCAAATTTTAGCAGTAATTAAATTATCATCTTTATTATTATTATTATTATTATTATTATTATTATTATTATTACTATTATTATTATTATTATTATTATTATTATTATTATTATTATTTTGGAATCTCACACCAGTTGCCTGGTGGTAACCGCTGGAGTTTGAGCGACAGCAAGTCTCCTCAAGTCTCCAGCCCTCCTCTCCTAGTACTCATAGGTCGCAGTAATTCTGCGATTTACAGTTTTACACCGGTTACCCAGTGGTTATCGCTGAAGGCTGAGTGACAATAAGTCTCCTCAGGTCTTCAGCTAACGTCTCCTCTCTCTTTCACCTATCATGTCAGGGCTACATATTATTTTTTTTATTATTTATCTTATTATTACTATCATTATTATTTATCTTATTATTACTATCATTATTATTATTCCAATTAATTTTCTGTTCTTTCAAAACCTGCTACTCAGTATAAACTCCGATGAACTATGGCTGCTACTGAGCTATGTTTCTCAAGGTAAACTGTGAGCGTTAATTTTGGACAACCAGATAATATGCGTCCGACTGATTCCTTGATATTCATTACAGATTCTACACATGTCAGACGATTTACTTTCAAGTATTTGATGTCTATTCCAATTGGTATTCATTGCTTGATCTTGTTATGCATTAACCAGCGTTTCCGTTACAGGTTTGAGATGCGCTTTAATAAACCAATGAGATTTCTTCGGATCGATTTCGTCGAATATTTCTATCAATTTCCCATGAACCGTTCTGATTCTCCATCTTACATCTCTTTCTTCTTGGATCTTCTGCTTCCTCTCGACTTTTGGCATATCGTAGTTGAAGAGACCTTCTTTGAACAACATTTCCATTTAGAAGTCCTTAATATTCATTACCATATTCTGCAAATAATGCTTTCTTTTTCAGTGCTCCTCAATTCCTACTTTCCGCCTTTTTTTTTCGTCTCGGAGTGTATGGTCTGTTGATATATGCTCTTCAGTGTGGCGCTATGTAAATCATCATATTCTGCCATGGTCCTCGTATCCATGAGTTAGAGCTCTTCCTTGGTCCGATCATTAATTCCTACAATTTACGTTATTATCGGTGTTGCAAAGGTGTTAATAACAGTTATTCGATCATGACTGCCAAGTTTAGATTTCAATATAGATTGTAATCGCTTGTAGAACTCAGATACGACCTTTACTTTCACCTCTTTGTTTTTGATTCCATGTGATTGGCCGATCTCACTGTATTTATACGTTCCATCTAAATCTAATCCCCTTATTTGCTCCCTCAATGGTTGGTGGAAATTGTCAGCTGATATAATTTTTCGTTTATCGATGGTGATCTCTGCCTATTTACACAGTCCAAATTCCATGTGAATATCCCCAGAAAATATTCTGATTATTTAGCAGGCTTTTTTCTCGTTATCTGATTTTGCATACATCTTCTGGTCATCCGTAAAGAACTTGTTTGTAGATTGCCTGTTATGTACTCTTCTTTCCTGTTTTTTTTTTATATGGCTTGTAATCGGGATCATTGATATTATTAATAGCAGTGGTGAAAGTATGTCTCCCTGAAAGCTTCCTCCTTTAATTCGTACGTATACAGTATTTTTGTGTTGATGACTAAAGTTGTTTCCTATATCCTTATTGCTCTCGCTACAAATAACTTTATATTTCATGCCAAACCAAACAATTCTAAACTTTCTTATCAATCACGATTGCAGAATACTTTTGTTATAGTCAGTTCATATCATTTTCAGGATTTGAAGTCTTCTTGTTGCACGTTTCATGGTCATTTTATTGACAAAGAGGTGGTCTCACTTTAAAATCCCTTTACAACTTTTATGCTGACAAGGTATCGAATTGTTGATCGAAAGGTTCTTGTGTATTGCATCTGATATTATTGACGTGAGGATTTTCCAAATTGTTGAGAGCATGTTATCGGTCTGTAGTTGGTGACTACTCTGGGACAAATCTTCCTGTGCATTATCAAGCTTATTTTGCTATTCATCACCCTCTCTAGAATATCAACGTCTATCACTGATAGCAACTGTGATGTTAATCGTTACTCGATACCAGTGAAATATCTTTACCCAATAATTTCTAATTTGTTAGTCTCCATTGTTTTTCATCGAAACTGCATTTGGTGCTATGATTGTTGCCCGTTACTATTGCTTAGTTCTTTCTCAACCCTAGGAATTCATTTTGTATTTCCATTGTGTTGTCAAGGATTGTTCGGGAGCTCAGTTGAACGTTCTTCATTTGTATGAGGGAAGTCATTATGAAAATGTCTTCTGATTCTCTTCGAATAACTGGGTTTGGCAAAATGTTCAATTTCTACGCGTATAATCTCTGGTGCAAGGTCTGCTATTGTCTTTTTCAGTTCTTCTACGTGAAAATTCAGTGTGCTCTGTCGATGCTATATATTCTGCTACTTCCTTCCTTTTCAGTCCTGTCTTTCAGCTTTCCTTCCCTTATCTATATCAAGACAATTTTAATGTGTTTGCGTAACTTTTCCAGTCTATCAGTTAAGCAGGTTCTCCATACAGGTTTTATTTTTTTCAATTGTTGCAAAAATTATGATAATCAAATGTGATTTCTTTAGAATTGTTACAGTGATTACCATATTATTATTATTATTATTATTATTATTATTATTATTATTATCATTATCATTATTATTATTATTATTATTATTATTATTATTATTATTATTATTATCATTTGGAATCTCACACCAGTTGCCTGGTGGTAACCGCTAGAGTTTGAGTGACAGCAAGTCTCCTCAAGTCTCCAGCCCTCCTCTCCTAGTACTCATAGGTCGCAGTAATTCTGCGATTTACAGTTTCACACCGGTTGCCCAGTGGTTATCGCTGAGGGCTGAGTGACAATAAGTCTCCTCAGGTCTTCAGCTAACATCTCCTCTCTCTTTCGCATATCATGACAGAGCTACGATTTGTTGCAGTACTTATATCTCTAGTACCTTCCTCAGTATCCGTGCAGTTCCTAGTAGTGCTGTGGTCTGTACGGTCTCTATCCTTCCCCTCATCCCTATCTCCTCCAGTCTCTCCCTCAGCGTTTTGGGGACAGTTCCTAGTGCGCCCACTATGACCGGTACTACCCTGGTTTTCATGTTCCACATCTTCCTTAACTCTCTTGCTAGGTCCTTGTATTTTTCCCTTTTTTCACCCTCCTTCTTTTTTACTCTATGGTCTGCAGGCACAGCAACGTCTACTATTTGGCAGGCCTTCCTTTTTTTTGTCTACTATTACTACGTCTGGTCTTCTTGCCTGGATGAGGTGGTCAGTTTGGATGTCAAAGTCCCCGACTAGTTTGTGTTTGTCATTCTCCAAAACTGCCTCTGGCTTGTGCTGATACCACTTTTCCGCATGGTTGAATCCCATTTGTTTGCTTAGTTCCCAGTGTATCATCGTTGCTACTCTATCGTGTCTATGCTTATACTCCTTCTGGGCGAGTTGACTACATTCACTAGTTATGTGGTTTACTGTCTCATCTCTTTCACCGCACATGCGACATTTGCTGTTTGTCTGAGTTCTGTCGATTTTTGTTTTTATGTAGTTTGTCCTTATGCTTTTATTTTGAGCTGCCATGATGAGCGATTCTGTTTTTCTCTTAAGGTTCCCTTTTCGTAACCACGTCCATGATTTCTCGTCTGCTACATCTTGTATCTGTCTTTTAAACTCGCCGTACAATTTTTTCCCTTCCCATCTTTCTTTTCTTGTTTGCTGTACTGTTCCATTGTTTTCTACTTTATTGCTTGTTGCACTATCTCTTGCGCTCTTTATGATTTCTTCACTATTTGTTTGCACATATCTTTCTAGGACTGTTTTAGCTCTCTGGACACAATCTTCTATGCTGATGAGCCCCCTGCAACCTTCTTTTCTCTTAACGTATAGTCGATCTGTATCATCTATAGGGTGTAATGCTTTATGCATCGTCATAAGTTTCCTTGTTCGCCTATCCATTGATTGGAGCTCTTCCTTTGTCTATCCTAGGAATGGTCCTGTATACCTAACTACTGACACAGCCCAGGTGTTCATTCCTTTTATTATCTATTATTTATCTGCTGTTTAATTTGGTTTCTAATATTTTCCTTATCCTTCTGAGGTATTCTCTCTTTATTTTCTCCTTCATCTCTTCCCGTTTTATCGTGTCACATTCAAGGACACCTAGGTACTTGTATCGGTCTTGTGCGGTCAATGCCCTAATCTTGCTGTTGTCCGGGAGTTCAATTCCTTCAGTCATTGAAAGCCTTCCTTTGTGCATCACCATGAGAGCGCATTTTTCTATTCCAAACTCCATTCCTATGTCCTCACTATATTCCCTTACTTCGTTGAACAGAGTCTCAAGCTCTCCCCTATTTTTTGCGAACAATTTTATATCGTCCATGTACATTAGGTGATTGACCTTTCCTTTTGTTTTAGAGAAGTGGTATCCTTTGCTGTTTTTTAGGATTCTGTTGAGCAGTATCATTGTTAGAACAAATAATAGTGGGGACAACGAGTCTCCTTGAAAGATTCCCTTTTTTATCCCTACCTCTGCTAGTTTGTCCCCTGCGGCTGTCAAATCTACTTTCCAGTCTTCCATTGAATTACCAATGAATTTAACTACTGGTTCGCTAATTTTGAACATTATTATTATCATTATTTGCATTTCCACATCATTCACGTGGTGGTCACTCCTGGAGACTGAATGAATGCTAGTCTTCTCAGGTCACCAATTTTCTCGTATCGTTCTCTAATACCCCTGAAGCGTTGCGTTTCGTATGTCTCGACCATGTCCCTTTGGAGGTGGTAGATCTCATAATTCCAGTACTGATTTCAGTATTTGAGCTTAGTTAGTTAAGCTGCTGTATGCATATTCTCAGTCCTTCTTCTCATCTCCAGCTGGTCACTGCACAAACTGGAGTCAGCTATAGAGAATGGAAATCATAAATTACATCGGAATTTTAATGTCCAAACTGACCACCCAATCCAAACATCTACCACCCAAGCTGTGAGCAGTGTTTTAACAAAGAGAAAAGATGAGAGAGGAGGAACATAAAATAATTTTTAAAAAAAGGCCCACATAAACCACAAATGCTGGGGAAGGGACGAGCCACAGCGCTGCTGTGACAGTTGAGGGAGATATGAGAGGAAGGTTGAAGATCTGAGGAGACACTGTCACTCAGTTTTCAGAGATAACAACTGGGCAACCGGTGTGAAACTGTAAACCACTGTACTGTTATGGGGTGAGAGAGTGTGAAGAGGACGACTGGAGACTTTAGTAGACTTGTTGTCACTTAGCCTCCAGCCGTGACCACCAGGCAATTGATACGAAAATTGATAAAATAATGATAATAATAATAATAATAATAATAATAATAATAATAATAATAATAATAATAATAATAATAATAATAATAATATATGCATTTATGAAAAGCATCCTCTCCTGGGAACGCTAATTCCCCACTGGACAAAACCCCTTGAAAACATCCGTAATGATTTCTGTAAAAATATAAGACCTTATAAGGAGAAGTAAGAACAAAGAGTAAATTGTCAATAAAGTTATTTGTGGTCAGGAATCACAAATGCTAAGTTTGTTTTTTTTTTCTCACTGAGTTCATATAATTATGAGAGTCTCGAAACAAGAAAGTTTTTATTTTTCTTTGAAAAAATGCTAACGTTTGTATGTTCCAGATATCATAGAGTAACCGATTCCAAAGCCAGGGCGTTATGTAAGCGAGACTATTGCACCCATGAGTCATATTCATAGACACAAGTTCTAAGGTCAAATCATCTAAATTCCATATGTTAATAAGAGCATAGGGGCTCGTATCATACAGAAATTTGAATATTGTAATTCAAATGTTAAACACGACTCTTTCTTCTATTCTAAGTCAATGTAAACTGATAAGCCGGTCCTAATTGACTTGCATTTCTGACGTTTCAAGACTAACCAAGCAGAAGCCTTTTTTTTTCTTCTTTTAACTTTAAGTTTGTTTTTTTTAAGTTTATTAATTATCGATCTTTTCAAATCAAAGAGAAATGAATAACAATAGTCTAATCTACTGGTTGGCATTTTTTTGTCACTCTATTTTGGAACATAAATTGTTAAAAAGTTTAAAGTGTTGTCCGTAATTTCTTTATTGATTTTGCTTGGAAGAACAAAGGTCAAATATTTGTACAGCACAAAAAGGGTTCAACGTAGAATTGTACTTTCATGGATCGATATTGAATTTTGAAATGTTATTCCGAAGAATTTTCAGATTTAGCACCATCTTGAGAGCCCTTTTGAAAAACTGAGAAAAATAATAAAAAAATTGATACGAAAAGAATGTTATTTCTATGAATGTATTAAAACCATAGATACATACACTCGTCATTACTGAGCGAAACTTTCCAGGACGATTACGATACTTCTCGCAAATTTATCAATCAATGCCGATTTTTCAAGTTTGGTAGATTGAAAATGTCCACCTAAATATTGTTAAAGACGAATGCATCGGTCAACTTATCACAAGACACGGCAAATACAGAAGGCACTAACGTTATTTCAAAAGCTGACTGATAATACAGTTGTCTCCTCTTAAACAACTGGAAGCATGATAATATTGCATATACAACAATAACGTTGTCTGTGGTCGTCCGCAGATACGTATAAACTAATTAGGATATAGGTGAAAATTACAAAATATCGATTTAGAAAAAACGCAAAAAAAAATAACGAACGATTCATTTCGATTTTTTTTTTACAGATGACCCCTACCATCCATACAATATCCTCCCAAGATGTCATATTTGCTGATTCAGAATAAATTCAGGATGGTTATCACAAAGGATCGACATGGAAAAAAAATGAATGAATTTCCATAAGATTTTCTTTTATGGAAAATTGACGTAAATCATTATTCCACAAATTGATGAAAAGTGTTGCCAAGAGGAGGAATATTTTATTTTTTCCAGTTTTTAAATTCTCAATTAAGACCACATTACAGAAAACCCTAAAGACCGTTTTCAGAAAGATAAAGCAGAATTTATACTTTCATTTCCATTTATATGTCTAAAGCAAATTTGTACGAATGATACAAAAACTATTTTTACCTGAAATTCGAAATAAAAACTTGTTTGGAAAAAATTCCGCACTTTATCAAATAAGACCGAAAACTTCATTAAAATCTAATTAGCAGCTGATATTTTGTAATTCTAAAATTTTTTGTGTTGTTGCTTGTTTAAAATTAGACATTTCCAAAAGTGCTAATAACTACTGCAGAAGTTGTGTTTACATTGTTGTGATAATTTTTACATCATTTCTTTCCAGAATATCTGTGGTAATATACAGTTCAAAGAGACAGTGTTTACCTCCTATTTTCCGCCAATCGTTCAGCTTACTAATGGCTCTAAGATAAAACCTAGTTCTATAATATTTTGACATTATTAAGTTGACATTTTCCGCAAAATAGGTCAAACAGAGTCTGCTGGGTTGCCTACCTACTGGTAATTATGGGGAGAACCTGCTGCTCAGTTTCATTGTTGGAAAGTGAGTTTCTGATCCAACTGACATATCTAATTAATTCATAACAGTGGGAGACAGCATTATTAATATACTTTTCTAAGTCTTGCAATTTAAGCCAATAGATTTCTTAATGAGTCAGAAAAACGTACGCAGTTGCCATTGTTATAGGTATGATGCAGTCTCAACGGAAAATCGACATTTAAGAATTTGAAGAAAATTGGACAAAAATCAGCATCAAGTTATGATTTTAATGACATCTTCGTTACTTTTTCATTTCAGGACGGATTTAAAAGAAACTGTGGCGAATCCTAGGGAAGCTTTATGTCCAACAATGGACGTTGAAAGAATGATGATGATGATGATGATGATGATGATGATGATGATGATGATGATGATGATGATGATGATTTTTTTCATCACAAATCTCGGCATCTTTTCCATATGTTTCTTACGATTATGATCTAATCCATTTGGATGTTACTGCTTTAATTGATTTTTTTACTATTACCAACAACCCTTTGAGGTGATTATCATGTTTAGCTTTTTCTTGGATCCTTCTAAGAAATTGCTCAAACCGTAAGTATTTTACTTTGAGAACAGAAAAATTAATACTTATCTTTTCGGCTAATTCAATTGATTATTATTATTTAGGCTTTTGATCAAGAAAAAATCTTGTTTACTCAATATCTGAAAAAATAGATTTTTCGTCATTTTTATCGATTACACTCAATTCAAGCAGTTCCTGAGCGCTTTGCCAAAAAAGTAAACACGAGTAATATCTCAAGGATTTGTGTGTTCGATGCATGAGAACCAGCGGAAACAGCAATGAATAGATAAAGATGAATCATTAGAACAAATAAGGTTGGTTAAGAATCTTCTGGAAAAAATTCTCTTTTCCTGATATTCAGGATGAAACATTACTTTTAAATGCTTATCCGTTAAGCAAGTATTGGAAATTTTATTGAAATCAGAAAACATTCAGAACTTTTCTAGATTTTAACATTTTTTAGATGCAGATTTTACGGTGAAAATTGCGTTCATAACAATCACACTTACTTTATTAAAAATTACATCCTTGATGATTTGAACATTTTTTGCACCAGGAGTAAATAATATAATCTCTGTTTTATCGAAATTGATCTCATGAACAGAGGCATCCATCTATTGAGTGATCTGATCCATGAAGGAAGGGGCCTGTTTTTTTATAACGTTACGTTGAAAACTAAGCACAAAGGTCTGTCTGACATTGCTGTCATCGACATATCCACAGCGGGAGAAGCCTGTGCATTGTTTTACTTTGCATAAAGATCTGATATAAATAATGAACAGGACAGGACGGGGAACAGAGTCCTATTGATCCCCTCCCCCTAGAAAAAAAATTACATTGTGAGTCGTTTTCCGAACACGTTGTTTTTTTACCAACAAAAAAGGACTGAAACCATTGTAATGCCGTACTTCTGATGCCAATTTTTTTGTCCAATATTCATGGAAGCTTATTAATATCTAAAGTGTCAGAACTAGCACCAAGATCTAGAAGTAATGAAGTAGTTACTCGGTTACTTCAAAGACCCAGCATACATTAGTTGCAAACTTTATGTACAATGAAACATTTTATATCTGTGCTGGCGATTCTTCTGCAACCCATTAACATGTTCCTGAATTTTCAACATCACAAATACGACTTACTCAAAAATCCTGCAAATCAGAACTTTATCCGAATGTGGCCCTTATTTCTTTGGCTCTCCAGTGTTCAGACTGCTTTTCTTCGAGAATGACATGATGGTTGATAAAGAATACTTAATATAATGCCAATTGCGTATTGTTAAGTACAACAGACATGTTGGAGACGAGGACTCAAAAATACAAATCGAAAAGGTTGAACTAGAAAATGCATTCTAGTATATCTACCTGGAATAAAGGATCAAGTTCAATCAAACAAAGAACCCCTTCAGGTTGATAAGCTTTAAGAAAAGCAAACTAAACCTTTAAGAACAAAAAATCCCTATCTGTCTCAAAAAATAGGGGTCTATAACCAATGCATCCTCCCAATAGTCACCTATGGAGTTGAAACGTGAAACCTAACGAAAAGATTGACCTTCAAACTAAGAACCCTAAAATTTGCACGGGAGAAAATTATGCTCAAAAACATAAGTTGAGATCACAAAACAGTGCAGCGTATTAGAGAAAAAAAACTGGTGCTAAGGATATCATATGATCGTTATGAAAACTCAAATCGCGATTGACTGAGGACATATACGAAACTATGTCCGACAAAAAATTAGATGGTATGACGAACTAAAATGACGAAAATATTAGATGGTATGACTGAACTTGCTCAGAAAGTATTGGATCCGTGACGTCCATGTTGGAGATGTTAAACAAATCCTGGGGAGGGTCTATGTCCAACGATGGACACCAAAAGGCTGCTGATGGTAATGATGTTATTTGTTTAGATCAATGATGTCATGTTATCAAGAAATAATTACAATGTTTAAGCGTAAGGCTTGTTTGTTTGTCAACAGTTAACCTACCCTGGAGACCAAAACGTTTTTCAGTAATTGCGAAACATTTTCGATAAAACTGCTAGGTCATCGAGTACTAAGCTATGTCACGACGACCGTAAAAATAAACGATTCATGAATGCTTCATCGTAGCGGCATGAAACGTTGATTATATCCGTTTCTCTTGCAAATGTACACCGAATAAAAGGACCTTTATACCTTTTTTGAAATTATGTCATTGCAATTCTTCCTCAACGGGTCAGTTTTTTCGGTTTTCAGTAACTGTCAACAAAAACTGTCACCAAAACTGTCAACAGAGGTTTCTTCCAGTTTTCAAATTGGTTTTGCTGACTGGCTGTGATTTAGTGCGCGAGGGCTCCTCGAATGGGAACTGGAAATCTAACCAGATACACTCTATCTTTACTTTTAATTTTTCTTCACCCCACATAAAGAAGATGGGTGTGTCATATAGGTTTAAGCTAAATCTTTTCCTCGTGCTTGCTTGTTTTTTTTTTTTTTGTTTTTTTAAATCCAGACTCTTCTAGTGGTTACTGCCAAACAAAAAAGAAAGAAACTTCTTCAATAAACACCTATTTTCTAATTTTTTAATTGATTACTCCCAACATGACATGCAGAAAAAAAAATCAGTCATCTATCAGTTTCTGTTTGCTGACTAACCAGACCCTTTTTTTATCTCGTTGCTATTGGATTAATAAACACAAAATTAGCGGTCATTGTTGAAATGACATTGTGCTCCCTGAATGATTGAATTGAAGGTCGCTAGTATATCGTGTCTCCATGGTCTTGGCAAATGCGACCAATAAAATGCTCAGGCAGAATGGAAAAATCATTGCAGAATGTGCTTCTATGGAAACCCATTAGAATTATTCCACTAATGGAAAAACTACAAATTAGGAATCAAGTTAGTTATCTCCAAAAGCAGGGAAAAGGTGGGAATGGCGTTATTTTTATTTGCTCGTATGTTATTTCTTGTTTACTTGTAATTACAATTTATCAAAACGTCCACACTTAACAGGAAAAAATTCAGAAAAATCTGCCGATATAGTTGCAAAAAAAATGCTATGTAATTTTATCGAAATTATATCAAATTAAAGACTATCCGCTTCTTTCTCTTTTTCATGCACTCTGTGTGTTTGTGCTTCTATCTATCTATCTATATATATATATATATATATATATATATATAATTATCCTACTTATACATACTTATGATTTCCACACATCTTCCGATCATCAGTTGCATTCTACACACAGCTGACCCTACCATTTAAACTATGTATTTGCGCACTAAAGTCCTCACAGAAAAGTCCCTGCAACTTGGAGTATACAGATTAAAAGAAAAAAAAAACCAAAAAAAAAACACTACCACGGTGACACACCGATAGCGAATAGTATTTCTTGGAAAACTTGATATTCTGTCGAATCATACAAATCAATTTCTTCACACATAACCGCTGCGTTGAAAGAAACAAATAGACCGAGAATAAACAAAATTAAAATTTTGAGTGAAAACAGTAATTTGGGAATTAGTGTAAGTAGTGGCTATTTAGCTCAATGGTGAGAATAATGCTACGTTGAAGCAGCTAACCAGTTTGATTCCTGCAGTAGCACCATTTTCCTCGATTGTTTATCCCATTTACATCGTCTAGGCTGATACATTAACCATGTTATGATTGCAGATCATGTCAAAAAGAGATTTTAGATTATATAACACAATTTATATATATATATATATATATGAGGTATTTTTCAGCATGCCTCTATTAATATCGAATATTTTCTCAGCAATTCGTTACGCATCGCTTGATTTCGTTTAAGGTTAGCGCAATCGCCGTTGTCATAGAAAGAGATGGTAAAACACTTTTTTATGCGGAGTTATAATAATTGAGTATATCTATCTATCTATCTATCTATTTATATATATATATATATATATATATATATATATATATATATATATATATATATATATAAATATATATATATAGAGAGAGAGAGAGAGAGAGAGAGAGAGAGAGAGAAAGAGACGGAGAGAGAAAGAGTCAATGCGTAAAACGAATCTAATAAATTGAAAAGTTCGTATGAAGACTCACCTCCATGACGCCAATAGCTTTTTTATTGTATACATGTATACTTGTTAACGTGTATATGTGCGAGCTCATGTATGGATGTGTGCTTCTGTGTGTATATGTGTATATATATATATATATTGTGTGTGTGTGTGTTTGTGTGTGAATATTTATATGAATCTATGCACGAGTGTATTAGTAGGCATTATTCCGATACATGCAATGTCACGCAACATGCTGCCTCTTTGAACCTCCTAACCTGACATACATAAATAAAGAATGTCAAAGAAAGTCAACTTCTTAGCATTGTACCAAAATGCATTAGATGCAACAAATACTTTTTTCTTTTCCTCCACTCAAAGTGGCCCAACACGACCCACTGTTTAGCTTAAGGGCAGTTTTCCATATAGCCATTTTCGAATATGTAAGCTCTGTGTTATTTCGTTGGCTGTCGAATCAGCCGTTGAAAGAGAGCTTGGAAGTAATGGACGAAATAGGTTTGTGGGAAAAGCCACAACAAAAACATTCCATCTAAATAAATGCATCATAAAAATAAAAAATAAAAATAAAAATGTATATAAAAAAACTAAAGAAAAATGCATGTTTGAGGTTAGAAAAGGTCACTGAGTAAAACATGCATTTAGACTGAATTACACGACCTGGTTAATGTAGGTAAATCTATCAACCTATATCCAGATCTGACTTCCTATCAACAAACACACACACATATATATATATATATATATATATATATATATATATATATATATATATGTGTGTGTGTGTGTGTGTGTGTGTGTGTGTGTGTGTTTGTCAAAGTATCCAATGTATCTTTTAAAGTTCATATAACTTTTTGATGATCAATCTTGTTTCATTTTTGTATTTTTAATATTTGCTCAAGTTCCGTCAATTCTAAAGCTGTCAAAGGATATTGAAATAAACGTTTTGGAATGTGCCAGACGTGTTATATACATACATATATATATATATATATATATATATATATATATATATATATATATAGATAGATAGATAGATAGATAGATAGATTGATAGATAGATAGATAGATAGATAGATAGATGGATAGATAGATAGATCTGGGAGGATTATATAAATGAATGTATTGATACAAAAAACCTAAAAATAGAAGTCAACCAAGCTAGAAAGGTACAATCAAACATACATACATACATACATACATACATACATAGAAAAGAAATGAAGAAAAAATGGTCTTCTTTTGACGGAGGAACGACACTGCAATGGTCTCTTGAGAGCATAAACCTTGGCAAAGTGTACGGATATCCTCGATCTCGCAGCATCATCTATGAAATCCAAAGAAGCAGAGCAATGATGTTAGGAAACATCATGGCTGAAGGAGCTGCCAAAAGAAAGTGAATGTTTGGAATCAACAGTGTCAAGGGGAATCACTACCTTCCTTCGAATCAGAGCAGTTCATTCAAACCTGTCACCCTGCTTCTCATGCATAGCGCTTGGAGAATAGGTGGATTCATACTTCCCCCATGGACGTTAATGCAGAGTGAACATTAGCAGTCTTGGTTGGATTTGAACCCAGTTGGCCAATTCCATTTCTATTTAGCGCCAAACGTTTTGACACTCAAATATATATATATGCATAGGAGCTGCCATCCTGGTAACGAGTGAGACTACACCTTGTGTTTCATTCCTTCCAACCTTTTTCTTCTCCCTTACTTTTTTTTCTCTTCTATTCCCTTCATTCCTATTTTCTTTTCCTAACGATATGTTTAAAGATACAGTTTATCTCAACCAACTAATACTTCTTAAAGATTGATAGAATTTGGACCGAAGTTTAGCTGTACATATTCTCTCAATGTTCACTCTTGTTCTAATGTTGAATTTTTTTCTGTGGTTCGTACTTCCTGATCAATGTCTATTTTGAAGGTGTACAAGGATGTTAAATAAACTTTCGACGTGTAATTGATACTTTCTGCATTCACTTTATACGTATATATATGTATATACAAATATATATATATATATATATATATATAGAGAGAGAGAGAGAAAGAGAGAGAGACAGACAGACAGAGATAGATAGATAGATATGTGTAGATATAGATAGATATAGATATATATGTGTAGAGATAGATAGATAGATAGATAGATAGATAGATAGATAGATAGATAGATAGATAGATAGGAAAAATTATATGGTATCAATGTCTTTAAATGGATAGATGTCAAATGATTTGTAGAGGTACATACGTATATACATACGCAGATTACAAGAGGATCGGATATGCGTGAAGCGCAATCACACGGGGAGAGATTAATGGCACCATACTGAGCGCCTAAATTTCTTCAACTCACACGCTAAGTGCGCTAACTCCAGCGTAAATCCAGGTGAGTTTTTATTCGTTTCATGCAACTCTTGAACCGCAAATACAACTCCCCATCCCCATCACTGCTCCCAAAAACTGAGTTGAGCTGTGAACCAACGGACTTGAGTAATTTCCACCCACTATTCCAATTTTCTTCCCCGTATGACGACGGATTGACTCCTGCGTTATGTAATACCTTGGGAGACAGGAGTGTTGGTTAGCCAGTTAGAGAGAGAGAGAGAGAGAGAGAGAGCGAGAGATAGAGAGAGAGAGAGATAGAGAGAGAGAAAGAGATAGAGAGAGAAGGGGGAGTGGAGAGAAAGGAGAAGACAGGACGCTGTGTTAGTTTATCATGGAGATTTGATAATGATTTTGGAAAGAAGTCGGGGCTCACATTGATTTGGGGGAGAAAAGGGGAGGGAAACTGAAGTGCGTACATACACATGCATATACAAGACACACACGTTCAAAAATACAAACAGCAGATATACACAGTGCACATACACACATACACACACACTAAGCAATAAATCATATGTATTCAGGGTTTCTGAATACACATTGGAAACTGCCACGTATCCAATACCTCTTGGCAGCATGTCGTGTTGGCAGTGATCAATTTATAATAGGTTGATCAATGAATAGTTTACTTTACTCACCTTTTGCTTGGCAGTGATCTTTGAAAAATTCTGAAAATTTAAAAAAAAACAGTGGACACACGCTGTTCGGATAATTTAGCAAAAGCTTACATTACAAATTGACCCCAAAACTGAATATCTATTTTGGAGAGAGGTAGTTTAAGAAAAAAATCGTTCTTTTGGACAGGATAAGGAATGGAGGGGTGATCAATTAAAAAATGAATACAGGGATGATCAATGGATTAGTAACTTCTTTTCCATTTTGTTTGACGATGATCACTTGAATAGTCCGAATTGAAACGAAAACAAGTGCGAATGCTGCCAAACACAATCTAAGGGACCAATTTAGTATCAACTTACATTACAAAACGCACCCCCAATAATAACCGGAAAATATTTTTTTTTAAAGCGTTTTTAAGACAAAAGAGAGGGTGAATGTTTTCTGACCTCTAGTTCGATTGGTGCAGCCTGTACACACCATGCATAAATACAGACATACAGGCAGACATAGCCACTCGGAAAGGTTTGAAGAAAAACTGAAAAAAGATATGCTGACAGTTTTTTTAAGTTGGCTTGTACGCTACCTTACAAATTATATTACATAAAGATTGATTTCTCACCTAAAAATAGAGAAATAAAAAAAAAACATGTTAAAAATAAACTGAATGAGGGAAAGCACGAAAGAACAAAGGAATGACAAAGATACAATGATCGAAATTGAACGAAGACCAATACATCTATCTGGGACGGAAAATCTCTCTGGAATCTTCAAAAGAAGATGAAATTAAGCAATGAATTATTCTAGGTTGCTAAGGTTTCGAGAGAGCAAGGTCTTCATTCGAGAACAAACAGATCCCAAAAGATTGGGTCTCAATCTAGGAGCAATGCCACGTGCACATGATAGGATCACGCTCAACGGAGGAGGCCACAAGTCGGCACGTTATATTAGAGAAAAAAAAGACAGGAGAAGAGGTATTTTAAAATCCAACTAAGAACAAGAGTGTATACAGAATTGCAGCTGGCTAGAAATAAGATTGTGTAGCGTTCTACACAAGTTCAGGAAGTATTGGCCCCGCAACATCTACATCAGGTGAATCTCGGGGGAAGTAAATGACTACCGACGGACCTTGTCCACTGTTGCCGCTGTTGATGATGATGATGATTATGATGAATAATTAGTTACTGCCAAAACACGTTAGACATACCAGTTCTCGTATGATCACTGACGTCAAGCAACATTGAATCAGGTCAATATGTAGATGGGTGACTAACTGGTTATACCAGGTGCACTTGGCTTGTGATGATACACAGAAATCTACCGTAAAGATCTCGTTGATCATCCCAGGACGAGACCGATATCCTGACTGGTGTGGTGGCGAGCGTCAAGGAATAGATGGATGAGAATGATTATAAAAGAAATGAGGGCACGAAGGAATGGTATGAATAAAATCAATCAGGCAGGCAAATAAGGAAATGAGGGACAAAAAATGAAATAATAACTGAAAAAAAAGAAAGAATGCTGTTGAAGAAATAACGAGCAAATGAATGAAGAAACTGGATAAGAAAGTTAAGGGCCACATCTGTCAAAAGACAACTCCGAATAGAGAGTGTCCCAGTTTATGTTGCATGAATCAGCGTAGTGACACTTGCAAGTCTCAAGTCTGATTGAGACCAGGACTTCATTCCCACAAGTGTTCACAAACAACTGCTTTGGCAGGATGCAACTTTACCAAAAGTATACTCACTTGAGCTCTGAGTGTTTGCAATTAGCTGCTCAGTGCACGGGGTGGGGGGAGAGTTCTAATGAACAGATTTCGACATTGTTCATTCATGACAGGAATCGAACCCAGAGTCTGACGCGCGTGAGACAGATGTGGTAACCATTACTCACACTATCCGAGCCAAAAAGAGTAGGGAACAATGAAGGACAGAGATGTAGAAAAGGAAAGAAATGAAAACCGTATGTTCAACGGTGCATCTAAAACCCTTACACCCGTATCCTTGATTTCCAATTTCATAGATATTCTAAACCAACTGCAAATAGTATAACTAGTATTAGTATTAGTATTAGTAGTAGTACCTTAGTGGTAGCAGGAGGAAAGTGATGATAATTCACCTGAAAATCTAGCAATTCAATCAATAACAATTAGTAAGTTTCAATTAAATCAATAATTTATCATTGAGTCTCAGAGCATTGTCATCTTATATGATGTAGGCTTTAAATGAGTATATATATATATATATATATATATATATATATATGTGTGTGTGTGTGTGTGTGTGTGTGTGTGTGTGTGTACAGAGAGAGGGAGAGCGAGAGAGATGAATAGATCGATCGATCTATATAATATTTCAGTATAAGGTTCCTGGAGATTGTAAGGTTTAGATGATTTTACCCATTTTAAAACAATCTCAGCTACTAGATGTTCTTTTTATGAGGTCACACTTTCTTTTCCTCCCTCTTTCCGTTTTTTCAACTGCATTGGAAAGAACCAACCAGCCAGAGAGCGTCAAATTAAAAACAAGCATCTAACTGCTGATGAATAGAAATTCAACCATTGCAGTTCTATAGCTCATCGAAAATTGCAGACATTTCAATCAGTAGCTCAATATAACTTTTCCCTTCGGAGCTCCCGGTAACATTTTCTGCTTATCTCTATGTCACGTTTCTATTGTAGATCAGCTTAAAAACTGAAGAAAACTAAGTTGACTTTTTCGGTTTACGCTTTCATATATATATATATATATATATATATAGATAGATAGATAGATCGATAGGTAGATAGATAGATATATGGGGAGGGATTAAAATAATGAACATATTATTTCCGACTGAATGAATTATAAATTGCATTATATCATCTGGAAACATGTTCTTCCGTCGTTACACGGTGAACGTATCACTTACCCTTGACACCGTAGATGAAATAAACTTTAAAAGAATAAAGAAAATGGGGCTGCTGTAGGAATTGATCTTGTCACCCATAAAGTAGCCGCTCTAATGTAGCAATGCTCTAACCACTGAGCTAAACAGCCACCGTTAATGCAAAGGCCCTAATATATATCTTCATATTTGATAAAAGATATGTTGATCTCTAAGTTATACATAGCTAAAAGAATGGAACCTTACGCAACAATTGACCGTAAACCAAGCAGTGTGCTCATGAGAGAACGAGACTTCGGAGATATCATTGAATCCAATAAAAATATCGAATGGCAATTGGTTGTTGATACTGGGAAAATGTCCGACAGCCGCTTGATATCACCACTCACAATGTTGATCCCTACAGATTGTAAGCAAAAAAACTATGGCTGGCAAAAAAATAAAGATTATCCGACACATTGGACAATTTTGGAGAGTATGACCATCACAGCACCAATGACAGAGAGATCGAATGTATTTGGGGGAGGAACTGTGTCCAACAACAGACTCTAAAAGGCCGATGATGATGATGATGATGACGTTAACAGTTCCCTATACACGATGTTCGTAAACGGAAATCTATTTATTTTGTTGTTGTTTTTTAAATTTTTGTTTTCATTTCAATACAATTTACTAGTTTGTTATCTTCACGGAAGCACGCAGTTCTCGAAATTGAAAAGCGTTTTTTTTTCCAATTCTGTTATATTTAAAATGTTCTTTTTTTTTATTCTCTCAATCGCTTTTTTAAAATCTTAATCGAAAATTGCCTTTCGAAAGAATTTATTTTCTTACATTGTTTATCGTTGACACTTGAATTTCCCGTTAATGTGACAAGTAAATAATTGACTACGAGGGGATTGGCAGTTCCTTTTGTTTTGAGATCACTTCTGATTTTGATTACTTTAATTTGTTCTATTGGGGCCTAATGAACCTAGCAATTTGTACAAATCAGTTATTTTGGCCTTCAAGTCATCTTCTCAATAATTGACATGAGATCTCTTGAAAGGCTGCAATTGACATACTTCGTTTGCGCTAAACAAATCATAAAATCACGAATACAATCGGTGTGTAATTGAAGGGACAATTATCAACTTTACCCGACAGCTTTTACGAACAAGTAAGTATTCTATTCTTGTATTAATCTCAACAGTTCGACCGGTTAACTTTCTGCCCAACCTCAGGCGTTATATTTACCGCCAGCTAAATACTTTTTCCATGACTCTGTGCGATCCCAATTTTTTCTCAGTTAGTTTTGTTCATTTCCATGTTTTACACCTGCGAGTCGTATTCGGTATTATGTAATGGAGGAAAATCTACATGAATCATATGGATGACGAAAGTGAAGAATTATAAACAAATGATTGAAAAAATATGCGATACGCTCCCGTGAGAATTAAAACGCGGTAGGAAAAGATCACGCACGGCATGGAGAGATGAAATAGAATGGCTTGCAAGTAACTCTTAACCAGAGCTTAGCGGAATTGCAGTCGTCATGGAATGAAATAGTGAAGGCTATTGACTCAAAGCAGCTGATGACGATAATGATGTTGAGTAAAAGGTAATACTTTTAGGAAGCTGGCTGTGACCGAACTGTTACCGGCATGGTTAAAAGGGTCGGAGGGCTGAGTTCAAGCCCCGGTTAGAATAGTTTGCGTTCACTTCACACGAATAGTTAGGCAGACTGGGCTCTCTATCTATGGTTGGTAACCAGTCTAGGAAACAATCGATTCTGATTCCAAACCTGTGCGATGATGGGCCCTGTCAGGATATCTTACCCTTGATAATCAGAATGAAAAAAGAATTCGAACGCCTTTAACCTTCATTGCAATCTAATTTTTATTTCCCCTTAAATTCGTCCTACAGGAAACTTATCGACGTGATTTCCTTTCTTCTACTCATAGAAACAGCATTTCCCTTGCCGTGTTTCTATCAAATTCTTATTCAAACCTGGAGTAGACATTGTTTTTCTACCTTAACGAGAGAAGAACAATCCTCAACAATCGAGTGGTGATCACATCTCTTACCGACTGGGCTAAACTGACAAGTCGCACGGATCTACCAACATTAATGTTAGAAATACCGGACGTTTTATTTCATTCTAGTAACTAAATACGTTAATAAAAAAAAAACAAAATTGCCTCACCATGATTTGAAATCACGACCACGTAAGTAATAGACGGCTCTCTTACCGACTGTGCCAAACTAAGAAAGTCTTGCAAGTCAACAAAATCCACCTTACGCGAGGATTTATTTCATTTTGATAAGTAAATACATTTATACAAGAGAATACATATTTTTTTCATATTTCTCAAAACATATCATATATGCAATACAAAAGCTGCAGTATTCACTTTTAGTTGGAATAGAAATAGAGTGTTGTTTGACACCACAGCAACCAGGCTTGTTTTTAAGATGAATCCTTTTTTTTCTTATGTTCATCAAACTATTTAAGTTCTTAGTTCTCTCTCTTGACTTCTTATCCTTCTATACAGACTCACAAAAATTTTCACAAAGAAAGGAAAACAAGATATTTGTCATGTTACGTTATGTCTGTCTTGTGTTTTACTGCATTGTTCCTTTGGTCGGGAATATTTCTCCTTAATCATTTCTTTTTACAACGGAGTAAAGACCAAAGATAGTAAGCAAATGTTTCTTTCTTGTTTGTCTCTTAATTGGTATGCATCTCCCAGATACATAGTTTCTTTTTGGTTTTCTCTAATTATAAACCATATATATCAGCCAAAACTGTCAAAGTCAATCTTTGCAATGAAGCATCAGAACCGGCGTTTTTTTTTTTAATCAGCAATTTCAAATGGCTAAAAGTGGCTATATTTTTCACTGGCTGAAATTGGGTAGATTTAATTTCTAAGTGAGTGGGTAAATATCTCGAATTTCCAAAGATTACCTTATCAACATAGATCGACCTATGTTTCTCCAGTTTTTTAAGCAACCTTTCTGGCTTTCTGGTTATAAATGTAAATGTCACGTGGACAGCCTGCACTAATCGAGCTAGAGGACTGAAGATGAAAAAGAAAAAAAAAAGAAGTTTTTCCTATTATTTTTTGATTGTATAAGATCCCCTTCCGGTGAATTTTAAGTGAGTATCCCTTAGTTTGTGTCCGGTAGCATTCAGGCTTGTTCATTTGGAAAATTCGGACTTTTTAGTCGGCCAACATAAGGCAAGAGTCGTAACTTATCTGTTGATCTCCGTTTTCCTCAATTAGGTTTTTATTCATCACCCCTAAACACGACATGCTTCCAAAAGACTTCGGTAACGTGGCGTTTTTTTTTCAATTGAGTGATTAATGAGACCTTTTCAATATTTTGTTTCTGTTTTTCATCTCTCCATATGCTTGTTGTTACCGCTTGTTTTGCTATAGGGTTTTTATTTGAAACCGTCAACCAAATCTGTCACTGAAATCTTCAACTGCCTTCAGTTTTCAACTTGGTCTCGTTGGCTAAATACGTATTAATCTATCATGCGTACAAGCCACACGGATGAGGTAGGAGGGCTGAAGATTCAATCAATTACTTCTTATTACATAAAAAAAAACAACGTTTATTTCTCTTTTTTTTTTTCAAAATCCCTCCTCCTAAAATACGTATCTTGGTTCGATTTGTAATGTAAGTTTATGTTAAATTGATCTTCTACTGTGTTTCAGCATGTTTTTTATTTGGATTTTTTAGATCACTGCCAAAAAAAAGCCAAATGGATAACTAATCCTTTGATCAGCTCCTTTTTCCATTTTTTGAAAATTAATCACCCCTAACATAGCATGCAGCCAAAAGACATTGGTCATATGAAGCCTTCTATCGTGTGGCTAAGCAGACCTATTTTTTTTCTCTTCTTCTTCGATAATTCGACAGGTTGAGCAATACGTGAGAAAGGAAGGGGGTTCAATCCTCCCCTGCCCCATCTGCATCTAATTGGCAGACAAGTTAGACTAGACAGAACGTTGGTATTTGGATATCTGTCAGCTCTGTGTGCGTCGCCTTAAGTCACAGACGTACAAGGTTTGAAACAGATGTCGGATTTATCCCTCTCCCTTTTGCTGAGTTGAAATAAAAACGAAGGCAACATAAGTTGCAGGGAACGATGGTGTGGATGGTGTGAGATACTACGGTCGGGGAAACGTGATCTCGCCGGGTCGTTTTGTTTTTTTTCGAAGGTGGAGAAGTTTTAGGTTTTTTTTTTTAATCTACATTTTCTTTCTTTAATGGACATATGCCCGGTCTTGAAGTTCTTGGAGTATTTTGTAGGTTTCGTATTTACTTTTTTCTATGTTTGATATTTTGTATCTCTAATTATTTCGTTTTTTTTTTCTTTCTGATTTTGCAATTGAGAAAAAGTGGAATAGAACAAATAACAATCAGGTGTCAAGAAAGATAGAAAGATCTATAATCACAGGGAAGAAGAGAGAAGGAAAAAAGACAGAAAGATACGTAATTAAATGGGAGAAGAAAGAAAGGGGGACATCAAGTGTTAAACAGAATTGGATACATGGACAACCTCTTTAAGAGAAAAAGAAAGAAAGAAAAAAAACAAACCTAGAAAAGAAATAGAAGAAAAATAGAAGTAAATGAAAACAAGACGTAAATTGAAAGAGCTGGGACATGAAGGCATGAAAAGAAGGAGAGAAAATGAGAAAAAAATTATCAATGAATGAACAAAAGAAAGATATGAGGAAAGAAAAGAACAAGAAACAAAAAACTATAAGAATGAATGGCATTATGAGCAAAAGTAGGGATTGGAAGGAAATAAAAAGACGGAAAGAATGAAGGGAAAAAAATAAGACGGACGGAAGAAAAGGAGAAAGAAAGAAAGAAAGAAAGAAAGAAAGAATGAATGAAAGAAAGAAAAAAGAAAAAGAAGAAGAAAATAGGAAGAAAAAAAACAAAGATAGAGAGAAGAGGAAAAACAAAAGAAGACAGAAATGAAAGCCACCATGACTTGGAAAAGAAAGAAGAGAAAAAGAAAAAGGAGAGAAAGAAAAGAGCAGTGAAAAGAGAAACAAATGATAAAGAACTGAAAAGGGGGAGAAATGAAGACAGAAAATGTAAAGTAGATAAGAAAAAAGAAAAAGAGAAAGAAAGACAAAGCCAAAGGGATACACAGGAATTATGACAAGAAAATAGATAAACAAGGAATGAAATAAACAAATGAATCAGAAAAGAATGATCGGGAAAAAAAATAAAAAACGATGTGAAAACATATGTTATTTTCATCAGTATTGCTATGATTATCATAATCAGTGTCATTATTAATAACAGACTGAATATGAACATTGTTTGATAAATGACAACAGAACGATAGAGCTATCCCCCAGGGATGTTATTGGGAAATTTCTGTTCCATTAACACGAACATATATCTATCTATCTATCTATCTATCTATCTATCTATCTATCTATCTATACATATATATATATATATATATATATATATATATATATATATATATATATATATATATATATATATATATATATATATATATATATATATATATATATATATATATATATATATATATATATATATATATATATATATATATATATATATATATATATATATATATATATATATATATATATAAGGAGGATTTCAAAGAAAATGCAATTACATAAGCAAATCTTTCACATTTGAAACTATACTTTATAATGTAAAAAAGCGATGTTTTATGTGTAACAACAATATGTATGTATGTGAGTGTGTGTGTGTGTGCGCGTATGTGAGTATAACGTTGTTATAAACGGAAAAGTGTCTTTTTTTTGCATCACAGAATATAACGCTCAGTGTTGATGATTTAATTGTGTTTTTTTTTAGATTTAATGTAACATAATTGGTTAGTAACAGAACTTTCTGGGCTATTAGCACCAATAAGAAGGGAATAAGAGTTTAACAGCGACCAGATTATATCATTTCAAGGCAACAATAACAGTAAAAAAAATTGGAAAATGAACTGAATGAGATACTCCAAGACAATGTCAGGTCTCAGAACTGAATTTTTCTTCAAGATATCATATTATAAGAAGTTGGTCGTGGGAAAACAGTTATTGCTCAAATTGGATTGTTTTCTCTTAACCATTTCCTGTTTTTTTTGGGGGGGGGGTGTTGTATACGTCATCGACTACATCACTATACAAACGACAGAACTAATGATGAAAAACATTCATTTCCACAACAAATATCAATTTATAACATATTCTCCGACTTGGCCTTTTGCAAATGATAATGTTGATTAGTATTCGCTGAGTGGGGAAAAGTGTAGAGATGGTTTTTCAGATCAAAATTTAGCTAATAACTACGTTCCAGGCTTTGGAATTTTTGATACATCCTCATGTATACATGTAAGGTATACATATTTAGTGAAGATAGTGAAAGATGAATCAAATTAGGGTCCCCGAAAATATCAAAATGCTGAAGTTCTTATTTTGAAATTATAACGAGGGAGAAACCGAAATGCTTTTGGATTTACTGAACACTGTATATTACTGCAAAATACAAAACTTATTTGCCAAACAAAGGACAGGTATTGATCGAATTTCAGGTAAATTAGTTGGTTATAGTAACATTTAACGATATATATATATATATATATATATATATATATATATATATATATATATATATATATATATATATATATATATATATATATATATATATATATATATATATATATATATATGATTGAGTCATCCACAGACAGCTGTTTCGATGTATTCTGTATGGCTATAAACTTTCATTAGCCCGTCGGGTACCTCGAGACAGAACTAAAACGTTCACGTCAGGGCCGCAGGCCGATATCCTACCTCTAGACTACGGAACTGGACAGTCAGTAAGGCTGGATTTAAGCGATGTATTTGTTTACACAGAAATCCCTCATCCACCAGGGTGCTCTATTCCAATTAACGAGCATTGCATAAGCTTACAGTGGATGAGTTACCTCACTTGAAGAGTGCTCAACCCCGAATAGAGGAGCATTATAATATTTTTTTTGTGTCACTCCAGTCGCTTATTTCTCAATATCTGTCAATGCACTTTATATAATTTTCTTCTGTGTTTTTCTCCTGTTTCTCCTAAACTTTGTTATTATGGTGCAATGCATGAATTTTCTCTTGTTGGGATCATCAGTTGTTTACCATGTAACCGTTTGGGGATTTTAAAAATGAAACGGTTGTATTAACATGGCAACCCAGCATTGTTGATAAAAAAAAACACCTCCCTTCATTTTATATTTTTACTATACAGGTAGTTTGTAATTCCATGTAAGATTTTACGTGTTTTGTATGTTAATATTGTTTTATACTAAATAATCTTTTCTTTCAAACAAAGCTTGCTTACGTGGGTTACCATAAAACGTTTTTAACGTTATATATATATATATATATATATATATATATATATATATATATATATATATATATATATATATATATGTATGTGTGTGTGTGTGTGTGTGTGTGTGTGTGTGTGTGTGTATGTGTGTATGCTCATAATCATTCGTATAAACACAGTTACATATTCTGAAACAGTAAATATTTCATGCATTTTTAGATAAATTCATGAAAGTATATGAGCACAATAATCATAATTTCAATGGCGACGATCAATGCCTCTTCGGATTTAAAAGCAATCAACCTTTTTATGGAACACATTTCAGTCACAAATACTGCGTTTCAGGTAATCTCCTGTAAAAGTTGACTCTGAATGTATTGCATTTTTTATTTTGTGTTTTATATAAAGGCACAAAAAACTTTTCTCACACATTTATTACATATGACGGATCAGAAAAAAAAGTTTAAAGGTTTTAAAATCATCCTGATAGGATTCGGAGCAATTTAAATGTAAAAAAACATGCATTTTGAATCGCATTATGAATAGAATTATACCAAAAGATGTTTAAAATGTCACCAATTTAACTGGAATAATCCATCACTTTATATATATATATATATATATATATATATATATATATATATATATATATATATATATATATATATATATATATATATATATATATGCAAAAACCAAAATAAATGTTTTCACCATAAATTCTTTTCTTGATCATTCCCGGTCTATTCGTTTTTTTCAATGCGATAGTTATGTATGAAGGAATGGATATACATGAACTAATATTGGGATTATAGATTCTGTAATGAAATATACAAACCCGTATTGGATATGATCTCCCTTCCTTACACAGTTTATGTATCACTCGAACGAGACAACGTGAATATCATGTCGAAAAGTAAAGGATAAATCAAGAAAGAACAAGGTGAAAACTCCGGGTGAAAACACTTGTTTGGTGGCTGTTTAGCTCAATGGTAAGAGCATGACTACGCTGAAGCGGCTTCTGTATATATATATATATATATATATATATATATATATATATATATATATATATATATGTGTGTGTGCTTGTGTTTTTTTTGCGTGTGTTTGTCTGTGTGTGTGAGTTATTAGATATATATATGGACAGATAAATATCTATATGTGTATATCTATCATTCAATCTCTCTCTATCTCTCTCTCTCTCTCTCTCTCTATATATATATATATATATATATATATATATATATATATATATATCGTGCGTAGAAATGGAACCGTTGACAAATATTTTCCTTTCCTTGCAAAAATAATTGAATTTGTCTTTTTTCTGTAGAAATTTAATTATTACTCTACCTTTTCTTGTTTTTTTTTTAAAGAAAACAATAGTTATTTTGCCGAATTTTGACAGAAATCTTTGTTGAAGTTTTTTCACAAACCACATTTGATACACCAGATTCTCTGAAAGACCACCTGATGTCACAGAAATTGTTAGACAAAGACATGATTGTCTGATTATGACCAGTCCTCTATCAGCTCTCGAGGTGTGTGTTTTATTTTCCTGATACAAGTTTTGCAAAGTGTTAGTACAACAAGCAAAGACACAACAATCGAAATAGAGGACGCAGAACTAGGGAAATAGGCCAATTTATCTACTTCAGACGATGAATCTCCCTTAAATACTCCGAACAAGAAGCATCACCCCACCAAAAAAAATAAAACCCAAACATTTAAGGTTGGCAATCAACTTTCAAGAACAAAAAAACATTAGTTCAAAAAAATGTCTATAACCAATGGGATCTCTCAATGTGAGAGATCACAAGGCAGCGCAGTATTTTTAGAGGAGAAAGCTGGTTATGTTACTAGAATGGCAGACAATCGATGGACATCACAACTTGCAATAAGGATTCCCAGATATCATATGCAGATTTGCAACAGACAGATAAGATGGTGTCACGATTTAGACAGTTTCAGCAGATACTAGCACTGCGACCCCCAAAATATTTGAATTAGGCAATTTTTCGGTAAGATTGTTGCCCAATGAAGGACGTTAAGGGAGAGATGCTGCTGATGATTTTTTTTCTTGTTCTGGCGAACCTTTCCTTGGATATTGATCATTGGAATATTCAAATTAACGAAAAGTTTCAAAATTTTTGTTGTGTACGACGGACAGAAAATTATATTTTATGACAGTTATTGTAGGCTGCCCAACGCACTATCAAATCTGGTCCCTTCCAAAACGTACACCGTTGGAACCAGCGTGCTAATTGGTGCACTTCCACTTCTTGTTCAAGTATAAGAATCGAGATATCTGAAAAATTTCATAGATAAAATATCTATCAGGAAAGCAATTTCTGAGTCCCTTACATAATGAAATGCTTCAAAACTAAACCAAGGAGACAGAGCTGTAATAGCTTTTCTAATTAAGCAAAAGATACTTGCCACGATTGAAATACGAAATAATTAAAAAGTTTCAGATATTTTTCAAAAGAAATAAATGAACAAGACGGAGTAGAATTACAGGGATTAAATTTTTAGCACGATATCTTCTGCAAGTTTTGAGTTCTATAATGGCTTTGGCAAGTTCTGTGTTCTACGATAGAATTTGCAAATATATGCAGAAGACAAAAAAAAATGAAACACAATTAGACATTGAAAAGATATGTTCATAAACAACGATCTTTGGTCCATATTTTGTCGATTTGAAAGGGTACAAATACACTTTTTGCAGTGCATCAAATACTTCATTCACTTATTATTCACGCCTGTATTCGCATTACAAGTCTATGTGTGATTGTTTGAAGCCCGTAGAGGGAGGGGGGACAAAAGCTCCGAAAATACTCATTGTATTAGTATCATTAACATTATTCACCATCCCACTTGGTTGTAGGTGTCGTAAGGCCAATATTTCCTGAACCTACTTTCATATCGGCCACAATTTCACATATGATCCCCGGGGATCAACATTGTCCAGCAGTTGCTTGAAATTCTTGCTACATGGCCTGCCTATTCGAATTTGCTGATTCATTCTATGATATCTCTGAATCCTGCTTTTTATCGAATGTATTGTGATATATTGTGATGTCGTCATGTGATGTCGAGCATGATTCTCATCTGTGCTTGTTGCATTGTTCTGTTAGAGGGTTAATCTTTTGATTAAGTTCCCAGTTCTAGCTCCATAGGTGACTATTGGGAAATAGCATTGATTGTAGACTCTTCATTCCAATGTTGATGGGATATTCTGTTTAAGCATATGTAAGTATAGGATAAGCTTATTTTAGTCTGACACAAGGCCACGAATAAAGAACTCAAAATGAGCATTGAACTTATTATCATGATGATTTATTTTCAAACGAGGTCACTTAACATCACTCTGCAGCTTGTGATCCTTTTTCTAATGTTTATCTCGTGTCTGGCTTAAGGCCATGTTTTTGCTGGAAATGTCCTTGGATAATGTTTCTCAAACTTTTTTTGGACCAACGCCTGCTTTTGAATTATATATTTCGTGAGCACCCAAGCCACCTCTTAGGGCATATATTTCGTCAGCGTGTGTATCAGAGTGGATGTTTGGATTTCAACCTTCTAACTCCATTGGTGCAGTCTGTAAGCGTGAAACATACAGTAATACATTGACCAGACGTAATGAGACTGATATTCCCACATCAGGCTAAATATTAGAAAGTTCTATGCATTGGATGTATCGATTTGAA
>OY735211.1:62446513-62461513 GCA_963457665.1 Thysanoteuthis rhombus
CAATATATATATATATATATATATATATATATATATATATATATATATATGAGACCAACATAGGTCAGTATTAGATAAGTCTAGTCAGTAGTTCAAAAGAAACTGCCAAGTGACCATGGTCTCTATGCAACAAGTCGTATTGGGCGTAACCAATTGAGAAAAATTGAAAGAGTAACAATTAATAAGTTACTTACCCCGCCTTTTGCTGGACAGTGATCAAGTTGAATTTTACTGGACACGAACTAAGGGATCTATATATCAATAACTTACGTAGTAAATGACTCCCCAATAAAATCCTAGTGACAGTTTCCAAAAAACATATTTTCCTTCAAGGCATGAAGGGATAATGTTCAAATTTCCAGCAACGTAACCTCACTGCTTCATCCACATATGTGTATCTTCAGAATGAACAAAACGTGATCATTGTAGCGATATTTTATCAGGATGCACATCGCAACCGGTACCGGAATTATCTGAGTATCAAATCGAACAGCCAACCACGTAAAAAGAATAAAGAAATGAACGCTGTTCGGGACGCGAACCCCCGTCCACCAAGAAAGCAGTCTGAACGGTACTGCTGCTTTACTGACTGAGCTAACATGATTTTTGGTAAGCGGGAAATAGCGCACGTGAACCATCATTTCTCTATTCTACAGTTGTAGGCTTAATTCTGGCGCATTTCCCTAATATTATATCTCTACACTTATCACATACATATATGCATACATAACCAGCTAGCGAGACCAACTCAAAAATTGAACAAACGTATGTTGGAATTTTTGGTCGACGTTTTTAAAACATAGATTGATATATATGCAGGTTATTAAATATTCATAGAGACTGAAAACACACAATCATGCACACATTGATAGCTTACCTAGTACCTACATGTTAGATATAAGTAAGTTAGAGTAATAAATATAAACACGGAATTCTTCAACGTCTCCACCAGATCAGAGAGCTAGTGCTTAAGAGTTTTTTTTTTCCTTTGGGAAAGAATTTCAGACCGTAGAAAATGACTTTTTAATGACATCCTCTGTGGTATATTTTTCATTCCACAACACGAAACTGTTAACAATACGAATATTTCTTATGAACATTAAATTGACTGTGTCTGAGTTTCTGAAATGAGGAATTACTGTTACTAGCTGAGGTACCCGTCGATTCTGCGTTAAGTATCCAAGTAATAAAAAGAACGGGAATAAAGCTTTCAAACGTGCCAGAAATATTTTTACCTTTTCTTTTGACCGTCTCAGGGGGTGGGGAATTTTGCCTTGGATTCCCTAAAAATGGAGAAATGTTCAGCTTCATGTTCAACCCCTTCAAAGAGGGTAAAAAAGTCCACCTTAACTTAGGAGCCCTTAAAAGTGATGGTTCCCTCTACTCCCCCCACCCTTAGAGGAAAACTATTCCTTTCACTCTTGAACCCTTTAAGGGAGGTTGGTTCTTTTCATTTCCAGATTCTAAATGTAGAGAAAAAGTTTCCCTTCGCCTTTAAACCTTTAAAAGGAGAAAAAGTTTCCATTTAGTTTTGAAATACTCAGCCTGAATTTAAATCTGTGGGCGGAAGAAATAGCTGTCAACGAAGTATTTAGATAGTGCCTAATTTAGTAAAGTTAAGAAGCGCCATTATGTTTACTACATCCTCAGTCATATTTGCCCGGGCTTGACGTCTCAAAACTATCTCCATGTCAAATAGTTCTCACTCACCTCACCATATGCTATTTTATCGATAGCCAGGGATGAGAGGAGGAGACATATTCTTGTTTTGTTTTGTTTTTTCAATGTTTCTTTTTACCAGAGATGTTTATGCCTGTCAGTCAGGGTTGTACTTGAGTCGCAGAGTCCATTTTCTGCGCCGCTGGACGATTGTCCGCCAGCACTTCTAATGGTAATTGAAGAAATATGCTCAGATAGTAAATAGGGCGAGCAAAAATGCGAAACAGAATAAATAAATGACCAATTTACCATGGAAATTTATTGCAAACCTCATCTCTGGACCATTTTTTTCTGGAGAGGAATTTTTGAAAACTAATTCGCTATGAACTTGCTCTCGGATCTCATTGATAACCACAGAAGATTTGGTGGACATGATTCTTGCCGTTTTTGTGTTAAGTGATCACAGACAGACGGATATTTGCTAAGTTATAAGATGACTATACACTGGTTTATACGAACTGAGCTCCAAAAATAAATCTTTGTTCAAGCATATTCACTAACCTTTTAGACTCATCAATTTAGCTTACTCGGCAAGACAGCCTCCTGGCAATCACTTGGTAGTAAGAGAATGCAGATTTCACTTATCGGTTTACATACGTAATTTCGGCAAGGTTTAGCCTTGTTACGTTGAGAATACAAAGTTTACATCCTTGGTGAGGATTGTTCTTGTTCTTGCTGTTCTTAGTATGGTGAGAAAACAAAGCCAATTCCAGACTTTGTACAGGATTTTGAAAAAAAAAAAAGATTGCGTCGTACATGTCCAGGGTTGCCAATGACCGGGACATAGTTGTCCAAGACGCAAATATCCAGGAACGTTAATGACCGAGACACAGTTGTCCAGTGCACAATTGTCCTTTCAACCGAGTGAAATGATTCAGAGCTGAATGTATCAATAAATTGCCTAATACTTTCAATCTAAAGGGAAACAACGTATTCCTGTGTGTGGGTGTGGTAAATTGATTTGATTGATTTGTGTGACATATTTGTTATTGTGCAAGAATTTATTTTTCGTTTGCTTCTATTAGATTTAGCTTGATTCGTTAATCAACAAGGGAAATTAGGCAAACCATTATTCATAAGAGGTTATTTTATGTCATTAGGTTATTTGCAAAATAATGTGTTAGCGATGTTAACATGAAAACAAACAATATTTATTCACATAACAGAATTAAGCTTGATAGATGGATTTTCTCCAGAATTGTCTGTTTCCATGAATTTCTAAAATGTGATTTTGATACAGGTACAGCACCGATTTTCCGGCAACAAATGGCCTGTTACCTTACTCAATCCGGACAAAATTACAGGCCAATGCTTGAAATTCACGCAGCTCTCATACTATTTCACTGAGTGACCATAGGTGATGTTGCGCGTGAAGTTGTACCACAACTCAAAGAATATATGTTTAATTAAAGTGTTTTGCATTATTTCATCTCTGCTCGATCTTAGAAAAAAAGTATTGTATCATAATTCTAATCATGTGCTCTGTTCTGTTTGGGGTATATTTCTGTTTCTCTATTCCAATCCTTCTTTGATGATCACTCCCACATCTCCTCCACTTTGCATGTCTTTCATAAACGTCTCTCTTTCTCTCTTTCTTCTCTCTCTTTCTTTCTTCTGTTTCCCCTGTTTTTTCTTCTTTCCTTTTTCTCTCTTCTCTTCCTTTTACCACCTCTCTCTTTTAGATTATTCTTCTACTCTTTTTTCTTCTTTCCTCGGTTTCTCTCTTTCTTCCTTTCTCTCTTTGTTTATTTATTTATTATTGTTTCTTTCATACTCTACGTATTTTTTTCGTTTGTTTCATTTTCATTTTTCCTTAGCCCTGTCTCTTCTCTTCTTGTCTTTTTTCATTCTCCATCCTTTGTTTAACCTTCCTTTTCTTGTTTAATCTTATCTTTCTTTGATTGTTCGTTGGTTGCTGTTTTACTCTTTTAACTTTTATCTCTTTTTTTTCTTCTTCATCACTTGTATCTTTCATTCTACTTTCTTCCTTTATTCTTTCATTTATTTTGCTTTCTTTCTTTCCCTATCTTTCTCTCTTCCTCCCTCGCTTCTGTTTCTCTTCCTATTTAGTTTTCCTTTACATTCTATCTCATTTTTCTTTACTTGTCACTGATTCTTTTTTCTAACCTTCTTTCTCTCTTTTTTCACCCCTTCTCTCTCTTTCTCTGATTTTTCTTTCTGTCTTTTTCCCTTTCTTTCTATCTTTCCTTTCATTCATTCAGTATTTATTCATTTATTTCTCTGTCTCTGTTTCCTCTCTCTCTCTCTCTCTCTCTCTCTCTCTCTCTCTCTTATACATCAAAATCATGTCCCACCATTCCGAACTAAGCGAATATCGCACCGTCCGTCCATTCCCCTAACCTTCGCCAGAGGTTCACATCTGCAGAACCACCATCTTTAGATTTATTAACTCGTATTTTGGCGACCATCAATCACAACCTACCGGTTTGCTGGCCAAAAGACCTGACCTATGATGGAGGGGTGGAAGACGTGGATTATGCGGGCGAATCTTTGAAGAGGGCTGCGATTGTAAGACCGGAAATGACGTATGATCAGTCGACCGGCTAACGTGGTGCTCCAAACCGGAAGTGATTACAGCTGCCACGTTCTAGTTCATCGGATATACTAATACGCAAGTGAACGTGGCTAGGAATGAAGAAGAAGAGAGAGTTTCGAAGTTTTGTTTGGAAAAGGGACAAAACGAAAGATTGGGAAGTAGGATCGATGTCCTCTTCCAGATTTAATTATTTTCATCTGATTTGTTTTTTCAAGTTTATTTGTTCCTTTCTTCCTTTTTTTCTTCTTTACTTATCTCTCTCCTCCTTTCTTTTTTTTCCCTTCCCCTTTTTAGGGACTGTCTACGCACGTTTCCTCAGTTTCTAAGTTGATTTAGCTGGCTCACTGACTATGTGTGTATCAAGCGTAACAGCAGAACCAATGATACTAGAGGGCTGAAAATTGTAAACATTTATCCCTTATTATTTCAAACTGTGTGAGTAGGGGGGATTAATTCGCAACGTGAGTTTATGTTAAATTGACACTCAAGTTTATGTTTGGCAGGATTCACGATTGTTTGTTTTTTTTTATCCATTTTCAGGGATCACTGACGAACAAAATGCTATAAAAGTAACTTATTCATTGATCATCCCAAATTCTGATTTATTTTTACTCACACAGCATGCTGCCGAAATATATTGGTCATAAGATGGCTTCTATTTAGTGATTAACCAGACATGTTTTCTTCTTTCGTTGCTCTTGTCTCTCCTTCCTTCATCTTTCCTTTTTTCTACCATTGCTTCCTTCTTTTTCCGCTTTCTTCCTCCCCTCCCTCCATTTTTGTCGTTCACTTTTCCTTTTCTCTTTTTTCCTAAGCTTTCATCTACATCTCCTTCCTCTCTTTCTGTCTATCTATATTCAGAGTTTTTCATATCCCCCTTCTCTTACTCCTTCTATTATTCGATCTATTGACTTAGGAGGCACAAAACGGAGTCAATACAAGAGTCTTCACAAGAAACAGTACATGCTTGTATAAAAGACAAAATATTCACATGGAAAGTGCTTTGCGAAGGATATAGGCAGTGCCTGTGACGACACTTTTCTGTATCCTCCATTTCCTGGTTGTTATAGGGGCCTTTGGGGTCATAATCAAGGTGTCAAGAAATATCTAGGTAGAATACCAGGAAATCAAAAGAAAGAATTTCTTTCAGTCTCAAGTTGCAACATTTTTGTCTCAATTTCAAGGTCTTTGATATTTTTTCAATCTCCATTATGGATGCATTATTGTCTGATGGAATGGTCATATCTATCATTATTTATCTATTGATTTTACTATCATAGTTTTCATCATCATCATCATCATCATCATCATCATCATCATCATCATCATCATCGTCGTCGTCGTCATCATCATCGTCATCATCATCGTCGTCGTCATCATCATCATCATCATCTTTTAAAAAAAATTATATCCCATTAACACCAACTTGCCGTAGCATTTATCGACTTCAAAAAGGCGTTCGACTCAGTAGAAATCCCTAAGGTCATGGAGGCCATCAGTCGCCAAGGTGTAGATCCAGTATATGTTGAAGTGTTGAAACATATATACAATCACGGCAGCTCATTTATCAGGCTACATAAAGACTCGGACCCCTTCCAGCTCCAGAAAGGAGTAAGACAAGGTGATACCAGCTCACCTAAACTCTTCACAGCCTGCCTTGAGATGATCTTCAGAAGGCTAGACTGGGAGAGTAAAGGAATTAAAATAGACGGCGAGTATCTGAGCAACCTCAGATTCGCAGACGACATAGCCCTTTTCGCAGAGAACCTACACGACCTCCAACTAATGATAGATGAACTAAATGAGGAGAGCAAGAAAGTCGGCCTACACATGAACTTCAGCAAGACGAAGATCATGTGCAACAACCACATTGGAGATAAGAACACTAAGATCGAAATCAAGGACACAGAACTCGAGAAAGTAGACCACTACATCTACCTAGGGCAACGAATCTCCATGAGACCCTCAAAAGAAGAAGAAATCAAGCGAAGAATCACACTAGGATGGCAAGCCTTTGGCAGAGATAGCTCAACCTTAAAAAATAATAAGATCCCATTAATCCTAAAGAGAAGGGTGTATAACCAATGCATCCTCCCAATAGTCACTTATGGAGCTGAAACATGGAACCTAACCAAGAGACAGACCCGTAAGCTGAGAACCATGCAACGTGCACATGAAAGAATAATGCTGGGCCTCACATGGAGAGACCACAGAACAGCACAACACATCCGGGAAAAGACAAGAGTTAGAGACATCATAGAATCCATTAAAAAAATCTCAAATGGCGGTGGGCTGGCCATGTTGCAAGAATGGCTGACAATCGATGGACATCACGACTCACAACATGGATTCCCCGAGACCATATGCGCAACCGAGGCCGGCAAAATATTAGATGGAGAGATGAACTAGACAAGTTCAGGAAGTACTGGCTCCGTGACGCCCATGATAGAGAAGTGTGGCAAATCCTGGGGAAGGTCTATGTCCAACGACGGACGCTAAAAGACTGATGATGATGATGATGATGAACACCAACATTTTGAACTATTTTTCTATACAGTTTTGTTTTTTCTTGCTGTATTTCTTAATGTTCTTTAGTGTTTTACATCTCGCTTAGCCCCTGCCCCCACTCTCACTGTGCCTTCTTCATCCTCATTTTCTCTTTTTCTTATCCATGTCATTTGAATCAGAACTCAAAATTATCCTATGACCCGGAATATCATCTTGATACCACACTTTTTATTCGGGGCAAAAGGGAGTTACTTGACATTGTCCGTCTTCTCCCTGAGATAGGCCCAAGCTAAACTGATAATCAGCCTCTGCCATATGGGAAATGTAAGCCCCATTTAAACTGTACATCAAGCATTTGTGTAATCAGTATAAAATACATATGGTTTATCTAAGGGTATATACATGTACATTTAGTGTACATGATATACTTTCAAGTAACAGAACAGAATTAAAAAAAAAAGAACAATTTATTTAAAAAGTTCCATGCTGCGAGATAAAGCGACGCCGCTCAAGTACCACCGAAATATTTAGTCGTTTAACCAGACTGACAACGAGGCTATCCAAGACGTCCCGGTCCGTGATTGGAATATACCGTGGTGTGAGCAATTTACACTCAGTGTAATTTTATTTTCTTTGCTTATATTTTCCATTCAACAGAATCGACAGAAAAAAAAAATATTTTCAGAAATGTTCACATAAAAAATGTTATTTGATAATTTGAATAATAAATACAAAATTGCTCTAAAATTTAATTAAATAAAATTTAATTCCTGAAGTATTAGAAATTTCTTTGACTTTCGATTGAAGATAAAATACTGTTAGATTAAAGATATTTCAGAATTGAACAAAAAAGATGAATCTTAATTCAAATAAATAAATCAATCTTTGTTTTAAATTGATTTTTCAACACTGTTTATATTAATTTACTATTATTTTGCTTCTCATTTTAGAGTCAACAAGATATCGTATCTATCAAAATGACGTTGAAGAATAATTCTGAAAATTATCATAAACATATACCACATTGTACTAAAATTAACAATAGAAAAATTACCGTACTTATTTTCTATGAATGAATGAAATAAGAGTATCAATAGTAAAAGGGCAAGCAAGGCATTAGAAGGGAACGTTTTGTTTGTCGCCCTGTTCAATTAGGTCGGTTCAAGAAATTAAAAAAAGATAAACTAAAACATTAAGCTGAAAGGAAAAAGTAGCCATAAGATTATTAATGATGATTTATAGTACTACATCGGATAAGAATGAATACTCACCAGGGAGACAAAAGAGACAGCAGTCAAAAAATAAGTTATTCATTCATTAGAATTAACATCCTAAAGTGTCCAGAATTTACAAGCGCTGATCCAGGGCTTCAAACATATCTTCCTCGAATTTTTTTTTTTCATAAAAATCTAAATAAAGGAATCTATAGATTTTTAAAAGATAGAAACTCAATCCAAAGGAGGTATGTGAAAATTTTTTTAAAGATTTTGTAGCAGCGCTAGAATGACGGTGATTCAACGGCATCGCTGGACTAGGCCTCCCAGGAAGATTTTATTTAAAACGTATATAATAGAGTAGAGTATCATAATGAAAGGTGGTAAATACAATAGAACATGAATGAAAGAAACCCGTCAAATACAACTGTCTACATGGGTTCCTTCAGTTCATTTTAATTTCTCCAGCTGCCAACTGGCTTGCAATGTATCGATCACGCGTTCAGATATTGTCAATCGACATTGGGACCCGAATTTGAAACTCTAATCCTTATTATGTCCGTCGGGGAACGTTTCTTTGTTTTGTTTTATCTTTGTTTTCTTCAGGATCCCATGCCTTTAATTCGGATGTTAGTGGTGTAATCGGTTTACAATGTAAGTTGAAGCTAAATTGACTTGATTGCTTGTACCCCGCGGGATTAGCCCTTGTTTCTTTTCCATTTTTTTTTTCAGATTTAAGTATTGATAGCTGTCACATGAAAGATGAGAGAAGTATTAAACTTATTCATTTACCAGCCCCTGTTCCAATTTTTGATTGAGGATTCAAAAAATGGTATGCTGCCAAAAGACGTCGGTCTCATGACTGTTTCTATTGATTGACTGGCCAGATATTTCGTTCGAAATATATTTACATCAATCTTTCATGGATCTCCTTTAAAAAATATATATTTTGTACAAAAAGTTCAACCCTTGACTCTCTCCCCAATATCAATATTCCTTACCAAAGGTTCGAGTATTTGTTCCTTTTACAAGGAGTAGACCCCTGAAAATAGTAAACCTTTCTCAACTGGTCACCTTCCCCTCCTTGTCCTGACCTACTTCGAAGAACAAGCGACAGGTTGAAGTGGGTTACATGGTGCAATCAGCAGGAAATAATTCTTGATCTAACATTCTGAGAGAGGTCTATTCATGCTTTAACTAAACCTTTCCTGTGAAATGATAATAAACTTCTTCATCCGGAATTTGAAATCAGTTCACCGAATCCAATTTCTATGCAATGAACCGTTTGGGTAACAGCATCTTTCTTTCAATGCTTTTATCAACACTTGAAATAGACATTCCTCGTTCTTGACGTATATTCTCTTCTCAGTCTTTCGTCTGTGATTTCGACTTTTCGATTTGTCTTCTTCTTCTTCTTCTTCTTCTTCTTCTTCTTCTTCTTTTTCTTCTTTTTCTTCTTCTCCTTCTTCTTCTTCTTCTTCTTCTCCTCCTCCTTCTTCTCCTCCTCCTTCTTCTCCTCCTCCTTCTTCTTCTTCTTCTTCTTCTTCTTCTTCTTCTTCTCCTCCCCTCCTCCCCCTTCTTCTTCTTCTTCTTCTTCTTCTTCTTCTTCTTCTTCTCCTCCTCCTCCTTCTTCTTCTTCTTCTTCTTCTTCTTCTTCTTCTTCTTCTTCTTCTTCTTCTTCTTCTTCTTCTTCTTCTAGTGATGATTATAAAGATAATATAATAACAATTGTTTTATTGCATTTTCACACCAGCTATCAGGTGGCTGCCACTGGAGATCGAGCGACAGCAAATCTCGAGCCCTCTTCGAACTCTCACTGGAAGTAGCACTAGTTTTTTGCTGGTTATCACCGGATGCTGAGTGACAGTAAGTCTCCTCAGGCCTTCAGTCCTCACAATCCTCACCTGTCGCAGCTGAACTGTGGTTTTAACCATCTCCACCATACATTTTCCTGAGCTACCATATTTTCATTACTCTCCTAAATATTTGTGAGTTTCTCATCATTATCATCATCATCATCATCATCATCATCATTCATTGTTTTCAATTTTAGCTGCTTATTCTTTGTCTTTGTTTTTTTCTTCTTCTCCTCATTCTTCTTCAGCCGTCTGCTTCTTCGTCTTCTTTTCTCGTCTCTCTTTCTTCTCCCACTAATCTACGTTTACCTTATTTTTTCTTCTTTTCCTTCCTGTTATTATCATCATTATTATTATCATTATTATTATTATTATTATTATTATTATTATTATTATTATTATTATTATTATTATTATCATTATTATTATTATTTGGAATCTCACACCAGTTGCCTGGTGGTAACCGCTGGAGTTTGAGTGACAGCAAGTCTCCTCAAGTCTCCAGCCCTCCTCTCCTAGTACTAGCAGGTCGCAGTAATTCTGCGATTTACAGTTTCACACCGGTTGCCCAGTGGTTATCGCTGAGGGCTGAGTGACAATAAGTCTCCTCAGGTCTTCAGCTAACGTCTCCTCCCTCTTTCGCATATCATGACAGAGCTACAATTCGTTGCAGTACTTATATCTCTAGCACCTTCCTCAGTACCCGTGCAGTTCCCAGTAGTGCTGTGGTCTGTACGGTCTCTATCCTCCCCCTAATCCCGATCTCCTCCAGTCTCTCCCTCAGCGTTTTGGGGACAGTTCCTAGTGCTCCCACTATGACCGGTACTACCCTGGTTTTCATGTTCCACATTTTCTTTAACTCCCTTGCTAGGTCCTGGTATTTTTCCCTTTTTTCAGCCTCCTTCTTTTTTACTCTATGGTCTGCAGGCACAGCTACGTCTACTATTTGGCAGGCCTTCCTTTTTTTGTCTACTATTACTAAGTCCGGCCTTCTTGCCTGGATGAGGTGGTCAGTTTGGATGTCAAAGTCCCACAGTAGTTTGTGGTTGTCATTCTCCAAAACTGCCTCTGGCTTGTGCTGATACCACTTTTCCCCATGGTTGAATCCCATTTGTTTACTTAGTTCCCAGTGTATCATCGTTGCTACTCTATCGTGTCTATGCTTATACTCCTTCTGGGCGAGTTGACTACATTCACTAGTTATGTGGTTTACTGTCTCATCTCTTTCACCGCACATGCGGCATTTGCTGTTTGCCTGTGTTCTGTCGATTTTAGCTTTTATGTAGTTTGTCCTTATGCTTTTGTTTTGGGCTGCCATGATGAGCGATTCTGTTTCTCTCTTAAGGTTTCCCTTTCGTAACCACGTCCATGATTTCTCGTCTGCTATATCTTTTATCTGTCTTTTAAACTCGCCGTACAATTTTTTCCCTTCCCACTTTTCTTTTCTAGTTTGCTGTACCGTTCCATTGCTTTCTACTCTGTTTGTTGCACTATCCCTCGCGCTCTTTATGATTTCTTCACTATTTGTTTGCACATATTTATCTAGGACTACTTTAGCTCTCTGGACACAATCTTCTATGCTGATGAGCCCCCTACCACCTTCTTTTCTCTTAACGTATAGTCTATCTGTATCATCCCTAGGGTGTAATGCTTTATGCATCGTCATAAGTTTCCTTGTTCGCCTATCCATTGATTGGAGCTCTTCCTTTGTCCATCCTAGGAATGGTCCTGTATACCTAACTACTGACACAGCCCAGGTGTTCATTCCTTTTATTAGATTTCTGCTATTTAATTTGGTTTCTAATATTTTCCTTATCCTTCTAAGGTATTCCCTCCTAATTTTCTCCTTCATCTCTTCCCGTTTTATCGTGTCACATTCAAGGACACCTAGGTACTTGTATCGGTCTTGTGCAGTCAATGCCCTAATCTTGTTGTTGTCCGGAAGTTCAATTCCCTCAGTCATTGAAAGCCTTCCTTTGTGCATTACCATGATTGCGCATTTTTCTATCCCAAACTCCATTCCTATGTCCTCACTATATTCCCTTACTTCGTTGAACAGAGTCTCAAGCTCTCCCCTGTTTTTCGCAAACAATTTAATATCGTCCATGTACATTAAGTGATTGACCTTTCCTTTTGTTTTAGAGAAGTGGTATCCTTTGCTGTTTTTCAGGATTCTGTTAAGCGGTATCATTGTTAGAACAAATAATAGTGGGGACAACGAGTCCCCTTGGAAGATCCCCCTTTTTATCCCTACCTCGGCTAGTTTGTCCCCTGCGGCTGTCAAATCTACTTTCCAGTCTTCCATTGAATTACCAATGAATTTAACCACCGGTTCGCTAATTTTGAACATTCTAAGGCATTCGAGTATCCAGCTATGTGGAATCATATCGTATGCCTTTTTGTAATCTATCCATCCCATTGCGATATTCTTTCTCCTTTTCCTTACTTCTTTTAAGATCATCTGGTCTATGTAGAGTAAGTCGTTTGCCCCTTTGGTTCCTATCCTACACCCTTTCTGTTCTTCTGGTAGTAGCCCCCTTCTATCCATTGACATGTATATTCTCTCTGCTATTTGCCCGGTCAGGATTTTCCACATAAGTGGTAGGCAAGTGATTGGTCTATAGTTGCTTGCTATGTTCCCCTTTCCCGGGTCTTTTTGGATGAGGGTGGTTCTGCCTTTAGTCATCCATTCTGGTGCTTTGCCTTCATTCAGACAATTTTGGAGTAGGTGAGTGAGTCTGCCGTGTAACGTGGTAAATTTTTTGAACCAATACCCATGGATCCCGTCGGGACCCGGTGCTTTCCAGTTGGCTACTTTCCTAAGAGTATGTTTCAATGTGGTTTCATTCAGTACTATTGGTTCTCCCTTGTCTATATCTCCTAGTTCTTTTCTCATGTTTCCTAACCATTGCGGTGTTACGTTATGTCTTTTTGGGTGCCCCCATATGCTATTCCAATAGTTCTTGGCCTCTGTGGCATCTGGTTTCATGTCCTGCCTTCTTTCCCCATTTAAATCTCGGTAAAACTTTTTCTCATTGTTTTGGAATGTGCGGTTTTGTGTGTATTGGGCCGTTCTTAGTCTGTATCTTTTTAGTCTTGCCTCTTTAGCTAGTCTTTTCTGGTGTAACTCTTCGACTACAGTTGCGATGCCTTTTTGCGTTACCTTGTATTTGTTATAAAGTCTTACTCGTGGTCTGTCTGTGTGTGGTGTATTTCTAAGCAGTGCTTCATCTCTCTGTAGTTGGGAGATCTGCCTTTGTAACCTTCTCTCCCAGTTGGGTTTCCCTTCCCTATTATTGCTCGGGTTCCTATCTTGTGTTGTAAAGCTTTGTGCTACCATTTTCGCCCTTGCGTAAATTAGGTTGTTAAGTTCTAGGAGGGTGTCTGTTTCTATGTGCTGTAAGAGGCAGTTGACCTGCTCGGTCACTTCTCCGACTTTCTTTCTGTCTTTGTCTCTTAGGGAGGGGAGTGTTGTTTTCTCTCCTCGCATGATCTCTTTCAAAGCTTGTATTTTGGTGTTCTCTTCTTCCGTTGGTGCCTCGTCATCACCCTCTGATACATAGCTTACTGTGGGGGTCTCATGGGGAGTTATTCTAGTTTTGTTATTGGTACTAATTGTGCTGGGGGGGCATTCTTCAGATGTGTCACCTGAACCTCTCTCTACATTAATGCGAATCTCTAGTATTTCAGTCTCAGACAGCCATTTCTTCTTTTGAATTTGCTTTACTTGGTCAGCAAGGCGTTGGTTCGATACTTCCACATCAGATTTTTCCCTCCATATTTGGAGCATACGCTCCCTATAAGATCGCACTGAAGGCTTGCTTTTAAAGTAACAATACATAACTAGCCTATTCTCCTCCCTTGTCCATCTCTTTCTCTTGTTTTTTATAGCAGTCACTCCGAGAGGACCGCGCCTCCCCTGGGTGTCGTTAGTGGTATATGAGTCTTGGCCAACAGTAGCTATGTGACGACTGTGTCCCTCCTGAAGGCTATTATTATTATTATTATTATTATCATTATTATTATTATTGAAGCAACAGATTCTGAAGAATCACAGACTTTTGGCGTCTGTCTTCATGCCCGCTCCTACCAGTGTTGGCCATCTGCGAGTCTTCATTCATCTTCGCCCAACCCAACGGCCGTCTCCTCGACATCATCCCCTCTCCACACTCTTCAAACCCCTCTGCCTTGCTTCCTCAATTGCACTTTCCACTACACCCCCGATTTCCTCACCCATACAACTCCTTTCATTCTCTTCTCTTTTGAAGTTCAACATTAACCGACCATCACTCACTCCTATGATCTAATTTTGAATTAGGAATTCAAAGTAAAAATCTTTTCATTATTTTCGACAACATCATCTTTAAACAAAAAAAAAGATGATTTTTACTTTCTACATCTTTTTCCTTTTGCTGGAGTGAACTTTATTTTAAGTATCTGGCATTCTGAGAGTGTCTTTCTCTGTTGAAATGCCCAACGCTGGAAACATAATTTGGATATTTAAAAGCTTTAGACAAGTCATCCTTTAATCGGCGAGGTCGATCAGTGTTTAGACGTCATCAAGGAACAGCAGGTCACTGAGTGTAAATGAAAGGAAAAGAATAGAAAAATAGATCAAAGAGCTTTAACGCCATTTTCACGAACCCAAAAAATACGATATCTAATTCAAAACCATATCTCCTCAGATGCACATCAAATCTGCAAATCATCTCTTCAAGAAGTAATTAAAAAAAGAAACGCAGAAGTATTTCAAAAGACAATACAGATTAACACGCAACGGATGTTGCGTAAGTAGTGGAGAACATCAGGTGCCATTGACGTCGTTGGTAACAGCTAGAATAATGGAATCGGCGATCCGAGTTCAAACCCCGGTCGGAGTTGTTGATATCCACTTTGCACTAATACCCTTGGGAAAGGCATGGAAACATCTCACCCTCCCTCAGATGGGGTAGTTTGGGCTCTTTAGCCTTAGAAAGAAAACCGGTCTAGAAGTAGGACAACTCTGGTTCCAAACCTGTGAGTGGACCCCCCCCCCCTCGAGGCAGCCTGACGCCGAATCTGATATCCCCCCCGATGTTAATGCAAGACTTATCGCACACTGATTCCCTCTGGGATATATCAATAAGGTTGAGAAGGGGATTTGGTG
>OY735211.1:62469013-62479013 GCA_963457665.1 Thysanoteuthis rhombus
AACTTCTTTTTCTTCAGCATTAAACATGTAAACAGCGAAGTTTCTCTCAGCAAACCACTGGAAATATTTTTCTTTGAAAAAGATGGTTAGCCTTAGTCGAAATGCATTGAAATACGCCAACAGAATAAGAAAGAAGAGATGAGATACCTATCACTCGAACTTTTCTCTTCACCTTCCAATCATTATTTTCATTCACATATTTTCATATGTATTCATCGTTTGTGTATGTTGAATATTTGTCAGAAATACACAGTCCTCCATATTTAAGAAGAGGACCAGAGGAGGTAAAAAATGATAGTTCAATGAAACAGACATTAGTACAATTAATTATGGTATTATATGGGTTGCCGTAAAACTTGGAAGACAACATAGTATCAGTGTAACACGAATTGTACATGCGGACACCGCTGATAATCACAAACATTCTTCTCTTATTCTGTCTTAATTCACCATTCTTAAAAAAGAACCGGCTGATGTTGAAACGAGCTTTCAACCACATCAAGAGCAAAGTATTAAACCACCGTGGCCGTTAGAGAAGACTAAGGGACCTGTCTTTATTATATATGTATCCGTTTGTGTGTTTCAATGGTCCTGGACGAATTGTTTTGTCTACAGACTTGAAAATTTGCATCAGCACATCCCGAGGGCCCTTCTGATGGTGTGTGTGTGGGGTGGGGTAAAATATCTGTTGTTCTTTTTGGGAACTTTTTTATGACAAATTTTGATGGGTTTATTTATAATATCTAGATTCTGGAGAATCTAGATATTTTTGTACGTCTTTTCTCTATTTTAGATTTTTCTCCGGTGGAAAACGCTGGTCATTTCATAAATAGAATTTTCTGAACATATCAATCCTTTTTTAGATGACTTCAATATACAACGCTATAGTTTTTCAGTTATTGACTGTGATGTCGAGTTAGTGGCTGCTTCGATTTAACATCCGTTAATCTCTAGGTATATGGCTTTCAACATTGGGAAAGTCAATAAATATTTGAAGGTAAACGAAAAATCTGTTTATTGACAAAATTGAAAGCATTTAGCCGAAACTTACCAGCAGACAAATGTCAGAATCTCTCTGAATACCAAAACACTACATTTACACGTTTGACGAAGCAAGAGAATGATTTTCAAATTGAATTTTATATATCATCATCAGCAGCAGCTCCACCAGACCACTCAAATACGGGCCTTGCGGAGCAAATGCTTTCTTGGTTTCGTCATACCATCTTTTTTGCCGGCGACAGTTTCGTATATGATCTTCAGGGATCTGTGTTATATGGAATTCTTCCATCATGACCATCCCATTGACATTTGAGTTTTCCTATAGATTGTATGATATTTCTGATTCCCGTTGTGTAGTAATATACTGTGCAGTCTCCATTTGATGTTAAGCACAATTCTCTCATGTACACGCTGCATTTTCTCAGTTTGAGCATCGATCTTCTGGTTAAGTTCCATGTTTAAGTTCAATAGACTGCTGTCAGGAGAATGCATTGGTTGTATCACATTCTTTTGAGGATTAGTGGAGTCATCTAGTTTTTGAAGGTTGAGCTCGCTCCACCGAGAGCTTGCCAACCTTGCGTGGGTGTCCGCTTGATTTCCCCTTCTTTTGAGGATTTCATGGAGATTTGATGTCTTCCTTTGTTTGTTAGCTAAATCTTAAATTCCTAAAAGGAGGAATAGAAATAAGGAAATCGCAGAGTTGTTAACGCTGAGGAATTTCTAGATTCGTTGTGTTACACTGAAATTGAGCAAATGTTGAGAAAATGAAGAAGGGCTGTTCAGTCAAAGTTACTGATATCCTTAATGATGCCTTAGTGCGTGAAAGTGTAACACAGGAGAGGAGAGATGCACAGAAGGAATGCATAGTAGACTTAAGAAGTTACTTTTTGAAAGCAGGAAATCAAAACAGTCCTTGTTTTTCCCTCGATATAGGCAACACTTATGTACATCCTACGTCGAGCCATGAATGAGAAGTTTCATTTGATATCTTTTTTGATTATTACGTTTGCTGAATGGAATATGAATCTCAATTTTGACAGCAAACTGCATCCCCTACTCACAAACAAATATTTTGCTAAGATCTTAACTTCATTATATATATATATATATATATTTATATATATTGGTCCGAAGTCCGGAGCAAAGGTTTCCATCCTATTTTTTGGTACTGACAGGCATGTAGGATAATCTATAGCCAAAGAAAAAAGTTGTAATACAACAAAACAATTGTCTGTGGATGACAATATTATCAATTATTATCATAATTAACGCTCCCTTCTTTAGGTTTGAGTACCTTTATGTAGGACATCCATCTATTACTGCTTTAATGCAATGCTCTTTCAACTCTGGAATGGAGTGCATTGGTAAATTAGGAATTATACGAAAGTAGATATATCGCCCAATTCGGTTCAACTGACCATCCAGTTTTGCGTAAGGCAGGGGTTGAATATCTGCTTCTGGTTCTGAAGCAAAGGTTTTGATACTACCTCACTGTACCTGGAAGGATGTTGGATTGTCAATATCCACATTGAAGAGGTATAGTACAACAAAATAGCTGTCTGTGGATGATACGATTATCAATTCACATGGATGAGCGCAAACGTAGATCCCACATTGTTATTAGTAAAAATTAGGAAAAATCATCCAGAATCTTTTATTTCCCTTATTTTATCATTTTCTACATTCCACAAACTGGAGCATTTATTTTGGTACCACTGCTCTCAATGCATCATTCTGCCATTTAGATGTCATAAACAGATAACCGGAATCGAACTTTTCAGGATTATGGAGATGGCTTTATTCAACAGAGAGCAAAAACAAAGGAAAGATTTTTTTTTTTCAATTTGACCAGTTTTGAGATTGCTTGCTGCAGTCAAGATTGTTGATTGACTGGCTGGGTCATGTTTTACGTCCCACTAGTTTGTACGAAAGGGTATTGTCCGGTTTTCTTTTATATCAAATGTATGAAAATGGAATTTTTTTGAGGTGATTTGCTAAATGCCAGGAATAAATTTATATTTGCAGATTGATCCCAACCCCCCTAAAAAAAGGACAGGAAAGATTAATATATATATAAATATATATATATATATATATATATATATATATATATATATATATATATATATAAATATATATATATATATATATATATATATATATATATATATATATATATATATATATTTAGAGAGAAAGAGAGAGATGGATATAAGTACATATATGTGTATGTATGCGTGTGTGTAAATATATATGCATGTGTGTGCATATATGCATAAATATGCATACATGTATATATATATGCATGTATATATAGATTGTATATATATTTGTGTGTATATTAATACTGTAAATGATATATGTATTCTGAATAATCGCAAAATTCACATTGTAAGTGATACATGCATACAACCCTGTAAGTATATATATATATATATATATATATATATATATATATACATACATAAATATACATATATACATATATATATATGTGTGTGTGTGTATATATATATATATATATACACACACACACTTTATCAATGCATATATATATTATAATTATGTATGTATATATATAAATATATACACACACACACACACACACACACACACATATATATATATATATATACATATATATATATATGTGTGTATATATGTATATATATGTATATATATATATATACTGCATCTAATGGGCTGAGTACATATATGTGTGTGTGTGGGTGGATGCGTCTGAGTGTGTATTCAATTTAATCACCTTTGCAACACATCACTCACAGTATATATGTATATATATATATATGTGTGTGTGTGTATGTGTGTGTGTGTGTGTGCGTGTGCGCATACGTATAGCAGAACATGAATTAATCATTTTCAATACAAATAAAAGAGGGATGGAATCTGAAATAAAAAAATGAAATATGACAAATGAAAAAAATAAGGAACGATGAAAAGAGAGAAAAAATAAAGCATAACGAAAAAAAAAATCCGATGAATGAATTATTTATTCTTATAATGAATAATTATTTTAAAAAATGAGGAAAAGAAAGAGATAGCCATTGTTGGAATAGATAGGAGACAAAAACGTTTTTTTCCCCCCAAAAAATAGGAAGCACTTGGGAAAAGGAAGAAAGAAAATAAATAGAAAAGCCTGGTTGCTGCAGGTTGAAACTTTACTACAACTTCTATTCTGACAGAAGATGATCACTGCAACGCTTTTATGGCACGTGAAATTTTAAAAAAATCTCATTATTAAAGATAAATTATGCAAAGTGAAATAATTCATTCTGGTTTCAGTGTTCTTTCTAGAATTATTCTTAAAATCCTGAAGCTTTAAATTAATAATAACCTTAAAAACTTCGAATTCATAAAAAAAACTCCTGTAATTGATTGATGGATGTCTTTAATGTATATTTGGGGATTGTTTCAGCAATTTTCAACTTTGAAAATACATCTAATAAACATGGTCAGATTGAATTGTATTTATGACATCACTGGTGTTTCAACTTGAAACATCTAACATTAAGAATAAAAACAACAAAAAACATCCAGGAACATTAAGATTTTTTGAGAATTTAGATGTTATTTTCACTAAAAAAATAACTTAATTGGCGTAAGATCACATATGGGAAAGTCTAGATTCTATAGAATGTAAATATTATTAACCCATTTGAATGAGCCCCACTCAAAAAATAGAATTATCAAAACATCTCTAGGAAGGATGTAGTAGATTAATAATTCCAATTTTCAAGTTTGTGGAGAAAACGGTATGGCCAGGAGCCCTGGAACAAACAAAGAAACAAAACAGAGTCCCCAAAAAGGTAAAAAAAGCCATTTCCAGCATTAAGAAATTGAAATTGTTTAGATGAGTATTGATGCCAACTTACAAATTTATAGACAAAACGGTATGGCCAGAAGCCCTAAAACAAACCAACACACATAGACCCACAAATATACACACTTTTTTCTAATGAACGCTTTGCCATCTTTGATCAAAACACTCACACACAAACACACGGACACATGTACATAACATAAATGTACGCGAATCCATCAAATAAGTTCTTTGGGTATGTAAGGCATGTCAGTTTGGCTCAGTTTATAAGAGAAGCGACACCCACTCACTCGATCAGGACTTGAGAAGATGCTGATAATTTGCAAACATACCAACCAGATCCTCAGATCGAGGTAATAGAAAAAAAAAAGAGAGGAAACAGCGGGAATAATAAACATTTAATGCTTCTAGTCATTCACTAAATAGAAACTGTCACTTAACCAACTTCTGGGGTAGTATGTTGTGCTAGGGATGATCAATTGAAATTGAAAAAAGTGGTGATGAATGAATAAGTTATTTCTCGCACCTTTTATTGGATCATTAGAATTTTTTTTAAAAAAGCATACACGCTATCTAAAAGCCAATTTAGCACAAACTTACATCGTAAATTAACCCCAACTATAAATCTATTTTGGGGGATTTTGAAAAATCAAAACAAAAAGAGGTCTAGTTGAAAACTGGGAAACGTGGTGATCAATGAATAAGTTATTTCTCCGGCCTTTTGTTGGATAGTGATCATTAAAAATACCTTGATAGAGAAAAAAAAACAAGCATATTTGAACACAAAGAAAAAGATCAATTTAACAAAAATTCAGATTTTAATTTGAAACTTCGACTAAAAGCCTATTCAGGGATTATTTACGAAAATAGCAGAACAAAAACCTTTTTTTTAAAACATAATAAGGAAGAAATGTTGGTAAGTCCTGCCCTTGGGCTCCATTGCAAAGCCCTATACGTTCAATGCATACATAACAAGCCAGCCAAACGTACAGACCGACTTAAGAACGGAAGAAACCTATAGTTTTAGTTGACAGTCTCTCATAATGAGTATGATGTGGAATGACTTGTTCGCTGATGGATATAGTTCAAAGTTTCGCGTTCGTACCAACAGCTGGTTTTTGAGAACAGGTAAAGGGTTTGATTTCGATTGCTGCTTCTACTTGGGGATTTGGCGCAACGTGTTCGTGACATTATAGGAACTATTAAAAAACTCAAATGGCAATGGGTAGGGCCATGTTGCAAAAATGAAAGACAACCGATGGACATCACGTCTGACGACATGGATCCCCAGGGATCACATAAGAAATCGAGGCTGAAAAAACACAAGATGGAGAGATGAACTTGACAGATTCAGGAAATACTGGCTCCACGATGCCCATGATAGGGAATTGTGGCAAATCCTAGGAAAGGTTTATGTCCAACGACGGGCGTTAAAAGACGATGATGATTATGATGATGATGATGAATCTTCGTATCTCCATCTACCCCGTCTGTCTTTATGTTGTGCTTAATAAAGTTTAGTGTACGGGTATCAAGCTAATTTACTTTTGTGGGTCAAATTCATTGCGAGTACACAGTATGCGGTTCAAATACCATCTCCTATTGTAGCGCGGTCCGTTATGGAGCAGTTTGTGATATAACGCGAGTGGATGGTGGACCCAATTATTTTGCCTATCGTAACGCACTCTCATCTAGAATACAAAAAACCATCAAGAAACATACTTAGTATGATTAAAATATCAAATTTCTTCCTACTATATCTATTTTCCCATAACCGTGGCTTCATCCAGGAACTTCTCGAAGATTTGGCACCCATTGCATCGACAACAAAACAAGTCAATCACATATAATGGGTTAATCAATGTTATTAACATTAATATCCTAAATCGAGAAAGATATTGAAAAAATCCAATATGGAAATCAATTTATTCCGTTAGAGAGGAATAGATTTATTTGTTTTTCTTGGGTTTTTTTGTGCTGTTTACACGAGGAAAAAAACAAACATTTGAAATTTTTTCTCACATAAATATCTTCTCATCCACTTTTGAAATTCAGCAAATTAATGAAATCTGTTAAAACTTTCAGGATATATCATATGACTAATTCGTTTAATCATGAATGGTTACTTCGGTGAAAAAAATTATGGGAATATCTTTTTAATTTAATTTTATGATATGGCGATAAATATCAAACTGAAAAATATGTTTACATTAAAAGAACAGAGTACGTGCAAAAAGTCATCATCGGTAATCAGAAAAAATAATAAAAATGGAGTGAATGAATTGAAATGCGTTTGTTTAGGTGATTGAGTGTCTGCCACCGGTGTCAATATTCGGAGAGCTGAGCCCTAGTAAAGGCGACGTCATCAAATGTCAATTATCAATACTATTTAATTACTGTCCCACTGCAGCAATATGTGACACGGGGTCAAGCTTAACGTGGGAAAAAATAGGTGCATACCTTCCAAAAATGGCTCCAGCCGACACAGTTACCGTTGAAAAGCTCATCGTAATGGCTAGACAACATCACCTGCGAAAGCATCCACGAATGGACCTGCTCCTTTAAGTGCAATGGAGCAGTGCTGCCCCGGGGAAAGACCCCGCAGCTGGGCCGAGTAATAATGAGAGAGCCTAAGGACGAGTCCAAAGGCTCCCCAATGCGCTTAGCAAACGCAGCCTCAGCGTAACCTCATTGGCTAACGTTTGCATCGGCGCACTCGGTCTTTGATACACCACAATCTCCAACCCATTCGACGGGCAAGTGTCAGTACCGACTCCTCGGTCTATGCCGTGGAGCAGATACTACACATTGATCCCGAAGAACAAGTCAGAGAAAGGTGATGTTGCATGATATGCAAAATGTTAATTTTCAATCGTGGCTGACCGGCTACAGTCACTTGAACGATAGATGTAACGCTAACTACCTTCATCCATTTCTACCATTCAATCATATATGAGACAGCTGAGTACATCACACTCATAGTAACAGTTGCAGTCATCAGCCCCTTTCTCGCCCAACCCTGTAATCAAACTACCTATCATATCCCCCCTCGTTCATTCTATATCTTTTTTGAACAACGTGATATTCTTTATTCGTCTCTCCCTTCCTTATCTGTCACACTTATAGTATCAGTAACAGCCATCATTTGAGCTTGCTGTTGTACAACATCTCCCGTTATAGCGCAGTTCGTTACTGTGCAGTTTATGATATGCAAAAAATCACTGTACAAGTTATAGCAAGGATCTTTCAAGATTGTTTGGATCTTTATATATATATATATATATATATATATATATATATATAGTGTCAACCAAAACTGTCATTAAAACTGGCGACATGAGTTTCTTTTGTTCTCAACCCCGTCTTGCTATCTGTCTGGTTACATATGTATTTATATACGTATGTATTTTGCGTAAAGGCTGCAGTATCACTGAAGCTAGAGAGCTGAAAATTTCAATATTTACTCCCCCCAGAAAAAAAGTCTTTGAAATCCGCCCCCTTTAGATAGGTTTTTTAGGTTGGGTGTCAATTTGCGATGCAATTTCATGCTTAATTGACTCCTTAGTTTATTTCCATTAACGTTCACGCTGTTTTTTTTGTTTTTTTTACAAATCCTGACTTTTAAGTGATCAACGTCCAACATAGAGTTAGAGAAATAATTCATTCATTGATCACCCTTTTTTATTATCACTCGAAACACGACATCGTACCAAAGACATCTGTTCGGTAAAGGTTTCTATTAAGTGACTAACCTGATCCGTAGAGTAATTTTTCATTACTCATAAATAAACATTAATGTGTAGAGAGGACAGTTTTGCCTCTTGATATGGTTTGAGGCATACGACAAACCTAAAGCTTAGTTTGGAAAGCAGGTCTGGTTTGTCATTCAATAAGAACCGTCAGGTGAATAAAGTTTTTTGGCAGCACATCTTGTAGGGGTGATTAATTATGCAGACGTTACTTTTCTTGCCTTTTTTTCTTTCGGGGTCTGTTTTGATAGTCCAAATTTCAAAACCAAAACGATTGTGCGCACAGAAAAAAAAAATCTGCATGAACTTACATTGTAAATCACTAAAAATCTATTTAGGGGGATGTTTTCGTGGACAAGATAAAGGGTACGCATCAATACCCAGCCCAATATTTCCATTTGTAAGGCCAGTACGCAGGATATATACATGCAGAATCAACCAGCAATCCGGACTAACTTGAAAACTGAAGAAACATATGTTGACAGCTCTAGAGACAGTTTTGATTTGCAGTTTCTGACATTTTTAAACAAAGCGTTTATAGCCGATAACAAATCTTGTAAAATTGAAGTGTAAAGTAATTTATTCAGGTGTTCGTTTATTGGTCCGCTTATCAGACATGTTGATCATTTATTTTCTCTTCATGGCTATATTTTTCTAACCCAAGTACATACATCTGTGTAAATATACTTCATACGTACCAATGTACTTGTGCGTGCATAGTATCTATGTTTGTCTATATACAGTTACATGCTCAAGTAGGCATACAAAATATATATTATATACTAAACTATAATTAGATATTAGAGGAGTTTTCATGAAAATACTCCCTGTATGCTCTTGTAAAGTATATGTGCAAATATATATATATGAGCGTGTGTGTGTGCGCACGCGCACAAGAGTCTGTGTATGTACATATATATTTTCTTCAGCATCACAATATGAAAGGTTTGTATCACTATATATGTGAGTGTGTGTGTGTGTGTGTGTGTGTGTATGTATGTATGTGTGTATAGATGAAGAGGTTTGTACTCATACAGTGTATAAATATGTTTGTATATTTTGTTAATTTTTTCTAAGCTGGGTTATCTATGCATGAAAAGTGCTCGAAACTCAGAGTCAACGCAAATGTTGAATTTGTCGAGTACAAGTGATAATATATATATATATATATATATATATATATATATATATATATATATAGATATAGATATATATATATATGTGTGTGTGTGTGTGTGTGTGTATGTTTATGTATATATATATATATATATATATATATATATATATGAATATATATATATATATATGTACAAATATGTATATGCATATATATATATATATATATATGTATATATGTGTGTTTGTGTATGTGTGTGTGTTTATACATATAAATACATATACCTTGAAT
>OY735211.1:62484013-62489013 GCA_963457665.1 Thysanoteuthis rhombus
AGAAGAAGAAAACGAAGAAGAAGAAGAAGAAGAAGAAGAAGAAGAAGAAGAAGAGCTACTACGATGACTGCAGCGACCAAAAGCAATTTGAACAACTACAGTGAGAGCCCCAACAACAAAAACAAGAAAAAGAACACCTACAACGACGATGAAAAGAGAGTTACAATAGAAAAACATGAAGGAAAGAATGAACCCAACAACAATAAATGCAACAACAAAAATAACAAATGCAAGAAGTAGAAAGAGAAGAAGTTGGGGAAGTAAGGGAAAGAGAGAAAGAAGTAAGCATTGAGAAAGAAAAAGTTTTCCCTGAGAAAGAGAAATAAATAGAAAAAAGAGTAGGAAAGTTAGCGAAATAAAATAGAGAGAAGGGGATATATATTAGGAAAAGAAAAACGAGGAATTGTCAAGAAAGTAAGAGGAAGAGAATGAGGAAAAGGAAAAAGAAGGAGAAAAGTAAGAGAGTTGGTCAGAATGAGGGGGAAAAAGATAAGAAGAATGAAACATTTGGGAGAGCGAGACGGAGATGAAAAGAGAAATTGATGATGGCCTGAGAAAGAGAAGGAAAATCATAACGAAACAGCAGCAGCCCATTAGCGTCTAAATTTGGACAGAATTTTCCCAGGGGTCACCCGACCTCTCTATCATGGGTGTCGCAGAGTTAATACTTTCTGAACTTTGTCACGCTATCTCACATTCAGCTGGTCGCAATACTTCATATGATCTCCGGGGATTCACATTGGGAGCGGTGATGTCGATTGGTAGTTTGTCATTCTTGCAACATGGCCAGTCCATTGCCATTTGAGATTTTTTAATGAGTTCCATGACATGTCCGACTTCTGTTTCTCTCTGATATACTGCACTGTTTAGTGATCATTCCATTTCAGCTTAAGCATGATCCTTTCGTGTGCCTGTTGCATGGTCCTCAGTTCGGTGGTCAATTTTTTGGTGAGTCCATGTTCCAGCTCGATAGGTGACTATCAGGAGGATCCATTGGTTGTAGACTCTTCTTTTCAAAACTAATGGAATTTTCTTGTCCTCAAATATTGAGCTATCTCTACCAAAAGTTCACCATCCTTGAGTGATTATTCGCTTGATTTCTTCCCCTTTCACGGGTTTCATGGAGATTCGTTGTCCTTGGTAGATGGAGGGGTTTACATTTTTCAGGTCTGCGTTTCCAATTAGAGTTGTTGTGTCTCTGTCCTCAACATGTTTGTTGTACATGACATTTGTTTTACTGGAGTTCATGCACAGTCCAACCTTTTTGCTCTCCGTTCGTTCAGTTCGCCTCGTATTACTTGGAGATCGTGAATATTTTTTTCTCGCAAAAAGGACGATATCGTCAGTAAATCTAAGGTTACTCAGGGATTAGCTGTCAACTCTGATTCTTTTAATTTCCCAGTGTAGGTTTCGGAAGTTCATCTCAAGGCAGTCAGTAAAGAGTTCCGATGAGTAAGTATCATCGTTGCTTACTCCCTTTTCTAACCTTTATGTACCCTAATAGATGAATTGCTGTGTCAGTATATATGATGTAAAACTCTGACATTTACAGGGTTTACTCCTTGTTCTGGTTAGTCACTCAATACAAATCATCACTTGAACAGAGTCTTTTGTTGAACATACCATGTTGAGATAATCAATCAAAAATAGGGTAAAGGACTGATCTAGAAATATATTGCTTTCCCACCTTTTCTCGGGCTGTGATCTCTAAAATCAAGTCACACCCCCAACCCCAAAAAGGCTCGAATGCTGCCGTACACAAACTACGGGATCGATTTAGCATACACGTGAATTACAAATTGATCCCCAACCTTAAATACTATTCATTTCCAAAAATTAAAGGAGAAAATTTTCTCTATACAAAAAGAGTACATGTAATTTTCAGATATTCATCTTCTCTGTCGCAGCGGCCAGTACACATGATTCATACATAGTCAGATAGCAAACCAACCAGTCAGACTCACTTAAAAACGGAAGAAACTGATGTTGCCAGCCTTAATGTCAGTTTTGTTTGAACATTTTAGGAAGAGATTGAAAAAATCAAAATTAAGAATTCAATGATAATAATCGTACCGATAGTACTAGTTCTTAGTGGCTAAAATCAGATGACTAATTCAGATCTTTCAGACCACTGATGTTTCTGTGTGTGATATTTTTCATTGTTAAGAAGTGAGTAAAATTATTGTTAGAGCCCCGATCAACAATGATTTGACTAGCATTAACCGGCCAGTACGGAATAAGCAGTTTCCACTATTGAAACATTTTTCACAAACAGAATGAAAAAAAGCATAAACACGCAACAAAAACATTCATTAATACAACGGTTCGAAAAGATCAAAATTGTCAGATTATTTTACACCACCCGCTATTATCAATGTAAATGAGAGAAAACAAAAAACGACTTGTATTCCGAGAGAAATTATGAAGCACCACCACCACCTCCACTGTTGGGGTGATAAATAAACAGTTGGAATAAGAGGTGATCAATGAATGAGTTACTTCTTTCGATTTTTGTTGGGCTGCTATCACTAAAGTGTGAATTTGAAAGATAAAAAAAACTGGCAACAAATTTTGCATAAAATTACTCTATATATTAAACTAGCAATGGGAAACGTATTTTTGAGGGGAATTTGAGAGAGAAAAACGTTTTCCTTACTAGTTGAGAAGAGATTGTTTGAGTGAAATTCCACGTTTCTACTGTGAAAATAAAAAGGTTGGGCGACGTCCGGATAGATAAATATGTGCGTATAAAAGTCAGAACATACAAAGAACTCAAGCCTAACAACAGTGATTAAGCCGGTATGCTGTGGGTAGCGGTGAAGAAAAAAAGAGATATTATTAGTATGAATGATCAAACAGGCTCATACGATAGAATGAAGAGAGAATAATTATGATGGACAGAATATGTCCTGGAAAGAAACATAGTGGATCAGATAAGCCGAAAAGGGGGAGCAAAAAATGGAGAAAATAACAGAAGCGTACGAGGGTGTCAAGCAGTAAGCACAGAGGAATGTCGAGAAAATGACGCGGGCATGGTTAAAAAAAAACACACTGAAAAAAATGACAGTTTAAGAGTGAAACGAAATCCTTAGTAATCGCAGCCTAAAGCAAGTGCATTAGAATGAATGACTTCAAAACCAAAATAACCATTACTCAACAAAATAACAAATATCGCTTGAGCGGAGACGGAGATTAAACTGTCAATCATGTAATAAGTGCTGTTTTGTTTATTCCTGTAGACCAGTGAATTTCAACCTTTTTCATCTCACGGCACAGTGAGCCAGACACTAAAATGGTCGAGGCACACCATCAGTATTTAAGAATAGATCTGATAATATAAAAGAAAATGTATGGTAATAATGCGCATGTGAGTAAATGAACAAATAATTCATTAATTTTGAAATGAAAAAAAAAAGATATACGGTGGATACTGTGGATCATGGTTTTCAAAAAAATGTAAAAGCTTTGTTCATGTTTCTTATTACTACACATTGAAACAAGATGTCATTCATTAAAAAAAATTATATGAGATCAGCGGTTCTACATTAAGGAATTCAGGAGAAAATTTAAAACTGCCATTTGGGTCGTTAATGAACAACACATTTATTCATTTCATTTTTATTGCATCATTTGAAAAAAAAGAGTTAAATGCGCTTCATAAAAGAACCAGTAATGTCTAAACGGATTCAAATGTTATTTTTGCATCCATACTGTTCCCCAGGCCTCTGTGTGGAGGAGGATCAACCTTCCTCTAAACTCCCACGGCACGCCTACAGATGCTCCCCGGCATACTAATGAGCCGCTAAATAATCTCTGAAAATCATAGCTTTAGACCAGAGTTCTTGAAACTTTTTCTAACTTTTCCTTTTTAGTAACCCCTGTAAGTTGGTCAAGAATGACAAAATAAAGTTCTAAACAAAATATCTTCATTTCAATTGAAATAGTTGTAGTGGTAGTGCCTACTGATGTAGACTCATTGCAGAGTTGAAGACCGTCAGCCTCTCTGACGCAGAATCAGTACCAAGTACGTTTTACGGGATATAATTGTTTGCCCCATTCCCAGGTGTGCTCCTTTAGTTGGTTTTGGAATAAGCTATCATGAATCTTAAACGGTAATTTGCTAAAAATCGTCAACCAAAACTGTAAACTGTGAATTACTTCAGTTTTCAAGTCGGTTTGGCTGGCCTGCTATGTAAGTATGCATTTATGTATCAAGCACATGGAACACACAGTGGAGTTAAAGGGCTGAAAATTTGAACATTTACTGTTTATTTTGTCTAGAAAAAACGCCTTTTTTTCTTTTTTTTAATCTTATAAAGTTCAAGTGGAGTGGGATTTACAATATAAGTTTATGCTAATTAGTGTAGCGATGAAATAATGATACATTATTTTACAAATTCTTTTGTGTCACGAGCTGTTCTAATCAAAAATACATTTTGTATAAAAATTGCAAATTTCCAGATATGTTCACAGAATTCCAAATTATCTTAGCGTGTTCTTGAATTTCAATTAAAAACAAAAAATAATCCAGGAGGAGTGAAATTCAAATCATTTTAAAGCAATTATTCAGATCCCCCGAAACACTTTGTAACCTTTCCTCTCCGTCGTATATTTCGAGTTCAAAGACTTAGCAACCGTACTTACACCAGTCTGCATCTCTAACTGAAAAAATCCGATACAAATTTAAAAGAATCCGGTGCGGGCATTGGAACCAAGATACTGTAGAGACTTGCTATCGCTTGATCTTTAATGAGAGCCGTCACTCAACTCTAACTTAATGACGACAAAATTACTATCGATGATAAGATAGCTCTAATATGCAATGCTACAGTTTCTGCCCTTTCCCTCTTCACTTGAAGAATAATTATAACGATAAATGGAGGGATAAGGCCGACTGGCTCAAATTAATACAACAAAGGTACTACAAATGGAAAACTGGACAACGAAAAAAGTACCAGGACTTTTGCCCCGGAGCTGAAAAAGCAGGGGGCACGAAGGTA